>CANIUD010000120.1:482500-1082500 GCA_947470075.1 Closterium sp. Yama58-4 | reverse complement strand
TTGTACTCGTTACTGAATGGTAGCTTTGTACAAACAGTCAAGTTGAGAGCTAAGTATCCGACTTTCACATACAGTAAAGCTAGTCACAATGCCCAACAACACGCCCTGCATTCTAATATCAAGGATCACCTTCATTGTTGTAGCTTGTCACAGCCTCTGGTATAGAGAAGATCAAGCATTTTGAGGTCTTGTAATCCGTGAGGCAGAGCTTCCAGCTGCTTGCAGTTAGAGACGTCAAAGTTCTTGAGTCTGCGGAGCTCAGTTAATCGAGGAGGGAGCAAGCAGACAGAAGTGTTGCTTAGCTTCAAATCAGTCAGGCAGGATAGATTGGCGAGTGAAGCAGGGAGATGCGCGAGGGAAGAGCAGTTTGAAAAGTTCAACCTTCGCAATCGTGACATCACCCCGATCTCATCCGGAAGAGAAGACAGGTTTGGAGCGTGGATTTGAAGGGATGTCAGGTGCTGAAGTATTGTGATAGATGCACGCAGCTCTGTAAATTTGTCACTTGTATTGATACTCAGCTGCCGTAGCTCCTGAAAAGGTGGCCCATCAGGTGAGCCATCAGATTGCACCAGACTCTTCATGCTGTGAGCCCCCATTACTGCCAAGGTGTGGAGGCGAGAAAGACTGGTCAATGCGGAAGGAAACTCCTCCGTATCTTCTCCCAGCGTCAACTCCAAATGCTGCAGGCCTGAGAGACTGGCACAGATTGTCAGGAGAGCTCTTGCATGAACAACACCTAAGCGCAAATCCCTCAGTCCTGAAAGCATCGACATGTCAGGCAGTGGCACCATCCGATTGTTTTTGTAAAATAGAGACTGGAGGCTGAGTGGCAAATAGTGCGGGGCTTCATCCAGCTGATCACATCCGCTTAGCTCCAACTGCCTCAGCCTGGTCAGGCTGTCCAACCTCCTGGGAATAAAAAAAGACTTGGACAATCCTCAATCCTCAGCACTTGAAGGCTAACCAGTGTTGTCACTGATTCTGGAAGCTTCTTGAATTCCGAACAGTCCTGAATGTAGAGCTCTTGCAGGTTTGTCAGCTCCCCCATGCCCTCTGGAAGCTCACAAATCCTGCACTGATCCAGTTCCAGCCTGGTCAGGGAAATCAGCTGTGTGAAAGAAGATGGCAAGTGCTCTTCACAGTTATTATTGAGACGAATAATATGAAGATTAGTGAGCCCTCCAATGTCTTCTGGAAGGGTCAGGTCCAGAAAGTTCAGATCCGGACGGTCCAGGTACGGAAGGCCCAGGTCTGGAAGGTCCAGGGCCGGCGGCAACGCAAAGCTGAGAGTCTGGAGTGCTGTGAGGCAACCAAATCCTTCAGGTAACTCATCAATATCCTCACACCCAAGCAGGAAAAAAGTCTCCAGAGATGAGAGTTTGGTAAAGGAAGTAGGAAGATAGCGAAGAGGCAGCGTATCCAGCACCAGGGTCTTCAGCACGGGAAGGTTTCCAAAGTTTGTGGGAAGAGAAAAGATGTCGCAAACGGAAAGTGTCAGCTTCTCCAGGCAGGACAGAGAGGTGAATTGGTCCGTCAGATCGGCCAAGCATCTGCAGAAATAGATGCTGAGGTCTTGGAGGCAAGGCATCACCTCTCCAAAACTGTCAGGAAGGCTTGCTTGCTCATTGCAGCTTTTGAGCTGCAGCCGTTTCAAGAACCTGTATGGAAATATAAGAGGGAAGAAATCGCTGAACTGTGAATAGGAGAGACCGAGTTTCAGTGAGTTGAGACAGGGTAATTGTGCGAGTGAGAAAGTAGGCGGAGTGTCAGAGATTAGGGTAGGCAAAGAGAGCCAGGTGAGGTTGGTGAGATGGAGGAGGTTCGGAAGTTGGTGGTAGTGAAAGTTTGTGGTTTCCAAGGAGAGAGCAGTGAGGGATGCGAGGGAGCTGATTTCAGGAGCCTTGAGGAAAAATTAATTGGACGGGACCATGATGCGCATATTCCGAAGCTGAAAAAAAGAAGCTGGTGAATTCACGTTTCTCCAAAGGCAGTACAGCGACAGCTGCTCCAGATCCGGGCAGCGACGAAAGAAATTATCCAAGCCGGGCTTGGTGATCAGGCTGTGCTTCTTTCTACCTTCGTCGTCTGCTGTCAGCATCAACTTCCCCACGTACAACGCTCTCAGCCTTGGACACGCAGCAGCAAGATCAGCAAGGAAGGTGTTGTCCAGAATTTCCACACTGCTGTCCGACAGGTGCAGATGGGTCAGATGCGGTAAACACGCAACAGCGCTGAGCACATCCTGGTGGGAAACAACGCGATCTTCCTTGACGAGGAGAGACGACACGTGGCACTGAGTGATTCGCCTCCAGCGCTGGCAGATGGACGCTAATAGGAGAGTGTAACCAGCTTCTGCAGAGGTGGGAGGGCTAAAAATGGGAGAGTCTCTTCGCCCGTAGAAAAGCTCTTCAGGCGTGGCGTTTCCATAGAAGTACTTGGGTCGAGGAAACACGAAATTCCACATATCATCGCTCTCGGATTTGTAAGGGGTAGGTTGTTCCGGAGGCCAGAAGATTCTAATGAGGATATCGTCTGGGAGATCGTTAATATGAGTCGTTCGAGAGTCTGTTTGAGCCATACGCGCTGCTTTGGAGCCCCGAGAAACTAACAGCGGCTGAGGGGAAGCTATAGAAACGATATCGCCGGGACCGCGGCTTTCACAAGTGTAGGGAAAGAATGAGCGTCTGTTCATTGTCTAACCTGCCTCCTGTAGGATGACCTACTTGTGTCAATTCCAAATGGAGGCGAGTCGCCTTCCGCCGCGACTCTCATTGTGAATTTAGCCCACCACATGGAGCAGCACAAACGCGTGGCTCCCTAGTGCGGAATGCATGTGCTCCCTAGCATGATGCTCGCTCGGTTCGAGCTGTATTTGAGGCACCTCAACACTGGCATTTCTGCTCACTCGTAGCGCTCTGCGCGCTGCGGGCAACGGCTACTTCGAGTTTCGGGAGGAGCAGCTCACTGCTCCCGTGATGCATCGCACATGACTTGAGCGTTTAGTACACTACATGAACTGCATGATCGTATGTAAGAAGGTGTCTCATGTGACTGGTCCGCCCCGACCTGGTCCGTTGCAAAAAAATACATGCCTGGTCCGCAATTCTGGTTCGATGGACCCGCTTCACGGACCAGCCGTGGACCAGACACGAGCTGGTCTGCATGATACATCGCGTCACTGACTGTACAGTACTTGCGACAAAAATCTGTAATGACGAAAATCAGGAATGTTGAAATCGAGTTACCTCCTCTTTCGGCCCAGCAAAAACACCCCATCCCGTCACGCGCGATAATCACGAATTGCAAAAAGTTTCGCAATCAGACTGGGAGCTGCTACAGTTACGGACCAGGCGCGGGCTGGTCTGGCGATCAATAATTCACTGGCACCGTTGTAGTGCCATTCGAACATTTTATCGGGGTAAATGCCCCGCACCTCGGTCCAGTCCGTCGCTGGTTCACGCGACGGTCATCGAGCTGGTCCGCCGAATCCGCGTCGGACCTACGTGGACCCGCACGTTTGAGACACGTCCTTTCCGGGAATCTCGCTCCAACATCTTCTCCTACGACACTTCGATCTGCTCCACGTCTGATCGAGTCTGTCACATTTCGATCTATCTCTCCGCCACAGCCGATCTCTCCGCCATGGCTCTTCCTTCGAGCAGAACAATGTCTAAGCTAACAGTGTCAGTCTCAGGTTCTGGAACCATTTTCGGGGTCTACGCTTTGAGAGCTTCATTTCGACACCAAAATTATGTTCATACCGAGAACATCTGGTCGTCGTTACTACTCATACCAGTCAACGAGCTGCTCACTTTCATGTCATTGCACTGCCTGTTCCAAGAGAGTCACATCGGCCGCAGCGCGACGTCCAGGATGGAGATTAAAAACAGGTGCAACCCGAAGTTGGAAGTTCAAGTATAAGGAGATTACTCGGCGAAATATTTTCAGGCTATCATCATTCTCAGAACTTCAACGGCAAGCAAAATATGATGAGGAACATCACAAGATTCATCGAGCAAGCATTACAGATCGCCTCAAGTCACAAGGAGATATGGCAGGGGTATTTCAAGAGAAACCTTTTTTAAAAATGGCTTCCGAAACTTCAGAAGTTCAAGATGTTTATTACCTGGACGAGAAAAAGGCAATGGAAGTCGAATCTCAGAAGTGCAAGGAGATTACTGGGCAAAATATTTCCAGGTCACAAAATGGTTTCTACCTGGACGACAAAAAGGCAAACGAAGGAGTTTCACCAATAAGTCGACTAGTTGCAAGAGACGTGAAACCGCAACCACGCGAATCAGAAACAGATTTGAAGAAAACAGGATTTAAGTCGCCTACATGTCCAGAAGTCACGCTTCATTCTAACATAGCTCATGAATCTGAAGACTATGAGCTTTTCATTGCTGGAATCTTTGAAGACAGCGGTTGGTTTTTTACTGAGAAGAGAGATGACGACGATGGAAAGTTCCCTACGTTTCAAGAAGTCTACCTTCAATTTGAGGATAGCGACAACTACCTTTCTGCAAGCAGGCGCCATGAAACTGAAGTTACATTTCTCTCAAGAGAAGAAGATTTTGGAACAGAGGCAGCAGATGCTTCAACCATCCTTTCCCAGAGTCAGAGAAGTGCAACTGAAGAGAGCGTGCAACAGCTCAAGCCAACCAGTGGTATACCAAGCCCAATCGGGCAAGATGAGTTTTTCAGGCGCCTAGTGTTTAAACCCCCGTAATAGGTTGCGAGGGTACGGTACAGTGTACCCAGGCCCTACGGGGGCCAGTACATTGACCTAACCCCTCCCTAATCGGTTACGACCGTGGTGTTTCGCATTGTATAATCTCATTATATAGTGCATTTTCACCTCCAAAAAAAAAATGAATAATCAAGGTCACGCTCTGCACGGCAGAAAAGAACCTATAGTCTAAGGTCGCATTTCGGGAAACTTCCAAACAATCAACTTCCTAACAAGCGACTTCTTTCCGATTTTCTGAGACTTTGTGCGACTTCATGCGATGTGAACCTCCTAACATCTCTGTATCAGCTGCCCGAACAGCTGCGACCAAGTGTTACCATTTGTTACCAAGTGACAGGTCATCTCAGATAGGTGAAATGTTCCGCCACTTTACTGGCTGCGAACCGCCACTGTACATTTGCGACAGACAATGTCAGTGATGGATGTTGTTTGTTTGGAGGTGCAAAAACCAACCTCCTAACAAGTTTGGCGTGTGCGACGACCAACTTGTTAGGAAGTTGGTTGTTTGGAGGTCCGAAATGCGACCTAACAGATCGAGTCAGGTCTGGTCGGTTGATATCGAAGGTTTCTTCTGAATTCATCAGGAGCTTTTCAAGGGTTACCGTTTTGGCTTGGAAAGTTATATTTATCGGTGCAGGTCTTTCTTAGGGCGGTTAAATACGTTGAGTCACGTTCGGGAATGGTCTCTGGTTTCACCGTTTTTCTACCATGAGAGGTTCGACTTATCACCCTCCGGGTAGCAGTTTCGCGTGGTTAGACGCGATTCTGTAGGATGAGAAATATTCAGCAATGATGCAGTTTTGTACCCAGTTGGTACTACGCCCTGAAATATTGTAGGTAGCGTTTTTCAAATCGCAGTTTGCCTTCCCCGATTCCGCCGAACGTGCTTCCCGCCCAGGCCTTCCGCCAGCCTCTTCAATCGTCAACTGCTGAACGCGCCAGTGGATCCCTCTCAGCTCCCGACCCGAATCTTCCATCCCGTTTCCTCCAGAAACATGCCGACCAAGGCTAAGGCTAGCTCGCACTTCCATACCAGCCTCTCGCGTAGCAGCCTCCTGTAGCATCGATTGTGCAGATTACGAAACAGGTTACAGATACCCATTACAGCCTTCTAGATAGTACTTCTCTAATATAATTTCTTCGTAGCACTCCCTCCCTCCGCCACCACCCACCCCGCTTCCCCTGCGCAAGCCCCCCAGCACGACATGGCGGAGTCTCCCCCCGGCTCCCCCCCTCAACAAGTTGCGGAGACCCCGCCCAATCATCCTGCGCCAGGAGAACCCTTCCGCTCTGCGCATTCTTTCCCCCCGGCGGTTCCGCCAGTTCCTCCGGTTCCGCCAGGCCCGCCGTCCCCTTACGGCTATATAGCGCCCTCCCCTTATTATCACTATCCGCCAGCGCACTATCCTCCCCCTGGTTGGTACGACTATGGCAGATATCCAACGCTGGTTTTCCCCCACGCGCCAAACCCCCCGCACGCGCATGCGGAAACCCCCCCGCACGCGCACGGGGGAATCTCCCCACCCGCGCTACTCTCCGCTAATGCGCCAAACCCCCCGCATGCTCATCTTCCCCTGCACACATACGGGGGGGTTTACCCAACCGTGGGGAGTGGAGGGGGAAGAGGAGGCGGTGGAGGAAGGGGGGTGGGCGGAAGATCCGGGGGCACGGGGGGGGAGTTAAGGGGGAGGGGCGGGGAATGGAGGGGAGGGGAGTGGGTTGGCGGGGGGTGGGGGGCGTGGTATGGGTGGCCCCCGCCGGACTTTGTGGTCTATGGGGGAAGGCAAATGGGGGGAGCGCGCACGGGGGAAGGGAGAATGAGGCAAGGCGAAGCGGGGGAAGGGGGATTGGGGGAACGGGAGCCGGGGGATGCGGGCACAGGGCGCGCGGGGGAAGGGGACAAGGGGGGTGGCGAGATGAGGGAAGGGGAAATGTACGGAATGCAAGAGCAGGAGAGGCAGCAGGAGGGGAACCACCAGCAGAACGAGCAGCAGCAGCCGTTGTCAACGCAGCAGCAGCAGCAGGAAGCGGAGGCCAATTCTATTGTTGCTACAGCTGCTGGTGATGCCCCGGCTGTTTCTGCTTCAGCTGTTGCTGCTGCCAACACTCTTTCTCTTCCCTCTCAAGCTCCAATGACCTCTGTTTCTTCTCCTGTATTTCCTGCTACAACTGATGGTGTTGCCTCTACTAATTCTGCTACAGCTGAAGCTGCTGCTGGTACCTGTGTTGCTGCTCCTGCTGCTTCTTCTGCTGAACCTGCTCCTGCTTCTAGTATCGCGCCTACTGCTCCTGCTCCTGCTGCTCTTCCTCCTGCTTCTCCTGCCCTTCTTGCTCCTGCTGCTGTTCCTTCTGCTGTTCCTGCTGCTCCTGCTGCTTCTGCTGCTATAGCTCCTGCCCTTCTTGCTCCTTCCAGCTGCTGCTGCTGCTGCTGCTGCGGCTCCTGCTTTTAATCCTGCTACGTTGGTGCAAGATCCGTCAGCAACAGAAGTGGCAACTGCAGTACCAGCAGCAGCAGGCGTTGGAGCAATTGAAAAGCAAGCCTCGCGACGACCAATGGCAATGCCAGTTGTTGCGGTACCATCACCACCACTCTCACAAGCAGCAATACCGGGACCAGCGCTAGCAGGAGGAGCTGCAACAGCAACAGCGCCAGCACTTGCAACAGCAGCAACTGCACCAGCTCTAGCATCTGCGGCAGCAATAGCACCACCACTAGTAGTATCAGCAACACCACCAACACTAGCAGCAGCAGCAACAGCAGCAACAGCAGCAGCAGCAGCATCAGCAGCAACAGCAGCAGCAGCAGCAACAGCAACAGCAACAACACCAGCATTAGCATCAGCAGCAACAGCACCACCACTAACCCCAGCGCTACCAACAGCACCTGCATTAGCAATGGTACGAGCACCACTAGCGACAGTGGCATTACCAGCAGCAACAGCAGCATCGCCGCAATCCATGCCATTAGAAGCAGTACAAGCTACACCAGTGGCGACAGAAGCATTACCACCAGCAGCAGCAGCAGCAGCAGCAGCAGCAGCAGCAGCAGCAGCAGCAGCAGCAGCAGCAGCAGCACCATCACCGCAAGCTGCACCATTGGAAGGATCTCATGCCGTGCAAGAAGCGAGAGCGAGAGGACTGAAGCGAGGAAGGAGTGAGGGGAGCAAAGCAGATGCAGAGGCAAATCGGACGGGAGAAGGCAGAGCGGGCCAGAGAAGGGAGAAGAAGGATGGATCTTTTCGGTCAGCTGAAAAGAGTTTGTTTGAGGCGCCTCAGAAAATGTTGCAACCCCAGGGAAGGGAGAAGGCGCCACAAATGGGAAAAGGCGAGGAGAAGAGGGATGGGTACCAGGATCCAAAGCGGAGGAGAGGTGGGGAGAGCAGGGAGGAGGTGGAGGGGAGGTTGAGGGAGTGTTTGAAGGAGAGGCGGCTGTGGCATCTGCTGGAAGACCGAAGCCCGTTGCTGGCGTCCCTTAAAGCCCATGTGAAGCTTCTTTGGAAGATGGGGCAGCAGGCGGTGCAGGTGAGAAGGAAGGGGGAACTGTGACGTGTGTGTGGAGAGCAGGGAGGAGGTGGAGGGGAGGTTGAGGGAGTGTTTGAAGGAGAGGCGGCTGTGGCATCTGCTGGAAGACCGAAGCCCGTTGCTGGCGTCCCTTAAAGCCCATGTGAAGCTTCTTTGGAAGATGGGGCAGCAGGCAGTGCAGGTGAGAAGGGGGGAGTGTGACATGTGTGGGGAGAGCAGGGTAAGCAGGGAGGAGGTGGAGGGGAGGTTGAGGGAGTGTTTGAAGGAGAGGCGGCTGTGGCATCTGCTGGAAGACCGAAGCCCGTTGCTGGCGTCCCTTAAAGCCCATGTGAAGACCCTTTGGAAGATGGGCCATGAGGCAGTGCAGGTGAGAAGGGGGGAGTGTAACATGTGTGGGAGGAGGTGGAGGGGAGGTTGAGGGAGTGCCTGAGGGAGAGGCGGCTGTGGCATCTGCTGGAAGACCGAAGCCCGTTGCTGGCGTCACTCAAGGCACACGTGAAGCCTCTCTGGAAGATGGGGCAGCAGGCAGTGATGCAGGTAAGAAGGGGAAGGTGTGACTTGCTTGTGGGTAGTTGGGGTTCCCTTAGGTTGAAGGAGAGGCGGCTGTGGCATCTGCTGGAAGACCGAAGCCCTCTGCTGGCATCGCTGCAAGCACACGTGAAGTTTCTCTGGAAAATGGGGCAGCAGGGAGTAGAGGTAGGTAGGGGAAGGTGTGATGTGACATGCTTGTGGGTAGTTGGGGTTCCCTTAGGTTGAAGTTTCTCTGGAAAATGGGGCAGCAGGGAGTAGAGGTAGGTAGGGGAAGGTGTGATGTGACATGCTTGTGGGTAGTTGGGGTTCCCTTAGGTTGAAGTTTCTCTGGAAAATGGGGCAGCAGGGAGTAGAGGTACTCCCTAGGGCACAATAGGGGGCGATTTGAATTCGACCACCCACACCACACACACCCCAATCCACCAGCCGTTTCAAGCTCTTTGCACTGCTGCTGGGCGCACCCGAGGTGACTTCCCTGCGGAAAGATGAGCTTTCTCCCTCCCTCCCTCCCTTCCCCACTCGCTCGCCCTTCCCTCCTCCACCCCCTTCAACCCACCAGCCATTTCAGGACATGCTGCTAACGCATGAGCCCACGTTAGAACACCACCAACACTAGCAGCAGCAGCAACAGCAGCAACAGCAGCAGCAGCAGCATCAGCAGCAACAGCAGCAGCAGCAGCAACAGCAACAGCAACAACACCAGCATTAGCATCAGCAGCAACAGCACCACCACTAACCCCAGCGCTACCAACAGCACCTGCATTAGCAATGGTACGAGCACCACTAGCGACAGTGGCATTACCAGCAGCAACAGCAGCATCGCCGCAATCCATGCCATTAGAAGCAGTACAAGCTACACCAGTGGCGACAGAAGCATTACCAGCAGCAGCAGCAGCAGCAGCAGCAGCAGCAGCAGCACCATCACCGCAAGCTGCACCATTGGAAGGATCTCATGCCGTGCAAGAAGCGAGAGCGAGAGGACTGAAGCGAGGAAGGAGTGAGGGGAGCAAAGCAGATGCAGAGGCAAATCGGACGGGAGAAGGCAGAGCGGGCCAGAGAAGGGAGAAGAAGGATGGATCTTTTCGGTCAGCTGAAAAGAGTTTGTTTGAGGCGCCTCAGAAAATGTTGCAACCCCAGGGAAGGGAGAAGGCGCCACAAATGGGAAAAGGCGAGGAGAAGAGGGATGGGTACCAGGATCCAAAGCGGAGGAGAGGTGGGGAGAGCAGGGAGGAGGTGGAGGGGAGGTTGAGGGAGTGTTTGAAGGAGAGGCGGCTGTGGCATCTGCTGGAAGACCGAAGCCCGTTGCTGGCGTCCCTTAAAGCCCATGTGAAGCTTCTTTGGAAGATGGGGCAGCAGGCGGTGCAGGTGAGAAGGAAGGGGGAACTGTGACGTGTGTGTGGAGAGCAGGGAGGAGGTGGAGGGGAGGTTGAGGGAGTGTTTGAAGGAGAGGCGGCTGTGGCATCTGCTGGAAGACCGAAGCCCGTTGCTGGCGTCCCTTAAAGCCCATGTGAAGCTTCTTTGGAAGATGGGGCAGCAGGCAGTGCAGGTGAGAAGGGGGGAGTGTGACATGTGTGGGGAGAGCAGGGTAAGCAGGGAGGAGGTGGAGGGGAGGTTGAGGGAGTGTTTGAAGGAGAGGCGGCTGTGGCATCTGCTGGAAGACCGAAGCCCGTTGCTGGCGTCCCTTAAAGCCCATGTGAAGACCCTTTGGAAGATGGGCCATGAGGCAGTGCAGGTGAGAAGGGGGGAGTGTAACATGTGTGGGAGGAGGTGGAGGGGAGGTTGAGGGAGTGCCTGAGGGAGAGGCGGCTGTGGCATCTGCTGGAAGACCGAAGCCCGTTGCTGGCGTCACTCAAGGCACACGTGAAGCCTCTCTGGAAGATGGGGCAGCAGGCAGTGATGCAGGTAAGAAGGGGAAGGTGTGACTTGCTTGTGGGTAGTTGGGGTTCCCTTAGGTTGAAGGAGAGGCGGCTGTGGCATCTGCTGGAAGACCGAAGCCCTCTGCTGGCATCGCTGCAAGCACACGTGAAGTTTCTCTGGAAAATGGGGCAGCAGGGAGTAGAGGTAGGTAGGGGAAGGTGTGATGTGACATGCTTGTGGGTAGTTGGGGTTCCCTTAGGTTGAAGTTTCTCTGGAAAATGGGGCAGCAGGGAGTAGAGGTAGGTAGGGGAAGGTGTGATGTGACATGCTTGTGGGTAGTTGGGGTTCCCTTAGGTTGAAGTTTCTCTGGAAAATGGGGCAGCAGGGAGTAGAGGTACTCCCTAGGGCACAATAGGGGGCGATTTGAATTCGACCACCCACACCACACACACCCCAATCCACCAGCCGTTTCAAGCTCTTTGCACTGCTGCTGGGCGCACCCGAGGTGACTTCCCTGCGGAAAGATGAGCTTTCTCCCTCCCTCCCTCCCTTCCCCACTCGCTCGCCCTTCCCTCCTCCACCCCCTTCAACCCACCAGCCATTTCAGGACATGCTGCTAACGCATGAGCCCACGTTAGAGGACCTGCAGGGGGAGAAGGAGGGAGCGCTGCAGCTCTTTGCGTTGCTGCTGGACACACCTGAGGTGGCTTCTCTCCCTCCCATCCCCCTCCCCACAACTCTCCCCTTCAGGATGCCCTGCTAACGCATGAGCCCACGTTAGAGGACCTGCAGGGGGAGAAGGAGGGAGCGCTGCAGCTCTTCTCTTCGCCCTGCTGCTGCTGGGAGCTCCCTCACTCTCCTCTTACACATCAACCCCCTCCTCTTCACGTCTGTTTCCCTGCCCATTCTCAATCCACCAGCCGTTTCAGGACATGCTGCTAACGCATGAGCCCATGCTAGAGGACCTGCAGGGGGAGAGGAATGGCGCGCTGCAGCTCTTTGCTCTGCCTCCTACCCTCCATCCCCTCTTTCCCCTCGTCCACCCCCTTGAAATCCACCAGCCGTTTCAGGACGCCCTGCTGGCGCATGAGCCCACGCTAGAGGACCTGCATGGGGGGAAGAAGGGCGCGCTGCAGCTCTTCGCACTGCTGCTGGGAACTCCCTCCTTTCCTTTTCCCTTACACTTCACCCGTTCCCTTTTCCCTCGCTCCACTCCTCAATCCACCAGCCGTTTCAGGACGCCCTGCTGGCGCACGAGCCCACGCTAGAGGACCTGCAGGGGGAGAAGAAAGGGGCTCTGCAGCTCTTCGCCCTGCTGCTGGGCGCTCCCGAGGTGACGTCTCTTAGGAAGGATGAGCTTGCAGAGGTGATAGTCAGGGCGGACGCGTGGGAGAGGGTGAGAGGAGGGGGGAAGGGGGAAAGGAGGGGAAGGGCAGTCAATGCGGCTGGTGATGGTGGGGTTTCCAGGGGAAACGGAGCAGCAGAGAAGGGAGTGTCAGTTGGTAAAGCAGCAGCACCACCACCACCGCCATCACTACCAGCAGCAGCAATAGCAGCAACAGCGACAAAAGCAGCAGCAACACCACCACCACCGGCGGCGGCAATAGCAGCACCTGTGGCAGCGACAGCAGCAGTACAAGTGGTTCTTCAGCCAGCTACAGTGGAAACAGCTGCTAAGAAACCTTCACTAGCATCATCCTCATCACCCAAACCTTCAGACCCCGCTGAGCCCCTCTCAACCGCACAGTTGAAGGGGTCCTCTCAGGTGCCCAGTCCCGCCCCACACCCCTTAGGAGGAGAGCAGTTGGAGACACTAGTACCAGCTACCTCTGCACCCCCCTCGGGCGAGCAGTTGAAGTTGGTACCCACTCCTTCCCCACCCCCCTCGACCTCGCAAGGAGGGCAGCTGGGAGGGCTGCTGCTGCCGCAGGAAGTGGGGTTATCAGATTTAGGCGATGAGCGCATTGCAAGGGTGCACCGGCTGGCACAGTTGAACAGACCTCCTCCTCAGCTTCCCACTCCCTCCCCTCCCGCCTTGAAAGGAGGGCAGCTGGGAGGGGTATTGCTACCACAGGAGGTGGGATTATCAGACATAGGCGATGAGCGCATTGCCAGGCTGAACAGGCCACCCGATGTGCTTCTTACGGAGTTCCTTGAAAGGAGGTTGCGGTGGGAGCATACGGAGGAGCGGGAGCTGCTGGCCGCGAAGCTGGAGGCGTACATTCGCTCTCTCATCCGCACCAACCCTGAGGCTCTCAAGGTGAGGGCTTGCTGAGTTGATGTAAGGTACAGTTCGGTACAGTAGGGTGATAAGGAGCACATGGAGGAGAGGGAGTTGCTGGCAGCGAAGCTCGAGGCATACATTCGCTCTCTTATCCGCACCAACCCTGAGGCTCTCAAGGTGAGACATTGTTTGCTGGCGGTAAGATAAGGTACGGTGCGATGATAGGGAGCACACGGGGGAGCGGGAGCTGTTGGCAGCGAAGCTCGAGGCATACATTCGCTCTCTTATCCGCACCAACCCTGGGGCTCTCAAGGTGAGACATTGTTTGCTGGCGGTAAGATAAGGTACGGTGCGATGATAGGGAGCACACGGGGGAGCGGGAGCTGTTGGCAGCGAAGCTCGAGGCATACATTCGCTCTCTTATCCGCACCAACCCTGGGGCTCTCAAGGTGAGACATTGTTTGCTGGCGGTAAGATAAGGTACGGTGCGATGATAGGGAGCACACGGGGGAGCGGGAGCTGTTGGCAGCGAAGCTCGAGGCATACATTCGCTCTCTTATCCGCACCAACCCTGGGGCTCTCAAGGTGAGGGCTTGATGGAGCTGAGGTAAGGTAATGGATGAGGGAGGAGAGGGAGGGCGAGAGCTTTTTCTTACAACTTCCCTCGCCTTTCAGATTAGTAGACTAGTGCTATAGATCGTTACTCTTAGAAGGCTTGCTGCGTTTCGAACCCAACGAATTTCAACAGGGATGGATGGAGCTGAGGTAAGGTAATGTATGAGGGAGGAGAGGGAGGGCGAGAGCTATTTCTTTCAGTAGACTGGAAAACAGGACAGGGAGGAGAGGGAAGGGGGGAGCTGCTGGCAGCGAAGCTGGAAGCGTATATTCGGTCTCTCGTCCGTGCTGACGCTGATGCACTCAAGGTGAGGGATGGGTGGGTGGATTGAGCAAGGACTTCATCAAGTAGGGTTGCAGTTTTGAGTCGACTCAAAATTGAGCAAGGACTTGATCAAGTAGAGTTGCGGTGAGTGGGGGTATACGGAGGAAAGCGGATTGCCACGTGTCGAGAGGGTATTTTTGAGACGTCTCAAAAATAGCAAGGACTTGATCAAGTAGAGTTGCAGTGAGTGGGGGTATACGGAGGAAAGCGGATTGCCACGTGTCGAGAGGGTATTTTTGAGACGTCTCAAAAATAGCAAGGACTTGATCAAGTAGAGTTGCAGTGAGTGGGGGTATACGGAGGAAAGCGGATTGCCACGTGTCGAGAGGGTATTTTTGAGACGTCTCAAAAATAGCAAGGACTTGATCAAGTAGAGTTGCAGTGAGTGGGGGTATACGGAGGAAAGTGGGTTGCTGGCAGAGAAGCTGGAATGCACAGCTTTGGAGGAGGATGTGCAGTTTTCACCCGTTGTTGCGCTTCCCATGTTATGTATTTTGTCCCCGCTATGAGCAGGGCTATCAGGAGCTGTTCTTTGCGCAGTGCGCAGGCGCAGAGGAGCATGTGCGGTTCTCACTTAATTTTTTTTTTCCGTGTTCTATCTCATTCTATCCCCGTTATTAGCAGGGCTACTAGGAGCTGTTCTTTGCGAGGTGCGCGGGGGCAGAGGAGGACGTGCAGTTTCACTCATCATATTCCTTCCCATCTTTTCTCACTCTATCTCGTTATAAGCAGGGCTATCAGGAGCTGTTCTTTGCGAGGTGTGCAGGCGCAGAGGAGGACGTGCAGCAGGAGAAGCGGGACGTGGTGAGGGTGGTGGCGCTGCTGCTGGGGTGCTCTGTGCCGGCTCAAGCCAAGAAGCTCCAGCTGGTAAAAGCCATCAGTGCCTCTCCGCTGTGGCAGGCGCACAGACGTAGAGAGAGAGTGAAAGGAGCGGGGGAGAAAGGAGATGCAGGGGTGGTGGGGCTGGGAGGAAGGCAGGAACGGCAGCAGCAGGAGAAGTATCAACAGCAGCAACAGTTGCATCGGCAGCAGCACCGGCAACAGGCGCAGGAGCAGGAGAAACAGGGGCACAATTACATGGAACAGCAGCAGAAGTGGGGGGAGGGGTGGAGGCGACAGGAAGCTGTGAATAGCGATGCATTGCACAAGGATGGAGGTGAGGTGGAGAAGGGATCGAAACGTGCGGAAGCAGTGATGAGAGATGGGGGAGCGGAGGTGGAATCAGGGGATGAAGACGAAGAGGATGCTAATGGATGTTTAAAACAGAGGGGAGAGAGATGTAGGAGCATAGTAGAGAGGGATGGAGCCATGGGCTCTTCTGGGTGCGAAACGGAGGAAATGGGGTCCCAGGAAAGGAAGAAGCTCGAGTCTTGGGAAATGACAGAGATGCAGTCTCAGGCACATCTATTCCTGAATGATTTCTTGGGGCGCAAGCAAGATATTGAAGAGGTGATGGTTAAAGCTCGAGCTACAGGGAAGGTGGGTCTGCAGCAGCTGCAACGGCTAAAAGGCTTGCTTAGAACTTATGCTGCATACTGTGAGGCTCAAAACATGTTAGAAAAGCAGAGCATGTAACGCAATGTGCAAGTTCTGTGTAAAAATTATCGAAGGCCGCACGGTATGGACTCGGCAAAAATTCTTGTTTGAACTTATAACGAATGCGAGGGAGCGCGTCCTGCAAGTCTCTGACACATTCACGTTCGTTTGGCAGGCTCCAAACCAACAAGCGCTGGATTCGAGAGGTTTTTTGCAGGAACCAGTCTTCAACTCTTGGAAACGTACACAAACGGCCTCAACCGTTTCGGATTCTTTGAAACCGTGTAGAACTTCGTATGCGAGGGAAAGATGGTCGTGATTCTTGCCTCGAGATTCACCACCGGCTCGGGATTGACAGAATGGAGTTGTGTTCCGCGTGTAAGAGAAAATCCTTCGTCGAGATAAAGAAAATCCTTCCTGTGGACAGATAGAGAGCTTGTCTCGTCGCACTGTTGTTAGTGTTACTTCCCACCACTCCGCGGCGCGTTCTATTCGCTCTTCGTTGTTTCATCCGTGCGTACATATCCCTAGAAGTTTCTGCTCTTTTTCCTAACCAGATTTGAAGGCCTCGACATAACAAATTCGCCACTAGTAGCTTACCTGCCACGAAGTAAGGGCACGAAAACGGGCCACGGAGACCAGCAAGCAACCAGTCAGAGACAGCCTCCTCGCGTCACGATATCAGAAAAGCGACGGTCGACTCATTCATTCATGTCGGAGCAGCATCAACCACTAATGGCGGGGCCTGTGGTGCTCGTCACGGGATGCTCCTCCGGCGGCATCGGATCGGAACTCTGCAAGGCCTTCGCCGCTAAAGGCTGCCGCGTGTTCGCCTCGGCAAGGCGACCAGACTCCATGCAAGACCTGGCAGGTAGGAATGGAGTGTGAGGCCCTCCCCCCCTTTTACAGCATCAGTTTCCTCTGGCGGTATCAGATCGGAACTCTGCAAGGCCTTCGCCGCTCGAGGTTGCCGCGTGTTCGCTACTGCACGACGACCCGACTCCATGCAAGACCTGGCAGGTAGGCAAGTTTCGACGTTGGCGAAAAAAAGAATGTCGCAGCAGCATCCGCTGATTATGATGGGTGCCGTGTTTCCTTGAGACGTCTCAGAACTCTGTCACGGGGTTGCGTTTTGAGACGTCGGATCAAAAGAAATCCACGGTTATCCATGCAAGGAGATCCCTCGGACTTCATGGTTACCATGGTAATTCGGTGGTAATTCGCACTGTATGCCTGAATTTCGCATGCTGATATTCAAGAGCCAACTGGCCGTTTCCTCTTCACTCGGATGCTGCAGGGTCAAATATGATTACACCCTCTCTGATTGTCCACCTTCGTGTTCTTTTCGTTTAGGCGCCTCAGAATTTGTCTCAAATGTTTGCAGGGTTAGAAAATGAGACAATGCAGGCCTGCAAACAGTGACACAATCCCTGATGTGACGTGTATAAAGTGAATTTTTGAGACGTCTCAAAAACCATGAGACAATCCCCGATGTGAAACTCACTCACCACATTCAGGGCTGTTAGACTCTTCTCACAAGTAATCGTGATGGTCACTCCTCCCCGCCTTCCTCCCCCTCCTCTGCTCTTCATCTTCTCTCTTCTTCTTTGCTCTTCCCTCTTCTCCTTCTTCTCAGGGTTGGACAGTTCAGTTAAATGTCACGTCCACGGTCTCTATTCAGGAATTTTCCCCTTGTTTCTTCCTTTCGTCCGTTTGTATCTTGATTCTCCCTTAATTTCTCTCTTTACAGGGTTGGGGATAGAGACGGTACAGCTAGATGTCACGTCCCCTGCCTCCATTCAGGAAGCCGTCAGCACAGTCATTTCCAAGGTAACCGTTGATGTGCGTCTTCCTTTCTCAACTATACATCTTCCTAACACAAGAGGTCGTTTTTGAGGCGCCTCAAAAAGGCATACGTCTTCCTAACACAAGACGCTGTTTCACGATTCTATGTTGACTTTTGAGTCGACTCAAAAGTCAACAAGGTAACCGTTGATCTGTGTCTTCCTCTCTCAACTATACATCTTCTTCCTAACACAAGACGCTGTTTCACGATTCTATGCATACGTTTTCCTTCCACTTGTCTTTCATCTAAGACCCTGCGGGCGCAGGGTGCTTTGGCCCCATGGCGGAGATGCCTTTGGGTGTGCGTAGCTTGCTCTGCCTTCTTGTCATTACCTCTCCTTCTTCCTCCCGTGCGCACCTGTGCAGGCAGGCAGAATAGACATTCTGGTCAGCAACGCGGGAGCAGGGAGCTTTTTCTGATAGCGGAGAAGCCTTTTGATACCCCAACACACCGTTTTTCCACGCTGTTTTTTGCTGTTGCACCTGTGCAGGCAGGCAGAATAGACATTCTGGTCAACAACGCGGGAGCAGGCTGTTTTGGGCCCATGGCGGAGATGCCTTTGGACGCCTTCCGCAGCAACATGGAAACCAACGTGGTTGGCCTGCTCGCTGTCACGCAGGCTGTCGTTCCGCACATGGTGGAGCAGGTATGCTTTGGCCCCATGGTGGAGCAGGTATGCTTTGGCCCCATGGCGGAGATGCCTCTTGACGCCTTCCGCGGCAACATGGAAACCAACGTGGTTGGCCTGCTCGCTGTCACTCAAGCGGTGGTGCCTCACATGGTGGAGCAGGTGTGTGGGATGGTAGCAGGTGGGTAGGGGAGCAGGCTGGTGGTGCAGGCTGTATTGCCCCCATGGCGGAGGTGCCTCTGGATGCCTTTCGCAGCAACATGGAGACCAACGTGGTTGACCTGCTGGCCGTCACCCAAGCTCGTGTTCCTCACATGGTGGAGCAGGTAGGGTTAAGTGACTATGGGGTGAATGTGGCTATGGTGGGGCCAGGTGCTTGTGCTTGTGATTGGCCTGCTAGCCGTCACTCAAGTGGTTGATCCGCACATAGGGCGTGGTGATCTTTGGTAGGGCGTCGGCAACATAGTGTCGGTGTCGGCATGGACCCTTGGCAAAGATCACCACGCCCTTTGCCAAGGCAGCAGAGTGGCAGGCAGGCAGGCAGGCAGGCTGGCAGGCAGCACACAGCATCGCTCCCATGCCTCCCGCCCTTCGTTTTCCTGCCTCCCTTTCCTCCTCCCTTTCATCTTTTTTTCCCATTCCAATCCCCAGGGCAGTGGCAAGGTCATCAACATAGGGTCGGTGTCAGCATGGATCACCACGCCATTCGCCAACACATGCTGTGCGGCGACGGCAAGGCAGGCAGGCAGGCATCCAGCAGCACATAGCATCACTCCCTTGCCTCCCTTGCCTCCCTCCATTCTCTCTCTGCTTCCCCATCCGCTACACCCATTCCAATCCCCAGGCCAGTGGCAAGGTCATCAACATAGGGTCGGTGTCAGCATGGATCACAACGCCATTCGCCGGCACATGCTGTGCCGCCAAGGCTGCTGTGCACAGCCTCACCCTGCACCTATTGACCGTCCACTTCACCCTCGTCTCTCCTCTCCTCTCCCTTTGCAGGGCAGTGGCAAGGTCATCAACATAGGGTCGGTGTCGGCATGGATCACAACGCCATTCGCCGGCACATACTGTGCGGCCAAGGCAGCAGTGCACAGCATCACACACGCGCTCAGAATGGAGCTGAAACCGTTTGGCATTCAAGTGATGCTCGTTGCTCCGGGCGCAATCAGGTGAGGAGAGGGCTGTTGTTGCGACACTCCAAAAAGGAGAGGGTGACTGGCGATGCCTATGGTTGTGAGTGGCACGTTCTGTGCCGCCAAGGCAGCAATGCACAGCATCACACACGCGCTTAGAATGGAGTTGAAGCCATTCGGCATCCAAGTCATGCTCGTTGCCCCGGGCGCCATCAGGCAGGCAAGGAAGGAGGCATGCATTCACTGGCTGGCCGCTGAATGGCTAGCTGGATGCTTGCAGTGGCGTTGCTCCGGGCGCCATCAGGTAGGCAAGGGTTGTCTGTTCTTTCTGGCTTGTATGGGGCACGTGCTGCGGCCAAGGCAGCAATGCACAGCATCACACATGCGCTTAGAATGGAGTTGAAGCCATTCGGCATCCAAGTCATGCTCGTTGCCCCGGGCGCCATCAGGCAGGCAAGGAAGGAGGCATGCATTCAGTGGCTGGCCGCTGAATGGCTAGCTGGATGCTTGCAGTGGCGTTGCTCCGGGCGCCATCAGGTAGGCAAGGAAGGAGGCATGCATTCACTGGCTGGCCGCTGAATGGCTAGCTGGATGCTTGCAGTGGCGTTGCTCCGGGCGCCATCAGGTAGGCAAGGAAGGAGGCATGCATTCACTGGCTGGCCGCTGAATGGCTAGCTGGATGCTTGCAGTGGCGTTGCTCCGGGCGCCATCAGGGAGGCAAGGAAGGAGGCATGCATTCACTGGCTGGCCGCTGAATGGCTAGCTGGATGCTTGCAGTGGCGTTGCTCCGGGCGCCATCAGGTAGGCAAGGAAGGAGGCATGCATTCACTGGCTGGCCGCTGAATGGCTAGCTGGATGCTTGCAGTGGCGTTGCTCCGGGCGCCATCAGGCAGGCAAGGAAGGAGGCATGCATTCACTGGCTGGCCGCTGAATGGCTAGCTGGATGCTTGCAGTGGCGTTGCTCCGGGCGCCATCAGGTAGGCAAGGAAGGAGGCATGCATTCACCGGCTGGCCGCTGAATGGCTAGCTGGATGCTTGCAGTGGCGTTGCTCCGGGCGCCATCAGGCAGGCAAGGAAGGAGGCATGCATTCACTGGCTGGCCGCTGAATGGCTAGCTGGATGCTTGCAGTGGCGTTGCTCCGGGCGCCATCAGGTAGGCAAGGGTTGTCTGTTCTTTCTGGCTTGTATGGGGCACGTGCTGCGGCCAAGGCAGCAATGCACAGCATCACACACGCGCTTAGAATGGAGTTGAAGCCATTCGGCATCCAAGTCATGCTCGTTGCCCCGGGCGCCATCAGGCAGGCAAGGAAGGAGGCATGCATTCACTGGCTGGCCGCTGAATGGCTAGCTGGATGCTTGCAGTGGCGTTGCTCCGGGCGCCATCAGGTAGGCAAGGGTTGTCTGTTCTTTCTGGCTTGTATGGGGCACGTGCTGCGGCCAAGGCAGCAATGCACAGCATCACACACGCGCTTAGAATGGAGTTGAAGCCATTCGGCATCCAAGACATGCTCGTTGCTCCGGGCGCCATCAGGCAGGCAAGGAAGGAGGCATGCATTCACTGGCCGGCCGCTGAATGGCTAGCTGGATGCTTGCAGTGGCGTTGCTCCGGGCGCCATCAGGCAGGCAAGGAAGGAGGCATGCATTCACTGGCTGGCCGCTGAATGGCTAGCTGGATGCTTGCAGTGGCGTTGCTCCGGGCGCCATCAGGTAGGCAAGGAAGGAGGCATGCATTCACTGGCTGGCCGCTGAATGGCTAGCTGGATGCTTGCAGTGGCGTTGCTCCGGGCGCCATCAAATAGACAAGGGTTGTCTGTTCTTTCTGGCTTGTATGGGGCACGTGCTGCGGCCAAGGCAGCAATGCACAGCATCACACACGCGCTTAGAATGGAGTTGAAGCCATTCGACATCCAAGTCATGTTCGTTGCTGGAAGGCGCCATCAGGCAGGCAAGGAAGGCGGCGTGCATTCACTGGCTGAATGGCTAGCTGGATGCCTTGTAATTGTGGGCACCCACTGTGTAGCCAAGGCAGCTGTGCACATTCGGTCTATACATCTGCATGAGCATATGCCCAACATGTGCATCTCTCCTTCCCCGTTCTTGGTCTCCTGTCCTTTCCTCTCCTGAGGCGATTTTTGAATCGACTCAAGCAAAGGTCAACATTATGTGTTCTCCTGTCCCGTCCTGTCCTACCCCCTCCCGTGTATGCCATACCATCCTCTCCTTCACACCACCATCTCAGTTCCACGTGTAATGAATGTGCTTTTGAGTCGACTCAAAAGCTGTCCCGTCCTCTCCTACCCCTTCCCGTGTATGCCATACCATCCTCTCCTTCACACCACCATCTCAGTTCCACGTGGTAATGAATGTGCTTTTGAGTCGACTCAAAAGCTGTCCCGTCCTCTCCTACCCCTTCCCGTGTATGCCATACCATCCTCTCCTTCACACCACCATCCCAGGTCCAACTTTGGTGGCAACTCCACCTCCTCTGTCTCTCACCTGCGTCTCAAGATATTCTCACGCTTCCATCTTCCTTCCATATGCCCATCTTTCCCACCCACTCCACCATCCCAGGTCCAACTTTGGTGGCAACTCCACCTCCTCTGTCTCTCACCTGCGTCTCAAGATCTTCTCACGCTTTCAGGAGCAGGTAGAAGCCCGATTATGTGCCCTGCTTTTCACCCTACCCGTTCCCTTCCCCCTTCCACATGCCCATCCCAGGTCCAACTTTGGTGGCAACTCCTCCTCCTCTGTCTCCCACCTGCGTCTCAAGATCTTCTCACGCTTTCAGGAGCAGGTAGAAGCCCGATTATGTGCCCTGCTTTTCACCCTACCCGTTCCCTTCCCCCTTCCACATGCCTATCCCAGGTCCAACTTTGGTGGCAACTCCTCCTCCTCTGTCTCCCACCTACGTCTCAAGATATTCTCACGCTTTCAGAAGCAGATAGAGGCGCGGGCAGGGGCCTCCCAAACGCCCCAGTCCACGCCGGGAGACGTGTTCGCGAGGGCTCTAGTAGAGGTGAGGGTGGTGTGAGGTGGTGTGAGGTGGTGTCAGGTGGTGTGAGGTGGTGTGAAGTGGTGCATGTGCTGCGTGCAGATTTGTGTGCCTGCATTTTCAGCAACAGATAGAGGCTAAGGCGGGGGCCTCACAAACGCCCCAGTCCATACCAGGAGACGGGTTTGCGAGGGCTCTAGTGGAAGGTGAGGGTGGTGTAAGGTGGTGTGAGGTGGTGTGAAGTGGTGCATGTGCTGCGTGCAGATTTGTGTGCCTGCATTTTCACCAACACATAGAGGCTAGGGCGGGGGCCTCTCAAATGCCTGAGTCCATACCAGGAGACGGGTTTGCGAGGGCCCTAGTGGAAGGTGAGGGTGGGCAAGACATGGCCGCCTTACAACTAGTTTTGAGGCGCCTAGTTTTGGGGCTCCTCAAAACAAAGGCTCTAGTGGAGGTTGGTGGTGAGGCTGGGCAAGACCCGGCTGCCTTACAGCTTCCACAGACACGAGCTGGTTTTTGAGAATTCTCAAAAACTGGCTGGGCAAGAAACGGCTGCCTTACAGCTTTCACAGACACCCCTTTCCATCCTCATTCCCGCCTTCCATCCCTTCGTCCCTCCTTCAGAAAGCCTTGGCCAAGAAAGTGCCGATAGAGTGGGCGTTTGGGCACCTGGTGGGGTCATTTCGTGTCATGACATGGCTAACTTGCAGCTTCCACCTGCATCTTATATATGCATCTGTCCTCTCCTTCCCCTTCCTCCCTCTTTCCCCCTTTCCCCTCCCTTCGCCCCTCCTTCAGAAAGCCTTGGCCAAGAAAGTGCCAATAGAGTGGGCGTTTGGGCACTTGGTGGGGTCATTTCGTGTCATGACATGGCTGCCTTACAGCTTCAGGGATTCCGCACTCATGAAAAAAATTGGACTCACCAAGTAGGTTGCTATTGCTGTTCATCATGTTGTTTTTTTTTGGGTTGC
The DNA here is from genome assembly GCA_947470075.1 of Closterium sp. Yama58-4. Lineage (NCBI taxonomy): Eukaryota > Viridiplantae > Streptophyta > Zygnematophyceae > Desmidiales > Closteriaceae > Closterium > Closterium sp. Yama58-4. The sequence continues at coordinate 1,059,564 of CANIUD010000120.1, read as the reverse complement.
GAAGCAACCTATTACAATCGTTATGTACAATTTTTTTTCATATTTTATATAAATATGAAGAAAAAAACCAAGAAACTACGTACTAGTATTGTAACCAACACCATTCGTGAATATCCTACATTATTTCACATACCGTACTGTGGGTGTTTCATTGTGGTCGCTACTTGTATTGAAATATTTACTGTCAGTCTGAAGTTCGCATGCTATGATGAATGTAGGTAGTATGCATGTAGTAGTATGGTGAGATGAATAATGAGCATGTACGAGGCTATCTATGTGCAGGGAATGCAAATAATGATGGAAAAAATTAATGCATACGATAATATTTATAAATGATAATAAATGATGGAAATGCGTGAAAGCGGAAAACCCAAAAACTAAGCTACCGCGCATCCCCTGCCTAGCATGGGGGGGAAGGTCAGCAGCTTAGTATTTGAATAATCAGCTAACACATGGAATAACACAATCTATGAACTCTAAAAAAAGGGTCGACACTATCAAATCCAGCTCAAGTGTCAAACTCACTGAGTGGACAAAGAGCCTTCTCGGAAATGATAGCTGAATCCTTTTTTTAAAACTCATAGACATGCATTATTGATGCAATGATGGAATGGATAATAAAAAATGCATACATCTACACACCCATTTACACATACATACATGCATAAGCACAAGAAAACAAACCCACATATAAAGAAAATAGATGCAGTCTAAATAATGAGGCTACCTAAAACAATAAATCCTATGTTAAGTTTTGTTATATACCCTGCTTGCTGTGTGTTCTAGTGTAGCTACAGTGGTGGTGCACCAATGTGCTCACCTTTCTTTGCTATATCTTGTAACCTTGCTGTAGTGAACCTCACCTTCCTGTTTCTCTCGCTCACGCTACCCCAAACCCTAAGGCTACTATCTTGACATGGTACAGAGCTGGTTCTTTCCCGGAACCTTCTCTTTTTTTTAAGAATCATGGGCCCGCCCGTACTACAGCGCGAAATGCGCTATTTTTTTCTCCCCGTTCGCACGCTCGCGTTCTGCCCTGCCCGTTCGCCGTGGCGCCTGATTCCCGTCGCCGCGGCGCCCCGCGTTCCCGTAGCCGCGGCGCCCGCTTTCCGTCGCCGCGGCGCCCGGTTCCCGTCGCCGCGGCGCCCCGTGTTCCGTCGCCGCGGCGCCCTGCGTTCCGTCGTCGGGGCGCACCCCTTCCCGTCGTCCGCGAACCCCATTTCGTCGCCACGCGGCCCCCGTTTCGTCGCCCCCGTCACCCCGCAATCCGCCAGCGCGGAGGCCAGCGCCGCGGCCAGCCGCCAGCGCCAGCAGCAGCTACCGCCGCCCCCCCCCCCCCCCGCCCTCCCTTCCGCGGCTTCCGTCGTGGGGAGGGGGGAGGGAGGGGGAAGGGGTTGTGGGGGGGGGGGGGGGGCGGGTGTGAGGAGCCTGCCACTCCTCCCTCCCTTCCCTCTTCCTCTCTCCCTGCAGCAACTGTTGCTGTAGGGGGGGGGGGGAGAGAAGTGCAGAAGGGTGAGGGGGTGGCGGGAGAAGACAGGTGCGGCGGGTGTGAGGAGCCTGCCACTCCTCCCTCCCTTCCCTCTTCCTCTCTCCCTGCAGCAACTGTTGCTGTAGGGGGGGGGGGGGGGAGAGAAGTGCAGAAGGGTGAGGGGGGTTGAGTGACGAGGGGGGTGAGGACTATGGGGGTTCTTAACGGGGGGGGATCGCATTGAGCGTGCGCGCTCATGCCCGCCTAGCCCACCTCCTCTCCTCATCGGGACTTGGGGGTTCTTAACGGGGGGGGATCGCTATGAGCTTTCGCGCTCAAGCCCGCCTAGCCCACCTCCTCTCCCTTCCCTCTCTCACCTCCCCTTTGTAAAAGGAGGTTCGTAAGCGGGTCCGCCGGTCCTGGCCCCCCACCTCCTCCCCTCTCCTCTCCTCTCCTCTCCTCTCACCTCCTCCTCCTTCCTAACCTCTCTACCCTCTTCCGCTGCGCCACGTGTACCTGTACTAGTTATCACGGCAAGCAGGTTAAGGGGGTGTGTTAAGTTTTGTTATATACCCTGCTTGCTGTGTGTTCTAGTGTAGCTACAGTGGTGGTGCACCAATGTGCTCACCTTTCTTTGCTATATCTTGTAACCTTGCTGTAGTGAACCTCACCTTCCTGTTTCTCTCGCTCACGCTACCCCAAACCCTAAGGCTACTATTCTTGACATCCTACAAGTGACCACCCAAATCCATCAAGATGAACTTGATTCTCTGAAGGGTACAACAAGTCCTCTGATAATACAGAACAAATTAAAAAAGAAGGGGGAAAGGGGGAGAGAAATGGATCTTAATGCAAACGGAACCAATTATCAAAAATACGAAAGGGATAAGCCCTACAAAAGAATGTTAATGCTGGAATGAGGTTCAGGACTACACATGATATCTGAGAGTACATAAGTGTAACCTGAAAGACAAACTAGTGCAATTTTTGCTGCTGTATCAAATAGCAAGCAAAAAGAAGGAACGGAAGAGAAACTAGGAAGAACGAATAAGGGCGTACAGAAGGAAGGGAACAAAAGGAAGAGACGATGACACAACAAGAAGGAACATGATAAGGGGTACGGAAGTAGAAATCTTACAATATTAACAAGCCAAGAGTTAATATACACTTAACTTCACTTCAAGACCTGCGCACAAGAGGGGTAAGAATTGACGTTGAAAATTTGATACAAAAAACACATGTACCTCATGTCAGAAATAACTGAGCAGGAATGGAATGAACTAGCACAGAGTTTGGTACAAGTAGGAAACCCTAACTTTGAGTACCCCCTAAGGTGTAACCCACTACAGCCTACATAATATAAACATGCAATGTTTGACACACCCCCATAGGCGCAGTGGGAGACAACCACAGGGTCACAAGACCAGTCAAAGTAAAGCAAAGCAAGCTCAGGGTGGATCTCAAGGATTCCACACAAATTCCGAGCACAAGCAAGCGGTCACAAGACCAGTTCACATGCAGGTTTATAACAAAGCAAGAGATACAGTGATCACAACCTAGCAAAAGTAAACAAGTAGGCATATATATAGTGATCACAGTACAAGCAAGGTCAAGAGGTAAGCAAGTGAGGCCCAGTGGGTACAAGGCCTAGCAGAGTGCAAAAGCGCTGATGGTCACAAGGCTGAAGCGCCTTGGTGAACACATCAGCAGTGTTGGCCTCCGTGGCCACGTAACGCAGACAAAGCTGACCACGCTGCTGCAGCTCTCGAGCAAGGAAGTACCGCAGAGCGATGTGCTTCGTTCTGTGCTCCAGTCTGTGCTCCTCACACAAGGCAATGGCAGCCTTGTTGTCGACGTACAGCACTGGAGGAGAACGAGGCCGCTCTCCGAGGTCGGTCAGCAGGTAGGTCAGCCAGCGTAGCTCCTGAGCAGCCATGGCTGTGGCGTAGATCTCAGCCTCACAACTGGAGCTGAGAACAGAAGAAGAGCGAGTAGAACGCCAAGAAACTGAGCCAGAGCCAAGGCTGAAGGTGTAACCCTGGGACGACCGCTGAGTAGCCTGGTCGTCTGCCCAAGAAGCGTCTGAGTGCCCTGTGAGAACAACCCGGTCTCGCCCTCCAAGCACAAGCCCCATGCCCGACGTACTGCACAAGTAGCGCAACACCCTCTTAGCAGCATCCATGTGCTCCTTCCGGTGACGGCCAGGAGCGACATAGCGTGCTAGGATGCTAAGAGGGTATGCAAGGTCAGGTCGAGTGCAGGTCATCAGGTACATGAGGCAGCCCACAAGCTCTGGATACGGGCCACTCGGCTCTACGGACTCATCCGAAGGCAGAGCTGAGAGCGAGTGACCGGTAGGCAGAGGAGTGGACTGAGGCGAGGAGTACGTGAAGCGGAAGCGCTGGAGAACCTGCTGCACCATGTGTGACTGAGTCAGGGTGATGGTGCGCCGTGCTCTGTCCCGGGTGATCCGCAAGCCAAGATAGCTCGTCAGCTCACCCAGGTCTGTGCACGTGTGTCTCCTCTGCAGCTCCGACTTCACGTGAGCGAGTGCCGCGGTGTCAGCAGTGGCAAAGACCAAGTCGTCGACGTACACGAGGATGTAGAACGGCGGCAGCGAGGTGTCGGTGCGTAGAAACAGCGACGGGTCAGCAGTAGAGGGAGCGAACCCAAGAGCCGCAAGTGTCGTCCTCAGTGTGTCGTGCCACTCACGTGGCGCCTGGCGGAGACCGTAGACCGGCCGCTGAAGCCTCCACTGGGTGCCAGGAGGAACTGACCCAGTGAAGCCAGGGGGGCGGCGCAGCCAGATCTCCTCGTGCAGGCTGCCCTGCAAGAAAGCAGTGCTGAAGTCAAGAGAGTGAAGCTCGTAGTCGCGGTGAGCGGCTATGTGCAGCAGCACCCGAAGAGTAGTCATCTTCGGGGTGGGGGAGAAGGTCTGAAAGAAGTCTACTCCCTCTCGCTGACTGAAGCCTCGAGCCACGTAGCGCGCCTTGAAGACAGGTGGAGAACCCGGCGGCCGCTTCACCCTGAAAATCCACATGCCACTGACGATGTTCGCCCCAGGAGGGGGAACCTCGTCTACGTAGGTGCCTGTGGACTTCCAGGAGGCCATCTCTGCGTCCATGGCTGTCTGCCACTGAGAGGAGTAGGGACCCGCCATCGCCTCAGCGTAAGAGCGTGGGGTCGGGATGTCTGGTGCATCCGGGTCTCCCTCAGGGGCAACTAGCAAGGACACGAGACGGGGCAAAGCAGCAGCAAGGCAGTGGAACTCCTCCTGTCTGTCCTCAAGGACGTCCGTGCCGAGGGCACACTCACCCCCGACGGACGGAGGACAGGCAGACGCAGACTCAGACCTAGCGACAAGGCTGGCAGCGTAGTCTAGGCGACAGCGAGCAGCAAAGTCAACCAACTCAGCGACCAGAGCAGACGCAGCAGAGGACTCAAAGGTCGGGTCAGTGACAACTGTAGCGAGGAGACGCGTAACAGTGGGACTGGCAGCACGACGGGAGTCAGACTCCGGGTCAGGAAGAGTAGGAAGAGAGGACGCAGGAGGAGACGGCAGCGGGACACGCTGCGGAGCAGTGGAGGGACGCAGAGTCATGTAGTGAGTGCTAGGGACAGGAGGAGGACGCTCACGTGGGACACGACGACCAGTGCGAGCAGTACGAACAGGCGACGCAGGACGAGACTCAGGCTCACGACGCTCTGTAAGACCTCCTGTGGGACCAGCGTAAGGGGAGGGAGCAGGGAGAGGCGAGGCAGGCGGTAACTGTGACTGCGGCTGGACAGGCAGAGGACACTCGACTGACGGAGGAGGACTAGGAGGAGGAGCCTGACCAAGAACCTGCTGAAGGAGCGGTACGAAGTACGGTCGCGGCCGCGCAGCGTCTCCAGAAGCAGCAGGGACACCAGTGGCAGCCCCAACGCCCGAGTCCTCAGCACCAGCAGCAGCTCCAACGCCCGGGTCCTCAGCACCAGTAGGAGCTCCAACGCCCGAGTCCTCAGCACCAGCAGCAGCGCCACCGGTCGGGTCCTCAGCACCAGCAGCAGCTCCAACGCCCGGGTCCTCAGCACCAGCAGCAGGGCCACTGGTCAGGTCCTCAGCACCAGCAGCAGCGCCACCGGTCGGGTCCTCAGCACCAGCAGCAGCTCCAACGCCCGGGTCCTCAGCACCAGCAGCAGCTCCAGCCCCCGGGTCCTCAGCACCAGCAGCAGCTCCAGCGTCCGGGTCCTCAGCACCAGCAACAGCACCACCGCTCGGGTCCGCAGCACCAGGAGCACCACTACGAAGACTGCAGCGCCGCGTGTACCACTCGCGGATCACCTGAATGGGGGGGAGCTCCTGGGTAGGAGGGGAAGTACCGGGACGAGCTCCAGAAGCACCTCTCCGGAGGCGGCAGTACTCGAGGTACCTCTCCTGCAGCTGCTGGGAGGAGAGGGCTCCTCCAGGTGGAGCACGCTCAGGGTCAGCACCCCCAGACTCAGCACCCCCAGTCTCAGCACGTCCAGGCTCAGCACCCCCAGGCTCAGTACCTCCAGGCTCCGCACCTCCAGGCTCCGTACCTCCAGGCTCCGCACCTCCAGGCTCAGCACCCCCAGGCTCCGCACCTCCAGGCTCAGCACCCCCAGGCTCCGCACCTCCAGGCTCAGCACCCCCAGGCTCCGCACCCTCAGACGCAGCACTCCCAGGCTCAGCACCCCCAGACGCAGGACGCGAGTCAACAGCTACCTCGACAGGCTCACCCGGGTCTACCTGGGACACACCTGAGGGAGCGGCACCCTGAGGGGGGAGGGGGTCTGGTACCTCAGCACCTGGAGCGAGGAAGAGAGGCGGGGGGGGGAGCGAGGCAGTGCGGTAGGGGAAGAGGCGGTAGAAGGGGACGGACTCGTCAAAAGTGACGTCCTGAGAGGCCAGAACCCGGCGCGAGGTGACGTGGTAAAACTGCCATCCAGGCGCGTCGGGAACAAAGCCAAGAAAGACACAGGGAACAGCGCGACGCGAGAGCTTGTCCGCGGACGTATCGCGGACAAAAGCTCGAGATCCCCAGACTCGGAAACGCGACGCATCGCCAACCTCTCCCGTCCACCGTAGAGTCGGGGAAGTCTCCGGCAAGGAGACACGGGGCCAGAGGTTGAGCTGATGCGCTGCGTACCGGACCGCAAACGGCCACAGAAAGTGGGGAGCAGCCGCATGGGTCAGGGAGGTACGAGCGACCTCCATGACCAAGCCAATGCGGCGCTCAGCGACCCCATTCTGCTGTGGAGAGGCCGGAAGCGTGTACGACTGCTCAATGCCGTGCTCAGCACAGTAGGCTGCCAAGAGGTCGGAGGCAAACTCACCACCTCTGTCAGAGTGCAAGCGCAGGACAGGAAAGTCCGAGTGAAAGCGCTCGCCTAGCTGGAGACGGGCTCGGCTGATCCAGGGGATCAAAACACCAGGGACGTCACCCTTGGCGCGCAAGGGGAAGACCGTGGTGTAGCGCGAGTAGTCGTCAACAACTATCAGGAAGTATCTCTCCTGACCCTGACCACGGACGCGGGCTGGGCCCCACACGTCCATGTGGAGCGTCTGCAGGGGAGCTGTCGTCGGGGGAAAGGAGGAGGAGTGAGGAGCGGCGCGCTGCCGCCCCTCGACACAGGGAATGCAGTCAGGAGCAGGGGAGTCAGGAAGGGGAGGGAGCACCCTGGGAAGACCAGCAACAAGGTCCCGTTTGTGCATGGCCCGCAGGCGCTGCACAGACGGGTGACCAAGGCGGTGGTGCCAGAGGACGGTGTCGTTCGCCAGAGAGCGACACGAGCAGGGGGCGGACAGCTGACCTGACGCTGACGCAGACGCAGCTACCTGAGGGGACTCAGTGGTCAGTGTGTACAGGTCAGACCCCGGCTCTCGAGTGAAAGTAGCTAGATGGCGGCCCGTCCGAGCACACGTGCAGTGAGTCACACGCTCGTAGGCAGGGGTGAACTGGTGAACACCCCCGTCCTGGAGCGCACTACCTGCCACCAAGTTCGTGGAGAACGAGGGGAGGTAGAGACCTGAGAGCGTGCCGGACGGAACCGCTGGACACGGAAGGGTGGTGGAGGAGGTCGCAAGGACCGGACCCCCAGAGGGGTCAGCAAGAGAGACAGCAACCGGCCGAGCTAGAGGCTCAAGGACAGTGCGGTCACGAAAGAAAGAGCGAGAAGCACCTGAGTCCAGTGTGAAGGTGTGCAGTGCTGCAGTCGACTCAGTACCAGGGGGCACAGACGCACAAGCACCTAGAGCAGCAGCTGCAGTAGTACCTGTGGAAGCAGACACACTAGCACCTAGAGCAGCAGCGGGGCTGGCCTGAATGCCCGGGTCGGGCGGAACACGCAAGTACTGAGCACCCTCTCCACTAATAGACATCGCATGCATGGCAGTGAGAATAGCATCAAAGTCTAGTGCCCAAATATCAACACCCTTCCTGAGCAGCTCAGCCCAGCGCGGCAGCTCACCCCCACCAGGAAACTGGGCGCGCCACGCATCGTTGAGGCGGGCGAAGCAGCGCTCCGTCTGGTGCGGCCCCCCACACGTCTGGCCAGTGCGGTCACCTGTACGAATAACATACTGGCAGGTGACGCTGCGCCGCGCATACCACTCACGAGCGGCCTGAAGGGTCGGGGCAGGCTGCTGACTCTGACCGCCCCCCGGGCCTCCACGACCACCACCCCCTCCGCCTCCGCCCCGGCCACCTCCACCCCTGCCGCTGCCACGACCACCTCCGCCTCCGCTGCCACCTCCGCCCCTGTCACCACTCCCAACGCCGCTGTCACCTCCACCACTGCCGCCACTAGCCTCTCCAGTCGCACCTCCACCGCCACCACCTCCACCTCCGCCTCCTCCGCCACCACCCCCACTCCTGCCACTCCTGCCCCTGCGTCGTCCGCCTGAAGCAGACGCAGCCCCGACCTTCTCAGCACCAAGGAGGTCGACAGCAGCAGCAGAGGCGACAGAGGGGAGGAGGGGGGAAGGGGAGCACCCCTCAAAGAAGGGGCCGCGGGGGTCGCCACGAGAGGTGCCTACAGCGACGATACTAGCCTCGGCTGCAAGCAGTTCCTTCTCGAGGAGGTCTACGGTGAGCTCAGTGGGGGAGCGAGAGAGGAACTGGTCCCTGACAGGGCGCAGAGAGTCAGGGAGGCGGGTGACAACGTGGTAGAGAGTGATCCAGAGCGGGGGGGGGTTGCTAGCGAGGAACTCGTCAGGCATGGCAGCGCGAAAGCGAGCCTCACTAGTCTTAAGGTGGGTGATGAGGTCTGCGACAGTGTGAAAGGAGGCTAGGTCGGGGAACAGGTAGGGGAGAGTGAGGCGGCCTAGAGTGGCAGAAGCGGGTGAGGAGTAGCGGGCCACTACAGCTGTGTAGAGGTCCTTAGCAGTCTTGCACTGGCCGAAGTGCTCGCGCTCATCTAGCGGCAGGGAGTTGCGAATAGCAAAGCGAGCGTGCGCGTCACGGGTCTGCCACTGTGAGCGCTCAGCTGGGGGGGCAGTAGCGGGTGGGGCGGTCGCATGGCCGAGAGCGTGGTCGTACAGTGTAATATCTTCCTTGGCAGTGAGCTGTAGGAAAAGGTGCAGGTCATCTAGCCAGGTTTCGAATTTGACCGGACGGCCCTCGGCGTCGAAAGCTAGAACAGGAGGACTAGCCATAGCGACAGCGGCAGTAGTAGAAGCAGTAAAGTCACTGAAAAGGCGTGCGCAGGGTCAGCGGGGCCGGTGGGGCCTACGGACTGTAGTGGCGCACAAGCAGCAGTAGCAGGAAGTGTAGTAGTAGGATCTGCAGTGGTGCACAGGCGCAGCAGGCGGCAGCGAGAGCCGGCGCAGCAGGGGCGGGCTCAGCAGCGGTGATACGCGAGCGGCGGCGGGCTCAGCAGCAGCGGTGCGCGGGCGGCTGCGGGCTCAGCAGCGGCGGGCCGGGAGCAGGCAGCGCGCGGGCCGTGCGGGCCGTATGTGAGCTGCGCGGGCAGCGTGCGGGCCGGCGGCGGTCAGCGCAAGAGCCGCGCAGGCTCAGCGCGGGCTGCGCGGGCTGCTCGCGGGCTGCGTAAGCGGGTCGCGGGCGGCTCGCGGGGGTTCGCGGGCAGGTCGCGGGCTGCTCGCGGGCAGTTCGCGGGCTGTGCGCGGGCTGCGCGGGCTGGTCGCGGGCTGCGCAGGCGGTTCGCGGGCTGCGCGTGGGCGGTTCGCGGGCGGCGTGACGGGGCCGATCGGGGCGCTAAGGGGCGACGCGACGGGGGCCGTGAGAGGCCGCTAGGAAAAAATTCGAAGGGGGGGCCGGAGGGCCGCTAGATCGACGGGGCCAGCGGGGCCGGAAACAAGCGAAGGTAAGCAGGTAGGTAAGTCGGTGGGCCCTAAGAACAGTCCTAACGAAGGACCTGCTCTGAAACCATGTCAGAAATAACTGAGCAGGAATGGAATGAACTAGCACAGAGTTTGGTACAAGTAGGAAACCCTAACTTTGAGTACCCCCTAAGGTGTAACCCACTACAGCCTACATAATATAAACATGCAATGTTTGACACCTCAAACCAGATATCAATATGCTGCAGCGTTTGAATTAACATATCAGCAAGATCGTACAAAACAAACAAATAAAGATTTTAAGAAGATCATGCGAATGGATTGGGAAACCGAAACAATAGAGAACCGGGTAAAATGACAGGCCGAGCGACGAAGAGAATAACTTACGGTAAGAGAGAAAGAGAGAATGGAGATACATACAAAACATAGGGAAATCAGTTAAGGAAAAGGAATAAACAGTAGGGACGTCATTATAGACTTAGATGTCAGACGGAATCAACACGGATGAAATAACAGAGGAAAGAACGAACTAACAACGAGGTAGGTTGAAAACGTATGCAAGCCGTTATTCGACTAAGCACACTAGATTTCTCAAGGACTACTTTGTTACCTAGCTAGACAATGCTAGGAAACGGAAGACAAAGAAAAGAGGAACTAAAGAGGAAAGTGAATAGACATAGATCTACTAGTACAAACGGAAATAGAGTACATACTTGACCACTGGATTATGGGAAGTAGCTGAGTAGCAAGAATCGCGGAAGATGAGAGTAGCGCGATGAAACGAGAGGAAGGGAGAGACGACAGCAGAAAGAGAAACAGAAACTTGGAAACTTAACTGGAATTCCGTCGTCGCGGTATTCGTCGGGGAAACGAAAGAACGGGATACGAAATGAGAAACAGATAGAGGCATCACATAGAAAAAACAGCTCTCAACCATAATGAGCTAAACTAGAACCCACTCTCAACTAGAACGAGCTTAAGAATAGAGAGAATACGGCTTACCTTAATATGAGCTTTAGCCTGCGTGGTGTGATTAGCGTGAGTGGCGTGAGCGACGGGAGAGGCGCCTATGCTAACAAGAAAGGAAAGAAGGACATTCCAATTCAAATTTGAGAAATGAGAGGAAAGAAAGTAAGGAATGTTAAACGGAAGAAATGAAGAAAGAACGTCAAGATTGGAAAGAAATGAAAAGGGAATGGAATGAAAGGTAAGATACAAAAAACTAAAGAGGAAAAAGTGAAGCCTCCAAGGAAAGGAAAGAAGGAAGAATTTGAAGGAACGGGCAACTCACCTAGCTACGAGTAGATGGCGTAAGAAGGAAGCGAACTGAAGAAGAGACGCTTAAGCTGGTAAGAAAGGAAGGAGGGAGGAAAGCTGTATGAATCAAGAATTGCATGTGAACATGGAAAGAAACGAATTTCAGAGATAAGGGCAGGACGTAATTCGATCATACCAAGAAGTGAGGCGAGCTGGTTAAGAACGACCTAGCTGCTAAGTTAATGCATGAGGCTTCTAAAAACTACATATTAACAACATAGATCTAGCTATATTAAGGGTCGCTAACAGCACCCATGCTTAGGCTAGTCTGCTAGGATACCACATGAAACTTAGCTCTAGTTAATCCTTAGGGCTATTCTCACCACTGGTAGGTAGATGAGGCATGACCAGCGGGAGTATGTGAAGAACCAAGCTTGTCTGGCGAGACGAAAGAGAGAAAGGAGAGAACAAACCCTAAGGATGTGCCAATTTCGTCGCAAAGTTTAAAGTCTACAGAATTACGCGATACATTAACTCTGCAGTTCTGGCGCAGTCGGCTGAAGTCGACCGGTAATCGGAAGGTTACCAGGTCGATTCCTACTTGGCACATTTTTAGAAAATGAAGTAGAATTGTTCCATTTAATTTCATGCTATTTACTGCAAGTTATAAAATTCTAAGGGTGTATGAAAATCGCTTCGCAACCCTAGGACGACTTTGTCGCCTCTTGTTTTTTTTTGAATGGTATAATTTAGAGTGGTGGCTGGCTTCTGGTGCAGCTCCTGTTGCATATCGTTATGAGTTTCGATCGAAGCTCTGTTGCGGAGGGCTCGCAAATTTGAGATCTGAAAACATATAGATAAAAAATCAACAAACCGTCGTCGCCCGGATATAAGAAATGCTTGGGTTTTCTTGTATTTGGGATGGTTTAGGGTGTCTTATAAGTCTTATAAATGGACAAAGAACCGTTTAGAAGATACCCCCTCGATATAAAATTGCCCCTAACCCCTACACTAGCTTAAGGGTACATTCCTGTGTCGACATTTGTGTCTCAAAGCGTTTGTGATGCGTTAAAACGACATAAAACGTACAATGTTGTCAGAATCCCAGCCACTAACCACTGGGATAAAAAGGCTTGTTTATATAGCGGGTGAGTGCGCCCATAACCCCCCAGGCCGACGTGCCTGTAACCCTTCCCTAGGATCAATCGGGGATCACCAGTGGACCTCTGACACCCCCCCGCACTGGGATGCCCGAGGTGCACACACCGGGATTCGAACCCGAGACCTTCGCTCTGATACCATATCAGAATCCCAGCCACTAACCACTGGGATAAAAGGGCTTGTTTATATAGCGGGTGAGTGCGCCCATAACCCCCCAGGCCAACATGCCTGTAACCCTTCCCTAGGATCAATCGGGGATCACCAGTGGCACTCTGACAAATGTCTCAAACGCGAATCGCCTTTTAGCGACCATTACTGTATTTTTTATTGGTCAGCGTGAAACGCGCTGACGTCGCCGACAAATTCTAAACCGACCCGTCATTTTTAAAAAATCGCATGCGGTTCGAAATGTCAATGCACCTGGTCTGCCCGAAATGCCAAATTTCGCGCGGGAAAGAATCCCGCGCGTCGAAACCACACCCCAGCCAAGCGATTGAAGAAACGGGTGTACAGTAATATTTATCACCCAATCAAATGCGCCCAACTGTGCATTTCGCATGGTCGCCTAGTTTCGGGATACATTGATTTTTTGTGACGCGAGATTGACAATTTTTTTCGACGCGACTCGGGAAAACGTGGATTGAGACACAAATGTCCACACAGGAATGTACCCTAACTCGTACACACAATTAGGTGTCTAATAATAAGGCTACTCCGTTTATAAGAGACACCCGGATAATAGACACCTGTCTTCTATTCAACACTGTCTTATATCCGGGTGATGACGGAATGAATTAAATGAATCAATACTGCAAGATCATTAGCCATGACACCAATATTTTCATACTGACAGTAGCAGTTGGTGTACAAATTCTCACAATCTTCTATTTCGTCAATATCAGCTCCCTTTCCTATGCTCATATCGGGTATGTATCAATGACTCTGAACCTCAGGCACATCTGCACAAATGCCTCAGGCTTCTTGCGTCTGGGGGAGACCGTACACAAATGTCTCAGGAGGTTAGTCTGTAACCATGTCGTAACTCGACTTCGTCAGTCTGTAACCTCGTTTCGCGCTGGGACCCCAGTCTCGAGCACGGTAAGCGAAGTCCGTATCCAGGGCTCCGATTTCCCCCTCCCGTCTCGCGCACGGCAATCAAAGTCCGTCTCTGCAGTTCGCCTTCGTCGCAATGTCGGCCTCGCACGACACTGCCCCATGCCGAATCGCAAATAAGGGAATTTGGAAATAAATTGGAGCGCAAAATCTCCCGAAGCACATCCAACAAACCTGAACTCGCTTTTCCAGACAACAACCAACCCACGCTGCTTCCTCCTGCACCACCAGAACCACCGCGGGGGCAACTCATTTGCTAGGAGTGGTACGGTGGACGAATACTACTAGTACCAGCAATCCGCGCCTGATATCGTTCAAAGCGCCAGACTTAGCGCTTACTTCACGTTGGACGGGAACGATGGAGATTCCGCGAATTATACCCATTCTCCTGCTTCTGTTCGTGGGCTTGTGCTCCGCGCACCTGGCGGCGCCATCTACCCCAGCGGGCCGCCGTGGTCTGCTAATTAAACCAACTCCTTCTAAGACCGCGCATGGCCGCGATGCCACCGGGAATACCGCTCCAGTGATTCCGAAGGCTGTCCGCGCGGCGAACGATTTCGAATCAAGCGAATCCGACTCAGGCGCGCCTAAATACGCGTCTAAAGCGAAATCTGGTTCCGCGTCGCTCCCTCCGCGTGCTCCCGCTCATCATGTTGACGATGTTGAAGTTATTGATGATGCGGCGAACAATGGCCTGGGCGCGGGCGCGGTGGGAAAGGGCGCAGCAGGTAAGGGCGCGGCGGGCAAGAGAGCCGCAGGCAAGGACGCGACGGGCAAGGGTGCGGCGAACAACGGTATGGTGGCGGGCAATGGCGCAGCAGGCAAGGGCGGAGGCACGTCGGGCAAGGGCGCGACGGGCAAGGGCGCGGCAGGCAAGGGCGCGGCAGGCAAGGGCGCGGCAGGCAAGGGCGCGGCAGGCAAGGGCGCGGCAGGCAAGGGCGCGGCAGGCAAGGGCGCGGCAGGCAAGGGCGCGGCAGGCAAGGGCGCGGCAGGCAAGGGCGTGGCAGGCAAGGGCGCGGCAGGCAAGGGCGCGGCGAACAAGGGCGCGGCGAACAAGGGCGCGGCGAACAAGGGCGCGGCGAACAAGGGCGCGGCAGGAAAGGGCGCGGCGAACAAGGGCGCGGCAGGAAAGGGCGCAGGCAAGGGCGCGGTTAACAAGGTCGCACTGAAACATGTGAAGGGCGCACCGAACAATGTCGCAGCCAAAGGCGCGGCGGGATATCCGGCACCGAACAAGCACTTGAACAAACCTAACGTGGCGTTTCACAAGGAAAATGCGCAGCCAGCTTCGGGCGCCGCGACTGCGCGTCACATCAACAACAACCAGCCCGCTGCGATGATGGGAGCGAGCAAATTGAGCAAGCCCCGCATGGCAACGGCCGATGACGTGGCAATAGTTCACCAGGGATCAGCAACTGCGACGGCAACGGCAGCGCCGATGGGAGCAGAGGAGCGAGCGACGCCGATGCGAGCAGAGGAGGGAGCGGCGCGTCCTCACATGGCGACAGCTGAGGATGTGGCGATTACTCACCCGGGATCAGCAAAGGCGACGGCGGCGGCGGCGCGGATGGGAGCGGAGGAGGACGAGGGGTGGAGAAATGTGTTGGCTGATGATGATGATGAGAATGATGATGAGAAGGACAACGAGAACGACGACAATGGAAATGACGATAAGGACGATGACAATGAGAGGGACAACCAAAGGGACGACGAGAGGGACAACCAAAGGGACGACGAGAGGGTCAACAACAGGGACAACGAGAGGGGCGACGACAGGGACAACAAGAGGGACGATGAGAGGGAAAACGAGAGGGACAATGAGAGGGACGACGAGCGGGACAACGAGAGGGACGACGAGGGGGACGACGATGATGAGAACGACGACGAAAATGATGCAGTCAACTGGCATGGGAGGGAGAGCAGCAGCACGGGTAGGAATGGGAGAAGCATGGGACAGGGAAGGGGCGGGACTCATGGCGATGTGAAGGGAGCATCGTCCCGCCTGGCTCACTTCGCCATCGATCGTGCCTGGGAGCCTCGCAACAATCAGCACACTGGGTTGCACAAGGCACAGCAGTTTCACATGGCGACAAGCAGTGATGTGGCCATTCACAGGAGCGGGACTCAGGGCAGCACTGTGAAGGAAGCACCCTCACGTGTATCTCGCTTCAGCAACAACAATGGCCGGGAGCTTGGAGACAATCAGCGCACTGGGTTCCGCAGGGCACAGCAGTTGCGCATGGCAACAGCCACGGATGTGGCTATTAATAGGAGCGGGACTCACGGCGCGAACCGTGGTGTGAACCGTGCGAGTGGGCTCGACAAGGCACCGGAGTTTCGCATGGCAACAGCCAGGGATGTGGCCATTCACAGGAGCGGGATGCACGGCGCGAACCGTGGTGTGAAACGTGCGAGTGGGCTCGACAAGGCACAGCAGTTTCACATGGCAACAGCCACGGATGTGGCTATTCACAGGAGCAGGGCGCACGGCGCGAACCATGATGGGGACTACAACAGTGGGGACTACAACGGCGGGGACTACAACGGTGGGGACTACAACGGTGGGGACTACAACGGTGGGGACTACAACGGTGGGGACTACAACGGCGGTGGGGACTACAACGGCGGTGGGGACTACAACGGCGGTGGGGACTACAACGGCGGTGGTGACTACAACGGCGGTGGTGACTACAACGGCGGTGGTGACTACAACGGCGGTGGTGACTACAACGGCGGTGGTGACTACAACGGCGGTGGTGACTACAACGGCGGTGGTGACTACAACGGCGGTGGTGACTACAACGGCGGTGGTGACTACAACGGCGGTGGTGACTACAACGGTGGGGACTACAACGGTGGCGACTACAACGGTGGTGACTAAAACGGTGGTGACTACAACGGCAATAGCGGCAACGATGGTGACCATGGTGATTACAATGGGGGCAACGGGGCCGGCGACAATGGCGGAGATAATGGAGTGTAGGCCCGAGGGGTGTGCAGAGGGGAGGATGTGCGGGCATGACACGCAGGTGGTGTGGGGTGGGATGATTCTTGTGAGGTGTGCGAAAGCGCAGTGCCCTGATGGGGGTGGCATGTGGGTGTGTGATTATTCGCCCCGAGGGAATATCATTGGGTCCACTCCGTTTTAGAGTGGTTCTGTGAACCTTGATTTGCGTGTTCGGGGTAGGAGGGAAGTCAAATGAATGGTATATACTTTGTGTATATGGGATGGCTGTGTTGATTTTGGTTTGGAACATTTAGTACTTGTCAATCACCTTGCAAATGTGGATGATGGTCATGAATCTCCCCGGCTTCGAGTCAGGCCTCCAATGCGGCGAAATCACGTTGACCCGCGACCATGCCGCTGCTGTTCGTGCGGCAATTCGTCAGAGCGTTGGTCATGAATTTCCCGAGTTGACGGCGCGACTGGAGCCCGAGTGGGTGGCGGGTTTGTTTCGAGTCGCACAGTACGCGAGTGGTGTCGCGGCTGTGAAATTCTTTGGCTCTGGTTGCATGACGTGGCCTGTTCTAATCGCGTTTCTCGTCGCCACGTCGATGTGCTCAGTTTAGGCGTCGATTGGATGCAATCGTGTTCGACTGCTCCGCGTCCGAGATGACCGAGGATGACGCGGCACGCGGGAAGACTCGTGACACTGCTGCTGCCGCCACCGTTGCTGATGCTGGTCGTCGTGCAATCGGTGGTGCTGATGATGCTGTCGCAATACCACTATTTCAAGTAGTGGTACGCTGAGTGAGAACAACAGGTGCTGATTCTAAGCTGACCTAGAAACGTCCCGTCGTACTACTATTGGTTTCCCGTGGCTGTTGCTGCTCGCCGATGATGCTGTCGCAGAACCATTATTACAAGTAGTAGTACGCTGAGAACAACAGGTGCTGATGACACTACCACGCCACTAACACCACCATGTGGTGCTGATGATGCAGTAGCAGAACCATTATTAGTAGTACGCTGAGAATAACGGGTGCTGATTCTAAGCTGACCCCTATACGTCCACGAATCAAATATGAGAGTGCAACATTTTGGTTGTACCACGAATATGTGAGAGAAGTTCGCGTGGCTGCGGCGACTACGTGTGCGGGTGTATGTGCGGGTGTCTGCAGAACCTAGTGCTGTTGAGCGGAACACACAGACATCCGATAGTGATTGCTGCTGGCGAAGGGGTAGCAAGCACGGTGCTGGGATGGCGGCGAAAGGTGAAGGAAAACGACCGTCTACCACCTCAGAGAGTGACAGGAAGAAATTGGGGCAGCGTGAGGGAAACGAGGGCGAAGGGAGCGTGAAGCGCGGTTCTTGGAATCATGGCGAGAATACGTAGAAGAATTTCTCCAGACCCGTGTTTGGTGATTTGCCGTTGCACACTTGGCCTCGAATTGCTACCGTAGTCAGACAATTCGATGATAATTGCTCGAGTGGTCTTGCCAGAGGTTTCCTCTGGCCTTTTTTTTATACGGCACATAACCCAGAAAGGGTTTCTAGCCCTGAAATTCTTACATCGAAAGTGTCTCTTCCCGCGAAAACGTGGCGTACTATTTTCCGCCCGAAAATTTCGGTTGGGTGACGTGCGCGAGGGCGGCCACGTCACGATCATTTTGGCGAACATTCGCGCTCATTTTCGGTCCTAATCGTGACCAATCCGCGCATAGTGATATGATTCCCCGATCATATACTCAGTTGCACGGCTGTCCATACGCGCGACCAATATACAGAGTGAGCCTGATTCGTCAACTTTATGCGCGAAGCACTTTTTGACCTTGCGCGTCCAATCAGACGCGGTCATGTAAGATCGCGCTCATATAAAACCGCGCATTTACCTATATGAACGCGCATATGTGATGCTCGCATATGTGTGTGATATGTTTTATTGATATAAAACTATATTAATAAATTTGAGAGACGTTGTCACTACCGGCGTTTTGCCATTATACCTATATAACACTGTGCGTTCCGTTCATGTAGCAGTCAGATGGTTTTTTGTATCTCTAGGCATGTCGTAGAGGTCGACATGCCTAGAGATACAAAAAACCCTCTGACTGCTACATGAACAGAACGCACAGTGTGTGACAATTGGAACGAGAATGAATGCATTGAGCAGCATGAGGAGTACAAGTACCAAACCCTAGAATGTTGTACCCCATATGAGCTACCCCACTACAGCCTACACAGACTATAGTGTATAAGTTTGACACACCCCCATAGGCAAAGTGGGGGAGAACAAGGGGTCACAAGACCAGTCAAGCAAAGCAAGGCAAAGCAAGCTCAGGGTGGATCACAACGTCACCACACAGTCTGAGCACAAGTTCAAGGCCACAAGGCCAGTTCACATGCAAGGTCACATATATATATATGTAGGTATATATATGTAACAGTACAAGCAAGGTCAAGAAGTAAGCAAGTGAGGCAAGGTAGGTACAAGACCTAACAGAGTGCAGAAGCGCTGATGATCACAAGGCGCGAGTGCCTTAGTGAAGATATCAGCAGTGTTGGCCTCAGAGGCCACGTAAGCAAGGCGCAACTGACCACGCTGCTGCAGCTCACGAGCAAGAAAGTAGCGGAGAGCGATGTGCTTCGTTCTGTGCTCCAGTCTGTGCTCATGACACAAGGCCAGCATGGCCTTGTTGTCTACGTACAGCACTGGAGGAGAACGAGGCGGCTCTCCCAGGTCAGTCAGCAGGTAGGTGAGCCAGCGTAGCTCCTGTGCAGCCATGGCCCCTGCGTAGATCTCAGCCTCACAACTGGAGCCGAGAACAGAAGACGAGCGGGTAGACCGCCAAGAAACAGAGCCGGAACCAAGGCTGAAGGTGTAACCCTGTGACGACCGCTGCGTAGCCTGGTCGTCAGCCCAAGAAGCGTCTGCGTGACCAGTGAGGACCACTGAACTATGCCCTCCAAGCACAAGCCCCATGCCCGACGTACTGCACAAGTAGCGCAACACCCTCTTCGCTGCAGCCATGTGCTCTGGTCTGTGTCTCCCAGGAGCAACAAAGCGTGCCAGAATGCTAAGAGGGTATGCAAGGTCAGGTCGAGTGCAGGTCATCAGGTACATGAGGCAGCCGACAAGCTCTGGGTACGGGCCACTCGACTCTACGGACTCATCCGAAGGCAGAGCTGAGAGCGAGTGGCGCGTAGGCAGAGGAGTGGCCTGAGGCGAGGAGTACGTGAAGCCGAAGCGCTGAAGGACCTGCTGCACCATATGTGACTGAGTCAGGGTAATGGTGCGCTGTGCTCTGTCCCTGGTGATCTGCAAGCCAAGGTAGCTGCGCAGTTCACCCAGGTCTGTGCACGTGTGTCTCTTCTGCAGCTCGGACTTCACGTAGGCAAGTCCAGCAGTGTCAGCTGTAGCAAAGACCAAGTCGTCGACGTACACGAGGATGTAGAACGGCGGCAAAGAAGTGTCGGTGCGCAGAAACAGCGACGGGTCGGCAGTAGAAGGAGCAAACCCAAGGGCCGCAAGTGTAGTCCTCAGTGTGTCGTGCCACTCACGAGGCGCCTGGCGGAGACCGTAGACTGGCCGCCGGAGGCTCCACTGGGTGCCAGGAGGAAACGTCCCAGTGAAGCCAGGTGGGCGGCGCAGCCAGATCTCCTCGTGAAGGCTGCCCTGCAAGAAAGCAGTGCTGAAGTCAAGAGAGTGCAGCTCGTAGTCTCGGTGAGCAGCTATGTGCAGCAGTACCCGAAGAGTGGTCATCTTCGGGGTGGGGGAGAAAGTCTGAAAGTAGTCAACTCCCTGCCGCTGACTGAAACCACGAGCCACGTAACGCGCCTTGAAGACAGGCGGAGAACCCGGCGGCCGCTTCACCCTGAAAATCCACATGCCACTGACGATGTTCGCCCCAGGCGGGGGAACCTCGTCAACGTAGGTGCCTGTGGACTTCCAGGAAGCCATCTCTGCGTCCATGGCTGCCTGCCACTGAGAGGAGTAGGGACCCTCTATCGCCTCCGCGTAAGAGCGCGGAGTCGGGATGTCAAGTGCATCCGGGTCTCCCTCAGGGGCAAGCAGCATGGACACGAGATGAGGTGAAACAGCAGCCAAGCACTGGAACTCCTCCTGCCTGTCCTCTAGGACGTCCGTGCCAAGAGCACACTCACCCCCGACGGACGGAGGACAGACAAACTCAGACTCAGCGACGAGACTGGTAGCGTAGTCTAGGCGACAGCGAGCAGCGAAGTCGACAAGCTCAGCAACTAGGGCAGACGCAGCAGTAGACTCAAAGGAAGGGTCAGTGACGACAGTAGCAAGGAGACGCGTGACAGTAGGACGCGCAGCACGAAGGGAGTCCGACTCCGGGTCAGGAAGCTCAGGAAGAGAGGACGCTGGAGGAGAGGGCAAAGGGGCACGCAGCGGAGCAGTGGAAGGACGCAGAGACATCCGGTGCGTGCCGGGGACAGGGGGAGGACGCTGACGCGAACCACGACCACTAGTGCGAGCAGCACGGACAGGCGACGCAGGGCGAGACGCAGGCTCACGACGCTCAGCAAGACCTCCAGTAGGACCAGTGTAGGGAGAAGGAGAAGGAAGCGGGGAAGGTGGCTGTAACTGTGACTCAGACTGGACAGGAGGCGGACACTCTAAGGCAGGAGCAGGACCAAGAGAGGACGGAAGACCAAGAACCTGCTCAAGGAGCGGAACGAAGTACGGCCGCGGCCGCGCAGCTCCACCAGTGCCAGCAGGAACAGCACCAGCGCCCCCAGCGGGAGCACCAGCACCAGGAAGACCCGCAACTCCAGCAGCTCCAACTCCAGCACCCCCAGCAGCACCAGCGCCAGGAGCACCCCCAGCGCCAACACCCCCAGTAGCTCCAGCTCCAGCCGGACCACCCGAAGACGCAGCAGCTCCAGCTCCAGGAGCTCCAGCAGCACCAACGCCAGTAGCACCAGCAGCACCAGCAGCACCAGCAGCACCAGCAGCACCAGCAGCACCAGCAGCTCCAGCAGCACCAGCAGCTCCAGCGCCAGCAACACCAGCAGCACCACCAGCTCCAGCAGGAGGAGCACTCGTAGGGTCAGCAGCTCCAGTACACTCGGTACGAGCACCTCTGGGACCCTCGGCACCAGCACTCTCAGCAGCAGTAGAACCCCCAGCTCCTGCAGCACCACCAGCTCCAGCAGCACGTCGCCAGCGTTGGGCGAACCACTCACGCAGCTCCTGTGGAGAGAGCAGCTCCCGCCGGGACGAAGCACCGGAGGAACCGCCAGGCTCAGCACCACCAGACGCCGGACGAGCAGGTCCAGCACTCTCAGGCTCCGCACTCCGAGACTCAGCACCCCCAGGCTCAGCACCCCCAGGCGCAGCACCCCCAGGCGCAGCACCCCCAGGCGCAGTACCCCCAGGCTCAGCACCCCCAGGCTCAGCACCCCCAGGCTCAGCACCCCCAGTCGCAGCACCCCCAGACCCAGCACCCCCAGTCGCAGCACCCCCAGACCCAGCACCCCCAGGCTCAGCACCACCAGCAGTACCAGAGTCAACAGCTACCTCGACTGGCTCAACTGCATCTACCTGGGACACACCTGAGGGAGCAGGACCCTGAGGGGGGAGGGGGTCTACCGGAGGGGGGCCTGGTGTAAGGAAGAGCGGCGGGGGAGGGAGGGACGCAGTGCGGTAGGGGAAGAGACGGTAGTAGGGAACCGACTCGTCAAAGGTGACGTCCTGGGACGCGAAGACACGGCGCGAGGTGGGGTGGTAGAACTGCCAGCCTGGCGCGTCAGGGGGAAAGCCAAGGAAGACGCAGGGAACAGCACGAGAGGACAGCTTGTCCGCAGACAAGTCGCGGACAAACGCCCTAGATCCCCAGACCCGAAAACGCGACGCATCACCAACCTTCCCCGTCCACAGCAAAGCAGGGGAGGTCTCCGGCATGGAGACCCGGGGGTGAAGGTTGAGCTGATGCGCCGCGTACCGAACCGCAAACGGCCACAGAAAATGGGGAGCAGCCGCATGGATCATGGACGTACGAGCGACGTCCATGACCATGCCGATGCGGCGCTCAGCAATCCCATTCTGCTGCGGAGAGTCCGGAAGCGTGAAGGTCTGGCGGATGCCTCGTGTGCGACAGAAGGTCTGCAGAAGGTCAGAGGAGAACTCTCCGCCTCGGTCGGAGTGCAGACGCCGAACAGGAAAGTCGGAGCCGAAACTCTCCTGGAGCTGGAGACGAGCCGCGCGGATCCAGGCGATCAACACCTCAGTGACGTCACCCTTGCTGCGCAAGGGGAAGACTGCGGTGTAACGCGAGTAGTCGTCAACCACCAGCAGGAAGTAGCGCTCCTGACCCTGACCACAGACGCGGGCTGGGCCCCACACGTCCATGTGAAGCGTCTGCAGCGGAGCCTCTGTCGGAGGAAACTCGGAGGAGTGAGGAGCAGCGCGCTGCCGCCCCTCGACGCAGGGAACGCAGGTGGGGGCAGGCCCCGGAGGAAGAGGAGGGAGGGACCGGGGGAGACCAGAAACAAGAAGACGGGAAGCCATGCCTCGAAGGCGAGGCAGGGAGGGGTGACCAAGACGGTGGTGCCAGAGGAGAGTCCGGTGAGACAGGAGACGACACGAGCAGGGGGCAGACTCAGGACCAGACCTGGACGCCGCAGCAAACACCTGACCCGACGCGGCTACCTGAGCAGACTCAGTGACTGGGGAAGACTCAGTAGTCAGTGTGTACAGGCTCGACCCTGGCCGACGAGCAAACGTGGCCAAGTGGCGGCCCGTGTCCGCACAAGTGCAGTGGGTCACCCGCTGACGCGCAGGGGTGAACTGGTCAACTCCTGCATCCTGGAGGTCAGCACCCGCCACCAAGTTCGTAGAGAACGAGGGGAGGTAGAGACCCGACAGGGAGCCAGACGGGACCGCTGGACACGGTAGGACAGTGGAGTAGTGAGCAAGGACAGGACCCCCAGAGGGGTCCGCTAGGGAGACCGCAACAGGCCGACTGAGCGGTGTGAGAGTGGTGCAGTCTCGAAAGAAGGAGCGGGAAGCACCCGAGTCAAGGGTGAAGGTGTGGGTGTCCGGGGGCGACGCAGCACCTGAGAGCGCAAACTCACCGGCACCTGGGGCAGCAGACGCACTGGCACCTAGAGCAGCAGCCTCACAAGTACCTAGCGCAGCAGCCTCTATGCCTGGGTCAGGCGGGAAACACCGGTAACAGTCACCCTCATCACTAATAGTCACAGCATACATGGCAGCAAGAATAGCATCAAAGTCAAGATCATAGATTGCAACACCCGCCCTAGACAGCTCGCCCCAGCGAGGGATCTCCGTAGCGTCGGGGAACTGGTGGCGCCACGCGTCTGTCAGCCGACCGAAGCAGCGCTGGGTGGGGTGCGGGCCTCCACACTGCTGGCGCGCACCACCACCGGAGCCACCCCTCTGCGCAGCGCCACCCCGACCAGCTCCGCCGCCTCCGCCGCTACCTCCTCCACTACCGCCACCTCCGCCACCTCCGCTCCCACCGCCACCGCCGCCTCCACCTCCACCTCCAGTCCCGCCACCGACGCCCCCACCCCCGCCACCACCCCCACCGCCACCCCCACCCCCTCCACCACCTCCACCTCCGCCTCCACCGCCCCCTCCAGCCCCTCCAGCACCCTTGCCCCCCTTGCCCTTGTCAAACATTATACATGTTGTATTTATGTAGGCTGTAGTGGGTTAGCCTATAGGGGGGTCACAACATTAGGGTTTCATATTTGTACTCACAATCCTTGTTAGTTCATCATTCCAGTCCTTGTTGCTGAGTCTGAGTCTGAGTCTGTCTGTCCTCCGTCCGTCGGGGGTGAGTGTGCTCTTGGCACGGACGTCCTTGAGGACAGACAGGAGGAGTTCCAGTGTCTTGCTGCTGCTTTGCCCCGTCTCGTGTCCTTGCTAGTTGCCCCTGAGGGAGACCTGGATGCACCAGACATCCCGACCCCGCGCACTTACGCTGAGGCGATGGCGGGTCCCTACTCCTCTCAGTGGCAGACAGCCATGGACGCCGAGATGGCTTCCTGGAAGTCCACACGCACCTACGTCGACGAGGTTCCCCCTCCTGGGGCGAACATCGTCAGTGGCATGTGGATTTTCAGGGTGAAGCGGCCGCCGGGTTCTCCGCCTGTCTTCAAGGCGCGTTACGTGGCTCGAGGCTTCAGTCAGCGAGAGGGAGTTGACTTCTTTCAGACCTTCTCCCCCACCCCGAAGATGACCACTCTTCGGGTGCTGCTGCACATAGCCGCTCACCGCGACTACGAGCTTCACTCACTTGACTTCAGCACTGCTTTCTTGCAGGGCAGCCTGCACGAGGAGATCTCGCTGCGCCGCCCACCTGGCTTCACTGGGTCGTTTCCTCCTGGTACCCAGTGGAGGCTTCAGCGGCCGGTCTACGGTCTCCGCCAGGCTCCGCGTGAGTGGCACGACACACTGAGGACTACACTTGCGGCTCTTGGGTTCGCGCCTTCTACAGCTGACCCGTCGCTGTTCCTGCGCACCGACACTTCGCTGCCGCCGTTCTACATCCTCGTGTACGTCGACGACTTGGTCTTTGCCACTGCTGACACTGCCGGACTCGCCTACGTGAAGTCGGAGCTGCAGAGGAGACACACGTGCACAGACCTGGGTGAGCTGACAAGCTATCTTGGCTTGCGGATCACCCGGGACAGAGCACGGCGCACCATCACCCTGACTCAGTCACACATGGTGCAGCAGGTTCTCCAGCGCTTCCGCTTCACGTACTCCTCGCCTCAGTCCACTCCTCTGCCTACCGGTCACTCGCTCTCAGCTCTGCCTTCGGATGAGTCCGTAGAGCCGAGTGGCCCGTATCCAGAGCTTGTGGGCTGCCTCATGTACCTGATGACCTGCACTCGACCTGACCTTGCATACCCTCTTAGCATCCTTGCACGCTATGTCGCTCCTGGCCGTCACAGGAAGGAGCACATGGATGCCGCTAAGAGGGTGTTGCGCTACTTGTGCAGTACGTCGGGCATGGGGCTTGTGCTTGGAGGGCGAGACCGAGTTGTTCTCACAGGGCACTCAGACGCTTCTTGGGCAGACGACCAGGCCACTCAGCGGTCGTCTCAGGGTTACACCTTCAGCCTTGGCTCTGGCTCAGTTTCTTGGCGCTCTACACGCTCTTCTTCTGTTCTCGGCTCCAGTTGCGAGGCTGAGATCTACGCTACAGCCATGGCTGCCCAGGAGCTACGCTGGCTGACCTACCTGCTGACCGACCTCGGAGAGCGGCCTCGTTCTCCTCCAGTACTGTACGTCGACAACAAGGCTGCCATTGCCTTGTGTGAGGAGCACAGACTGGAGCACAGAACGAAGCACATCGCCCTGCGGTACTTCCTTGCTCGTGAGCTGCAGCAGCGCGGTCAGCTTTGTATTCGCTACGTGGCCACTGAGGCCAACACTGCTGATGTGTTCACCAAGGCGCTTCAGCCTCGTGACCATCAGCGCTTCTGCACTCTACTAGGCCTTGTGCCTACTGGACCTCACTTACTTACCTCTTGACTTTGCTTGTACTGTGATCACTATATATATCTATACCTGCATGTTTACTCTTGCTAGGTTGTGATCACTGTATCTCTTGCTCTGTTATAAGCCTGCATGTGACCACTAGCTTGTGCTCAGAATTTGTGTGGAATCCTTGAGATCCACCCTGAGCTTGTTGTTGCCTTGCTTTGCCTTGACTGGTCTTGTGACCCCTAGGTCTCCCCCACTTTGCCTATGGGGGTGTGTCAAACATTATACATGTTGTATTTATGTAGGCTGTAGTGGGTTAGCCTATAGGGGGGTCACAACATTAGGGTTTCATATTTGTACTCACAATCCTTGTTAGTTCATCATTCCAGTCCGTTATCTCTGACAGCCCTTGCCAGGGCGGCGTCTCCCGCTAGGGGCAGACGCCGCAGCGACCGACTCAAGACCAACGAGGTCGGCCGCAGCAGAGGAGGCAACAGAGGGCAAGAGGGGAGAGGGGGAGCACCCCTCAAAGACAGGGGTACGAGGGTCACCACGAGAGGCACCTACTGCGACTATGCTCTTCTCTGCCGCGAGCAGGCGCTCCTCGAGGAGGTCAACGGTGAGGGTGGTGGGGCAAACAGAGAGGAAGTGGTCCCTAACCGGGCGAAGGGTGTCAGGGAGCCGGGTGACTATGTAGTAGAGGGTGATGTACATGGGGGGGGGGTTCTTGGCGCAGAACTCAGCAGGAAGCGCAGCGCGGTAGCGAGTGTCACTAGTGCGAAGGTGCGTAATGAGGTCAGCGACAGTGGGAAAAGCGGCGAGGTCAGGGAAGAGGTACGGTAGGATAAGGCGGCTAAGCGCAGCAGTGGCAGGGGAAGAGTAGCGCGCAACTACAGCGTCGTACAAGGTCTTAGCACTCTTGTACTGGCTAAAGTGCGCACGCTCAGAGGTCGGCAAGTGGCGGCGCACAGCAAGGCGGGCAGCAGCATCGCGTGTGGCCCACTGGGAGCGAACAGTGGGGTCAGCATCAGCAGCAGGGGCAGGAGAGGCACCAGAGGTGAGGTCAAAAAGGGAGAGGCCGTCTGCTCTGTCGCTCAGTAGGAAAAGCTGCAGGTCATCTACCCAGACGTCAAAGTCAATGGCCCGACCCTCAGCGTCAAAAGTGAGGACACTGGGGGAAGCCATGACAGCAGTAGACTAGCAGTGAGAGCAGCAGGCTAGGGCAGAGCAGTGGTGGAGGCGCTGCTCTTACCGGGCAGGCGAGAAGGACCGAGGCGCGTCGGCAGGAACAGGGCCGGGACGGCAGGAACGGCGGCTCGGCGGCTCAGCGGCTCGGCAGCTCGTCGGCACCGGCGTCTCGGCGGCTCGGCAGCACGGCGGCAGTGGCGGCTCGACGGCTCGGCAACTCGGCGGCAACGACGGCTCGGCGGCTCGGCGGCTCGGCGGCTCGGCGGCGGCGGCGTCTCGGCGGCGCGGCTGCTCGGCGGGGCCGCGAAGGGATGGCGAAGGGGCCGCAAAGGGCGGCGGTGGGGTCGCACGGGTGGGGCGACGGGGGGTCGCGGGCGGCTGCGACCACAGGAGTCGCGCGCGGCTGCGGCGACGGGAGGGCAGGCGGCCGCGGCGACGAGGTCGCAGGCGGCTGCGACTGCAGGGTCGCGGGCGGCGGCGACGGTAGGGTCGCGGGCGGCTGCGACAGCAGGGTCGCGGGCGGCGGCGACGGCAGGGTCGCGGGCGGCTGCGGCGACAGGGTCGCGGGCAGCTGCAGCGGTAGGGTCGCAGGCGGCCGCGGCGACGAGGTCGCGGGCGGCGCGAAGGGCGACGGGGTCGCGACGGGCGGCGTCGGGGTCGCGGGCGGCTGTAACGACGCCGCGCAGGGCGACGCGAGGGTGGGGCCGCGGGGCCAGCAGAGGCGGCGCCGGGGCCGGAAGCGCGGCGCGACGGGGCCGCTAAGGGAAGCGAGGGGAGGGGAGCGCGACTCGGGCAGGGGCGGAGCGCGCTCCGGGCAGGAAAAAAAAATCTTACGGTGGGC
This sequence comes from Closterium sp. Yama58-4, assembly GCA_947470075.1. Classification (NCBI taxonomy): domain Eukaryota; kingdom Viridiplantae; phylum Streptophyta; class Zygnematophyceae; order Desmidiales; family Closteriaceae; genus Closterium; species Closterium sp. Yama58-4. The sequence continues at coordinate 1,031,800 of CANIUD010000120.1, read as the reverse complement.
CCTAGGAACAGTTCCCACGAGGGAACCTGCTCTATACCATGTGACAATTGGAACGAGAATGAATGCATTGAGCAGCATGAGGAGTACAAGTACCTGTTAAACTGTATTATGCTTGTAGGCTGTAGTGGGGTAGCCAATATGGGGTACAACCCCAACTAGGGTTTCATATTTGTACCCAAACTTCTGCTAGTTCAATCATTCTTGCCTAGCTATTCTGAAATGGTATTCAGAGCAGGAGGTCCCTAGGACCTACCGACCGTTTTTTTTTAAGGGCCCACCACCGCTCGCATGCGGTTACCACGCTACCCCGTGCCCTAGCCTCGTAGCGCCCTCGTGCGCCCTCGTTAGCGCCCTCGCGCGCCCCTCGTTAGCGCCCTCGCGCGCACCCTCGTTAGCGCCCTCGCGCGCCCCTCGTTAGCGCCCTCGCGCGCCCCTTGCTAGCGCCCTCGCGCGCCCCTCACTAGCGCCCTCGCGCGCCCCTCGCAGTGTCGCCCGCCCGCTCGCTGCCCGCTTCGCGGCCCGCCCGCTTCGCAGCCCGCTCGCTCGCTGCCCGCTCCGCGGCCCGCCCGCTTCGCAGCCCGCTCGCCCGCTCGCTGCCCGCTTCGCGGCCCGCCCGCCCGCTTCGCAGCCCGCCCGCCCGCTCGCTGCCCGCTTCGCGGCCCGCCCGCCTCGCAGCCCGCTCGCCCCGCTGCCCGCTTCGCGGCCCGCCCACTTCGCAGCCCGCCCGCCCGCTCGCTGCCCGCTTCGCGGCCCGCCCGCTTCGCAGCCCGCTCGCCCCGCTGCCCGCTTCGCAGCCCGCCCGCCCGCTCGCTGCCCGCTTCGCGGCCCGCCCGCTTCGCTGCCCGCTCGCAGCGCCGCCCGCCCGCCCGCTACCTGCTTCGCAGCGCCGCCCGCTGCCTCACTGCCCGCTTGCTGCGTCCCCTCTGCTGCTGCCGCTGCTCTGCTGTGCCCTCACGCCTGAGCTATGGCCTCTATTCGCGTTCTTTCCTTCGATGCTGAGGGCCGTCCCGTGCAGTTCACTTCCTGGCTCGACGACCTGCAGTTGTATCTTATGAGCAATAGCACGGACCACATCTCCCTCTATGACTACGCGTCTGGTGCTGCCGCTGCTCCTGCTGCCACAGCCGAGCTTAGTGTTCGTTCCCACTGGCAGACTCGTGACGCAGCTGCTCGCCTAGCCATTCGTAGTCACCTGCCGCTAGCTGAGCTCGAGCATTTTGGCGACTGCAAATCCGCTAAGGCCCTGTACGATGCTGTCGTTGCTCGCTACTCCTCGCCTGCCACAGCCGAGCTTAGCCGCCTCATGCTGCCGTACCTGTTCCCCGATCTGTCCACCTTTACTACAGTCGCCGATCTTATCACCCACCTTCGCACTAGTGATGCTCGCCTGCGTGCCGCCCTTCCCACCGAGTTCTGCGCTAAGAACCCCCCTCCACTGTACTGGACACTCCACTTCATAGTCACCCGTCTCCCTGACACCCTCCGCTCAGTTCGAGACCACTTCCTTGCTCGCTGTCCCACTGAGCTCACAGTCGCCCTCCTAGAGGAGCAGCTGCTCGCGGCCGAAAAGAGCATTGTAGCTGTTGGTGCTGCTCGTGGCGCTCCTCGCACCCCCATCTTTGAGGGGTGTTCTCCCTCTCCCCTCGCTCCCTCCTACGCTGCTGCTGCTGCTGTTGACTTCCTTGGTGCTGAGTCTGTTGGCGCTGCTTCTGCTCCTGGTGGGAGGCGCCGCACCGGCAAGGGCAAGGGGGGCAAGGGTGGTGGTGGTGGCGCTGGGGGGGGAGGAGGTGGGGGAGGTGGGGGGGGAGGCGGTGCTGGAGGGAGCGGTGGCGGGAGCGCTGGTGGGAGTGGGGTCGGTGGTGGAGGCGGGGGCGGCGGCGGAAGCAGTGGCAGTAGTGGCGGCGGCGGCGGTGGCGGCGGCGGTGGTGGCGGTGGTGGCGGTGGTGGCGGTGGCGGTCGGAGCGGTGGTAGTGGTGGCGGCGGCGGTCGGAGTGGAGGCACTGGCTCGGGCCAGAGCTCCCAGCAGCAGCAGCGTCCCCAGACGACCCAGCAGCTTCGTGAGTGGCTTGCTCAGCGTGGGACGTCGGGGGCCAGTGCCCGCTGTTCTTATGTCATTCGCACAGGTGACCGCAAGGGACAGACGTGTGGGAGGTTCCACACCCCGTACCGCTGCTTCTCCCGCCTTGACGACGCTTGGCGTGAGGAGATGGGCGCGGATGTTGAGCGCCCCCGCTGGGCTGAGCTCATGAGGGCTGGTGTTGATGTCTTTGCTCTTGACTATGATGCTATTATTGCTGCCATGTATGCATTGACTGTTAGTGCCGAGGGAGACTGTTACTTGTGTGTGCCGCCTGACCCAGGTATAGAGCCCGCTGCCCTGGGTACTAGTGAGTCTGCTCTCTCTGGTATGGTGCCCCCTGTACTTGCTCCCCCCAGTGCTGTCCTGGCTGGTTTCGAGTCTGCTCTCTCAGGTACAGCACCCACAGAGACTGCTCTCTCAGGTACCGCACCGGCTGAGGCCTGTCACACCTTCACCCTTGACTCAGGTGCTTCCCGTTGCTTCTTTCGTGACAGTACTGAGCTCACACCGCTTCCTGCACCGGTCCCAGTCTCCTTGAATGACCCCTCTGGGGGCCCAGTCCTTGCCCAGTCCACCACTGTCCTCCCTTGTCCGGCGGTTCCGTCTGGCTCGTTGTCGGGTTTCCACCTCCCCTCGTTCTCGACGAACCTGGTGAGCAACGCTGTCCTCCAGGATCAGTGGGTTGACACCTTTACCCCTGGCGGACAGCGTGTGGCGATCTGCACGTGCTCCAGGACCGGCCGTCACCTGGCTACGTTTACCCGTCGGCCGGGGTCGAGTCTCTACACACTGACCACTGCGTCTCCTCAGGTCGCTGCTGTCGGTCAGGTGTCTGCGTCAGGTCTGGTAGCCCACGCCTGTGAGTGTCGTTCCCTGTCGCACCAGACTCTTCTCTGGCACCACCGCCTGGGTCACCCCTCCTTGCCACGCCTTCGTGGCATGCACCGTCGCCACCTTGTGTCTGGTCTTCCCAGGTCCCTCCCTCCCCTCCCTGCCTCGCCTGCGCCGCCTTGCCTTCCTTGCGTCGAGGGGCGGCAGCGCGCCGCTCCTCACTCCTCCTCGTTCCCCCCGACAGAGGCTCCTCTGCAGACCCTCCACCTGGACGTGTGGGGCCCAGCCCGCGTTCGTGGTCAGGGCGGTGAGCGGTACTTTTTGCTGGTTGTCGACGACTACTCGCGTTACACCACGGTCTTCCCCTTGCGCACCAAGGGTGAGGTCCCTGCTGTTCTGATCCCTTGGATCCGCACGGTTCGTCTCCAGCTCCGCCGCCGTTTCCGGACGGATCTTCCTGTCCTGCGTCTGCACTCTGACAGAGGTGGTGAGTTTTCCTCCGATCTCTTGAGGACCTTCTGTCAGGCGGAGGGCATCGAGCAGACCTTCACGCTTCCGGACTCCCCACAGCAGAATGGGGTTGCTGAGCGCCGCATTGGCCTGGTCATGGAGGTCGCTCGTACCTCCTTGGTCCACGCGGCGGCTCCCCATTTTCTGTGGCCGTTTGCTGTCCGGTACGCCGCGCATCAGCTCAACCTCTGGCCCCGTGTCTCCTTGCCGGAGACCTCGCCCACACTGCGTTGGACGGGGGAGGTTGGCGATGCGTCGCGCTTCCGGGTGTGGGGTGCTCGTGCCCTTGTCCGCGATACGTCCGCGGACAAGCTCTCCTCCCGCACGCTTCCCTGTGTCTTCCTTGGCTTTGTCCCTGACGCGCCTGGCTGGCAGTTTTACCACCCCACCTCGCGCCGGGTCTTCGCCTCTCAGGATGTCACCTTTGACGAGTCGGTCCCTTTTTACCGTCTCTTCCCCTACCGCACTGCCCCCCTCCCTCCCCCGCCGCTTTTCCTTGCTCCTGGTCCCCCTCCGGTAGACCCCCTTCCCCCTCAGGGTCCTGCTCCTTCAGGTGTCTCTCAGGTAGACCCTCCTCCCGTCGCTGAGCCTGTCGAGGTCACAGGTGACTCAGGTGCTGCTGCAGGTGGTACTGCTGGGAGTGCTGAGCCTGGGGGTGCTGAGCCTGCGGGTGCTGGGCCTGGGAGTGCTGGGACTGCGGGTGCTGGAGCTGAGGGTACTGTGCCTGAGAGTTTGCCGCCTGGGGGTGCTGAGCCTGGGGGTGCTGCGACTGGGGGTGCTGAGCCTGCGTGTGCGGAGTCTGGGGGTACTGAGTCTGGGGGTGCTGAGCCTGCGGGTACTGAGGCTGCGGGTACTGCGCCTGGGGGTGCTGCTACTGAGCCTACGGAGCCTCGGGTTACTGTGTCTGGGGGTGCTCCGGTTCGGGGTGCTGAGCAGTCTCTCACACCGCAGCAGCTTCGTGACTGGTACGTCCGGCGCTTTCGCCGTCCTAGTGACTCGGCTGGAGTTGGGGGTGCTGGGGCTGCTCGTCCTGGGGGTGCTCGTACTGGGGGTACTAGAGCTGCCGGGACTGGTTGTTCTGGGAGCACTGCGACTGGAGCTGCTGGAGCTGGGGACCCTGGCGCTGGCGGTGCTAGCGGAGTTGGAGCTGCCGACTCTGGGGGTGGCGCTGCTGCTGGTGCTGCGGACCCGCCTGGTGGAGCTGCTGCTGGAGCTGAGGACCCGAGCGGTGGCGCTGCTGCTGGTGCTGGGGACCCGGACGTTGGAGCTCCTGCTGGTCCTGAGGACCCGGCCGCTGGAGTCTCTTCTGCTTCTGGAGACGCTGCGCGGCCGCGACCGTACTTCGTACCGCTCCTTCAGCAGGTTCTTGGGCAGGCTCCTCCTCCTTGTCCTCCTCCCTCCGTAGAGTGTCCTCCGCCTGTCCAGCCGCAGTCACAGTTACCGCCTGCCTCGCCTCTCCCTGCTCCCTCTCCTTACGCTGGTCCCACAGGAGGTCTTACAGAGCGTCGTGAGTCTGAGTCTCGTCCTGTGTCGCCTGTTCGTCCTGCTTGCACTGGTAGTCGTGTCCGTCGTGAGCGTCCTCCTCCTGTCCCAGGCACTCACTACATGACTCTGCGTCCCTCTACTGCTCCTCGGCGTGTCCCTCTACCGTCTCCTCCTGCGTCCTCTTTGCCTGCCGTTCCGGACCCTGAGTCTGACCGGTATCGCGCTGAGCACCCTACAGTCACGCGTCTCCTCGCTACTGTTGTCACTGACCCTACCTTTGAGTCCTCGGCTGCGTCTGCTCTGGTCGCTGAGTTGGTTGACTTTGCTGCTGCCTGTCGTCTAGACTACGCTGCTAGCCTTGTTGCTGAGTCAGAGTCTGCGTCTGTCTGTCCTCCGTCCGTCGGGGGTGAGTGTGCTCTTGGCACGGACGTCCTTGAGGACAGGCAGGAGGACTTTGACTCTCTTGCGGCTGCTGTACCTCATCTCGTGGCCTGGTTGCTTGCCCCTGAGGGAGACCCGGATGCACTAGACATCCCCACTCCGCGCACTTACGCAGAGGCGATCTCGGGTCCCTACTCCTCTCAGTGGCAGACAGCCATGGACGCAGAGATGGCATCCTGGAAGTCCACAGGCACCTACGTCGACGACGTTCCCCCTCCTGGGGCGAACATCGTCGATGGCATGTGGATTTTCAGGGTGAAGCGGCCGCCAGGTTCTCCGCCTGTCTTCAAGGCTCGTTACGTTGCTAGAGGCTTCAGTCAGCGTCAGGGGGTCGACTTCTTCCAGACCTTCTCCCCCACCCCGAAGATGACCACTCTTCGGGTTCTGCTGCACGTTGCTGCTCAGCGTGACTACGAGCTTCACTCTCTTGACTTCAGCACAGCGTTCCTGCAGGGCAGCCTGCACGAGGAGATCTGGCTGCGCCGCCCACCTGGCTTTACTGGGTCGTTTCCCCCTGGTACCCAGTGGAGTCTCCGCCGGCCAGTCTACGGTCTCCGCCAGGCGCCACGTGAGTGGCACGACACACTGAGGACTACACTTGCGGCTCTTGGGTTCGCGCCGTCTACTGCTGACCCGTCGCTGTTTCTGCGCACAGACACGTCGCTGCCGCCGTTCTACATTCTCGTTTACGTCGACGACTTGGTCTTTGCTACTGCTGACACTGAGGCACTCGCTCGTGTGAAGTCGGAGCTGCAGAAGAGACACACCTGCACTGACCTGGGTGAACTGCGTAGCTACCTTGGCTTGCAGATCACCCGGGACAGAGCTCGCCGCACCATCACCCTGACTCAGTCACACATGGTGCTTCGGCGCTTCGGCTTCCAGTTCTCCTCACCACAGGCCACACCTCTGGCTACCAGCCACTCGCTCTCAGCTCCACCTTCGGACGAGTCCGTAGAGCCGAGTGGCCCGTACCCAGAGCTTGTAGGCTGCCTCATGTACCTGATGACTTGCACGCGACCTGACCTCGCGTACCCTCTTAGCATCCTTGCTCGTTACGTTGCGCCTGGGAGACACAGGCGAGAGCACTGGGAGGCTGCTAAGAGGGTGCTGCGTTACCTGTGCAGTACATCAGGCATGGGGCTGGTGCTTGGAGGACGTGACAGAGTTGTCCTCACTGGTCACTCGGACGCTTCTTGGGTGGACGACCTGGCTACGCAGCGGTCGTCACAGGGTTACACCTTCAGCCTTGGCTCTGGTTCTGTCTCGTGGCGGTCCACCCGCTCTTCCTCTGTTCTCGGCTCTAGTTGTGAGGCTGAGATCTACGCCACAGCCATGGCTGCACAGGAGTTACGCTGGCTCACCTGTTAAACTGTATTATGCTTGTAGGCTGTAGTGGGGTAGCCAATATGGGGTACAACCCCAACTAGGGTTTGCTACTTGTACCCAACTGTTTCATTCAATGCATCATTCTTGCCTAGTGATTCTGACATGGTATTCAGAGCAGGAGGTCCCTAGGACCTACCGACCGTTTTTTTTTAAGGGCCCACCACCGCTCGCATGCGGTTACCACGCTACCCCGTGCCCTAGCCTCGTAGCGCCCTCGTGCGCCCACGTTAGCGCCCTCGCGCGCCCCTCGTTAGCGCCCTCGCGCGCACCCTCGTTAGCGCCCTCGCGCGCCCCTTCGTTAGCGCCCTCGCGCGCCCCTTCGTTAGCGCCCTCGCGCGCCCCTTTGCTAGCGCCCTCGCGCGCCCCTCACTAGCGCCCTCGCGCGCCCCTCGCCGAGCCGCCCGCTCGCAGCCCGCCCGCCCGCTCGCTGCCCGCTTCGCGGCCCGCTCACTACGCAGCCCGGCCGCCCGCTCGCTGCCCGCTTCGCGGCCCGCTCGCTCGCTGCCCGCTTCGCGGCCCGCCCACTTCGCAGCCCGCCCGCCCGCTCGCTGCCCGCTTCGCGGCCCGCCCGCCTCGCAGCCCGCTCGCCCCGCTGCCCGCTTCGCGGCCCGCCCACTTCGCAGCCCGCCCGCCCGCTAGCTGCCCACTTCGCGGCCCGCCCGCATCGCAGCCCGCTCGCCCCGCTGCCCGCTTCGCAGCCCGCCCGCCCGCCCGCTGCCCGCTTCGCGGCCCGCCCGCCTCGCAGCGTCGCCCGCCCGCCGTGCTGCCCGCTTGCAGCGCCGCCTGCCCGCCGCGCTGCCCGCTTCCCGGCCCGTCCGCCGCGCTGCCCACTCGCAGCGTCGCCCTCCCGTCGCGCTGACCGCTTGCAGCGCCGCCTGCCCGTAGCGCCAGCCTCGCCCGCTGCTCTCTTTTCGTGCACTGTCGCCTTCCCCTGCTGCGGCATCTTGCGTTACTCTGTCACACTGTCGCTATGGCTTCTATCCGCGTGCTGTCGTTCGATGCTGAGGGCCGCCCTGTGCGGTTCACCGCTTGGCTAGATGACCTGCAGCTGTTCCTCCTGAGCGATAGCAAGGAGCATGTGTCGCTCTATGACTACGCGTCTGGTGCTGCGCCTGCCCCTCCTGCCACAGCTGAGCTTAGTGTTCGTTCCCACTGGCAGACTCGTGACGCAGCTGCTCGCCTAGCCATTCGCAGTCACCTGCCGTTAGCTGAGCTAGAGCATTTTGGCGACTGCAAATCCGCTAAGGCCCTGTACGACGCTGTCGTCGCTCGCTACTCCTCGCCTGCCACAGCCGAGCTTAGCCGCCTCATGCTGCCGTACCTGTTCCCCGATCTGTCCACCTTTACTACAGTCGCCGATCTTATCACCCACCTTCGCACTAGTGATGCTCGCCTGCGTGCCGCCCTTCCCACCGAGTTCTGCGCTAAGAACCCCCCTCCACTGTACTGGACACTCCACTTTATAGTCACTCGTCTCCCTGACACCCTCCGCTCAGTTCGAGACCACTTCCTTGCTCGCTGTCCCACTGAGCTCACAGTCGCCCTCCTAGAGGAGCACCTGCTCGCGGCCGAAAAGAGCATTGTAGCTGTCGGTGCTGCTCGTGGCGCTCCTCGCACCCCCATCTTTGAGGGGTGTTCTCCCTCTCCCCTCGCTCCCTCCTACGCTGCTGCTGCTGCTGTTGACTTCCTTGGTGCTGAGTCTGTTGGCGCTGCTTCTGCTCCTGGTGGGAGGCGCCGCACCGGCAAGGGCAAGGGGGGCAAGGGTGGTGGTGGTGGCGCTGGGGGGGGAGGAGGTGGGGGAGGTGGGGGGGGAGGCGGTGCTGGAGGGAGCGGTGGCGGGAGCGCTGGTGGGAGTGGGGTCGGTGGTGGAGACGGGGGCGGCGGAGGAAGCAGTGGCAGTAGTGGCGGCGGCGGCGGTGGCGGCGGTGGCGGTGGTGGCGGTGGTGGCGGTGCCGGTCGGAGCGGTGGTAGTGGTGGCGGTGGAGGTCGGAGTGGAGGCACTGGCTCAGGCCAGAGCTCCCAGCAGCAGCAGCGTCCCCAGACGACCCAGCAGCTTCGTGAGTGGCTTGCTCAGCGTGGGACGTCGGGGGCCAGTGCCCGCTGTTCTTATGTCATTCGCACAGGTGACCGCAAGGGACAGACGTGTGGGAGGTTCCACACCCCGTACCGCTGCTTCTCCCGCCTTGACGACGCTTGGCGTGAGGAGATGGGTGCGGATGTTGAGCGCCCCCGCTGGGCTGAGCTCATGAGGGCTGGTGTTGATGTCTTTGCTCTTGACTATGATGCTATTATTGCTGCCATGTATGCATTGACTGTTAGTGCCGAGGGAGACTGTTACTTGTGTGTGCCGCCTGACCCAGGTATAGAGCCCGCTGCCCTGGGTACTAGTGAGTCTGCTCTCTCTGGTATGGTACCCCCTGTACTTGCTCCCCCCAGTGCTGTCCCGGCTGGTTTCGAGTCTGCTCTCTCAGGTACAGCACCCACACAGACTCCTCTCTCAGGTACCGCACCGGCTGAGGCCTGTCACACCTTCACCCTTGACTCAGGTGCTTCCCGTTGCTTCTTTCGTGACAGTACTGAGCTCACACCGCTTCCTGCACCGGTCCCAGTCTCCTTGGCTGACCCCTCTGGGGGCCCAGTCCTTGCCCAGTCCACCACTGTCCTCCCTTGTCCGGCGGTTCCGTCTGGCTCGTTGTCGGGTTTCCACCTCCCCTCGTTCTCGACGAACCTGGTGAGCAACGCTGTCCTCCAGGATCAGTGGGTTGACACCTTTACCCCTGGCGGACAGCGTGTGGCGATCTGCACGTGCTCCAGGACTGGCCGTCACCTGGCTACGTTCACCCGTCGGCCGGGGTCGAGTCTCTACACACTGACCACTGCGTCTCCCCAGGTAGCTGCTGTCGGTCAGGTGTCTGCGTCAGGTCTGGTGGCCCACGCCTGTGAGTGTCGTTCCCTGTCGCACCAGACTCTTCTCTGGCACCACCGCCTGGGTCACCCCTCCTTGCCACGCCTTCGTGGCATGCACCGTCGCCTCCTTGTGTCCGGTCTTCCCAGGTCCCTCCCTCCCCTCCCTGCCTCGCCTGCGCCGCCTTGCCTTCCTTGCGTCGAGGGGCGGCAGCGCGCCGCTCCTCACTCCTCCTCGTTCCCCCCGACAGAGGCTCCTCTGGAGACCCTCCACCTGGACGTGTGGGGCCCAGCCCGCGTTCGTGGTCAGGGCGGTGAGCGGTACTTTCTGCTGGTTGTTGACGACTACTCGCGTTACACCACGGTCTTCCCCTTGCGCACCAAGGGTGAGGTCCCTGCTGTTCTGATCCCTTGGATCCGCACGGTTCGTCTCCAGCTCCGCCGCCGTTTCCGGACGGATCTTCCTGTCCTGCGTCTGCACTCTGACAGAGGTGGTGAGTTTTCCTCCGATCTTCTGAGGACCTTCTGTCAGGCAGAGGGCATCGAGCAGACCTTCACGCTTCCGGACTCCCCACAGCAGAATGGGGTTGCTGAGCGCCGCATTGGCCTGGTCATGGAGATCGCTCGTACCTCCTTGGTCCACGCGGCGGCTCCCCATTTTCTGTGGCCGTTTGCTGTCCGGTACGCCGCGCATCAGCTCAACCTCTGGCCCCGTGTCTCCTTGCCGGAGACCTCGCCCACACTGCGTTGGACGGGGGAGGTTGGCGATGCGTCGCGCTTCCGGGTGTGGGGTGCTCGTGCCCTTGTCCGCGATACGTCCGCGGACAAGCTCTCCTCCCGCACGCTTCCCTGTGTCTTCCTTGGCTTTGTCCCTGACGCGCCTGGCTGGCAGTTTTACCACCCCACCTCGCGCCGGGTCTTCGCCTCTCAGGATGTCACCTTTGACGAGTCGGTCCCTTTTTACCGTCTCTTCCCCTACCGCACTGCCCCCCTCCCTCCCCCGCCGCTTTTCCTTGCTCCTGGTCCCCCTCCGGTAGACCCCCTCCCCCCTCAGGGTCCTGCTCCTTCAGGTGTCTCTCAGGTAGACCCTCCTCCCGTCACTGAGCCTGTCGAGGTCACAGGTGACTCAGGTGCTGCTGCGGGTGGTGCTGCTGGGAGTGCTGAGCCTGGGGGTGCTGAGCCTGGGGGTGCTGGGTCTGGGGGTGCTGGGGCTGCAGGTGCTGGGACTGAGGGTGCTGGAGCTGAGGGTACTGTGCCTGAGAGTTTGCCGCCTGGGGGTGCTGAGCCTGGGGGTGCTGCGACTGGGGGTGCTGAGCCTGCGGGTACTGAGCCTGCGGGTACTGAGCCTGGGGGTGCTGCTACTGAGCCTACGGAGCCTCGGGTTACTGCGTCTGGGGGTGCTCCGGTTCGGGGTGCTGAGCAGTCTCTCACACCGCAGCAGCTTCGTGACTGGTACGTCCGACGCTTTCGCCGTCCTAGTGGCTCGGCTGGAGTTGGGGGTACTGGAGCTGCTCGTTCTGGGAGCACTGCGACTGGAGCTGCTGGAGCTGGGGACTCTGGCGCTGGCGGTGCTAGCGGAGTTGGAGCTGCCGACTCTGGGGGTGGCGCTGCTGCTGGTGCTGCGGACCCACCTGGTGGAGCTGCTGCTGGAGCTGAGGACCCGGCCGGTGGAGCTGCTGCTGGTGCTGTGGACCCGGACGCTGGAGCTCCTACTGGTGCTGAGGACCCGGCCGCTGGAGTCCCTTCTGCTTCTGGAGACGCTGCGCGGCCGCGACCGTACTTCGTACCGCTCCTTCAGCAGGTTCTTGGGCAGGCTCCTCCTCCTTGTCCTCCTCCCTCCGTAGAGTGTCCTCCGCCTGTCCAGCCGCAGTCACAGTTACCGCCTGCCTCGCCTCTCCCTGCTCCCTCTCCTTATACTGGTCCCACAGGAGGTCTTACAGAGCGTCGTGAGCCTGAGTCTCGTCCTGTGTCGCCTGTTCGTCCTGCTCGCACTGGTAGTCGTGTCCGTCGTGAGCGTCCTCCTCCTGTCCCAGGCACTCACTACATGACTCTGCGTCCCTCTACTGCTCCTCGGCGTGTCCCTCTACCGTCTCCTCCTGCGTCCTCGTTGCCTGCCGTTCCGGACCCTGAGTCTGACCGGTATCGCGCTGAGCACCCTACAGTCACGCGTCTCCTTGCTACTGTTGTCACTGACCCCACCTTTGAGTCCTCGGCTGCGTCTGCTCTGGTCGCTGAGTTGGTTGACTTTGCTGCTGCCTGTCGTCTAGACTACGCTGCTAGCCTTGTCGCTGAGTCAGAGTCTGCGTCTGTCTGTCCTCCGTCCGTCGGGGGTGAGTGTGCTCTTGGCACGGACGTCCTTGAGGACAGGCAGGAGGACTTTGACTCTCTTGCGGCTGCTGTACCTCATCTCGTGGCCTGGTTGCTTGCCCCTGAGGGAGACCCGGATGCACTAGACATCCCCACTCCGCGCACTTACGCAGAGGCGATCTCGGGTCCCTACTCCTCTCAGTGGCAGACAGCCATGGACGCAGAGATGGCATCCTGGAAGTCCACAGGCACCTACGTCGACGAGGTTCCCCCTCCTGGGGCGAACATCGTCGATGGCATGTGGATTTTCAGGGTGAAGCGGCCGCCAGGTTCTCCGCCTGTCTTCAAGGCTCGTTACGTTGCTAGAGGCTTCAGTCAGCGTCAGGGGGTCGACTTCTTCCAGACCTTCTCCCCCACCCCGAAGATGACCACTCTTCGGGTTCTGCTGCACGTTGCTGCTCAGCGTGACTACGAGCTTCACTCTCTTGACTTCAGCACAGCGTTCCTGCAGGGCAGCCTGCACGAGGAGATCTGGCTGCGCCGCCCACCTGGCTTTACTGGGTCGTTTCCCCCTGGTACTCAGTGGAGTCTCCGCCGGCCAGTCTACGGTCTCCGCCAGGCGCCACGTGAGTGGCACGACACACTGAGGACTACTCTTGCGGCTCTTGGGTTCGCGCCTTCTACTACTGACCCGTCGCTGTTTCTGCGCACTGACACGTCGCTGCCGCCGTTCTACATCCTCGTGTACGTTGACGACTTGGTCTTTGCTACTGCTGACACTGAGGCACTCGCTCGTGTGAAGTCGGAGCTGCAGAAGAGACACACCTGCACTGACCTGGGTGAACTGCGTAGCTACCTTGGCTTGCAGATCACCCGGGACAGAGCCCGTCGCACCATCACCCTGACTCAGTCACACATGGTGCAGCAGGTCCTTCAGCGCTTCGGTTTCCAGTTCTCCTCACCACAGGCCACACCTCTGGCTACCAGCCACTCACTCTCAGCTCCACCTTCGGACGAGTCCGTAGAGCCGAGTGGCCCGTACCCAGAGCTTGTAGGCTGCCTCATGTACCTGATGACTTGCACGCGACCTGACCTCGCGTACCCTCTTAGCATCCTTGCTCGTTACGTTGCGCCTGGGAGACACAGGCGAGAGCACTGGGAGGCTGCTAAGAGGGTGCTGCGGTACCTGTGCAGTACATCAGGCATGGGGCTGGTGCTTGGAGGACGCGACAGAGTTGTCCTCACTGGTCACTCGGACGCCTCTTGGGTGGACGACCTGGCTACGCAGCGGTCGTCACAGGGTTACACCTTCAGCCTTGGCTCAGGTTCTGTCTCGTGGCGGTCCACCCGCTCTTCCTCTGTTCTCGGCTCTAGTTGTGAGGCTGAGATCTACGCCACAGCCATGGCTGCACAGGAGTTACGCTGGCTCACCTACCTGCTGACTGACTTGGGAGAGCGGCCTAGTTCTCCTCCAGTTCTGTACGGTGACAACAAGGCGGCTCTTGCCTTGTGTCAGGAGCACAGACTGGAGCACAGGACGAAGCACATTGCTCTTCGCTACTTTCTTGCTCGAGAGCTTCAGCAGCGCGGTCAGCTTCGACTTGTGTACGTGGACTCGAAGGCCAACACTGCTGATATCTTCACCAAGGCGCTCCCGCCTAGTGATCATCAGCGGCACTGTACTTCTTTAGGCCTTGTGTCCACGTTTCCTCACTTGCTCACTGCTTGACATTCTTTGTACTGTACTTTATATATATCTTGTTGCTTACTTGCTAGGTTTTTTTTTTATCACTGTGTTGCTTGTCTTGTACTATATCTAGCACTGCATGTGAACTGGCCTTGTGGCCTTTACTTGTGCTCGGAGTGTGGTGACGTTGTGATCCACCCTGGGCTTTGTTTTGCTTTGCTGGACTGGTCTTGTGACCCTTTGTTCTCCCCCACTTTGCCTATGGGGGTGTGTTAAACTGTATTATGCTTGTAGGCTGTAGTGGGGTAGCCAATATGGGGTACAACCCCAACTAGGGTTTGCTACTTGTACCCAACTGTTTCATTCAATGCATCATTCTTGCCTAGTGATTCTGGCATCACCTACCTGCTGACTGACTTGGGAGAGCGGCCTAGTTCTCCTCCAGTTCTGTACGGTGACAACAAGGCGGCTCTTGCCTTGTGTCAGGAGCACAGACTGGAGCACAGGACGAAGCACATTGCTCTTCGCTACTTTCTTGCTCGAGAGCTTCAGCAGCGCGGTCAGCTTCGGCTTGTGTACGTGGACTCGAAGGCCAACACTGCTGATATCTTCACCAAGGCGCTCCCGCCTAGTGATCATCAGCGGCACTGTACTTCTTTAGGCCTTGTGTCCACGTTTCCTCACTTGCTCACTGCTTGACATTCTTTGTACTGTACTTTATATATATCTTGTTGCTTGCTTGCTAGGTTTTGATCACTGTGTTGCTTGTCTTGTACTATATCTAGCACTGCATGTGAACTGGCCTTGTGGCCTTTACTTGTGCTCGGAGTGTGGTGACGTTGTGATCCACCCTGGGCTTTGCTTTGCTTTGCTGGACTGGTCTTGTGACCCTTTGTTCTCCCCCACTTTGCCTATGGGGGTGTGTTAAACTGTATTATGCTTGTAGGCTGTAGTGGGGTAGCCAATATGGGGTACAACCCCAACTAGGGTTTCATATTTGTACCCAAAACTTCTGCTAGTTCATTCATTCTTGCCTAGTTCTCTTAACATCAATCACATTGTGACACCCAAAAACAGCATAGATTGTATTGTGTCTCAAATGCGAGTCGCGTTTCAGCGACCAGTACTGTATTTTTAATTGAGAGAATTTCGCTCAATCCCGCGGAAGCGCGGTTTGATTTATTTTTGCCACGTGGCGAGCCTATGATCGCGGGAACCGTGATCTGTTTTATTGTTATCGCTGCCCGCGCTAAAAAATAAAACCCGTATAGGTAAGCCCCATGCGTTAGGGATGCATCAACCCTAAACATTTAGAGGCAAGGTGTTTAGGGTTGATGCCTCCCTAACGCATGCTAGGCCCAAATGGTTTTTATTTTTTGTCCGCGGGCAGCGCAGTACAGAACTTAACTAGTTGTCTGTTGAAGTTTGTGATAACAATAAAACAGATCGCGGTTCACGCGATCGAAGGCATGCCACGTGGCGATAATAAAACGGGCCGTGATTCCACGGGATTGAGCAAAACTCTCTTTTAATTGATCAGTGTGAAATGTGCATACGTCACGGACGAGTTGTCAAAAAGCCGCACGCGGTTCGAAATGTAAATGCACCTGGACACTCCACCATGTCGAAACCACACCCCAGCCAATCGGTTGAAGAAACGGGTGTACAGTAATTTGAGAAATTCAATCAAATGCGCACAACTGTACATTTCGCCCAGTCGCCTAGTGCCCAGCACCTGCAGCCCCAGCACCCCCAGGCCCAGCACCCCCAGGCTCAGCACCCCCAGGCTCAGCACTCCCAGCAGCACCACCCGCAGCAGCACCTGAGTCACCTGTGACCTCGACAGGCTCAGCGACGGGAGGAGGGTCTACTTGAGAGACACCTGAAGGAGCAGGACCCTGAGGGGGAAGGGGGTCTACCGGAGGGGGACCAGGAGCAAGGAAAAGCGGCGGGGGAGGGAGGGGGGCAGTGCGGTAGGGGAAGAGACGGTAAAAAGGGACCGACTCGTCAAAGGTGACATCCTGAGAGGCGAAGACCCGGCGCGAGGTGGGGTGGTAAAACTGCCAGCCAGGCGCGTCAGGGACAAAGCCAAGGAAGACACAGGGAAGCGTGCGGGAGGAGAGCTTGTCCGCGGACGTATCGCGGACAAGGGCACGAGCACCCCACACCCGGAAGCGCGACGCATCGCCAACCTCCCCCGTCCAACGCAGTGTGGGCGAGGTCTCCGGCAAGGAGACACGGGGCCAGAGGTTGAGCTGATGCGCGGCGTACCGGACAGCAAACGGCCACAGAAAATGGGGAGCCGCCGCGTGGACCAAGGAGGTACGAGCGATCTCCATGACTAAGCCAATACGGCGCTCAGCAACCCCATTCTGCTGTGGGGAGTCCGGAAGCGTGAAGGTCTGCTCGATGCCCTCTGCCTGACAGAAGGTCCTCAGAAGATCGGAGGAAAACTCACCACCTCTGTCAGAGTGCAGACGCAGGACAGGAAGATCCGTCCGGAAACGGCGGCGGAGCTGGAGACGAACCGTGCGGATCCAAGGGATCAGAACAGCAGGGACCTCACCCTTGGTGCGCAAGGGGAAGACCGTGGTGTAACGCGAGTAGTCGTCAACAACCAGCAGAAAGTACCGCTCACCGCCCTGACCACGAACGCGGGCTGGGCCCCACACGTCCAGGTGGAGGGTCTCCAGAGGAGCCTCTGTCGGGGGGAACGAGGAGGAGTGAGGAGCGGCGCGCTGCCGCCCCTCGACGCAAGGAAGGCAAGGCGGCGCAGGCGAGGCAGGGAGGGGAGGGAGGGACCTGGGAAGACCGGACACAAGGAGGCGACGGTGCATGCCACGAAGGCGTGGCAAGGAGGGGTGACCCAGGCGGTGGTGCCAGAGAAGAGTCTGGTGCGACAGGGAACGACACTCACAGGCGTGGGCCACCAGACCTGACGCAGACACCTGACCGACAGCAGCTACCTGGGGAGACGCAGTGGTCAGTGTGTAGAGACTCGACCCCGGCCGACGGGTGAACGTAGCCAGGTGACGGCCAGTCCTGGAGCACGTGCAGATCGCCACACGCTGTCCGCCAGGGGTAAAGGTGTCAACCCACTGATCCTGGAGGACAGCGTTGCTCACCAGGTTCGTCGAGAACGAGGGGAGGTGGAAACCCGACAACGAGCCAGACGGAACCGCCGGACAAGGGAGGACAGTGGTGGACTGGGCAAGGACTGGGCCCCCAGAGGGGTCAGCCAAGGAGACTGGGACCGGTGCAGGAAGCGGTGTGAGCTCAGTACTGTCACGAAAGAAGCAACGGGAAGCACCTGAGTCAAGGGTGAAGGTGTGACAGGCCTCAGCCGGTGCGGTACCTGAGAGAGCAGTCTCTGTGGGTGCTGTACCTGAGAGAGCAGACTCGCAAACAGTCGGGACAGCACTGGAGGGAGCAAGTACAGGGGGCACCATACCAGAGAGAGCAGACTCACTAGTACCCAGGGCAGCGGGCTCTATACCTGGGTCAGGCGGCACACACAAGTAACAGTCTCCCTCGGCACTAACAGTCAATGCATACATGGCAGCAATAATAGCATCATAGTCAAGAGCAAAGACATCAACACCAGCCCTCATGAGCTCAGCCCAGCGGGGGCGCTCAACATCCGCACCCATCTCCTCACGCCAAGCGTCGTCAAGGCGGGAGAAGCAGCGGTACGGGGTGTGGAACCTCCCACACGTCTGTCCCTTGCGGTCACCTGTGCGAATGACATAAGAACAGCGGCCACTGCCCCCCGACGTCCCACGCTGAGCAAGCCACTCACGAAGCTGCTGGGTCGTCTGGGGACGCTGCTGCTGCTGGGAGCTCTGGCCCGAGCCAGTGCCTCCACTCCGACCTCCGCCGCCACCACTACCACCGCTACGACCGCCACCGCCACCACCGCCACCACCGCCACCGCCGCCACCGCCGCCGCCGCCACTACTGCCACTGCTTCCTCCGCCGCCCCCGCCTCCAGTACCGACCCCACTCCCACCAGCGCTCCCGCCACCGCTCCCTCCAGCACCGCCTCCCCCCCCACCTCCCCCACCTCCTCCCCCCCCAGCGCCACCACCACCACCCTTGCCCCCCTTGCCCTTGCCGGTGCGGCGCCTCCCACCAGGAGTAGAAGCAGCGCCAACAGACTCAGCACCAAGGAAGTCAACAGCAGCAGCAGCAGCGTAGGAGGGAGCGAGGGGAGAGGGAGAACACCCCTCAAAGATGGGGGTGCGAGGAGCGCCACGAGCAGCACCGACAGCTACAATGCTCTTTTCGGCCGCGAGCAGCTGCTCCTCTAGGAGGGTGACTGTGAGCTCAGTGGGACAGCGAGCAAGGAAGTGGTCTCGAACTGAGCTGAGGGTGTCAGGGAGACGGGTGACTATGAAGTGGAGTGTCCAGTACAGTGGAGGGGGGTTCTTAGCGCAGAACTCGGTGGGAAGGGCGGCACGCAGGCGAGCATCACTAGTGCGAAGGTGGGTGATAAGATCGGCGACTGTAGCAAAGGTGGACAGATCGGGGAACAGGTACGGCAGCATGAGGCGGCTAAGCTCGGCTGTGGCAGGCGAGGAGTAGCGAGCAACGACAGCATCGTACAGGGCCTTAGCGGATTTGCAGTCGCCAAAATGCTCGAGCTCAGCTAGCGGCAGGTGACTGCGAATGGCTAGGCGAGCAGCTGCGTCACGGGTCTGCCAGTGGGAACGAACACTAAGCTCGGCTGTGGCAGCAGGAGCAGCGGCAGCACCAGACGCATAGTCATAGAGGGAGATGTGGTCCGTGCTATTGCTCATAAGATACAACTGCAGGTCGTCGAGCCAGGAAGTGAACTGCACGGGACGGCCCTCAGCATCGAAGGAAAGAACGCGAATAGAGGCCATAGCTCAGGCGTGAGGGCACAGCAGAGCAGCGGCAGCAGCAGAGGGGACAGGAGAAAGCGGCAGTGCACAGGTAGCGGGCGGCGCTGCGAAGCAGGTAGCGGGCGAGCGGGCGGCGCTGCGAGCGGGCAGCGAAACGGGCGGGCCGCGAAGCGGGCAGCTAGCGGGCGGGCGGGCTGCGAAGTGGGCGGGCTGCGAAGCGGGCAGCGGGGCGAGCGGGCTGCGAGGCGGGCGGGCCGCGAAGCGGGCAGCGGGCGGGCGGGCGGGCTGCGAAGCGGGCAGCGGGGCGAGCGGGCTGCGATGCGGGCGGGCCGCGAAGTGGGCAGCTAGCGGGCGGGCGGGCTGCGAAGTGGGCGGGCCGCGAAGCGGGCAGCGGGGCGAGCGGGCTGCGAGGCGGGCGGGCCGCGAAGCGGGCAGCGAGCGGGCGGGCGGGCTGCGAAGTGGGCGGGCCGCGAAGCGGGCAGCGAGCGAGCGGGCTGCGAAGCGGGCGGGCCGCGAAGCGGGCAGCGAGCGAGCGGGCTGCGAAGCGGGCGGGCCGCGAAGCGGGCAGCGAGCGGGCGGGCGGGCTGCGAGCGGGCGGCTCGGCGAGGGGCGCGCGAGGGCGCTAGTGAGGGGCGCGCGAGGGCGCTAGCAAGGGGCGCGCGAGGGCGCTAACGAAGGGGCGCGCGAGGGCGCTAACGAAGGGGCGCGCGAGGGCGCTAACGAGGGTGCGCGCGAGGGCGCTAACGAGGGGCGCGCGAGGGCGCTAACGAGGGCGCACGAGGGCGCTATGAGGCTAGGGCACGGGGTAGCGTGGTAACCGCATGCGAGCGGTGGTGGGCCCTTAAAAAAAAAAACGGTCGGTAGGTCCTAGGGACCTCCTGCTCTGATACCATGTCAGAATCACTAGGCAAGAATGAATGAACTAACAGAAGTTTGGGTACAAATATGAAACCCTAGTTGGGGTTGTACCCCATATTGGCTACCCCACTACAGCCTACAAGCATAATACAGTTTAGCACCTCTCTTCCCCTTGCTACGCCTAGAGGCCCCCCACTATGCCAACGCGCTCCAGTTTTGATTGGGGCTTCCCTTTGCTGCTCCCGGGGTGTGCAACTGCGCGGAGAAAGTGAAAATCCTTGATAAACGGCTCCCGAATCATCTGCTACGGTGCGGTACAGGGGGGAGGGCGTATCAACACACACAACAAACTTAGAGACGAATGCGCACGGATGGCGCAAGATGCTGGCTTCATGGTGCATATAGAAACAGCCGCCTTCAGCCCAGTGGAGGAGAAGAAGGCTGACCTAGCTCTACGTGACCGCTCTACCGGTGTCGTTCACATCTGCAACGTGACGGTCACAGATCCCATCAGCACCCGCGATGAAAACGCAACCAAAGGGTGGGGGTGGGCAGCACGGGAAGCGGCGGATAAGAAACACGGCCTTTACAAGGACCACCCAGAGTGGGTGAAGTTTTTCCCACTTGCGGTTGAGACATATGGGTGCCCATGCCCCGAGACGGTAAACTTCCTGAGTCTCAGGGAGAAGCACGCTCAAACAGCCCTTAAATAGGCAGGGAGGGCAGAGGGCAGAGGGATGAGGCAGAGGGCCGAGGGCTAAGGTATCCTGGTATCCTCTCTCTCTCTCTCTCTCTCTCTCTCTCTCTCTCTCTCTCTCTCTCTCTCTCTCTCTCTCTCTCTCACACACACACACACACACAGACGTGCGCACACACACACTCCAGATGCAAAAGCTGGTGGTGAATGGGGGGAATCTGCTGTTAGGGCAGCTGCTGGTGGAGTTTCACGCGTGAGTCTTTTGAGACGCCTCAAAAGTAGTCTCTGTTGCATCTTGTGAAGTTCTAGTGAGTGATTGTATCCCCTTGTCTTCACTTCACACATTCTCATAAGTATGAAGCTGGTGATAAATGGAGGGAACCTGCTTTTTGGACAACTGCTAGTGGAGTTTCACGCGTGAGTGTTTCACTGGTCAGTACCTGTAACCTTTTGTATTCACACATGCTCAGTTTTGAGGCGCCTCACAACCCGTCTGGGCAGCTACTGGTGGCGTTGCATGCGTGAGTGGCTGTAACCTCTGCTTGTGTCCACGCACACTCGCACACTCCCATAAGAGATGCAAAGCTGGTGGTGAATGAGTGGTTTTCAGGCGCCTCATAACCCGTCTGGGCAGCTACTGGTGGCATTGCATGCGTGAGTGGCTGTAACCTCTGCTTGTGTCCACGCACACTCGTACACTCCCATAAGAGATGCAAAGCTGGTGGTGAATGAGTGGTTTTGAGGCGCCTCATAACCCGTCTGGGCATCTACTGGTGGCGTTGCATGCGTGAGTGGCTGTAACCTCTGCTTGTGTCCACGCACACTCGCACACTCCCATAAGAGATGCAAAGCTGGTGGTGAATGAGTGGTTTTGAGGCGCCTCATAACCCGTCTGGGCAGCTACTGGTGAAGTTGCACGCGTGAGTGGCTGTAACCTCTGCTTGTGTCCACGCACACTCGCACACTCCCATAAGAGATGCAAAGCTGGTGGTGAATGAGTGGTTTTGAGGCGCCTCATAACCCGTCTGGGCAGCTACTGGTGGCGTTGCATGCGTGAGTGGCTGTAACCTCTGCTTGTGTCCACGCACACTCGCACACTCCCATATGAGATGCAAAGCTGGTGGTGAATGAGTGGTTTTGAGGCGCCTCATAACCCGTCTGGGCAGCTACTGGTGAAGTTGCACGCGTGAGTGGCTGTAACCTCTTGTTGAGTTCACACACACTCATAAGGAGTGTGAAGCTGGTGATAAATGGGGGGAGCCTTCCGTTTGAGCAGCTGCTGGTGAGGTTTCATGCGTGAGTGAGTGTATTCTCTTGTCTTCACTTCACACACACTCATAAGGAGTGTCAAGCTGGTGGTGAATGGTTAGCCTGCCGTTTAGGGCAGCTGCTGGTGAACTTTCACTAGTGAGTCTCTGTATCCTGTTGGGGCGTTTCACTAGTGAGTTAGTGTATCCTCTTGTCTTCACTTCACACACACTCATAAAGGATGCGAGGGTGGTGGTGAATGGATTGAACCTGCTGTTTGGACAGCTGCTGGTGAAGTTCCACGCATGGACCCTAAACCCTATATCCTCTTGTGTTGACACACACACACACACACACACACGCACGCACACACACACACACACACATACTCACACACACACACACACTCTCATAAAGGATGCGAACGTCGTGGTGAATGTGTTGAACCTGCCTTTTGGACAGCTGCTGGGTGGTCTAGTATAACTGAGTGATTGTATCCTCTTGTGAAGTCTCACTAGTGAGTCTCTGTAACCTGTTGTGGCGTTTCACTGGTGAGTGATTGTATCCTTTTGTCTTCACCTCACACACACTCATAAAGGATGCCAAGGTGGTGGTGAATGGGCTGAACCTGCCTTTTGGACAGCTGCTGGTTGGTGTAGTATCACTTGTGAATGAGCGACTGTAACCCACACACTCTCATGCACACTCTATTTACCCATATCCCGCTCTCACACTACCCCAGCAAGCACGATCCCAAGCGCTCTCTGCCCTTCCTGTACGCCATGGAGGGAATGGGGTACCGCATGTTCCATGTGGAGCCCAATCCACTGTGCATCGAGGTGGCCTTTATACATGAAGACCTGGTGGTGCCTCCCCTCAGCCTCGACATCGGGGGGGTGCTGCGCCGGTCTAAGGTTTCAGACTATGTTGCCGGGTGGTTGCCTGGAGGGGGAGGGGGATGGGCAGAGGGAGGGGACAGAGCAAGGAAAGGGGGAGGGGAAGGGGGAGGGAAAGGGGGAAGGGAAGGGGGAGGGGAAGGGGAAGGGGGTGGGGGTGGAGGAGGGGGAGGGGAAGGGGAGGAAGGGGGTGAAGGAGGGAGAGGGGGAAGGGAAGGGGAAGAGGAAGGGGGAGGGGATGATGGTTTGTAGCCACATTCACCAGCCACAAGTGATACGGTACCGGTTGCTGTAAGCGGTGTTATACTTAATGGTATTTTATATTTAAAAAAAAACCAGCTCGGAAGGGGGAGGGGATGATGGTTCGTTCGTAGCCACATCCACCAGCCACAAGTGATGTGAGGGGATGATATGATACGGTACCGGTTGCTGCAAGCGGTGTTATACTTTATCGAACAGAGTGCTAGGCGAGGATTTGGCGATTACGGTAACTGAGCTGTAATTCTAGACTTGGCCCTGCTGCCAGTACCATCTAAGCCTTCCCTCCCAGCAACCCACCATCAAGCCAGCCAAACCATCTAAACTGTCAGTGGGTAATACTCGCTAGAAGCTGCCCTGTTCTGTGTGCTCCCGTTCTGCCCTGGACCATCCCATCACGTCAAATCCTATATTTTTTTGTCCCATCCTCTTCACCCCCCAATTTTTGCCTTTTCCTGTCCCTTCACGTTCTGTCCCTTGCATTTCCCTTCTCTTCCCCGACATTATGCTTGTGATGTGACAGCTCTGCAGCACAGTGTGGTGGCGAGGTGTATTACTTGGTTGGCTTAAATTGAGACCGCAATAGGTGGCAAAGAAGCTTTAACCCAAAAGACTTTCAAGTAGCATCCCCGTCCGCGACATAACATGAGCCAATTGTCAAATGTTGGTAGCCTGTAGTGAGATGTGTCTTTGGGGGTACGTATGTTAGGGTTTGCTACTTGTACCCCAACCACCATCAATGAAACAACACTTCCGATCTTGAGATGGTATCACCTAGGTTAGGATCCTGTAGGATCCCGTTCCTCCCGACCTCGTTCGTATCGCCCGAGCCTGTCTCCCTCTCTCGTATTACTTACGCACGTCTTGCCCGAGCCTAGCGCCGGCCCGCTCTCGTCCCGTTCCTTCGTTACCGCACGTTCCGCCGATCCCCTACTCGAGTAGCGTAGCGACCTTCCTCCCCCCTGCTGGCCCATCGCGTTTTCCCCCCTCCGAGGCCCGTCGAGTCGCGTTTTTTTTTCCCCCCGCTGCCCGTCGAGTCGCGTTTTTCCCCCCGCTGCCCGTCGAGTCGCGTTTCCCCCCTTGCTGCCCGTCGAATCGCGCTCTCCCCACCCGTCGTCCCGTCGCCCGTCCCCCCCTTACGCGCGCCACCGCTGCGCATTCCCCCGTCGCCCGCCGCAGCCTGCGCCCGTCGCCGCGGCGCCCGACGTCGCGCCCGCAGCCTGCGCCCGTCGCTGCGGCGCCCGGCTTCGCTGCTCGTCGCGTCGCGCGCGCGACTGCCCTTAGCCCCCGCGCGGCTCCCCCTTAACGCCCGCCCCCGCGCCCGCGCGGCTGCCCTTAGCCCCCGCGCGGCTGCCCCTTAACGTCCGCCCCCGCGCCCGCGCGGCTGCCCTTAGCCCCCGTGCGGCTGCCCCTTAACGCCCCCCCCGTTTAGCTGCGCCTCTACCTCGTTTAGGGTTTCACGCTTCGCCCTTTGCCCGCCCGATTTTCGCCACGCCATCTCGTTTAGGGTTTCCTGCCTCCGCTTTTCCGTCGGTTTTAACGATGGCGACTCCGCGTGTTCTTCGCTTCGACGCTGACGGTAGACCCCTTGACTTTTCGCTCTGGCTTCTGCGCGCTCGCCGTCAGTTGGAGAGTCAGGTCCAGTCAGGCGAGACCCTCTGGGCGCACGCTGCTGGTGCCCTCCCTGCGCCCCCCGACCCTACGCCTTTAGGTCCTGCCCCTGACGACGCCGCTAGAGCTCGCTTCGCTAGCCAGCGCGCTGACCTGACAGCCTGGACGTCGCGTGACGCTGCGGCCTGCATCGCGCTCAGCACCCTTCTCCCCGAGTCTGAGGAGGCTCACTTTGCTCAGGTTCGCACTGCTGCTGAGTACCTGACTGCGATTAAGGCCCGCTACTCCACTCCTGCTGCTGTCTCTCTTGGCCGCCTTTTCCTCCCGTTCCTGTTCCCTGATCTCGCCTCTTTTGAGCGCTCTGCTGACTTGATTGCTCACCTCCGCTCGCTCGACTCTAGTTACCGCGCTGCTTGCACTGAGGCCCAGCTCGCACTGCTTCCTCCTCCCATGGCGATTACTATCTATTTTATCGCCACCAGCCTCCCCGACCGCCTTGCCTCCGTTCGTGACGCGCTTCTCCTGAAGCACCCTAGTGAGCTCACTGTTGACGTCCTTGAGTCTGCTCTCAAGGACGTCGAGAGCAACCTCCGCTCCGTCGCCGCTGCCTCTGGTGCTGTGCCCCCTCCGCTCTTCCACGGGTGCACAGTTCCGCAGTTGCCCACCTTTACTGCCTCTCTCGCCACTGCCGCTACTGACGCGACCGCAGCTGCTGTTACGACTTCGTCGCGGTCCCGCGGTAGGGGTGGCAAGAGGGGCGGTGCTGGTGGCGGCGTTGGTGGAGGCGGAGGTAGTGGGGGTGGCGTTGCGACTGGCGGTGGTGGGAGTGCAGGGCCTGGAGAGACGTCTCGTGCAGCGACCGGTGACTCCACTGCGACTGCTGGTGGTGGCGACGCCCGCGTTCGTCAGTCGCCCCCTGTACTGCCAGCCCCGGTGGGTGGGGCAGCGGCGTGGTACCGGGCCCAGCGTCAGCAGCAGCTTCAGCAGCAGCAGCAGCCCCTCTCCTCCCAGCAGCCTCCGCAGCAGCAGCGGCCGCAGCTGGCTTCGGGGTCGGGGCCGCGTCAGCCGCAGCGTGGTGCTGTTTACCCTCCCTGCGCCTATCAGGTTCTGACAGGTGCTCGCCGGGGCCACCCTTGTGGCCGCCTTCACCCCCCTGGTCAGTGTTTTGCTCAGCTCACTGACACGGTTCGTTTGGTTTACGGGGTTGGCGGTCCTGCCCCTGACTGGTTCCCCCTTGTTCAGCGTTACGGTTCCGCTCTGTGGGACATGTCTGCCGAGCAGTTAGCTGATCTGATTGGAACTCCTCATGCTATGTATGCTGTTGTTGACTCTAGTGTTTCTGACTCTGTTTACTCTGGTGTTGTTAGCTTAGGTGCTAGCCTTGCTCAGTTGCCTGTTGCTAGTGTAGGTTCTTGTGTAGACACTAGTCCAGCGGCTACCTCGGAGGACACTTCACTGTCTTTCACGCTGGACTCTGGAGCCTCGCACTGCTTCTTTCGTGACAGCACGACACTTACGCCACTTCCTGCGCCTGTCTCTGTGGCACTGGCTGATCCCACCTCGGGACCAGTCACTGCGCGTCACACTACCACTTTGCCGTGTCCTGCTGCTCCCTCCGGGTCCCTCACTGGGTTTCATGTCCCCTCGTTCTCCCGGAACTTGGTGGGCGTGCGACCCCTCGTGAGTCAGCACGTGGGTGTGTGGTTTGAGCCTTCTGGAGAGACTGCGGTGTGTGTTGACGGTGACTCTTACCAGCCTCTCGCCACCTTTGCTGCTGAGCCGGGTTCCGGTCTCTACACTCTTCACACTGGCCCGCGCGCACGGCAGTGGACGCAGCAGAAGCAGCAGCAGCAGCAGCAGCAGCAGCAGCAGCAGCAGCAGCAGCAGCAGCAGCAGCAGCAGCAGCAGCCGCAGCGGCCGCCGTCGCAGCAGCCCCTACTCCCAGTTCCTGTCCCTCCCCCTAGTCTCCTCCCTGCGTCTCACCAGGTGGTTCCGTCCCCTCAGGTTGTCGCGTCCAGTCCAGTCGCTGCGTCTTGCTCCTGTCGGTCGCTTGCCCACCCCACCGTTCTGTGGCACCACCGGATGGGACACCCTTCTCTTCCACGTCTGCGTGCTATGTCTAGTCAGCGTCTGGTCTTAGGTCTCCCGCGTGTCTTGCCGTCGCTGCCGCCGTCTCTTGCACCACCGTGCGGTCCTTGCGTCGAGGGTCGGCTGCGCGCCACCCCTCACTCCTCCTCCCTTCGTCCGGCCACCGAGCCGTTTGAGACGCTTCACCTAGATGTCTGGGGCCCCGCCTCTCGCCTTGGCCCTGAGCGTGAGCGTTTCTTTCTGGTGGTTGTTGACGACTACTCCCGCTACACCACGGTGTTCCCCCTGGCGAAGAAGTCTGAGGTGACTTCTACGCTGATCAGGTGGTTGCTCACCACCGCGGACACTCGTGGTCGTCGTGTCAGCTGTCTTCACTCTGACCGCGGGGGTGAGTTTCGCTCCGGCATTCTCGCTGGATTCTGTCGCGAGCAGGGCATTCGTCAGTCCTGGACGCTTCCAGAGTCCCCGCAGCAGAATGGGGTTGCTGAGCGCCGCATAGGCTTGGTCATGGAGATCGCCCGCACCTCCCTGACTCACGCCCGTGCCCCCCATTTTCTGTGGCCTTACGCGGTTCGGTACGCCGCGCACCAGCTGAACCTCTGGCCACGCGTCTCTCGGCCAGAGGCTTCACCGACCAGTCTTTGGACCGGGTCCCCTGGTGTTGCGTCGAGGTTTCGTGTCTGGGGTTGCTTGGCTCTTGTCCGCGACACCTCTGCGGACAAGCTCTCGCCTCGCGCCGTCCCCTGTGTCTTCCTTGGTTTCCCTGAGGACTCCTCTGACTTCACCTTTTACCACCCTCCCTCTCACCGGTTCTTTGACTCCCGTGACGTCCGTTTCGAGGAGTCCACCCCGTACTTCGTCAGGCACCCCGGTCGAGGTCTCCCGGTTCCTCCTCCCCCCCTCTTCCTGACTGCCGCTCCCCCTCCTGCTCCCCCGGTACAGCCTCCCCCCCCTGGTCCAGCCCCGTCAGGTGTGTCCCAGGCTACCCCTCCTCCTTCGGTAGCCCCTCCGGTACAGCCTCCCTCCCCACAGTCCTCCTCGCAGCGTGCCGCAGGTGCTAGCTCTCGAGAGGTTGGTGCCGAGCCTGTTCCAGTACCGGTTTCTAGTTCTGGGGGTGCTGGAGTTGGAGCTGAGCCGGTGGGTGCAGAGGACTCTTGTCTTCCGGGAGCTGGTGCTGGTCGCGCGGACACTGGGGGTGCTCTGTCTGGGGGTGAGGGTGCGCCTCCTTCAGGTTCTGGTGAGCCTGGGTCTGGAGCTGGTGTTAGTGCTGCCTCTGGGGGTGGTGTG
Source organism: Closterium sp. Yama58-4 (assembly GCA_947470075.1). NCBI lineage: Eukaryota > Viridiplantae > Streptophyta > Zygnematophyceae > Desmidiales > Closteriaceae > Closterium > Closterium sp. Yama58-4. The sequence goes on along the minus strand of CANIUD010000120.1, from coordinate 1,004,358 downwards.
CCTGGTCCTTCGGGGGTGGACTCTGGAGCTGCCGCTGCTCCGGACACTACTCCGCCCCCCCACCCCTACCCGACTAGGCACCAGGCTCGTGTTCGCCGTGCCCGTGAGGAGCAGCTGGCGTTGGAGAGAGAGGAGAGGGAGTTACAGCAGCTGGAGGAGCAGCAGCAGCAGCAGCAGCAGCAGCTGGAGCCGCAGGAGCAGCAGTCCCAGCAGCAGCCGCAGCCGCAGCAGCAGCAGCAGCACCAGCAGCAGCAGCAGCAGCCACTTCCTCCTCCTGTCTCAGGTCTTCGGACCCTTGGTCTCCCCTCTCCTTCTCCTCCCTCCCCCGCCTCTCCTCCTGTCTACGGTCCCACGTTTCCTCCTCCTGACTCCTCCCCCGCTGTTTTCCCCAGTTCTCCGCCTTTGTCCTCTCCTCCTCCGTCTCGTACTTGGGCTACTCGTCGCTCTCCTCGTGCTCGTCCCTCGTCCCCTGTTCCTTTCACTGACCTTCGTACTGTCTTGTTACGTTCTAGTCCGTCTCGTTCGGCTCCTCCTGTGCTTCCTTCTCCTCCTGAGTCGGCCCTCACAGCTTCTCTCTCTACCCCTGTCACTGACTACTACCGCACGTACCGTCCTGTTCTCTCTCGTGTTCTCGCCTCTCTTGTTACCCACCCTCGTGCCTCTTTGTCCTCTGTCTCTGCTCTTACTGCCGCGGTCACTGAGTTTGCCTCTACTCGCCGCCTTGACTACGCCACCACTCTTGTGGCTGCTCCTCCTACCAGTCCTCTGGCCGTCGGGGGTGTGTCTGCCCTTGGCTGTGACGTCCTAGAGGACAGGCAGTTTGAGCTAGAGTTCCTGGCAGCCGCTTCCCCTCATCTCTGTGCCATGCTCCTCACCCCTGAGGGTGACCCTGACGCCCTTGACATTCCGACTCCTCGCACTTACGCTGAGGCAGTGTCAGGGCCTTGGGCCTCTCAGTGGAGAGCTGCCATGGACGCAGAGATGGCCTCCTACAGATCCACAGGCACCTACGTCGATGAGGTTCCTCCCCCTGGGACGAACGTAGTCGATGGCATGTGGATCTACAGGGTGAAGCGGCCACCAGGATCTCCTCCAGTCTTCAAGGCGCGCTACGTTGCTAGAGGTTTCAGTCAGCGCGAGGGAGTTGACTTCTTTCAGACCTTCGCGCCCACCCCGAAGATGACCACTCTTCGGGTGTTACTGCACGTAGCAGCACAGAGAGACTACGAGTTACACTCTCTCGACTTCTCCACTGCTTTTCTTCAGGGCAGCCTACACGAGGAGGTCTGGCTGCGTCGTCCCTCTGCCTTCACTGGCACTTTCCCTCCTGGGACCCAGTGGAGGCTGAGGCGACCTGTCTACGGTCTTCGCCAGGCACCTCGTGAGTGGCACGACACTCTTCGCTCTACCCTCTCTGACCTTGGGTTCCAGCCGTCTTCTGCCGACCCGTCGCTGTTCATTCGCCGTGGCTCCACACCGTTCTTCGTTCTGGTTTACGTCGACGACCTAGTTTTCGCCACTGCTGACAGGGTTGCTTTGGCAGACGTGAAGTCCGAACTGCAGAAGAGACACACGTGCACTGACCTTGGTGAGCTGCGCCATTACCTTGGGCTGCAGATCACCAGGGACAGAGCTGCTCGCACCATTACACTCTCACAGTCACACATGGTGCAGCAGGTCCTTCAGCGGTTCGAGCTTCAGCACTCCACAGTACAGCGCACACCTCTTGCTGTTGACCACAGACTCACTGGCCCCTTTCCTGACGAGCCGTTTGAGCCTAGTGGTCCCTACGCAGAGCTTGTGGGTTGCCTCATGTACCTGATGACTTGTACTCGCCCGGACCTCGCTTTCCCTCTCAGCATCCTTGCGCGCTTTGTTGCGCCAGGGAGACACCGTCCTGTTCACTGGACAGCAGCTGTGAGGGTGGCGAAGTACCTAGCGACGACGTCAGGCGTGGGGCTAGTTCTTGGAGGGCAGCAGTCTGTCGTACTTACTGGTCACTGTGACTCCTCTTACACTGACGACGCTGAGACTCACAGGTCTACTCAGGGGTACTGTTTCAGCCTGGGTTCTGGAGCTATTTCCTGGCGGTCCACGCGCTCCTCTTCGGTCTCGACCTCTACAGCTGAGGCTGAGATCTATGCTGGTGCCATGGCGGCACAGGAGCTGCGTTGGTTGACGTTCTTGCTCGCCGACCTGGGTGAGCGGCCGAGCTCTGCACCGACCTTGTTCACTGACAACAAGGCATCCATTCTCCTTTGTCGAGAGCCGCGACTGGAGAGCAGAGTGAAGCACATTAACGTCAGGTACTTTCTTCTGCGAGAGTTGCAGAGGCGTGGACAGGCTCGCTTCGAGTTTGTGGAGTCTGAGGCCAACACTGCAGACATCTTCACCAAGGCGCTTCCGCCTTGTGACCACCACAGGTGTTGTGTGCAGTTAGGCCTTGTTGACACTGGTTTTCGGCTTACTTAGTCTTGAGTTCACTGCTTGCTTTGCTTGTACCCTTTCTATATATCTCTGTTATTGTTTGGACTGGCCTTGTGGCCATTGTTGCTTGTGCTCAGAGTTTGTGGTGACGTTGTGATCCACCCTGAGCTTTGTTTCTTTGTGACTGGTCTTGTGACCGTACTCTTTTGGTTTTGCTAGACACCCCTCACTTAGGCTATGGGGGTGTGTCAAATGTTGGTAGCCTGTAGTGAGATGTGTCTTTGGGGGTACGTATGTTAGGGTTTGCTACTTGTACCCCAACCACCATCAATGAAACAACACTTCCGATCTTGAGACCAATAAATACGTAAAATTACGGAACACCAGATGAGCCACTTGTTACACCACCTTGGTGATCTTTCCACATAGCGCCATATTTTTGTTCGAATAGCCAGCGCTGACGAATTTCCGACCCGAGAAAGTAGTCATCACGGTACGAAGTTCCGCCAAACTACGTACCCCATAAACCCCTTTCATCCCGAAGCTGTAACGGTTGTGGCGAGCCGTCTTTCTACTTGTGACGTTCACCCATCCAAAATCCAGATTTGGGTCACCGTCGGCGGGAATACAGGATTTTCCAACAGTTGCAGAAGGGGCCTCCCCACCAGATGCTATGTTAAGGAAGCGGAGATCCCAGATATTAGCATACGACCCTGAAGAGTATCTGGTAATAGGACATTGAAAGAGGCAATCGCGAAGGTGGTCACAGCAGACACAGGGGAGGGGGAGGAGGTGGGACAGGGGAGGGGGAAGTGGAATTTGGGAAGGATGAGGTGGGGAGGAGCAAGAGAGGGCACAACCTGGTAAGTTTTCGCACTGGCTCAATTGCTGGCTTAATCGCTATTTGCATCGCTGACTGTACATTGCAATACTGCACCAATAGACGAAGATTTACTCAAAGATCGCACCAATAGACTGAAATAGCACACTGAAATCACTCAGACACGTACCGTTTGCCCTTCACAACGACTATCCCCCGTGCACCTTTGTCTCCCACTAATTTTCCGTTGATCTTTGTGGGACGCAGCTTGGCCACGTATTTTACAGAGATAATGGGGATGGCAGGGAGGGATAGGGACGCATGGGAATGCACTAAAAGGATCAGTAATGAGGTGAGGAAGACGCAGCTTGGCCGCGTATTGATGGGAATGGCAGGGAGGGAAAGGGCGGGCGCATGGGGAGGCAGTAAAAGGATCGGAGTTGCCCTGAGGTAAGGTAACTAGCCTAGCCTCCCTGTGGAAGGAAGCACTGTCGCCTTGCCTTCCTGTAACGGCTCGAGGTTGGCATGAGGTAGCTAGCCCTGAGGTGGTTGGCTTTGAGATAAAAGTGTTGTTTTGAGACGTCGCAAAACAACACTTGTATCACGCGGCTTGAGGTTGGCCTGAGGTAGCTAGCCCTGGGGTGGCTAACCCTGCGATGTGAGGGATCGCAGTGGTGCACTGTACGTACGTTTCCAGAATCGCTCAGTGGGCATATCATCGTGGGACTGTACGACCACACGCGGAAACACATGCATGTTTTGAGTCGACTTAAAAAACACAGTGGTGCACTGTACATTGCCAGAATCGTAAGCTCTCTGGGCAAATCATCGTGGGACCACACGCGGAAACACGTGCAGCCAGCATCAAAGATACCGTGAAGCGTGCGAGCGACACATTCGTTACTGTGAAACCCTGGCAGGCAGGCACTACGGCTGCAGCTTGGTGCGCCTTGTGTTGCTAGTAGCAGTACTAATAGTAGTACGTACTGCATACGTCTGTAGTGTTTTGAGTCGACTCAAAACGCGCCATGTGTTGCTAATGCTACAGTACTACTGCTAGTACTGTCTATATCGAAAGGACTAACGGGCTAGCTGAAGGAGCACTGACTTGTGAAATGGTGAAACGAAGATGATTTATTTTGCGACAGGGTTATGACATGACATAGGCCTGAGACACTCACTGATAGTCTTCCCTTTCCAAAAGCCGAGAGGCGTCACATGAGCGGCAGATGCGGCTGTGGAAACGTTGCCGTAGCGTGGGAAGACACTTTCGACTCGAATTGGCGCGAGGGGTGATGCCGCGGATGCTGCAGCCGTGAAGATCGCCGCACCTGGCGGGGAGGGCAGATCATGAGTGTCGCCACGATGAGGGTCGTGCTTTGATGTGGAAACTGTCAAAAGACAACTTCAGAGGATTTTCAAAAGACAACTAGTTGAAACAGCTTGCAAATGCCACATGACTAACGAGGCAAAATCCACAGCCTCAGCCAATGAGAAAATACAGCAACAGCAATCACACTATCGCGTTGCTAGCTAGCACTGCAGCAGATCATGCCAGGGTTTACAGCAGCGGAGAGAGTCGGAAAACGGAGAGGAGAGAGAGCATCGAATCACTTTTGAGGCGCCTCTAAAGTGGTTACAGCAGGAGGGGAAGACCAGCGGAGAAAGTCGGAAGAAACGGAGAAAGGGGAGTAGAAATGGCAATCGCGGCAGCGATAACGTTCAAATGCTTACACTGGCAGAGCAGGATGGCAAAGAGAGATGCCGCGGAGCGGCGCTCCATGATTGGTCGGACTACGAGACTGAGAAGTGAGGCTGAGAGTGAGGACTGAGGCCCCTTAGGCGGATGTAAGTTTGGAACAGAAAAGAGACGCTTGGATATTGAAATGAGAGGGACTAAATACCTCGGTTCTGAGGTTCGGCCACTTTGATCGTCTCATGCTCGGAGACCTGAGCTTCCGGAGATGGTGAGTAGGGTTGGGAGTCGGGACGGGCGGTGGCAATGGCTGAAGCCGAGTTGACTTTTGAGTCGACTCGAAAGTCAACTCGGAGACCTGAGTTACCGGGGACGGTGAGGCAAGATTAGGGTTGGGTGGGACGGGCGGTGGCGATGGCTGAAGCCGCGCACTTGAAGCTACTATCACCCGCGCGGCTACTCACGCGCGGCGCGTCGAGACTCGTGGACGTGAGAAAGCAACCGCAGAGGAGGAGGGGCACCACGTTAAGACAAAATCAGCCCCCTCGTCTCTTTTTTCTTTCCAGAAGAGTGTCTAGGGTAGTGTTATCGCTGTCTGGAACTCCATGCGATTTTTAGTTTTCCACATCTGGGCGCTATTCTGTTGCCGCATTGGTCAGAAAGCCAAGAACTCGACTTGCAATTCGAGGCAGCGGCGCCGCGTTTACAGCACGCCATCACGCTATCAGACAGAACAAAAAGCGAGGAACCGGGGCGGGGAGGTGGGCGTGGGGCTGTGTTGAGAACGAGGAGTGAGTCGAGGTTGAAATGGTATGGAATATGGGGTGGTGCGGCGGTGGAGGGGGGCGGGTGTCACTACCAAGCTAGCGTTGACGATGATGCACGCATGTGTTGTTGAACCATCAAAGTCAAACCTGAGGGCGCGTGTGTTCCGTCAAATTTGACAAAGTTTAGAATTTGGGAGCGATTATTATCTGAACTTAAAGCCCGAGTCCCAAATTGCGGGCCGCGCGGGTCAAGCTTTTAAAACTTGACGAACTAGTGTTTTCAAGGTTTGAAGAAAAGCGTGCCTGCAATTTGGGACTTTTGGGAACTGAACCAACCCCCAGGGCGAAATACGAGGGCGGGCTGGGTTTGGCGAAAAAAACGAAAAAAGCGAAATCGGAATCTTTCGCCAAAACCCTCACCACAAAAACCCCCTCGCGTCAACCTTTTAAAACTTGTGCAATTTGGGCTGCCGGCTTTAAGTCGAATAGAATTCGACTTTCCTTGTAGCCAAGTTCGAACATTGCGGGAATAACACTGCAAAGATGCAATCACACACGCAAGGTCGAACACCAATATTCGAACCTCAATGTTACCCGGTACATGCTCGCCAAGTCAACATACTGCAATTTTCTGTTTCGCAGTGCAGTCGTCAATTTCGCATGATCTTCGTAAGTGCCGAAAACTACACGCTCGCTCAACATGTACAAGCACGTTCATCTATTCGACTCGAGTCGTGTTCACATTTTGAAATTCGCACTTATGTGCACCCAACATTTCTAGCCTTCGCCAACGGGTTTCAGCGAATTGAACGAAGCAGGTAACCACAATAAGTTCGAACTTATTTCCGAACTTTAGGGCGTGTTCGTTTTTCCCTACAATGTTCGAACTTTTGTGGTAACCATCTGTCGCGAATGTCGCATAAAGTGTTCGCCAAGACCTCGTTTTGAGAGTATCCGCTTTGGGACACGCTCTGGGTTCGAATCCAGTGCCAACGCATGTGTTGCCAACGTTCGAACTAGGCACGATTGCACGAATTCGAATCCTGGCTATGTGCGACGCCACAACTTCGGTGTGCGACTCTGCGACCTTTGCGACATGCAATCCAGAATTGGAGGGAAACCAAATGTGTACGGTCAATCTTGACATGTGCGGCGCGGCTGAAACAGGCATTGCGAAATTGTCTAGGCCAGCCCACACATGTCACCCTCGTACAAATACAGCTGCAAACCTCGTCGATAGTTGTGCCAGTTCAGTCCGCTCGATAGTTGATTTTTCCTAGCACAGCCATGGCTACCAATCAGCCCACTGACGCTACAGACGACTCCAACAACTCACCCCCTCAGCCGCCATCTGCGCCACCCCTTGCTCGTGCCACCGGCACTGCCCCAAGCACTGCTATTAATCTTGACGACATGCCAGCCTATAGTGACGACCTAGGTGATCAAGACGCGGCGTTTGCTGCTAGTGACTACGGCGACGTTGATGACGACCTAGACGACCTCGACGACGTCGACTTGTTTGACGACGAGGCTCCGGATGGGACTGCTGCGGCTAACACTCTGGCGCGCCGTGGCGATAATGGCAAACGTCCGGTCGCCACTGGTGCGCGCTGGGTGCCGGTAGAAGAGCATCAGCTCGCAATCGTGCGCCACGATCTCCACACCCAAGTGGAGGCGCAGAATAGGCTTCAGGGGCAGAACATCTACACTACTGTCACCGAGGAGCTTAAGAAGCGGCATCCGGAGTGGCGTCACACATGGCAGGCGGTCAAAGCCAAGCTTCTCCGCATGGAGGCTCGCTACCGCAAAATCCGTGACAAGATTCTCAAGAAGAGCGGTCGCGGTCGCCCGTTGAAGCTCCCGCCCTGGTATGAGCTGTTTGATGTCATTTTTGGCGAACGGGAGAACGTAAACCCCACCCATCTTGCGGCCAGCACGACTGCCCCTCCGCGGGCTGCTACAAACGAGCAAACCCCAAGGCGTGGCGGCCAGATCACCAGCGGTAAGGGCTGCGTTTCTGTATATTTGTAGTTTAAGATATCATGTTTCCTAACCCGGGATCATGAGAGGACCACGTATGCAATACATTCTGCCCTTGCAGGCATTCCGCCTCTGCATGCTGCAAATCGTACTGCATTGACAAATGCCATGGCTGGGGAAGGGTCTTCCCGTGCACCGCGCGTCAATTATCCCGGTGAGAATTATCACTAGAACGTTAGAAATACTCACATCAATTATCATTCCACCACCACATACACCCTACACTAACATACTGCCCCCCATGTCAACTACCCCCTTGCCCGTGGCAGCACCAGTGGCAGCTCCTACGGCTGCCAATCCTACTCGCCCTCAGGGTCATGTGAACCTGCAGGCGTCGCCTACTCCCGGGACCCGCTCGTCAGTTGCTCCCGCCGCGGCGACGGGTGTTGCGATCCGTGGCGGTAGCGTCGTCCGCCGGACGGGGACGCCTCCTGTGGGAGAGGGGAATGCGGACCCGCGTGACTATGGGATGCATCGCGAGCGTGGCAAGGCTGAAAGGCAGGGGATGATTGATGAAATGGCTCGAACGGTCAAGGGCGTACTTGCAGAACAGTGGGTGGAGTTTGAACGTCTTACCCGAGAATTGGCCGGCTCAAGGAGGGATGACCGAGCCTCCAGGAAGCGTAAAAGTACCCCGCCAGTCGACTCCGACGACGATTCGGAGTGAAGCCGGGCGTGGAGGGGCGGTAATGCGGTGCGTTCGCCACCGGACCCGCAAGCCACCAGAGGTTGCGCTCGCGGGGGACACCGAGGCGAGGGCGTTCGCCGAGCACAAGCTCGATGTTGTGAATCACCACAGCTGCTGAAACCGTGGCCACAACCCGCCCGATGTGACTCTCCATGCGGCCGTCCAACACCCTCCATTTGCCTTTGAGTCGGCCAAAGACCTGCTCCACTACCATTCTGGTCCGAGACTGTTGCAAGTTCCAAACATGCATAGCACTAGGTAGGGGCCTGCCGGGAGTAGCACGAAATGGAGTGTATGTGTAGGAATGTAAACCATATGCGGCATCGGACACAATAACGTAGTCATGTAGGTCTCCCGCTTCGATCCTAGCATGTGCAGGACTATTGTTGAACACACGGGCATCATTGACGGAGCCCGGCCATCCTGCAAAAAAGTCCCAAATGTAGCCGGCAGAGTCGCATATGATTTGTAAAATGATGGAGAAAAAGCCTTTTCGATTGCGGAAGTCCTCTCGGTGAATGCCCCAGCCCCGCGTTCGGATGTAGGTTCCATCAATGGCGCCCACGACTCCGGGGATGCCTCCTCTCATGCGAAATTCCGCCGCCATACGCCCCAAGTCGTCGGGCGTTGGCCACTTAACCCACTTCGGGACCAGCCAGGTCGTCACAAACACGATGAAGATGTCGTAGACTTTTTTGGCGTAGGAGACACTGAATCCAAAGTGAAGGCCGAGCTCCCTGTGGCTCCATCCATGTCCCATCCGAGTGAGTGCCAACGCCACTTTCACAAAGTTGCCGTCGGGCTGGTTCGGTCGCCCGAATCCACTGAGCTCGTAATGCCGCACGAGGTAGACGTAAACGCGACGGTCAACGCGCAGGTAATCGTAAAAGCGGGCGTCGGGAAGCTGTTGCAGCAGTCGCATCCAACGCCATCGGGCGTTCAAACGGTCCCCACGGACGAAGACTCGAGTCGTCATCATGGTGGCCGCGACAACCATGTCGGCGATGGCGTTGGGCAGCGCCACTACGAGGGGGAGCACGAACGAATGCACGTAGCCCTACCACATGATGGCAAGCAGCTGGAGAAGGCGGCGGAGAGACATGGCGTGAGAAGTGGTCCCTCTAGTGCCACTAGAGATGTGTTGTGCATTGTCGAGTGAGTTTGTGCATGCTTTGTACTTGAGCAATGTTGCTAGCACTCTGCATGTCAAGAATGTTTTGTCTGGGCGCTTCGATGTTTGTGCGGTTCGATGTTGGTGAGTTGTTTGGTGCATGGCTTTCATTGGCTGGTCACATGTTTGCTGGAAATGTGCGACTTTGCTGACTTGGCTGCGACACTTTGCAATTCTGCTGCGCGGCCCGCTGAAATCCGAATATCGAGGTGTGACATATTTGGGACCAGATTGTTGGTCAAGGTTTCCAGCTCGGGTGACATAATAGGGGACCATGTTCGAATAGTACAATTCGATTTTTGCAAACCCTTAAAATTCGAATTCGAAATTCGAATTTCTGACCCCCCCGACAAAACGAACACGCCCTTAGAATTGATCACACGCGCCCTTACTGCTGCCGTGGGAAGAAGGGGGTGTCTGCCTGCCTGGGCTGGCTCGAAGAGACAAGGCGAGGCGAGCGGGAGAGAGGGGACTTGGCTTGCAAGGGGGTACCGCGCTTGGGTGGCTGGGCCGGGGAGGCGGGTGGAGGCATTTTGAGGTTGTAAGGGCGGGTCCAACTTTGCACACTTCCGTTTTTCGTAATTTTAACGTCAATGGTATTATCAAATTTGACTGAACCCAAAGGTGTACCCCGAACATTCCTTGTCAAGTTAACGAGTGTATACCTGTGCCGACTGACAAAGTACAATATCGACGCAATGTACAGTACCCTGGATGGGGTTACCGGATGTCACAGGTGGTTTGGCGGTAGTGTCTCGCGCCTGTGGCGGAGGGGCGAACTCAATGGCGAAAGTCATCTGGCGAAAAATATGAGTTACTGTTTGACGTGTTTGACGCGAATCGAGGTCTGAAATGCATTGCCGGTCGAAATTCGGATGTGTGCCGCACGTTCGGGGGCACGTTTCCGAATTGTCATCAGTTATGTACAGTATCGCGTCAAACGCATGTGAGTAAGTTAAAAGTTCTGTTACATGCCTTAATGTGGTAACTGTCTGGAAAAAATATTGTACATGTGCAAAGTTGGACCCGCCCTAACAAATACTCGAATTTGTAACAAGCGACCCCATCGCGACTTCCAACGACTGTTCACGATTTTATGGCTGGTTCGTTTTGTCCCCTTTTTGAGGGAGCAAGCTAGCCCCAGAAGGTAAGATGGTAACCGTGTACTTATGCTTTAAACAGTTTGTGCTGGGCTTTACACTCGAAGCGCCTTCTCAACCAACATAAAATTGGTATTGTAAGGAAATCTCCTTTTCCTTACGCCGCATCCCTACTTAGTGCGTACAACACAGTAGCTCACCACAGTCAGCACCGTTACCACTCGCGATACTCGTCCCGCCACCTCGCCCGTCGCAACCCAACCTCACGGCTCGGCTGGTAACCCGCGCTCCGGGCCTCCGCTTCGGCACTTTCCCGACCTCAGTCACAGGCCCGTCGCGCGTCATCCACAGTTCGTTACCGTTACCACTGTGGCCTTCACTATTTAGTCCTCGCTCATTCGTTCGCCCATTGTACGATTTTGCTTCGATAGTGCAATTCTCGCTCGCTCGCTCAATTGCACTCGTAACACTTGGTATTCAGAGCCTACGATCTCTTCTTGGACCATACCCACACCTTCGCTTCCCCACTATCTCAATTTTTGGAGGGGGTAGACGTCTGTTAGAATAAGGATATTGGATAGGATAGGGTTGCATTTAAGAGTTTGGTAGCGGAATACTTGATAGTAGGAACCTTGTGTATAGTGAATGTAGATTACAAGATTGATTAAATGATAGAATACAAGCAAAATAAATAGTCCTAGCTAGCCATGTACTCTGAAGGGTGATTCCCTTATTATAACTGTTTTACATGCATTTTCTACAATGACTCTGTCTATTGCAATTCCAATTTGTTACCGAGTCGCTGCGTGTAACCGTACGGGTGGTTACGCCTGTTGCCATTCCTTGATGGTGGGTCAATCTGTCCAGATGGTGAACAGTCGCGACAGTTGACTTTGCGACTGTTGTCCTTCCTGCCCTTGTCATGGGCTGATCTGATACTGCTGCTGGTGTTGCTTCGATAGAAGCGGGTGCGATACGGCTACACCTTCGGGAATGTAAAACTCAATCCCCTTTTCACTCCAACACTCCCCTTCATTCCTAGAGGTGTGCCACGAGGCTCTTGCGAACAACTCCGCACAGGTCCGAGCAGTATTGGAACTTCTGACGTGGCAGTTTCTTTGTCAGAAAATCTGTTGCCATCTCGCCAGTTGGGCAGTAGGTGAGTTGGACCTTCCCTTTGTCAATTTCGTCCTTGACGAAAAAGTACACCAAGGCGATGTGTTTCGTGCGGCTGACGAAGCCGAGTTTGTTCGCGATCTTGATCGCGCTCTGATTGTCGCAGAGTAACTTGAAGGACCCGAATAGTTGGTGCCAGATGTCGCCGTCGGCGCGATATCCTCTTCTTCGTGCGTAAAGCTCCCTCTCTTGCTAAAATTTTCTCTGCTGCCTCCTTTCCGACTTCCTCCGCATGTACATCGGGCACGGTGACTTAAACGGCTGATGCGCGAAGAGTTGCCCCGTGATATGTTCCACTGGTATCGCCGAGGTTGGAGGTATCGATTGTGACGGGAAGCTCGAAGGGCACTTCGGGAGGTACCGGTGTGATTTTCGGGTGGCAATCGTCGGGTTGAGTAACTTCTCCTTCTTCAAAGTCGGTGTCGCCGATCGCGGCTCCCCTTGTGTCCACGCGGAGGTAATCCCTCCCGTCGGTTGTGATGGGAATCAGGTGAGGCCCGAATTCTGTCAATGATTCTTCTTCCTCTGCTTCCGGTGCCTCCTCAGTGACTTCTGGTAGTTCCTCTATGACTGCAGGTTCTGGCACGTTGGCCCATCCTCGTGGTGCCTCGACGGCTTCTCCCCATGCGCTATTGTCTGCGATCCTCTTTACGTCCACTGCGTCCCAGCCTTCAGTCGGATTCCATCCGCGGGGTTCTTGTGCCGTTGTTTCCGCTTCGGTCGTTTGTGTCTCCGAACTAATTTCCTGCCCTTCTTCCACTACCTGAGGTCCGGTGTCTGCAGAATTGGTGGTCGAGGCTATTGGTACAGTGAGGGCGCGGAAGCTTCCGTCAAATCCTGGGCGTTGGTAGTCCGTCTCCTCCGGGTGACTCCAGGTCGGTGGTGAAGGATGTCCGGGCGGGTCAAGAAGGATGATGTGTTCGTTGTCGCCGGTCGTTCTGGGTGAGTCGAACTTCGTCAAGAAGGATGATGTCTTCGCTTTTCGCCTTTCCCAGGAGTTTCCCTTCATACATTAAATGCATCTCGTTTTCTGTTGTGAATGCGTTAACCCCGCACTTCACCAGTTGATCAAGAGACAGAAGGTTGTAGCAAAGTTCCGGCACGACGAGGACGTTGCTGATGTGGATGCAGTACCTGATATCGTTTGACTCCAGCTGGATCTGTCCGCGACTTCTCGCGTAGATCATCTGGCTGTTGGCGACGGTGATCTCGACCTCGTTGCAGAGTCCTTCACTATTGAGGATGAAGACATTCGACGACACCCATGTGTTGGTAGCAGCAGTTGTCCAGGTACCATTTGTTGACGTCCTTTCTTGCCTTGGCAAGATTAGCAAGTTCCGGAGCGATGTGATGCTCCATGTCGTGCTCGTTTCCGTAGTTGTAATAACATCCTTCTTCGTCGTATGCTATGTATGCAGGTGGAGATTCTTGAATCCAGGGAGGCATCTGCAAGTCGTATTCCATGCGGCCGACCGTCAGTTCGTCGTACGTGGGATCGTTCTCTTCTTCGTCTTCGATCGAGCCTTCGGGTCTTTCTTGCGGCGATTCGGCGAACATGTCCTCCCAGCTTCGGAAGAACTGGTAATGGCGATTTGGGCGAGGTGGACCGTGTCGTACCATGTGCGTTAACACCTTTGCTTTTCTCCTTGTTGTTTGTGTTCGCAGGGATTCGTGCTGGAGCTTGCGAGGAACTAGCAACGGCCGGGGGGGATACCGTCTGGTTGCGTGTCGAAGCTCCTGCAGTATGCTGGTGAATGGCTCCGCTCTTCTGACCGTGGTTGTTATTGCCGTTCAGCTTCCAGCATTCTTGAATCGTGTGACTTGTCTTTTTGCAAAATTTGCAGAAGACTCTCTTCTTGTTCGTTAGCGCATGCGTGTAGAAGGCGACCTTCTCCTTCTTATTGCCCCTTTCATTATACAGGTCAGTCTCTGTTGTTCTGCGAGAAGTGTCGCGCAGAGGGAAGTTTCGCTGAGGGCTCCTTGCGTGCGGAGAAGCGATTTGCAGTGGCGCCATTCCGGACTTAGACCAGCAAGGATGATGGTGACGAACATGTCGTCAGGGAAGTTGCCGCCGCTTTTCTTGAATTTGTCCCTCAAGTTTCTGCAACAATTGATGTATGGTCCGGCCATTTCGCTGGGAAACATCTTTACATTGTTCAGCTGGTTAAGAAGACGACTAAGTGTCACCGAGTCCGTTGCCATGTGGCAGTTGCGCAGGTGTTTCCAGACTTGGAGCGCTGGTGCCCAATCGTTTTTGAAAGGGCGAACGGTCAGTTGTTCTTCGGGCGTCAGATTCCGGATCAGCACGGTGTAAGCCAGCAGCGACTCGTTGTAGTATTGAGTCTTCTCCTGAGGTGAGCCATTAGCCGGGAATGGGTAAGACCCGTCGTAGTACATCCAGATCCGTGCGCCTTGAGCTAGGAGCTCGAATTCGAAGCTCCAGGTGTAAAAGTCATTCCGTCGAAGGGTAAGATGGTCCAGAGTTTCGCCGTTGAGAGGAGCTTGCTCTGCATTGACGCCATCGTCTCGAAATGTTGTTGTTGTGCTTGTGCAGGACCTTGAGCTCTACGATTGTCGAAGGTGAACGACCGCTCGGAATGGGCTCTTTGAGGATCGGGAGGTCTTCGGGCGTAGCTTGAGCCGTCAATGCTCATTGGTTGGTGGGTTTCCAAGGCGCTGATGCGGGAGTTTAGCTGCTCGAAGAGAGCAGTATCCACTGTTTGTTGTTCTAGAGGTAACGTTAGTGGGATATGGTACTGGATTTTCTCCAGCCTCTCTGCAGTCTGCGCCTGGCACGATGCTTGCCCCTGATGTAATAGCAGGTTGTATTGGAAGTTGCCTTGTAACGACCCTTTCTAGCAGATACTATAATCCAAACTAGCTCTCATACCATGTTAGAATAAGGATCTTGGATAGGATCGGATTGCCTTGAAGAGTTTGGTAGCGGAATACTTGATAGTAGGAACCTTGTGCATAGTGAATGTAAATGACAAGATTCATTAAAGGATAGAATACAAGCAAAATAAATAGTCCTAGCTAGCCATGTACTCTGACGGGTACATTCCCTTCTTATAACTGTTTTACAGGCATTTTCTACAATGACTCTGTCAATTACAATTCCAGTTTATTACCGAGTCGCAGCGTGTAACCGTACGGGTGGTTACGCCTGTTGCCATTCCTTGATGGTGGGTCAATTGGTCCAGATGGTCAACAGTCGCGACAGTTGACCTTTGCGACTGTTGACCTTCCTGCCCTTATTATGGGCTGATCTGATGCTGCTGCTGGTGTTGCTTCGATAGTAGCGGGTGCAATACAGCTGCACCTTCGGGAATGTAAAACTCAATCCCCTTTTCACTCCAACAACGTCTCTCATCGACCAAGCACCGTCGCTTGAAGTGATCTCTCGTAAGCACGCACGGCCACGACAGAGGCTCTCGCTGAGCTTGCCCGACACCCCGCCATGGCCGAATCAATCTTGCGACACTGACGCAGGAGCAGCTCGACAATCTCGTGCGCCAACTCGAGGATTCGCAGCTCGAAATCGCGACGCTCACGGCAGAACGTGGCTCCGCTCGTCGGTAATCAGCGACGAACACACCGGCACCAACACAGGCACCTGTAAATGCACCTGCGCAAACGAACAAGCCAATCGTCATCTCGTCCGGCACACCATCGCAACACGACAGCGTGGGACAGCGCTCAGGCGCAGCCAGTGATGGCGCCGCCCAATCGATGCCTGGCGGCCTCGCGAAGCCCGTCGGCACGCGGTGCTTGCAGCAACGAGCGGCAACAGCGATGTCACGACACCAATGCTACTCAAGCCACAGCGCCCGCCCTTCTTCGATCCTAGCCAACGCGGAGGTCCGACGGTTCAATCGTGGATTTTCACGATAAACGTTTTCTTTGACGCGAATTACGTCGAGGGCGACGCAGCAAAGATTCGCTATGCGGTCTCGCTGCTGAGGGGCCCCGCCATGGACTGGTGGCGAGTCATCGTGACGTCGCCACGCGCCTACGAGCCGCCGTTGCAAGAGGGAGTGCCCACGGGTCCAGCCGTCACCTGGAGTTCCTTTTGCGAAACCGCCCTGTACAGCACGTGGGACGCGTGGTGCGCAGGGCTTCGGGCGCGCTTCGAGCCGATCGCAGCTTCAATTTTGGCGCGTCAGAAACTATGCACTTGGCAACAGCTCGGGTCAGTTCAAGACTGCACGAGTGGTTTTCTCGCACTATGTGAGCAAGTCTGCTGCCTCCTTTCCGACTTCCTCCGCAGGTACATTGGGCACGGTGACTTGGACCACTGCTGCGCGAAGAGTTGTCCCGTGATATGTTCCACTGGTATCGCCGAGGTTGGAGGTATCGATTGTGACGGGAAGCTCGAAGGGCACTTCGGGAGGTACCAGTGTGATTTTCGGGTGGCGATCGTCGGGTTGAGAAACTTCTCCTTCTTCATAGTCGGTGTCGCCGATCGCGGCTCCCCTTGTGTCCACGCGGAGGTAATCCCTCCCGTCGGTTGTGATGGGAATCAGGTGAGGCCCGAATTCTGTCAATGATTCTTCTTCCTCGGCTTCCGATGCCTCCTCAATGACTTCTGGTACTTCCTCTGTGACTGCAGGTTCCGGCACGTTGGCCCATCCTCGTGGTGCCTCGGTGGCTTCTCCCCATGCGCTATTGTCTGCGATCCTCTTTACGTCCACTGCGTCCCAGCCTTCAGTCGGATTCCATCCGCGGGGTTCTTGTGCCGTTGTTTCTACTTCGGTCGTTTGTGTCTCCGAACTAATTTCCTGCCCTTCTTCCACTGCCTAAGGACCGGTGTCTGCAGAATTGGTGGTCGAGGCTACTGGTACAGCGAGGGCGCGGAAGCTTTCGTCAAATCCTGGGCGTTGGTAGTCTGTCTCCTCCGGGTGACTCTAGGTAGGTGGTGAAGGATGTCCGGGCGGGTCAAGAACGATGATGTGTTCGTTGTCGCCGGACGTTCTGGGTGAGTTGAAATTGAGTAAGAAGACCCCATCTTTGCTTTTCGCCTTTCCCAGGAGTTTCCCTTCGTACATTATATGTATCTCGTTTTCTGTTGTGAATGCGTTAACCCCACATTTCACCAATTGATCAAGAGACAGAAGGTTGTAGCAAAGTTCCGGCATGACGAGGACGTTGCTGATGTGGATGCAGTACCCGGTATCGATTGACTCAAGCTGGATCTGTCCGAGGCTTCTCGCGTAGATCGTCTGGCTGTTGGCGACGGTGATCTCGACCTCGTTGCAGAGTTCTTCACTATTGAGGATGAAGACATTCCACGAAACCATGTGTTGGCAGTAGCAGCTGTCCAGGTACCATTTGTTGACGTCCTTTCTTGCCTTGGCAAGATTTGCAAGTTTCGGAGTGATGTGATGTTCCATGTCATGCTCGTTTTCATAGTTGTAATAACATCCTTCTTCGTCGTATGCTATGCGTGCAGGTGGCGATTCTTGAATCCAGGGAGGCATCTGCCAGTCGTATTCCATGCGGCCGACCGTTAGTTCGTCGTAGGTGGGATCGTTCTCTTCTTCGTCTTCGACCGAGCCTTCGGGTCTTTCTTGTGGCGATTCGGCGAACATGTCCTCCCAGCTTCGGAAGAACTGGTAATGGCGATTTGGGCGAGGTGGACCGTGTCGTACCATGCACGTTAACACCTTGCTTTTCTCCTTGTTGTTAGTGTTCGCAGGGATTCGTGCTGGAGCTTGCGAGGAACTAGCAACGGCTGGTGGAGATGCTGTCTGGTTGCGAGTCGAAGCTCCTGCAGTATGCTGGTGAATGGCTCCGCACTTCTGACCGTGGTTGTTATTGCCGTTCAGCTTCCAGCATTCTTGAATCGTGTGACCTGTCTTCTTGTAAAATTTGCAGAAGAGTCTCTTCTTGTTCGTTGGCGCATGCGTGTCGAAGGCGACCTTCTCCTTCTTGATGCCCCTTTCATTATACAGGTCAGTCTCCTGTTGTTCTGCGAGAAGTGTCGCGCAGAGGGAAGTTTCGCTGAGGGCTCCTTGCGTGCGGAGAAGCGATTTGCAGTGGCGCCATTCCGGACTCAGACCAGCAAGGATGATGGTGACGAACATGTCGTCAGGGAAGTTGCCGCCACTTTTCTTGAATTTGTCCCTCAAGTTTCTGCAGCGATTGATGTATGGTCCGGCCTTTTCGCCGGGAAACATCTTTACATTGTTCAGCTGGTTAAGAAGACAACTAAGTGTCACCAAGTCCGTTGCCATGTGGCAGTTGCACAGGTGTTCCCAGTCTTGGAGCGCTGGTGCCCAATCGTTTTTTAAAGGGCGAACGCTCAGTTGTTCTTCGGGAGTCAGATTCCGAATCAGCACGGTGTAAGCCAGCAGCGACTCGTTGTAGTATTGAGTCTTCTCTTGAGGTGAGCCGTTAGCCGAGAATGAGCTAGGAGCTCGAATTCGAAGCTCCAGGTGTAAAATTCATTCCCGTCGAAGGGTAAGATGGTCCAAAGTTTCGCCATTAAGAGGAACTTGCTTTGCATTGACGCCATCGTCTCGAAATGTTGTTGTTGTGCTTGTGCAGGACCTTGAGCTCCGCGATTGTCGAAGGTGAACGACCGCTCGGAATGGGCTCCTTGAGGATCGGGAGGTCTTCCGGCGTAGCTTGAGCCGTCGATGCTCATTGGTTGGTGGGTTTGCACGGCGCTGATGCGGGAGTTTAGCTGCTCGAAGAGAGCAGTATCCACTGTTTGTTGTTCTAGAGGTAACGTTAGTGGGAGATGGTACTGGATTTTCTCCAGCCTCTCTGCAGTCTGCGCCTGGCATGATGCTTGCCCCTAATGTAATAGCAGGTTGTATTGGAAGTTGCCTTGTAACGGCCCTTTTTAGCAGATACTATAAACCAAAAAAGCTCTCATACCATGTTAGAATAAGGATCTTGGATAGGATAGGATTGCCTTGAAGAGTTTGGTAGCGGAATACTTGATAGTAGGAACCTTGTGCATAGTGAATGTAAATGACAAGATTGATTAAAGGATAGAATACAAGCAAAATAAATAGTCCTAGCTAGCCATGTACTATGAGGGGTACATTCCCTTCTTATAACTGTTTTACAGGCATTTTATACAGTGACTCTGTCTATTGCAATTCTAGTTTATTACCGAGTCGCTGCGTGTAACCGTACGGGTGGTTACGCCTGTTGCCATTCCTTGATGGTGGGTCAATTGGTACAGTCGCGACAGTTGACCTTTGCGACTGTTGACCTTCCTGCCCTTGTTATGGGCTGATCCGAAACTTCTGCTGGTGTTGCTTCGATAGTAGCGGGTGCGATACAGCTGCACCTTCGGGAATATAAAACTCAATCCCCTTTTCACTCCAGCAACGTCTCTCAGCGACCAAGCACCGCCGCTCGAAGTGCTCTCTCGTAAGCACGCACGGCCACGACAGAGGCTCTCGCTGAGCTTGCCCGACACCCCGCCATGGCCGAATCAATCTTGCGACGCTAACGCAGGAGCAGCTTGACCGTCTCGTGCGCCAACTCGAGGATTCGCAGCTCGAAATTGCGACGCTCACGGCAGAACGCGACTCCGTCCGTCAGCAATCAGCGACGAACGCACCACCACCAACACAGGCACTTGCAAATGCACCTGCGCAATCAAGGAGCCAATCTTCATCTCGTCCAGCACACCATCGCAACACGACAGCGTGGGACAGCGCTTAGGCGCAGCCAGTGATGGCGCTGCCCAATCGTTGCCTGGCGGCCTCGCGAAGCCCGTCGGCACGTAGTGTTTGCAGCAACGAGCGGCAACAGCGATGTCACGACACCAATGCTACTCAAGCCGCAAAGCCCGCCCTGCTTCGATCCTAGCCAACGCGGAGGTCCGACGGTTCAATCGTGGATTTTCACGATGAACGTTTTCTTCGACGTGAATTACGTCGAGGACGACGCAGCGAAGATTCGCTATGCGGTCTCGCTGCTGAGGGGCCCCGCCATGGACTGGTGGCGAGTCATCGTGACGTCGCCACGCGCCTACGAGCCGCCGTCGCAAGAGGGAGAGCCCACGGGTCCAGCCGTCACCTGGAGTTCTTTTTGCGAAACCGCCCAGTACAGCACGTGGGACGCGTGGTGCGCAGGGCTTCGGGCGCGCTTCGAGCCGATCGCAGCTTCAATTTCGGCAAGTCAGAAACTATGCACTTGGCGACAGCTCGGGTCAGTTCAAGACTACACGAGTGGTTTTCTCGCACTATGTGAGCAAGTTGGCTACATGCACGAGGCGGAGAGGGTGGACTACGTCGGGGGGCTAAAGCCGGACATCTCGCACGAAATCATGCTACGCGGGCTCTCGAACTTCAACGAGATTCTCGCACTTGCCGAGAAGATCGACATACTGCGCCGTCCGAGACCGGGGTCCTACTACGGACATCGCCCTCGGGGACCGATCGAACACGCCACCGTACACGCCGTTGCAGCGAATGTGGCTGCTGCGCCATTTAAGGGGCGCTGCTTTGCTTGCAATAGGCCGGGCCATCGCAAGAGCGAATGCCCAGAGGAGCTGAAGCGCCGCGGAGCAGAGCAGGGGTGGGAATCTCAGAGGCAGGGAAACGCCAGCAGTCAGTAGAAAACGGGCGTCACAGTACCGATTCACGCTATCGATCGGGCTCGGATGAATAAGGAGGGTACAACGACCAATTGCCCAATACTGATTCAAGGAAAAGTATAGGGAGCAGCAGTGAAGATATTCATAAACGGTGGGGCAAGTTACAACTTAGTTAATACCGCGACCGCCCGGAAGCTGCAACTGACACTTAGTCGGTGTTTACAGGAGATAGTTGCACGCTTAGTTAACGGCACGCCTCTGGCTATACGGGAGAAAGTGGAGAGAGTAAAAGTCCGCTGCGGGGGAAATTTTGGGTTAACACAGGAAATGCTTGCGACGACGCTGGATGGGCACGACATTTTACTAAGATGTGATTGGCTGCGACGTTACACCCGCAAATTGACTGGACGACGGGTAGCTGCACTGTGCGAAGTAGTGGTAACTGGGTCGAATTACCTCGCTGGCAGTCGCCCGAGTCTTCAACAGTCCACGTCAACGCCATCACGATTAAACGGACCGTCGCCGCTGGAGCTGACGTGTACGCAGTTGATATAGCAGTAGTGGGAGAAGCAGAGGCGCCGAGCGATTTTCAGAAACTTCTAGCAGCTGTACCGCCCGAACTACAGAAACTGTTGAAATGGTACCCGGGGATTTTCCCGGATGACTTACCGGAGGGACTGCCACCGCAGCGGGCACACGATCACCGCATGGAGTTAGAACTGGGGGCACAGCCAACTGTACAACGATAGTTTAGACTGACACGGCCGGAGCTCGACAAACTGAGGAAGTAGTTAGATTACTAGTTAGAGAAAAAATTCATCCGACCGAGCTCGTCCCCATTTGCCGCGCGCCCCGATACTGTTCACGCCGAAGAAGGACGGCGGTTTTCGAATGTGCATTGACTATAGGGCACTTAACCGAGTTACCATCAAATCGCGATACCCGATTCCTCGCGACGGCGAACAGCCCGAGTGTTTTTAAAAATCGACCTAGCGGGGGTTACCATCAGGTTAGAGTCGAATCGTCAGACTCCGCCAAGACAGTTTTTCGAACTAGATACGGGTCATTCGAATACACCATCATGCCTTTTGGACTGACCAACACCCCCGCGACGTTTCAGATGACCATGAACGAGGCGTTTAGGCCGCTTTTAGATAAGTGCGTGATAGTTTACCTCAACGATATATTATTTTACAGCCAGGACAAGCAGAAGCACTTAACAGACTTAGAAGCAGTATCTAAGATTTTATATGAAAACCGTCTACTGACCAAGGGTTCAAAGTGTGCGTTTTTTCAAGACAGGCTAGAATTTCTGGGGCACGTGATTTCAGAGGTTGGGGTCGAAATTGACCCAAAGAAGCTGGCGTCCTTCGAAAAATATCACGGAGTTACAGAGCTTTTTGGGGTTTGTTAATTACGTCCGTCGGTTCGTCCCCGACATGGCGTGCTTAACAGCCCTAGTGACGAATTTATTGCGGAAGGGAGTGGCGTTTACGTGGGGGGAGAAAGAGCATGCTGCCTTTTCTGCCCTGAAATCTGTTCTCTGCACACCGCCCGTACTGCGCATTGACGACCCTCACCGCCCGTTCAAAGTTGTTACTAACGCAAGCGACATCGCCATCAGAGTTGTACTGTTACAGGATTTCGGCAACGGCCTCCAACCCATCGCATTCGAGTTACGAAAACTGCATCCTCTTGAGAAGAAGTATCCGATACACGACCGCAAAATGCTTGCAATCGTGCACGCATTCAAGGTGTGGCACTGTTACTTCACCGGCGCCGACGTGACAGTACGGACAGACCACAAATCACTACAGTACCTTCGCGCACATCCCCACCTCAATCCACGACAGATTCGCTAGCTTGATTTCCTCGAGCCAAACTTCCATTACACAGTCACCTACAAAAAGGGGGCATCAAACATCGCCGATGCACTGGCCCACCCCACTGCCCAAATCCACGCCATACTACTCGCCCAGACCAGCCCGCTACTGACAGGACTATTTTCCCACGGCTATCAGACAGACCCATCCTTTACAGGAGGAAGCTCGCAGTAGTTCGCAGCAGCAAAAGGGGTTTATTACGTAAAAGCCGGTACTGATCGCATCTGGGTACCGGGCTATACTTTAGTAAGGGAGTTGTTATTACAGGAGGCATACGACGGAGTTACCTCAGGTCACTTCGGGGTAGAAAAAATTACGGCAGCAGCTGCAGTGTTACTATTACTGGACTGAAATGTTGACCGACGTACAGCGACACGTGGCATCGTGTCCCACCTGCCAGCTCATGAAATCATCACGGAAGCAGTCGGCAGGGCAGTTGCAGCCGATACCACCCCCAGAGCGTGCTTGGCAGCAGGTGACGATAGACTTCGTCATGGGATTACCAGCCGGGGCAAGTGGGAACGATGCAATCGTGGTTGTCCTCGATCGGTTGACGAAGATGTCGCATTTCGCAGCTTGCAAGAAATCCATCTCAGCCGAAGAAACAGCTCGGCTATTCATCGCCACCGAACAATTACATGGGATACCAGTAGCAATCATTAGCGACAAGGATACGAAATTCACCAGCAACTTCTGGCGGAACCTTTGGCAGCAGTTCGGCACGTGACTACAGTTCAGTTCTTCGGATCACCCGAAACCGACGGACAGACAGAACGGACAAACCAGACCATGGAACAACTCATCAGAGCCATGTGCGACAACCCAACCACGTGGGAACAACAACTGCCACTCATCGAGTTCACGTACAAGAACTCGCCATCCACCACGAGCCAACAGTCACCGTTTTACCAAAACTACGGACAAGACCCCACAGTACCCAGGTCCCCGAATCCCGACAACCCAGTACCACGTGCGCAACAGTTCGCCGAGATTTTACAAGCAGCACGGACCCGAGCAGCAGACGCAACAAAAAAGCATCAAATGTCATCGCTAAACGCAACGTCGACCGCCACCGCTGACCCGTTACATACCAGCCCGACGACTTAGTCCTACTCGACACCCAAAACCTCCGCCTGCCCATCACCCCAAAACTCCGCCCCCGATATTGTGGGCCATTTTGCATCAGCCACATGATCACTCCCGTAACTGTCAGAATCCCAACCACTAACCATTGGGATAAAAGGGCTTGTTTGTGTAGCGGGTGAGTGCGCCCATAACCCCCCAGGCCGCCATGCCTGTAACCCTTCCCTAGGATCAATCGGGGATCACCAGTGGACCTCTGACACCCCCCCGCACTGGGATGCCCGAGGTGCACACACCGGGATTCGAACCCGAGACCTTCGCTCTGATACCATGTCAGAATCCCAGTCACTAACCACTGGGATAAAAGGGCTTTTTTGTGTAGCGGGTGAGTGCGCCCATAACCCCCCAGGCCGCCATGCCTGTAACCCTTCCCTAGGATCAATCGGGGATCACCAGTGGACCTCTGACAGTAACCGCCCACCTCCTCCTCCCTGCTGACTGGTACATCAGCCCGTCATTCCACGTCAGCCTGCTTCGCCCCTACGTACCTTCACAAGCCAACTGCCTCGCAACCGCCCAGCCAGCATGACACGACCTCCCACCGAGCCAATCATCACACCCGATAAGGTTCTGAGCCACTGAGTTCGTGACCCACGTGGAGCTCGCAGGATCGAGTTCCTGATTTGCTGGAGAGAGCGCACCCCGACCGAAGACAATTGGGTAGCCCTGGACAAAATTGAGAACCACCCCGTCCTCACCGACTATCTGCGCAGCTGTAATTTCCGGGATGTACACGCACTCTCGTAAAGAGGGCCTCCTTAGGGGGGGGGGTAGTGTAAGGAAATCTCCTTTTCCTTACACCGCATCCCTACTTAGTGCGTACATTACTGTAGCTCACCACAGTCAGCACCGTTACCAGTCGCGATACTCGCCCCAGCTATTTCCCGCCACCTCGCCCGTCGCAACCCAACCTCACGGCTCGGCTGGTAACCTGCGCTCCGGGCCTCCGCTTCAGCACTTTCTCGACCTTAGTCACAGGCCCGTCGCGTGTCACCCACAGTTCGTTACCGTTACCACTGTGGCCTTCGCCATTTAGTCCTCCCTCATTCCTTCGGTCATTGTACTGTTTTGCTTTGATAGTGCAATTCTCGCTTGCTCGCTCAATTGCACTCGTAATAGGTGTACAAAGCAGCGTATCACTTTTTTTTTCTTCTTTTTTTTTTTTTGGTTGGAAGTACACTATAGATAAGTATACAACCACAGTCATAACTGTTGCGATGGAACTACTAACAAAACTAGCAGTTTCTCCCCCAAAATCCTCTTTATGGCGGTTTGAAGCGTGCTCTCGGATCTTCCCAGGTCGATCGAAAGTCTTCTGTCCACGTCATTTCTTTCTCCCCGGCAAACAAGCGGCCAAGCGCCCTGGCCTCAACCAAAACCACCCCAAACTCTGCTGCACACCGACTTTGTCCTGCGTTGCTGCATGCTCTTCCACTTGTTGTATGCCTTCACGTGACGCATGAAGTTTGCCATAATTTTCCAGACCACCCTTTTGTAAACAATTTTTTATTGCCTGAAGACCGCCCCACACCTCTCCAGCAAGAGTTGATGGAAAGTAATGGCGACCAGCGGCAGTTCCGGGAAACCGGATTTCGTGCAAGAGTCCCGAAACAGGAGGTCGCCCACACTTTCCGCCTCCTCTTTTGCTCCCAAAATTTTGAATGCTGCTTGCAGCTTCCTGACCACTCCTTCCACTTCCGGACAAAGCATCAGGCTGTGATCCACCATCTCTTTTGCACCATAGTGCGGGCAGCGCGCCAAGCTGCCCAAGAAAGGAAGCCTGGCGCCCACCTGTAGGTTCCTGCTGTGGAGCCAGAGAAGCACCTCCCTTGCCCTGTATGGCACCACCATTGAGTCCCGGGCTGCCACAGTCCTTGCCCAGTTGATCTTCCCCCATATTCCTCCTCCCATCTAACTTGCTGCTTCGGCTTCTCGGCTGGCTCCCTGATTGCTCTCCTTAGGGTTTTCAGAGCCACCAGCTCTCCCCCCTTGCAAAGCGTCGACTCACGTAGCTTGGTAAGGTGGTGTCCGAGCGGGCCCAGCAACTTCCCATCCGCCGTTTTGATCGGTATAACCCGCGACGCGCTGATAGCGAAGGGGCTTGCGTACGGAGCCGGTGCTATGATACCCCATACCACCTCCACTCTCTTCACCACCAGCCTTTCCCCTTCCGTACGTAGAATTCTCCAGTAATTTTGTTGCTTCACTGCATCCCCTCCGGTGCGTACCAAATCCGTTGTTTCAGCGATTTCCTCCGCCGTCCGTCTTTTTAACAAGGTGTCTCTCCACTCCGCCGGGGTGGCTTGAAAAGCTTTAAACGCCCATCTGGTCGGGTGCTTGCCCCCCATCTCCCTGCTTAGCCGCTTCGAATCTTTAACCGCCACTATCCCGTCTGGATTCGTGATGAGCAGGTCAGCGAGCTTCATCCCCTTCAGGCACTCCGAACCCCGCTGTGCGCCAAAGGGGATGTTCCCTCTGAAGAGGATCCGCCGGTTGAACCAGAGGTGTTCTTGTTCCGCCTCCCATCTGGACCACAGCTCTCCAAACAGTGGGATGTTCCTCTTCCAGAGAATCTGCAAAAAGGCTTTCCACCTTTCTCCTCCCCTTTCCGCTGGCTGGCGATACTCTTATGCGCCCATAGCGTCGCCCATCCCAGCCGCATCCATGCTGCTTGTTCCATCATCCATTTTTTTATAGCACTTGTTTCTGCAATGGCTTCGCTGAGGCACTGTAGTGCCATGCTGTCCATCCGGTCCCTCGGGCTGATGACCCCCAATCCCTCGTCTCTCCTTCTTCTGCATGTCAGGTCATAACTGTCAAATTATATGCTTATCTTTCATCTAGGCTGTAGTGGGACTAGCCTTAGGGGGTACAGTTATTTCCTCGACACTTTCTTGTACCACCCTTTTTGACCTAGTCACTCATACTCTCTCGACATGGTATAGAGCGGGTCCTTCCTAAGGACCGTTTTTTAGAGGGCCCACCACTAAGTACTGTTCCTGCCCGTTTTTCTGCCCTGCCCTGCCCTGCCCAGCGCCTTCGCGCTGCCCTGCCCTGCTCTGCTCTGCCGCGCGCAGCCCGTACAGCCCGCACGCTGCCCGTGTACAGCCCGAACAGCCCGCGCGCCGCCCGCGCGCAGCCCGTACAGCCCGTGCGCTGCCCGCGCGCAGCCCGTACAGCCCGCACAAGGCCCGCGCGCAGCACGTACAGCCCGCGCCAGGCCCCCGCGCACCCCGTACAGCCCGCGCCAGGCCCGCACGCAGCCCGTACAGCCTGCGCCAGGCCCGCGCCCAGCCCGTACATCTTGCGCCAGGCCCGCTCCCAGCCCGTACAGCCCGTGCCAGGCCCGCGCGCACCTGCCCTGCCGCCCGCGCACCTGCCCTGCCCCTGCGCCTCGCCGGTGCACTGCCCCTGCTGCCCAACTGCCGCTGTTCAGCTGCTGCTGCTGCCTACGCTGCTGCTGCTGCTGCACTGCAGCTACTGCCCTGCCAGCGCGCCGCCCTGCTGGCCGCCGCCCTAGTGGCCGCCGCCTTGCTGACCGCCGCCCTGCTGGCCGCCGCCCTGCTGGCCGTCGCCCTGCCCTGCCCTGCCCGCGTGCCGCCCTGCTGGCCGCCGCCCTGCCCTGCCCTGCTGGCCGCCGCCCTGCTGGCCGCCACCCTGCCCTGCCCTGCTGCCGTGCTGGCCTGCTGCCCTGCCCTGCTGCCCTGCTGCCCTGCCCTGCTGCCCTGCCCACGCGCCGCCTTGCTGGCCGCCGCCCTGCCCTGCCCTGCCCGCGCGCCGCCCTGCTTACCGCCGCCCTGCCCTGCCTTGCTGGCCTCTGCCCTGCCCTGCCCTGCTCGCGCATCGCCCTGCTGGTCGCGCGCCGCCATGCCTGCCTGTGTGCCGCCCTTACCTGCACGCGCTCCGCCCTGCTGGCCATGCGTTGCCCTTTTTAGCCACGCGCCGTCCTGCCCTGCTCGCGCGTCGCTCTGCCCTGCAAGCGCTCTACTCTGCTAGTCACGCGCCACCCCGCTATGGCTACTCTCAGCGTCCTTTCGTTTGATCCTGAGGGCCGCCCGATTCAGTTCGACACATGGCTCGATGGCCTGCAGCTGTACCTACTGAGCGATAGCAAAGACGGCCTATCACTGTTTGACCACACGTCTGGTTCCTCAGTCGCTCCTCCCGACACAGCTGACAGTCTCACTCGCTCACAGTGGCTTACCCGTGACGCTGCTGCTCGCCTAGCCGTTCGCAACTACCTGCCATTAGCCAAACGTGCGCAATTTGGCCAGCCAAGACTGCTAAAGCCCTGTACAACGCTGTAGTCGCTCGCTACACCTCCCCTGCCACTGCTGCTCTCAGCCGCCTTATGCTGCCCTACCTGTTTCCCGAGCTGTTCACCTTTGCCACTGTTAATAACCTCCTCACCCAACTTCGCTCTAATGACACTCGCTACCGCGCCACCCTCCCAGCCGAGTTCCTAGACAAGAACCCGCCCCCGATGTACATCACGCTCTACTTCATAGTCACCCGCCTCCCTGACTCTCTTCGCGCAGTCAGGGATCACTTTCTCGCACTTCCCCCCACAGACCTCACTGTCGACCTGCTCGAGGAGCACCTCCTTGCAGCTGAGACTAGCATAGTCGCTGTAGGTGCTGCTCGTGGCACTCCTCGCACTCCCTTCTTTGAGGGGTGTTCCCCCTCCCCCCTTGCCCCCTCCTACGCTTCTGCTGCTGCTGTTGACTTCCTTGGTGCTGAGTCTGTCGGGGCTGCTTCTGCTCCTAGTGGGAAGCGCCGCAGCGGCAAGGGCAAGGGAGGCAAGAGTGGTGGAGGTGGCAGCGAGGGGGGTGGTGGTGGAGGCGATGGAGGCGGTGGAGGTGGCGGAGGTGGTGGTGGGAGTGGTGGCGGTGGCAGCAGGAGTGGTAGCGGGAGTGGGGACGTCAGTGGCGGCAGTAGCGGCAGCGGTGGGAGTGGTGGTGGCGGTGGTGGCGGCAGTGGGAGCAGCGGCGGTGGCGGCGGCAGTGGTGGTCGTGGCGGAGGTGGTGGCGGTAGCGGTGGCGGTCGGGGTGGAGGGTCTGGCGGTGGCCAGAGGCAGCAGCAGCAGCGTCCTCGCGAGACTCTTACGCCCCAGCAGCTTGAGTTTGGCGACGAGACTGAGTGCCCCCGCTGGCTTGAGCTGCTTAGGTCGGACGTTGATATCTTTGCTCTTGACTATGATGCTATCCTTGCTGCCATGTATGCATTGACTGTTAGTGCTGAGGGTGACTGTTACTTGTGTGTGCTGCCTGACCCAGGTATAGAGGCTGCTGCCTTAGGTGCTAGCGAGTCTGCTCTCTCAGGTACTGCGCCTGCTGAGGCCTTGCACACCTTCACACTTGACTCTGGTGCTTCCCGCTGTTTCTTTCGCGACAGTACCGCACTCACACCACTCCCTGCACCTGTTGCAGTCTCTCTGGCTGACCCCTCAGGGGGCCCAGTTCTTGCACGGTCCACTACTGTGCTTCCGTGTCCGGCGGTTTCATCTGGCTCACTGTCGGATCTTCACCTCCCCTCGTTCTCGACGAACTTGGTGAGCAACGAGTCCTTCAGGATGAGTGGCTTGATACCTGCACCCCTTGAGGGCAGCGGTTGGCAATCTGTACGTGCTCCCGGACTGGCCGTCACCTGGCCACGTTCACCCGTCGGCCAGGGTCGAGTCTTTACACACTGACTACTGCGCTTCCTCAGGTAGCTGCTGCTGGTCAGGTGTCCGCGTCAGGTCACGTATCCACCCCGTGTTCATGTCGCCTCCTGTCGCATCAGGCCCTCCTTAGACACCACCGCCTGGGCCACCCCTCCTTGCCACGCCTCCATGGCATGCACCGTCGCCTCCTTGTGTCTTCCCAGGTCTCTGCCTCCCCTCCCGCCCTCACCTGCCCCGCCCTCCTTCCTTGCGTCGAGGGGCGGTAGCGCGCCGCTCCTCACTCCTCCTCGTTTCCCCCGACAGAGGCTCCCCTGCAGACTCTCCACATGGACGTGTGGGGCCCAGCCCGCGTCCGTGGACAGGGCGGCGAGCGGTACTTTCTGCTGGTTGTCGACGACTACACGCGTTACACCACGGTCTTCCCCTTGCGCAGCAAGGGTGAGGTCCCTGATGTCTTGATCCCTTGGATCCGCGCAGTCCGTCTCCAGCTCCGTGAGCAGTTCCGCCAGGACCTTCCTGTCCTGCGTCTGCACTCTGACAAAGGTGGTGAGTTCTCCTCCGACCTCTTGCGGTACTTCTGTCGTGGGGAGGGCATCCTCCAGTCGTTCACGCTTCCGGCCTCTCCGTAGCAGAATGGGGTTGCTGAGCGTCGCATTGGCTTAGTCATGGAGGTCGCTTGTACCTCCATGATCCATGCGGCTGCTCCCCATTTTCTGTGGCCGTTTGCAGTCCGGTACGCTGCGCATCAGCTCAACCTCTGGCCCCGTGTCTCCTTGCTGGAGACCTCGCCCACACTGCGTTGGACGGGGGAGGTTGGCGATGCGTCAGTGTTCCGGGTGTGGGGTTCTCGTGCCCTTGTCCGCGATACTTCCGCGGACAAGCTCTCCTCCCGCGCTATTCCCTGTGTCTTTCTCGGCTTCCCCTTTGACGCGTCTGGCTGGCAGTTTTACCACCCCACCTCGCGCCGTGTCTTCCCCTCCCAGGACGTCACCTTTGACGAGTCGGTTCCTTTCTACCGTCTCTTCCCCTACCGCACTGCCCCTCTCCCTCCCTCGTCGCTCTTCCTTGCTCCAGGTCCCCCTCCGGTAGACCCCCTTCCCCCTCAGGGTCCTGCTCCCTCAGGTGTGTCTCAGGTAGACCCACTCCCCTTGGCTGAGCCTGTAGAGGTCACTAGCGACTTAGGTCTTGCTACGGGTGGTGCTGCTCGGGGTGCTGCGTCTGGGGGTGGTGAGCCTGTGCGTGAGGAGCCTTGGGGTGTCGAGCCTGTGCGTGAGGAGCCTGGGGGTGCTGAGCCTGGGGGTACTGAGTCTGAGGGTGGAGGGCCTGGGGGTGCTGAGCCTACGAGTGCGGAGCCTGAGGGTGCTGAGCCGGAGGGTACCGAGTCTGGGGGTGCTGAGCCTAGGGGTACTGCGTCTGCTAGCGGTCCTCTGGGTCCCTTGTCACGCCGGGAGCCTCTCTCGCCACAGCAGCTGCAAGAGTGGCTTGCTTGGCGCACCCGCCTGCGGAGTCGCACTGCTGGAGCTGGAGGCCCTGCTGCTGGCGGCACTGCTGCTAGAGGTGCTGGAGTTGGAGCTGCTGGAGCTGCTCGTCGTGGAGGTACTGGGGGTGCTGGAGCTCCTAGTTCTGGAGGTGCTCGTACTGGAGGTACTGGAGCTGCCAGGACTGGTGGTGCTGCTGGAGCTTGTTAGAGACTAAGGACGGAGTCTAGAACGTTTAGGGGCCGAAATATCTCAAAATCGTTGGCTTAGAATTCTGGACAGAAATGTCACAAGAAACATCGTCGACGAAAAACGCACTGTTAGAATTGTCTCAAACTCAAGTATGTTGTAGCCCTTGATCAAGGCGATCTTTTCCCGTTTGAATCGTATCAAATGATGGAGTATATCTCGAGTTATCAATTTCGGCGCACTAGGGGGTATGCTGCCATAGAAACTTAACTCAATCACAAGAGTTTCACAAGTTCTCACAAGTGAATTAGAGTAGCAACAAACCAGGTAGGAGGGAAGAGAAGGACGAGAGGGAAGGTCCCCAAGGAGTCCCCAACCAACTTTCCCAACACATGCCATCCACCTCACCCAACTTGGCCACACTTGCCAACCTGGTTTGGCTTCTCCCAACCACTTGGCATCATCCCCAGTGATGGTGACGAATGTCCTAACCCCCAAAAGTCTATACCCCATATTGAGTCACTTCGCGAATTCCCATAGTCGTCACATCACATTGAAATCTTCGAACGATCATATCTTTCTCGTTCTTGCTCCGATCGCGACGATTCTTGGTTCGATGGAAAGCTCTTGAGCAGAGGAGTCACTTCAAATATCTGCTCAGGCCAAATAGCATTCACACAAACTCAGAAAATCCAGACCACACCAAAATACAAGGTCTTTCACGCATGCATACCACGCATGCAAGATAGAATGATATGATGGGAGGCAGACAGACGTGAATGCATATGATGCATCACATAGCAGAGTTAGAGGCGCTGGAGCTGGAGGCACTGCGGCTGGAGACCTTGGAGCTGGTGGTGCTAGCCCTGCGGGTGCTGGAACTGGAGATGTTGGAGCTGGAGACCCTGGAGCTTGAGGTGCTGATTCTGGGGGTGCTAGAGCTGGAGGCACTGGAGCTGGAGGTGCTGGAGCTGGAGGCGCTGGAGCTGGAGACCCTGGAGCTGTAGGTGCTGGTTCTAAGGGTGCTGGAGCTGGAGGCACTGGAGCTGGAGGTGCTGGCGCTAGGGGTGCTGGAGCTGGCGGTACTGGTGCTGGAGGCACTGTGCAGTGGCGACCGTTTTTTGCTCCACCGTCGCCGTCGTCTCCGTCGCCACCTGACTCGGTGCTTCGCCAGGTTCTTAGTCGTCCGTCCTCTACTGGCCTTACTCCTCCCTTACTGTGTCCACCGCCTGACCAGTCGCAGCCGGCGTTACAGCCAGACTCCTCACTGCATGCTCCTAGTCCTTACACTGAGCAGTCGGACTCTCTTACAGAGCGTCGTGAGCCTGAGTCTCGTCCTGCCTCGCCTGTTCGCGCTGTTCGCACTGGTCGTCGTGTTCCTCGTCAGCGTCCTCCTCCTGTCCCCGGCACGCACACTATGGCACATCGTCCTTCCTCTGTTCCACTGTCGTCTCCTCATGCGTCTTCTCTTCCTGTAAGTCAGGACCCTGAGTCTGACTTAGTTCGTGCTGCCAGTCCCACTGTCACACGTCTCCTCGCCACTGTTGTCACTGACCCTTCCTTTGAGTCTGCTGCTGCGTCTGCCTTAGTTGCTGAGCTTGTCGACTTTGCTGCTTGTCAGAATGTTATTCTCTAGCCTGTAGTGGGGTGCTCTATAGCGAGTACAACCCATCTAGGGTTTGCTATATGTATCCTCATTGCTGCTAGTGAAACCCCCTCTTTCCTGTTTCTAAACTTTCTACTGCTAGCCTGTTTAACATGCTATCAGAGCAGGTCGACCCCCTTGGGTCGATCCTGTGGGTGGGCCCACCACCTAATGCTTCCGCTGCTGTTCTACTTGTCGCGCGCCTCGGTCGCGCGACGCCTCCTTCCTGCCGTGCGCTCGGGGCGCGCGGCGGTTTTCTGCCCGCCGTGCGCCCCGAGGCGCGCGGCGGTTTCCTACCGTAGGGGACCCCCGCGCGCCCCCGCCCTGTCCGTTGCGGCGCCCTGGGGGACTCGCGCGCAACCCCCCGCTGCCCCGCCGGCCGTCGCGTCGCCCCGCCACCCCGTCAAAGTGCCGCCCTGGGGAGCCGCGCGCGACCCCTCGCTGCCCCGTCGACGGTCGCATCGCCCCGCGGGACCCGCGCACGATCCCTGTCGACCCTCGCGTCGCCCCCCGGAGACCCGCGAGCCGCCCCTGGAGCCGTGCGCGACCCCCCCCCCCTGCCCCGTCGCGGCGCCCTGGGGGGCTGCGCGCGGCCCCTCGCTGCCCCATGGTGGCGCCCTGGGGGCCGCGCGCCTTCCCCCTCGCCGTCCCCCGCGCTCCTACCCCGTTCCGCCCGTTTTAGGGTTTGGGGGTGGGGAGTGTGGGGGTGGCGGGTGTGGGGGTGCCGGTTGTGTGCCCCGTCCCCTACTCCTCCTCCTCCTCCGTCTCCCGCTGCTGCAGCTGCCGCTCAGGGGGGTGGGTGTGTGGGAGCTGAAGGAGTGGCGCTAGGGGGGTGCCGTGGGAGTGGAGCTAGGGTTTCAGCAGGGGGTGTGTGAGAGGGGGGTGGGACGGTCGGGGGAGGTTGAGCGGAGGCTGCCGTCTTGTCGTCAGCAGCACCTGTAGTCCGGGGCGCTGTCCTGGTAGCCCAGTCGTAGCCAGCTGCGCTAGTCGCTCGTGGGTCCGTTGCTCGTCTACCGCTCGTCTTAGCCGCGGAGCCAGTTACTCCTGTAGTCCGGGGCGCTGTTCCGGTAGCCACTGTGCCAGTTTGACTCCTGTTGCCCGTGTGTCTGCAGCTTCAGCCGTCGCCTCTTATCTCCTCTCCTCCTACAGTCTCGCCTCCTCCTCCTCACTTGCCCTTTGTGAAAGCCTCTAGCTTTGCTTGCACTTGTGAACCTGCTCTATACCTGCTTGCTCATTGTACTGATTACACCCCACTTTGGCTATGGGGGTGTGTCAGAATGTTATTCTCTAGCCTGTAGTGGGGTGCTCTATAGCAAGTACAACCCATCTAGGGTTTGCTATATGTATCCTCATTGCTGCTAGTGAAACCCCCTCTTTCCTGTTTCTAAACTTTCTACTGCTAGCTTTAACACTGCTAGCTGTCGTCTCGACTACGCCACTAGTCTTGTTGATGAGTCTTGGTCTGTCTATCCTTCGTCCGTTGGGGGTGAGTGTGCTCTTGGCACGAACGTCCTTGAGGACAGGCAAGAGGACTTTGAGTGTCTTGCAGCTGCTGTACCTCATCTCGTGGCCATGTTGCTTGCACTTAAGGGAGACCCGGATGCTTTAGACATCCCGAACCCGCGCTCTTACGCAGAGGCGATTATGGGTCCCTACTCCTCTCAGTGGCAGACAGCCATGGACGCAGAGATGGCATCCTGAAAGTCCACAAGCAATTACGTCGACGCAGTTCCCCCTCCTGGGGCGAACATAGTTGATGGCATGTGGATTTTCAGGGTGAAGCGGCCGCCGGGTTCTCCGCCTTTCTTCAAGGCTCATTACGTTGCTCGAGGCTTCAGTCAGCGTCAGGGAGTTGACTTCTTCCAGACCTTCTCCCCCAACCCGAAGATGACCACTCTTCGGGTGCTGCTGCACGTCGCTGCTCAGCGTGACTACGAGCTTCACTCTCTTGACTTCAGCACGGCTTTCTTACAAGGCACTCTGGACGAGGAGATCTGGCTGCGCCGTCCTCCTGGTTTCACTGGGTCAGTTCCTGAGGGTACCCAGTGGAGGCTTCAGCGGCCAGTCTACGGTCTCCGCCAGGCGCCTTGTGAGTGGCACGACACACTCAGGGCTACTCTTGCGGCTCTTGGGTTTGCTCCTTCCACTGCTGACCCGTCGTTGTTTCTGCGCACTGACACTTCGCTGCCGCCGTTCTACATCCTTGTGTACGTCGACGACTTGGTCTTTGCCACTGCTGACACTGAGGCACTGGCCCTTGTGAAGTCGGAGCTGCAGAAGAGACACACCTGCACTGACCTGGGCAAGCTGCGCAGCTATCTTGGCTTGCAGATGACCAGGGACAGAGCACGGTGCACCATCACCCTGACTCAGTCACACATGGTGCACCAGGTCCTTCAGCGCTTCGGCTTCCGGTTCTCCTCGCCACAGTCCACTCCTCTGCCTACAGGTCACTCGCTCTCAGCTCTGCCTTCGGATGAGTCCGTAGAGCCGAGTGGCCTGTATCCAGAGCTTGTGGGCTGCCTCATGTACCTAATGACCTGCACTCGACCTGACCTTGCATACCCTCTCAGCATCCTGGCTCGCTACATTGCGTCCGCGAGACACCGACCAGAGCACTAGGTGGCTGATACGAGGGTGTTGCGCTACTTGTGCAGTACGTCGGCCATGGGGCTCGTGCTTGAAGGATGGGGTCTAGTTGTCCTCACTGGTCACGCAGACTCTTCTTGGGTTGACGACCTAGCTACTTAGCGGTCGTCACAGGGTTACACCTTCAGCCTTGGCTCCGGCTCTGTTTCTTGGCAGTCTACCCGCTCGTCTTCTGTTCTCAGTTCCAGTTGTGAGGCTGAGATCTACGCAGGGGCCATGGCTGCACAGGAGTTATGCTGGCTCACCTACCTGCTGACCGACCTGGGAGAGCAGCCTCGTTCTCCTCCAGTTCTGTACGTAGACAACAAGGCCATGATTGCCTTGTGTTAGGAGCACAGACTGGAGCACAGAACAAAGCACATCGCTCTGCGTTACTTCCTGGCTCGAGAGTTGCAGCAGCGTGGTCAGCATTGCCTTGCTTACGTGGCCACTCGGGCCAACACTGCTGATGTGTTCACCAAGGCGCTTCCGCCTAGTGATCATCAGCGCTTCTGTTCTGCGTTAGGCCTTGTGCCTGCTTCTTCTCACTTGCTCACTTCTTGACCTTGCTTGTACTGTGATGTATATTTACATATACCTGCATGCTTAGACTTGCTAGGTAGAGATCACTGTACTGTTCTTGTTGCTTATATACCTCTGCATGTGAACTGGCCTTGTGGCCCTTTGCTTGTGCTCAGAGTGTGTGGTGACGTCGTGATCCACCCTGAGCTTGCTTTGCTTTGTTGCTTCTCTTGACTGGTCTTGTGACCGTTGCTTTCTCTGGCTATCTCCCACTTCGCCTATGGGGGTGTGTCAAATTATATGCTTATATTTCACCTAGGCTGTAGTGGGACTAGCCTTAGGGGGTACAGTTATTACCTCGACACTTTCTTGTACCACCCTTTTTGACCTAGTCACTAATACTCTCTCGACAATAACTCCAGAGGACAAACCTCCGGTCCAGCGACGACTTCCCCCCCCCCCGACACAAAGTTGTGGCGCAGTCTGCAGATCCTTGTCCAGAAATCGACCGGCGGCGGGTATACTTGCGCTTGGAAGAGCAAAACCGGCATCGCACATGAGTTAATCACCGCGACCCTGGCTGTCGTTGTAAGGTGTTGTGCCGCCCAGAGACTAAGTGAGCTGCTGACTCTCTTGAAGGCCTTATCCCAGGACAGACCCTCCTCCCCATTTGGTGTGATCCAACCCCCCAGAAGCCTCGCCAATTGATCTGGTTCTGCCGTCTTGAAAGGCGTATGCTTCCGTAACTTCCGTCTACGGTTTCTCCCCAGCGGCATTAACACAGTTTTCTCTTGATGTGCAGACCCGACACTTCCCCGAAATCTTTTAGCACCTCTCCCACCTTTTCTACCTGCGTAAGTCCATTTAACACCAGCGTAGTGTCGTCCGCGTACCCCAGGTACGCCAGTTCCCCCTTTCCATGTCAAACATTGCATGTTTATATTATGTAGGCTGTAGTGGGTTACACCTTAGGGGGTACTCAAAGTTAGGGTTTCCTACTTGTACCAAACTCTGTGCTAGTTCATTCCATTCCTGCTCAGTTATTTCTGACATGGTTTCAGAGCAGGTCCTTCGCTAGGACTGTTCTTAGGGCCCACCGACTTACCTACCTGCTTACCTTCGCTTGTTTCCGGCCCCGCTGGCCCCGTCGATCTAGCACGATCTAGCGGCCCTGCGGCCCCTTCGAATTTTTTTTTTTTCCTAGCGGCCTCTCACGGCCCCCGTCGCGTCGCCCCTTAGCGCCCCGATCGGCCCCGTCACGCCGCCCGCGAACCGCACAGCGCGCCGCGCTCACAGCCCGCGAACCGCCCACGCACAGCCCGCGAACCGCCTGCGCAGCCCGCGACCAGCCCGCGCAGCCCGCGCACAGCCCGCGAACTGCCCGCGAGCAGCCCGCGACCTGCCCGCGAACCCCCGCGAGCCGCCCGCGACCCGCTTACGCAGCCCGCGAGCAGCCCGCGCAGCCCGCGCTGAGCCTGCGCGGCTCTTGCGCTGACCGCCGCCGGCCCGCACGCTGCCCGCGCAGCTCACATACGGCCCGCACGGCCCGCGCGCTGCCTGCTCCCGGCCCGCCGCTGCTGAGCCCGCAGCCGCCCGCGCACCGCTGCTGCTGAGCCCGCCGCCGCCCGCGCACCGCCGCTGCTGCGCCCGCCGCCGCCCGCGCACCGCCGCTGCTGCGCCCGCCGCCGCCCGCGTATCACCGCTGCTGAGCCCGCCCCTGCTGCGCCGGCTCTCGCTGCCGCCTGCTGCGCCTGTGCACCACTGCAGATCCTACTACTACACTTCCTGCTACTGCTGCTTGTGCGCCACTACAGTCCGTAGGCCCCACCGGCCCCGCTGACCCTGCGCACGCCTTTTCAGTGACTTTACTGCTTCTACTACTGCCGCTGTCGCTATGGCTAGTCCTCCTGTTCTAGCTTTCGATGCCGAGGGCCGTCCGGTCAAATTCGAAACCTGGCTAGATGACCTGCACCTTTTCCTACAGCTCACTGCCAAGGAAGATATTACACTGTACGACCACGCTCTCGGCCATGCGACCGCCCCACTCGCTACTGCCCCCCTAGCTGAGCGCTCACAGTGGAAGGCGCTCACAGTGGCAGACCCGTGACGCGCACGCTCGCTTTGCTATTCGCAACTCCCTGCCGCTAGATGAGCGCGAGCACTTCGGCCAGTGCAAGACTGCTAAGGACCTCTACACAGCTGTAGTGGCCCGCTACTCCTCACCCGCTTCTGCCATGCTAGGCCGCCTCACTCTCCCCTACCTGTTCCCCGACCTAGCCTCCTTTCACACTGTCGCAGACCTCATCACCCACCTTAAGACTAGTGAGGCTCGCTTTCGCGCTGCCATGCCTGACGAGTTCCTCGCTAGCAACCCCCCCCCGCTCTGGATCACTCTCTACCACGTTGTCACCCGCCTCCCTGACTCTCTGCGCCCTGTCAGGGACCAGTTCCTCTCTCGCTCCCCCACTGAGCTCACCGTAGACCTCCTCGAGAAGGAACTGCTTGCAGCCGAGGCTAGTATCGTCGCTGTAGGCACCTCTCGTGGCGACCCCCGCGGCCCCTTCTTTGAGGGGTGCTCCCCTTCCCCCCTCCTCCCCTCTGTCGCCTCTGCTGCTGCTGTCGACCTCCTTGGTGCTGAGAAGGTCGGGGCTGCGTCTGCTTCAGGCGGACGACGCAGGGGCAGGAGTGGCAGGAGTGGGGGTGGTGGCGGAGGAGGCGGGGGTGGAGGTGGTGGCGGTGGAGGTGCGACTGGAGAGGCTAGTGGCGGCAGTGGTGGAGGTGACAGCGGCGTTGGGAGTGGTGACAGGGGCGGAGGTGGCAGCGGAGGCGGAGGTGGTCGTGGCAGCGGCAGGGGTGGAGGTGGCCGGGGCGGAGGCGGAGGGGGTGGTGGTCGTGGAGGCCCGGGGGGCGGTCAGAGTCAGCAGCCTGCCCCGACCCTTCAGGCCGCCCGTGAGTGGTATGCGCGGCGCAGCGTCACCTGCCAGTACGTTATTCGTACAGGTGACCGCACTGGCCAGACGTGTGGGGGGCCGCACCAGACGGAGCGCTGCTTCGCCCGCCTC
Organism: Closterium sp. Yama58-4; assembly: GCA_947470075.1. Classification (NCBI taxonomy): domain Eukaryota; kingdom Viridiplantae; phylum Streptophyta; class Zygnematophyceae; order Desmidiales; family Closteriaceae; genus Closterium; species Closterium sp. Yama58-4. The sequence continues at coordinate 965,695 of CANIUD010000120.1, read as the reverse complement.
AACGATGCGTGGCGCACCCAGTTTCCTGGTGGGGGTGAGCTGCCGCGCTGGGCTGAGCTGCTCAGGAAGGGTGTTGATATTTGGGCACTAGACTTTGATGCTATTCTCACTGCCATGTATGCGATGTCTATTAGTGGAGAGGGTGCTCAGTACTTGCGTGTTCCGCCCGACCCGGGCATTCAGGCCAGCCCCGCTGCTGCTCTAGGTGCTAGTGTGTCTGCTTCCACAGGTACTACTGCAGCTGCTGCTCTAGGTGCTTGTGCGTCTGTGCCCCCTGGTACTGAGTCGACTGCAGCACTGCACACCTTCACACTGGACTCAGGTGCTTCTCGCTCTTTCTTTCGTGACCGCACTGTCCTTGAGCCTCTAGCTCGGCCGGTTGCTGTCTCTCTTGCTGACCCCTCTGGGGGTCCGGTCCTTGCGACCTCCTCCACCACCCTTCCGTGTCCAGCGGTTCCGTCCGGCACGCTCTCAGGTCTCTACCTCCCCTCGTTCTCCACGAACTTGGTGGCAGGTAGTGCGCTCCAGGACGGGGGTGTTCACCAGTTCACCCCTGCCTACGAGCGTGTGACTCACTGCACGTGTGCTCGGACGGGCCGCCACCTAGCTACTTTCACTCGAGAGCCGGGGTCTGACCTGTACACACTGACCACTGAGTCCCCTCAGGTAGCTGCGTCTGCGTCAGCGTCAGGTCAGCTGTCCGCCCCCTGCTCGTGTCGCTCTCTGGCGAACGACACCGTCCTCTGGCACCACCGCCTTGGTCACCCGTCTGTGCAGCGCCTGCGGGCCATGCACAAACGGGACCTTGTTGCTGGTCTTCCCAGGGTGCTCCCTCCCCTTCCTGACTCCCCTGCTCCTGACTGCATTCCCTGTATCGAGGGGCGGCAGCGCGCCGCTCCTCACTCCTCCTCCTTTCCCCCGACGACCGCTCCCCTGCAGACGCTCCACATGGACGTGTGGGGCCCAGCCCGCGTCCGTGGTCAGGGTCAGGAGAGATACTTCCTGATAGTTGTTGACGACTACTCGCGCTACACCACGGTCTTCCCCTTGCGCGCCAAGGGTGACGTCCCTGGTGTTTTGATCCCCTGGATCAGCCGAGCCCGTCTCCAGCTAGGCGAGCGCTTTCACTCGGACTTTCCTGTCCTGCGCTTGCACTCTGACAGAGGTGGTGAGTTTGCCTCCGACCTCTTGGCAGCCTACTGTGCTGAGCACGGCATTGAGCAGTCGTACACGCTTCCGGCCTCTCCACAGCAGAATGGGGTCGCTGAGCGCCGCATTGGCTTGGTCATGGAGGTCGCTCGTACCTCCCTGACCCATGCGGCTGCTCCCCACTTTCTGTGGCCGTTTGCGGTCCGGTACGCAGCGCATCAGCTCAACCTCTGGCCCCGTGTCTCCTTGCCGGAGACTTCCCCGACTCTTCGGTGGACGGGAGAGGTTGGCGATGCGTCGCGTTTCCGGGTCTGGGGATCTCGAGCTTTTGTCCGCGACACGTCCGCGGACAAGCTCTCGCGTCGCGCTGTTCCCTGTGTCTTTCTTGGCTTTGTTCCCGACGCGCCTGGATGGCAGTTTTACCACGTCACCTCGCGCCGGGTTCTGGCCTCTCAGGACGTCACTTTTGACGAGTCCGTCCCCTTCTACCGCCTCTTCCCCTACCGCACTGCCCCGCTCCCCCCCCCGCCTCTCTTCCTCGCTCCAGGTGCTGAGGTACCAGACCCCCTCCCCCCTCAGGGTGCCGCTCCCTCAGGTGTGTCCCAGGTAGACCCGGGTGAGCCTGTCGAGGTAGCTGTTGACTCGCGTCCTGCGTCTGGGGGTGCTGAGCCTGGGGGTGCTGAGTCTGGGGGTGCTGAGTCTGGGGGTGCGGAGCCTGGGGGTGCTGAGCCTGGAGGTGCGGAGCCTGGGGGTGCTGAGCCTGGAGGTGCGGAGCCTGGAGGTGCGGAGCCTGGAGGTGCTGAGTCTGGGGGTGCTGAGTCTGGGGGTGCTGAGTCTTCGGGTGCTGAGCCTGCGCGTACTACACCTGGAGGAGCCCTCTCCTCCCAGCAGCTGCAGGAGAGGTACCTCGAGTACTGCCGCCTCCGGAGAGGTGCTTCTGGAGCTCGTCCCGGTACTTCCCCTCCTACCCAGGAGCTCCCCCCCATTCAGGTGATCCGCGAGTGGTACACGCGGCGCTGCAGTCTTCGTAGTGGTGCTCCTGGTGCTGCGGACCCGAGCGGTGGTGTTGTTGCTGGTGCTGAGGACCCGGACGCTGGAGCTGCTGCTGGTGCTGAGGACCCGGGGGCTGGAGCTGCTGCTGGTGCTGAGGACCCGGGCGTTGGAGCTGCTGCTGGTGCTGAGGACCCGACCGGTGGCGCTGCTGCTGGTGCTGAGGACCTGACCAGTGGCCGTGCTGCTGGTGCTGAGGACCCGGGCGTTGGAGCTGCTGCTGGTGCTGAGGACCCGACCGGTGGTGCTGCTGCTGGTGCTGAGGACCCGGGCGTTGGAGCTGCTGCTGGTACTGAGGACTCGGGCGTTGGGGCTGCCACTGGTGTCCCTGCTGCTTCTGGAGACGCTGCGCGGCCGCGACCGTACTTCGTACCGCTCCTTCAGCAGGTTCTTGGTCAGGCTCCTCCTCCTAGTCCTCCTCCCTCCGTCGAGTGTCCTCTGCCTGTCCAGCCGCAGTCACAGTTACCGCCTGCCTCGCCTCTCCCTGCTCCCTCCCCTTACGCTGGTCCCACAGGAGGTCTTACAGAGCGTCGTGAGCCTGAGTCTCGTCCTGCGTCGCCTGTTCGTACTGCTCGCACTGGTCGTCGTGTCCCACGTGAGCGTCCTCCTCCTGTCCCTGGCACTCACTACATGACTCTACGTCCCTCCACTGCTCCGCAGCGTGTCCCACTGCCGTCTCCTCCTGCGTCCTCTCTTCCTACTCTTCCTGACCCGGAGTCTGACTCCCGTCGTGCTGCCAGTCCCACTGTTACGCGTCTCCTCGCTACAGTTGTCACTGACCCGACCTTTGAGTCCTCTGCTGCGTCTGCTCTGGTCGCTGAGTTGGTTGACTTTGCTGCTCGCTGTCGCCTAGACTACGCTGCCAGCCTTGTCGCTAGGTCTGAGTCTGCGTCTGCCTGTCCTCCGTCCGTCGGGGGTGAGTGTGCCCTCGGCACGGACGTCCTTGAGGACAGACAGGAGGAGTTCCACTGCCTTGCTGCTGCTTTGCCCCGTCTCGTGTCCTTGCTAGTTGCCCCTGAGGGAGACCCGGATGCACCAGACATCCCGACCCCACGCTCTTACGCTGAGGCGATGGCGGGTCCCTACTCCTCTCAGTGGCAGACAGCCATGGACGCAGAGATGGCCTCCTGGAAGTCCACAGGCACCTACGTAGACGAGGTTCCCCCTCCTGGGGCGAACATCGTCAGTGGCATGTGGATTTTCAGGGTGAAGCGGCCGCCGGGTTCTCCACCTGTCTTCAAGGCGCGCTACGTGGCTCGAGGCTTCAGTCAGCGAGAGGGAGTAGACTTCTTTCAGACCTTCTCCCCCACCCCGAAGATGACTACTCTTCGGGTGCTGCTGCACATAGCCGCTCACCGCGACTACGAGCTTCACTCTCTTGACTTCAGCACTGCTTTCTTGCAGGGCAGCCTGCACGAGGAGATCTGGCTGCGCCGCCCCCCTGGCTTCACTGGGTCAGTTCCTCCTGGCACCCAGTGGAGGCTTCAGCGGCCGGTCTACGGTCTCCGCCAGGCGCCACGTGAGTGGCACGACACACTGAGGACGACACTTGCGGCTCTTGGGTTCGCTCCCTCTACTGCTGACCCGTCGCTGTTTCTACGCACCGACACCTCGCTGCCGCCGTTCTACATCCTCGTGTACGTCGACGACTTGGTCTTTGCCACTGCTGACACCGCGGCACTCGCTCACGTGAAGTCGGAGCTGCAGAGGAGACACACGTGCACAGACCTGGGTGAGCTGACAAGCTATCTTGGCTTGCGGATCACCCGGGACAGAGCACGGCGCACCATCACCCTGACTCAGTCACACATGGTGCAGCAGGTTCTCCAGCGCTTCCGCTTCACGTACTCCTCGCCTCAGTCCACTCCTCTGCCTACCGGTCACTCGCTCTCAGCTCTGCCTTCGGATGAGTCCGTAGAGCCGAGTGGCCCGTATCCAGAGCTTGTGGGCTGCCTCATGTACCTGATGACCTGCACTCGACCTGACCTTGCATACCCTCTTAGCATCCTAGCACGCTATGTCGCTCCTGGCCGTCACAGGAAGGAGCACATGGATGCTGCTAAGAGGGTGTTGCGCTACTTGTGCAGTACGTCGGGCATGGGGCTTGTGCTTGGAGGGCGAGACCGGGTTGTTCTCACAGGGCACTCAGACGCTTCTTGGGCAGACGACCAGGCTACTCAGCGGTCGTCCCAGGGTTACACCTTCAGCCTTGGCTCTGGCTCAGTTTCTTGGCGTTCTACTCGCTCTTCTTCTGTTCTCAGCTCCAGTTGTGAGGCTGAGATCTACGCCACAGCCATGGCTGCTCAGGAGCTACGCTGGCTGACCTACCTGCTGACCGACCTCGGAGAGCGGCCTCGTTCTCCTCCAGTGCTGTACGTCGACAACAAGGCTGCCATTGCCTTGTGTGAGGAGCACAGACTGGAGCACAGAACGAAGCACATCGCTCTGCGGTACTTCCTTGCTCGAGAGCTGCAGCAGCGTGGTCAGCTTTGTCTGCGTTACGTGGCCACGGAGGCCAACACTGCTGATGTGTTCACCAAGGCGCTTCAGCCTTGTGACCATCAGCGCTTTTGCACTCTGCTAGGCCTTGTACCTACTGGGCCTCACTTGCTTACCTCTTGACCTTGCTTGTACTGTGATCACTATATATATATGCCTACTTGTTTACTTTTGCTAGGTTGTGATCACTGTATCTCTTGCTTTGTTATAAACCTGCATGTGAACTGGTCTTGTGACCGCTTGCTTGTGCTCGGAATTTGTGTGGAATCCTTGAGATCCACCCTGAGCTTGCTTTGCTTTGCTTTGACTGGTCTTGTGACCCTGTGGTTGTCTCCCACTGCGCCTATGGGGGTGTGTCAAACATTGCATGTTTATATTATGTAGGCTGTAGTGGGTTACACCTTAGGGGGTACTCAAAGTTAGGGTTTCCTACTTGTACCAAACTCTGTGCTAGTTCATTCCATTCCTGCTCAGTTATTTCTGACATTCCACGCTTCCTGACCCCGAGCTTCCTTTTTTTGACCTCCTGACATAGTGGCTCTACTACGCAGATGAATAGATACGGCGCCAGTGGACATCCTTGCCTCACCCCAACTTCTACTCCCAGCCTCTCCCCAAGCCAGCCGTTGAGGAGAAGTCTAGTACCAGCTTCATTATGCAGCCCTTCCGTCGAGCCGACAAAGGACTCAGGGAAACCCATATCCTTCAAGGTGCTGAAGAGATACTTCTGTGATACAGAATCACACGCCTTCTGAAAATCGACTAAAATCAGGTACCAGTCCTCCTTCCCGGTCACTGCTGTGTCAATCACATCCGCCACCGCCGCCACTGCGTCCGACAGCTTCCTCCCCGGTACGAAGCCATGCTGGTCATCCGAGATCACCTTCGGTAGAGCAGCGTATCACGTGTAGTCATACTCCACGAACAAATTGCTTGTAGCGAGGATAACACCTGGTTGGCCTCTGGTCCGTTGCGTTCCATACTATCATACAAGTGTGGTTCTGGTCCAATCAGGCAGGATTCACGACTGTTGAGCATGTGTCACTCGTATCGTAGCACTGAAGGACATCGAGCCAGCAACTGCAATTAGTCCTTATTTCGCCTCCGCGTCGTCCCGCCGCTCGGCACCTCACCTCATCATGGCTTCGTGTAGTAATATACCACATTATCGTGTCGCGTTATCTATTCCGGTGGTTTAGGACAATAGAAAATTGTACCTATTCTACACGGAGACAGGCGGTCCGTCTCTCTTGCCGCGTTCTAAGGCGTCTCTTGAGCGGGACTCGTCCGTTCGCCTGCTATCATAAGTGATCGTCTTTGTAACTCCGTCACCTTCCCTACTAGCTCTCCTTTACGTCACTTTCCCATCAGTGACGTCATTTTGTCGTACATAGAAGTCCGCGGCTCGTCCTCGGACGATCAAAGCGAGAAGCTTTTTGAAAGATTAAAGCCGTATGTAGTAGTCACGGTCGCCATTCTGGTGCTCGGCGTGCCGCTGCTGCTAATATTCCAGCCAATCAAAGCGCTTTCATCAGATGTCGCCGCTTCGGATGCCGTTTTCGACGGCACCGACGGCACTTCCGCATTGTGCTTTGAGGCGAATCGAAGCTCGGGCGATCCTGCTTCCTCCAGATCCTCCTTCGCTACATCCTCGTTAGAAGCTCGCGTCATTAAGGGGGTTAACATTGCATGGTCGCTATGTCGAGCCGAGGCTGCTTATTGGGTAAGGATCAGTTGCATCAAATGTTACACTCGTTATAGAATGGTGCATTAGAAGGACGCGTTCAGAAACATGCGCAATGCAGCCAATCATAGAGGTCAACAAAAACACATTGGAAACAAAACCGAAGTAGAAACTGAGAATATAAAAGAAATCGTCGCAAACTTGTGGCTTTTCTGTCTCGAAAGCAACCCTCCCCTACTTCCCCCCCCCCCCTCCCTCCTCCCCCCTTCCTCTTTCCGTCTTTCATAGCCGAACACAGACCATAGGGAGGGAAGCAGCATATAACGGGGACCAGTGACCCTTGGATCCACACTACCTGGTGTCTGGTCTTTGCTGCTCTCCACCCCCTCCCAAAGCCCCCTCCCCCCTTCCCCCCCCCTCCCCTCCCCTCCATTCCCCTTTCGTCCCCTTCCCGTCCCCTCAGGCTGATATAGACAGAAGGAAGGCAGCTCATAACGTGGATCAGTGGCCCATGGACGCACACCACCTGCTGTCGATACTGCTGTCCATTTCCCCTACATGCCTCCCTCTCTGCCCCTCCCCCTTCCCTCCCCTCCCCTCCTATCCCATCCCACCTCCCTCCAGGCTGATGTAGAGCGTAGGAAAGCAGCTTATAACGGGGATAAGTGGCCCATGAACGCACACGACCTGCCGTTGCTGCTTTGCTGCTCCCATCCCCAACCCCTCCCTCGTCCCCTGTCACCCATCCCCCATCCCCCATCCCTCCCCCGTCCCCTGTCCCCTGTCCCTCCCCCGTCCACTGCCTCTTACAGGCTGATATAGACACAAGGAAGGCAGCTCATAACGGGGAACAGTGGCCCATGGACGCACACGAGCTGCCCTCGCTGCTGCTGTCGGTGCTCATGCCCACGTACCCATACCCGGCAGAGGAGCGAGTGGGCGCGTGGGGGGATTGAGGAAAGGTGAGCAAGAGGGTAGGTGAGCAGGAGGAAAGGTGAGCAGGAGGGAAGGTGAGCAGGAGGACAGGTGAGCAGGAGGAAAGTTGAGTGGATTGCTGGGTTCTGTCACTACTCCCTACCCCTCTCTGCCGTCGCTGCTGCTGTCCGTCCTCATGCCCACATACCCGTGTCCAGCAGAGGAGCGAGTGGGAGCATGGGAGACAGGGGGGAGGTGAGAAGATTGGAGCAAGTGGAACAGGGGAATGGGGATAGTTCGGAGGTGAATGGCTGAGTCCTTTCTCCTCATCCCCCCTGCTGTCCGTGCATTCTCACATAATCTTACCCAACTAATCATGTCCCTCCCTTTCCTTCCTCCCCTGCCTTCACCCTCGCATCTTCCCACTTTCCCCCTGTCCTCCTCCTCTCGCTCTCCTATTCTTTCTATCCACTGCAGTGGGTTTGTATGCTGCCATCGAACCCTCTCCCACCTTCCAACTCCTCTGCCTCCGCCCTGCCTTCCCCCACCGTCATCCCCTGCCCCATCCCCAACCTTTTCCCACTTTTCTCCCCTGCCTCCCTTGCTATCCGCTGCAGTGGGTGTGCATGTTGCCAACTGCAATTCGAGAAAACCATGTACCGTCATACCCCGGATATACCCCCAGGCCTATGTTACACCCATGCGGTTATAATCGTACCAGTGGGCTTATAGCCGGGTGCCGATTATAACCCCACCCTAAATTTGGATCATCTTCGTATATGCGCACCCTATAAAATTTTACTCAAATCTCGGTTTTTTTAGTGAATTCGCCACTAACGCGTCAGGAGCAATCGTCTCCAACGTGCCTGGCGAAGTCTTCCCTGGCCCACCTGGCGAAATTGCCACAGGCGTGCATGTGTTAGCAACATTTCAACACGTCATGGCAGGGATTTTCGCCGGGGTGGCAGATTCTCGGTGAATTTCGAAGCAAACTGTTTTGTGGTAGTCTCGATTGAAACCGCAAGTCTGAAATCTACATTTCTATGTTTTAAAGTCATAATTTTCTAAGTGTCATTTATTTCCCCCATGGGGTTATACAATTTACCACATTATAAGCCCATCCACCATTTTTCCCAGTTTTATTACACCCCCATATGGGGGTATATCCGGGGCATGACGTGTACAGGTAAGCAATGCAGCGTTTCAACTGGAAAACTTCTTTCATTCCTTTTGGGTCGACTCTAAAGGTTTCTCAGAATAACACTGTAGTAGCCACTCATACTGGGTTCCCCAATCAATGTACTACTGAGCAGTCAACTTTGAGCAATCCATCGGAGCTGCTCTGCTCACGCTCCCCTCCCCTGCCTCTACTCCTCTACTCCCCCGCTTTTAACTAGTTCGCCCTCTGCCTGCCTGGCTGCGTGCCTCCCTTCCCCACCTTCACCCCCGTTCCAGTGTGGGCAGCAACGAGCAGTATCACTTTGAACAAGCCATCGGCGCTGCTCTGCACACCGAGCCATTCACCTTCGATTCCTCAACTCTCCATTTCCCCCTCCTCTCCTCCGCTCCCCCCCTCCCCCTCCCAGTGTGGGCAGCAATGAGCAGTATGACTTTGAGTAAGCCATCGGCGATGCTCTGCACACCAAGCCATTCACCTTCGACCCATTCCTCTCCGCCAACGCCACTGCTCGCATGCACGCCCTCGCCTTCCTCCACCTCCACCAAAGCTGGTGGTGAATGAGTGGTTTTGAGGCGCCTCATAACCTGTCTGGGCAGCTACTGGTGGCGTTGCATGCGTGAGCGGCTGTAACCTCTGCTTGTGTCCACACACACACACGCACACTCCCATAAGAGATGCAGAGCTGGTGGTGAATGAGTGGTTTTGAGGCGCCTCATAACCCGTCTGGGCAGCTACTGGTGGCGTTGCATGCGTGAGTGGCTGTAACCTCTGCTTGTGTCCACACACACTCGCACACTCCCATAAGAGATGCAAAGCTGGTGGTGAATGAGTGGTTTTGAGGCGCCTCATAACCCGTCTGGGCAGCTACTGGTGAAGTTGCACGCGTGAGTGGCTGTAACCTCTTGTTGAGTTCACACACACTCATAACATCGCCAAATTCACATGTCCCAAAATCTTCCCCAATGTATCCCGCGACAGACATTCGGGACATTTTGCACACCCATCCCGAAAGTGTCTTTCGGGAAGTCTGGGGTGACGTTTCAAAGAGTCCTGATTATGTCCCGCAGGACTCTTTCGCACCTGCCCAAATGACTTTTCGGGGACCAACCTGGACATTACCGGGATGGTTCAGAACCACCTTCAGGACACATTCGAGACATGGTACCATCCAATCACATCCGAGCGCGCTTTGAGAATTCGCGACTCAAAATTTCCGGTCCAGATCATGCGGTTCGTTTTAATTAGGCCAATAAGTAAAATAACTTCACAGAACACTAACGCCACTACACTTCTCAACCTAACAGAACACTAACGCCATCACACATCTCAACCTACCAAGCCTACAAGTTGAAAATGGAAAATGCCCACTAATTTGGCAGCACCAAGGTTCAGAATATTGTCACTGCATTGCAACAGTAATTAAACGCAACTCTTGATTAACAACATCTCCAGAGTGGCAGTGTCAAAGTAAACAAAGAACATCCTGCAATGCACAATAATAAAATTTAGCCACAATAAAGCGAAAAGTGACAAAAATACTACCCATCATTCATAACGAACGACAGTGCATCTACAAACCGCGGTGCTGATTACGCCATTGCAACCTGCTTAAGGAAAAAAACTCATGTCGTCGCTTGGCGACAACTGCACACATCATCATAAACACAAGCATAGAAGAATTCGGGATCAAGTAGGTCAACTTAACGCCAGCGAATAGTATGGCGACGAGAAAAGCAGTGATGCAGGATCCTTGATGCATTGCTCTCATCAATCAGATGGCAAAAAAACACCCCCGCATCATAAATGTTAGACGTACCGTGATTGCCATCCTTGCTTCAATCTGGCCGCCACATCACACACCTCACCTCGCCGTCGCCTACGACGAAACCAGCGACAGCCGCGATGGTGGTTCCGTCGCCAGTGGCGCCGCGTTCGCCCGCACAGCATCACCCGCCAACGGTACACAACGGCACCTGCACGGGGCGATGGGGGAAACGGAGGAGCGAGAAGCCCCAAAATTATATGTTATTAGAACTAAATAATGACCAGAAAGTGTACGGGTAAGAATCTAACGTGACAGATACAAGGTTCATGCACCTACAAGTAGCAAAGTGAGAACTATGAGATGAATGACGAGAAGCCTACACACAAAAATCGAACACGTCTAAGAATGAGAAAGGGTTCTACCTCATGTGTTTATGACGGGTGGTTGGTTGACTAGTTTTGGTTGTGTGGTGTGCACGTTTTGTCAGTAGAAGGTGATAGTGAGGTGTGCATGACAGGTGGCGCGATAGTGGTGTGCCTTTCAGATGACGCTGAGGTGGCTTTCATCTGTTGGGCACATTATTTTCGCTTCGATCGATTGTTTTTTGGGGGGGGGGGGGATTGACTTACGAATTTGGCGAGAAACTGAGAACAGTTACATGTGTTTCGTGGTGTGCGGGCTATAAGCAGATTCGACTAGATTGTACAGACGTTGGGCATGTTTCGTACACTATAAAAATGTTGTTTCCGAGTCTGATAGAAAATAATCATCTCATGAAATACGAAATGCTCTTTCGTTCGGAAAATGACATAATTACAATAGCATAAACTTTAGGTTCTGCGTATCCATAAACTAAATCTAAAAATGAAAAATGTTGAATGAAAAACTTAAATCATGTACCAAATGATTCGACAGCAAGATTCGAACTAACGACCTTTCGGTCTACAACTCTCGCATCCACTAGGTCATTGCGAGTTGACAGACACTTTCGAATAAATTTGTGGTTTTGTGAAATATTTTTGGGAAAGGACATTTTTGGGACACCACTTTCACTGTTCGGAAAGTCTCTTTCAGGCTCGAAGACAGATCTGGGTCATTTTCGGGAGGCCTCAAAGTCTCTTGCGGGGAAGCCAATTTAGGGGGAACGTTTTGGGACGTCAACTTTTTGGTGATGTGGTGATAAATGGGGGGAGCCTTCCGTTTGGGCAGCTGCTGGTGAGGTTTCATGCGTGAGTGAGTGTATTCTCTTGTCTTCACTTCACACACACTCATAAGGAGTGTCAAGCTGGTGGTGAATGGGGGGGAGCCTGCCGTTTAGGGCAGCTGCTGGTGAACTTTCGCTAGTGAGTCTCTGTATCCTATTGGGGCGTTTCACTAGTGAGTTAGTGTATCCTCTTGTCTTCACTTCACACACACTCATAAAGGATGCGAGGGTGGTGGTGAATGGATTGAACCTGCTGTTTGGACAGCTGCTGGTGAAGTTCCACGCATGGACCCTAAACCCTATATCCTCTTGTGTTGACACACACACACACACACACACACGCACGCACACACACACACACACACACACATACACACACACACACACTCATAAAGGATGCGAACGTCGTGGTGAATGTGTTGAACCTGCCTTTTGGACAGCTGCTGGGTGGTGTAGTATCACTGAGTGATTGTATCCTCTTGTGAAGTCTCACTAGTGAGTCTCTGTAACCTGTTGTGGCGTTTCACTGGTGAGTGATTGTATCCTTTTGTCTTCAATTCACACACACTCATAAAGGATGCCAAGGTGGTGGTGAATGGGCTGAACCTGCCTATTGGACAGCTGCTGGTTGGTGTAGTATCACTTGTGAATGAGCGACTGTAACCCACACACTCTCATGCACACTCTTTTTACCCATATCCCGCTCTCACACTACCCCAGCAAGCACGATCCCAAGCGCTCTCTGCCCTTCCTGTACGCCATGGAGGGAATGGGGTACCGCATGTTCCATGTGGAGCCCAATCCAATGTGCTACTCCCACAATCCTCTTCCTGCTGTCACCCCCTTTTCCCCTCCCCTGCCTTCCCGCTCCCATCAACAGCATGCACAAACCCCAGCAGTCCCTGCCCCCTACCTGTACGCCATGGAGAGCATGGGCTACCGCATGTTCCATGTGGAGCCCAACCCGCTGTGCTACTCGTGCATCGAGGTGGCCTTTATACATGAAGACCTGGTGGTGCCTCCCCTCAGCCTCGACATCGGGGGGGTGCTGCGCCGGTCTAAGGTTTCAGACTATGTTGCCGGGTGGTTGCCTCGAGGGGGAGGGGGGTGGGCAGAGGGAGGGGATGGAGGAGGGAAAGGGGGAGGGGAAGGGGGAGGGAAAGGGGGAAGGGAAGGGGGAGGGGAAGGGGAAGGGGGGGGGGTGGGGGAGGGGGAGGGGAAGGGGAGGAAGGGGGGAAAGGAGGGAGAGGGAAAAGGGAAGGGGAAGAGGAAGGGGGAGGGGATGATGGTTTGTAGCCACATTCACCAGCCACAATTGATACGGTACCGGTTGCTGTAAGCGGTGTTATACTTAATGGTATTTTATATTTTAAAAAACCAGCTCGGAAGGGGGAGGGGATGATGGTTCGTTCGTAGCCACATCCACCAGCCACAAGTGATGTGAGGGGATGATATGATACGGTACCGGTTGCTGCAAGCGGTGTTATACTTTATCGAACAGAGTGCTAGGCGAGGATTTGGCGATTACGGTAACTGAGCTGTAATTCTAGACTTGGCCCTGCTGCCAGTACCATCTAAGCCTTCCCTCCCAGCAACCCACCATCAAGCCAGCCAAACCATCTAAACTGTCAGTGGGTAATACTCGCTAGAAGCTGCCCTGTTCTGTGTGCTCCCGTTCTGCCCTGGACCATCCCATCACGTCAAATCCTATATTTTTTTGTCCCATCCTCTTCACCCCCCAATTTTTGCCTTTTCCTGTCCCTTCACGTTCTGTCCCTTGCATTTCCCTTCTCTTCCCCGACATTATGCTTGTGATGTGACAGCTCTGCAGCACAGTGTGGTGGCGAGGTGTATTACTTGGTTGGCTTAAATTGAGACTGCAATAGGTGGCAAAGAAGCTTTAACCCAAAAGACTTTCAAGTAGCGTCTCCGTCGGCAATATAACATGAGCCAATAAATACGTAAAATTACGGGACACCAGATAAGCCACTTGTTACACCACCTTGGTGATCTTTCCACAGAGCGCCATATTTTTGTTCGAATAGCCAGCGCTGACGAATTTCCGACCCGAGAAAGTAGTCATCACGGTACGAAGTTCCGCCAAACTACGTACCCCATAAACCCCTTTCATCCCGAAGCTGTAACGGTTGTGGCGAGCCGTCTTTCTACTTGTGACGTTCACCCATCCAAAATCCAGATTTGGGTCACCGTCGGCGGGAATACAGGATTTTCCAAAGGTTGCAGAAGGGGCCTCCCCACCAGATGCTATATTAAGGAAGCGGACATCCTAGATATAAGCATACGCCCCTGAAGAGTATCTGGTGATAGGACATTGAAAGAGGCAATCGCGAAGGTGGGGACAGGAGACACAGGGGAGGGGGAGGAGGTGGGACAGAGGAGGGGGAAGTGGAATTTGGGAAGGATGAGGTGGGGAGGAGCAAGAAATGGCACAACCTGGTAAGTTTCCGTGCTGGCTCAATTGCTGGCTTAATCGCTAACTGCATCGCTGGCTGTATGTTGCAATACTGCACCAATAGACGAAGATTTACTCAAAGCTTGCACCAATAGACTGAAATAGCACACTGAAATCACTCAGACACGTACCGTTTGCCCTTCAAAACGACTATCCCCCATGCACCTTTGTCTCCCACTAATTTTCTGTTGATCTTTGTGGGACGCAGCTTGGCCGCATACTTTACTGAGATAATGGGGATGGCACGGAGGGAAAGGGCGGGCGCATGGGGGTGCAGTAAAAGGATCGGAGTTGCCCTGAGGTAAGGTAACTAGCCTAGCCTCCCTGTGGAAGGAAGCACTGTCGCCTTGCCTTCCTGTAACGGCTTGAGGTTGGCCTGAGGTAGCTAGCCCTGAGGTGGTTGGCTTTGAGATAAAAGTGTTGTTTTGAGACGTCGCAAAACAACACTTGTATCACGCGGCTTGAGGTTGGCCTGAGGTAGCTAGCCCTGGGGTGGCTAACCCTGCGATGCGAGGGATCGCAGTGGTGCACTGTACGTACGTTTCCAGAATCGCTCAGTGGGCATATCATCGTGGGACTGTACGACCACACGCGGAAACACATGCATGTTTTGAGTCGACTTAAAAACACAGTGGTGCACTGTACGTTGCCAAAATCGTAAGCTCTCTGGGCAAATCATCGTGGGACCACACGCGGAAACACATGCAGCCAGCATCAAAGCTACCGTGAAGCGTGCGAGCGACACATTCGTTACTGTGAAACCCTGGCAGGCAGGCACTACGGCTGCAGCTTGGTGCGCCTTGTGATGCTACTAGTAGCAGTACTAATAGTAGTACGTACTACGTACGTCTGTAGTGTTTTGAGTCGACTCAAAACGCGCCTTGTGTTGCTAATGCTATTATACTACTGCTATAGCAGTCTATATGGAAAGGACTAACGGGCTAGCTGAAGGAGCACTGACTTGTGAAATGGTGAAACGAAGATGATTCATTTTGCGACAGGGTTATGACATGAGATAGGCCTGAGACACTCACTGATAGTCTTCCCTTTCCAAAAGCCGAGAGGCATCACATGAGCGGCAGATGCGGCTGTGGAAACGTTGCCGTCGCGTGGGAGGACACTTTGGACTCGATTTGGCGCGAGGGGTGATGCCACGGATGCTGCAGCCGTGAAGATCGCCGCACCTGGTGGGGAGGGAAGGGCAGGGCAGAGCAGAGCATGGTCGTGGTCAGGATGAGGGGCGTGCGTTGGCACGGGAGCTGTCAAGAACCAAAATAATAAGAAAAACCCTGCAACATCAAAGACGTTAGAGTGCTAGAGCACAAATCTCAGCCAAATGAATTCTTCTGACAGGCGGAGAAAAGCCAGGAATAGCAATCATCATCACGTCGTTGCTGTCTGTGACACAGCAGATGAGGATGCACAGTAGCAAGAGCGGGCCAAGTGGCTGCAGCAGGAGGGAAAAGAGCAGTGGAGGGAGTCGAGGAAGGGAACGAGAGAAGAACTCCCAAGTGACAATAGCACAAGAAACGGCAGTGCTTACATAGCAGGATGAGAAAGGGAGAGGCTGCGGGGCGCTCCATGATTGGTAGAATAGATAGGAAGGTGGAAAAAGTGACGCTCTGAGAGAATGACGCATGAGAGAAACTAATATACTCGTTCAAGTACCCAATCCGAAAGGGCGGACTTGGCATTTCCTACCTCGAGCAGAAGGTCTCGAAACCCTCGGGAGGAGGGTTTGGCTAGGAGAAGGACTGGGCCAACGGGGGTTGGATCGGAACGAGTGGCACTGCCGCGACGGTAGTAATGGCCAAAGCTGCCGCACCCGAACTATGGCCCTGTTCCGCAACACGAAGGACGGTGAGGACGCCAGCGCGGCGGTGCCCTCGGAGTGGGGGTGCTACGTTCAGACAAAAACATCCCACTTACTAGTATGTTTCTTTCCATATCTAAGGTGAAGGAGGGCGGGCACGAGGGACTTGGCTTGCATTGGGGGTGCCTTGTAAGGGCGCGTCAGGTTGAAACAGCTACCCCTTTTTGTCTTGTAACAGATACAAACAGTGATATGCGAAAATTGAGGCGGAAGTGTTCAAGGTTGGGTACAGTTTCGGAACTGACAGCAGATGTACAGTGTACGTATGCCAACCAGATCAAAAACGTATGGCGGTTCGCGTACCTCGTCAAGCGGAGAAACGGGTAACATTCTTGTGGTCGCCACACGAATTCGCACACAGTATTGCTATTTTCGGGACATGCAATTTGCGGCGGCAGTTATTGGTTACTGCTAGCGCGTGAAATTGTGGTGTCTTATTTGACCAGGACGTATGGGGTGAGCGGGGATTGGTTGGCCTTTTTGTTGGCGAACATCTGTAACTCTGGCGATTTCGCACTGTAAAGGAACTGAACAGCGTTGACCGTGTCAGTACACTTAGAGCAAGGGCTTCGAGGCACACGTATCATGTACGGTTCACGTTCAGGTGCTGTCAACATAGTACCATAACATTACTGAAATATGAAAATCTGGCTGTTCATCTAAACCTGACGCGCCCTAGCAAGCATCAAGCTCGCAACAACCGAAATGCGGATTGCCGCAAAGGTGGACGACTTTATGCGACTATTGTTAATAGCTGTGTTGGCGCGAATGGGAACATGCGACCATCTGCCAGAAGGCGATTTTTCTGGGAAAATATGCCGCTAGACATAAACAGTGGCCTATACTTCTATAAATTTGGGCCATTTTCAGGTGCAATATCCGATTGCTAGGAAATCTATTCAGGTGCGATCCAATTTACTATGCAGGTCCGAACACCAGATTCATTTTTAGGTCTTTCTGTGGATAACAGATTTTCATCCGAGATACGATTCGAAATAACAATAATAGTCTGAATCAAAATCGATTTCGAATCACGCCAAGCAAATTTCGAATGGTCACATCATACTTGCCCAATTTCGATAATTTCTGAAACGAAACTGAATCAGTATAAACACAAGAGCGAATGACAGGGCCTACATGATAGATTTCTCAGCCCAGGTTAATCGTGATGTAGCCACCAAGATGCCCATCAAAATTTCACGATGGAGGTCACTCACTTTGGCGCTGTTCATGAGCCCCGAAACAGAGGATGAGGATGCTGCTCCGGAAGAAGAAAAACGACAACACACCAATTGCATGTGCTGATATAACCAAGAATCAAGTAGATAGGCTGAGATCTGTTAAGTCTGAGAGGAGACAATAAAGTCTCTGTAGTGACCTTGTTGAGTAATAATTGAAGGAGAACAAGATGATTAAGAGATAAGAGTACAAGAGATTAAATAGCAAACTAGCTAGCCATGTACTATGAGGGGTACATTCCCTTATTAACTGTATTGCATAGCTACAGTAACCACGACTATTGCTATTCTTGACAGTTACAATGTTGCAGCGAACAACTGTCGCGCGGTTACTGGGTGGTCAAGGGTCACGTCCCGTTGACTTCTCTCGACGGTTGACCTTCGGGTGACCCTCGACCTTCCGCGTGCTCTATATGAGCTAATGCGGTACTGGTACAGTTAAATATCTTCAGGAATGTTTATAACCTTTCCGTTATTCCAACACTCCCCTTCGTTCCTGAAGGTGTGCTACGTGTGATTTCTTGGTGATCCCGCAGAGGTTGGCGTAGCGCTGGTACTGCTGACGTGGCAGTTTCTTCGTCAGGAAATCTGCTGCCATGTCACCGGTCGGGCAGTATGTGAGTTTGACTCTCCCCTTATCGATTACGTCTTTCACGAAGAAGTAGCGAAGGGCGATGTGTTTGGTGCGGTTGACGAAGCCGGGTTTGTTTGCGATTTTTATCGCGCTCTGATTGTCGCAGAGTAACGAGAAGTGCCCGTTCATCGCCACTTTCGCTTCTTGCAGGAGTTCCGTCAGGTACAGTCCTTCGCGAACAGCTGCGCTGGCTGCGATGAATTCTGCTTCAGCTGACGAAAGGGCGATGAGCTCTTGCTTCTGAGAGTTCCAGGAGATGAGTCCAGCAGGTTGGAGTTGGAAAATGAATCCTGTGCGGGAGCGTCTGTTGTCAACATCTCCTGCGTGGTCGGCGTCTACGTAGCCATGTAGCTGCATGGTGGCCGTTAGATTAGCTTCGTAGGTAAGGCCGACGTCAAGAGTAGAGACGAAGTATTGAAGTGCTCGGCGTAGATCTAGTAGATTCTCCCCTTCAGGTCGCTTCAGATACTGTGCGAGCTGGCTTGCGACGTAGGAGAGATCGGGCCGGCACGTGACGGCGGCGAACAGGAGACATCCCAGCTGCTGCTGATAGAGACGATGATCGTCGGAGGAGAGGGGTGTGGTGTCTGGAGCGTGGTTAGGAGGGGGAGTGCGGTAAGGGGTGGTGATGTTGATTGGTGCGATGGCGAACCGCTTCGCGAGTGTTTCGGCGTATTTGGCGGGGGAGAGATGGATGGAGGAGGCGGACTGAGTCACATTGAGGCCTAGGAACTGTGTGACGTTGTGGTTGACCGTCATTTCGAGTTTCGCCTTGATGTCAACCTCGAACTGGTCCAGGAGCTCCGTGTCGTCCCCGGTGTAGAGGAGATCGTCGACGTAGGCGACGAGAAAAATGAATTTGCCGCGTGATTCCCGAGGTCGTGCGGCAGCTGGGTGAAGCCGAGCTCGATGAGAATGGTATGGAGATACTGCTGCCACAGACGAGGTGCCTGCTTGATCCCGTAAAGGGACTTTTGGTTAAGACAAACAGCGCCGTCGTTTTCTTCGAATGCGTGCGGCTGCTCGACGAAGATGATGGCGTCGACGGGTGCGTACAAGAAGGCACTGCCAACGTCGATTTGTCGAAGCGGTCGCTGTTTGACGGCCGTGATGCAGATGAGAATGCGCACCGAGGTGTGGCGGCCGACTGGTGCGTAGGTGAGGGTGAAGTCCACCAGGTGCGTTTGCTCAAACCCCCGCACCACCCATCGCGCCTTGTATTTGTCGATCGAGCCGTCCGCCAAGGTCTTGATGCGGAAGTCCCATTTGCCGCTGAGAATTTTCATCCCCTTCGCCGATGACCGAGGGACCAGCTTCCATGTGCCACGTTTGTTCAGTGACACGACTTCTGTTGCCATGGCTGCTCTCCATTTCTCACTGTCGGGGCCAGACAGGGCTTGGCGGACAGTGGTCGGTTCTTTGGGGGAAGCGTGGCGAACAGCGACGGCGAGACCGAGAACACGAAGGCCGGTTTCGTTGGTCTTTTCGTAGTGAAGGCGATCGTAGTCGTGGAAGCTGGTAACTTCGACCACGTCGTCGTCACTTTCGTTGCCGAGGCGGAGGGTGTCTTGCGAGGAGTTGGGTTGCGGTAACTCGGTGTCCGGGGATCGGCGCGCCTCACTGTTGTAGTCATGAGCTTCGCGTGTTATATCGTCCGGATCGGGTTGGTGTAGAGGTATAAATGTTGGAGTCCTGAGCGGGCTTGTGAGGGGGATGCTCGGGGCAGAGTCCATTTGGGTGACTTCAGCTGCGTCTGCATCTTCCGCCAGGTCAGCTTCGTCGTGTGACGTGGCAAAGCTGCGATGGCCCTCGAAGAGCATATCTGGTAGCTTGTCGGCTTCTTGGTGTTCCTTGAAAAGGGGCAGAGTCAGCTTCTCGTAGAAGATGCAGTCACGTGATTTCGTCACCTCGTGTGTCGCGTAGTCCAGCACAATCCACGCCTTGAATTATTTTTTGATCCCGAGGTGGATGCCCCATCGTGCCCGGTCAGCAAATTTTCCGGTCCTTGCAGTGTGAGGTATGTACTGTACCATGCAACCAAACACCCGAAGCAGACGCGTGTCTGCTTTTCTGCCCGTCCATGCCCGGTAGGGAGAGTTGTTGTTCTCGAGGCTTAGCGAGGACAACAAGTTGTGCAGCCGAACAGCGTGGTTCGTCGCAAGCGGCCAATATTTGGTTGGGATGGCCGACTGCTTCATCAGGGCCCTCATCCGCGTGGCAAGGCTCCTGTTTGTCCGTTCTGCTACACCTTGCTGTTGGTGAGCGTAGGGCAGGGACACCAGGTGCTCAATCCCCTTCTGCTTGAAGAGTTCCTTGAACTCGTCTGAGAAGAACTCCAGGGCTCCGTCCGTCTGCCAGGCCTTGAGTTTTAATCCGGATTGTCGCTCAGCCTGCTTCATCCACGCAACGAAGCACTCGAAGGCGAGCGGCCTGCAGTCAGTGTTGACAGCCCAGACGTAGCGAGTGGAGGCGTCGATGAAGGTGAGCGTATAATGTTCGCCGTCAAGACCTTCCTGACTGAGAACCATAAAGTCGCTGTAAACTTTATCCAGCGGCTTGTAGCGTTCGTAGCCCGGAGGTAAGTCGGGAAAAGGCTTGTGGGTGAGCGATGCTGTTGGGCAGACGGTGCAAGGTGGATCAGCTGAGTCCGCGGTGAGAGAACCGTTTCGGGGTAGGAGTAGTGCGTCGTCGTCGAAGACTCCCGCCTTGAGCGAATTTTTGAGCGTGGCGTGAGAAGGGTGTCCGAGCCGTTGATGCCATGTTTCTGGTTCCGCACGGTAGCCGACTGTTTTCTGATAATATTTGTGTCGCGCTGCTTCGTCGTTTGCCTCCCCTTCAGGTCCTGCATCGGCGGCGTCATCGATGTCGGCGGCGAGCGCGTGAATTGACTTTCGCTCCAGAAGCGCGTGAGGAATACCGATGATGTCGTCGGTGTCGCCGGCTTCGGCTTGGTCTCCGGTAACAAGCAGGTACTGGTTGGGCCAGTCGCGAACTGGAAGTCCCTTCATGGGGATTCTGAAGTAACTGTATTCGGCACCGATGACCTCAATTTCTTGTGGTCCTTGTTCTGGCGGCTCCGGCTCCTCGGTAGGTTCAGGTAATTCCGCTGCTTCTCCCATGAATTTGTAAGTTGCTTCTGCTTCTGACTCCTTTGCCATTGGTTTGGGTGTGGCAGGGGCGTATTGATTCGGAAGGGGAGGACCTCCCCAGTTGGTGCCGTGAGTTGCCCAGTAAGGGTCGATGGCGGCGACATCCGTAGGAGGGAGTCCAGCTGCTTCGTCATGGGTTTGCGGCCCTCGTTCGGCTTCAGCTGAGGTTCCCCATCCTCTGCCAGCGGTCTCTCCTATTGGTGGTGCCGTGGCGGTCCCCCAGTCAGTCGTCCCTGCTTCCCCTGTTGGTGGGGGCGGAGTTCCCCAACCGGTCGCCTCGACTTCTTCCGTTGAAAGGGCGCCCCAGCCACTTGTGGTTGCTTCTTCCCAGGGACCAAGTGCTGGCTGTGAAGTGCCACAACCCCATCTGGTTGTTCTGCTTTCTCCGGTGGTTGGTGCTGCAGATGCAGACGTTCCACTGTCTTCTTCCATTGTGGCAGGTTCGGCTTCTGCAGGAGTGGAGGTCGATGCACCTGGAACGGTGCGCAGGCGCAGGAGGCCGTCGGAGGCGGGCCGCTCGAGGTCCATTTCCATCGGATGGGACCATGTCGGTGCCTTTGTGGGGGTCGTCTTTAGTAGCAACGTGCGGTCGGAGTCGCCGGTGGTTCCTTGAGCCGAGAATTGCAGCAGAAAAACTCCGTCGTTGTCTATCGCCTTGCCGATGTAAGTCTCGTTGTAGAATAGCTCGAAGGTTTTCTCTTTGCGATTGCTGCGAATATCGACTCCGCACCGCATGAGTTGAGCCGAGGAGAGTAGATTGTATTGCAGCTCTGGGGCGACGAGGACGTCTCCAATATGAATCGTAAACTTTGTGTCATTGGCTTCGAGGTAGATTTCGCCAATGTCATAAGCTTTCATCTTGCCGTTGTTGGCGACGGTGATCTCGCAGGGTCATCGCATGCGCTGTGAGTTACTCATGAACGCTGGAGATCCCACCATGTGCTGCCCGCAGCAACTGTCGAGGTACCAGGTGTTGGAGTCCTCATGGCGTTGGCGTGCGATGTTGGCGATCTTGGGCGTGACGATGCGATCAAAGTCGCCGGTGTACGGTGAGAGGGCGAAGTATCTGTTTGCGGAGATGCTTGGCGGTGATTCCGGAGTTGGCGGAGGGAGCTCGAAGTCGGGTGGAATGTCTGGGGGACGATCGATCCACGTATGGATTGTGGGGTCGTTGTCTGGGCTGGGCGCAACAGGGTTGATGGGATCGTAGAGTCCGAATGTTACTCGATCGTAGTATCGGAACCCTCTATTGCGGCGAGCCATGCAGTTCATGATTGTCCCTTTTCCTTTGTCCTTCACCGTGATGAGTGCAGGAGATTGAGAAGTGCTGGCAACGGAGGGAGGCGACACGGTGGAGGTCGCGGCAGGAGGTTTTGTTTGTGCTGAGGGCTGCTGATTGGAGACGTTGCGTCTCTCGTCAGCGGCTTGACGCTTGTAGCACTGGTCGATAGTGTGGCCAGACTTCTTGCAGTATTTGCAGAAAGCTCCTTTCTTTCCGCGCTGCTCCCCTTGTGATGCTCCTGTGTAAAAGACTAACTTCTCCCGTTTGACATTCTTCTCATTGTACAGGTCAATCCTTTTGCTCGGAAAGAAGTGTGGCGCACAGAGCCGACTCCGAAATCGTTGCTCGGGCGCGAAGAAGTGACTGGCATTGTCGCCAGTCGGGGCCGAGACCAGAGATGACCATCGAGATGAACATGTCGTCGGGAACGCGCGCACTGCTTCGTCACCTGCACAGCGTACGCACCAAGTCCACCTTGTGCTGACGACTGCATCTCATCTGCCAGGTCGACCTCGGGATACCACCACCGAGGTCGTCCTTGCCAACCTCGCCTGGGCGACCTTCGCGTGCCTTCGCAGACCCTCGTCACCCAGGTAACCTGGTCGACCGGGCAACCACGTCGACCAGGTGCTCCTGTGCGTGCCTGTCGACCTCCCAAGTCGACGGCCACCTCCAGTCGACCTCACCAGGTCGACCACGCCCTCTGGTCGACCAACTCCAGGTCGACGACACTCCTTGTCGACCACCTCCAGGTCGACCAGTACTCCTGTTGGCCGACCACCCAAGTCGGCTACCCCAGGTCGGCGTCCCCAAGTCGACGCCCTCTGCAGGTCGACTTCCCAAGTCGACCACCCGAAGTTGGCGCCCTCCCGAAGTCGGCGCCCTTGCAGTGGCCCCCGTGCTGACCACGCTGCTGCAACTCTCGAGCCAGAAAGTACCGCAGAGCGATGTGCTTCGTTCTGTGCTCCAGTCTGTGCTCCTCACACAAGGCAATGGCAGCCTTGTTGTCGACGTACAGCACTGGAGGAGAACGAGGCCGCTCTCCCAGGTCGGTCAGCAGGTAGGTGAGCCAGCGTAACTCCTGAGCAGCCATGGCGGTGGCGTAGATCTCAGCCTCACAACTGGAGCTGAGAACAGAAGACGAGCGAGTAGAACGCCAAGAAACAGAACCAGAGCCAAGGCTGAAGGTGTAACCCTGTAACGACCGCTGCGTAGCCTGGTCGTCAACCCAAGAAGCGTCTGAGTGCCCAGTGAGGACCACCTCTCGCCGTCCTCCAAGCACGAGCCCCATGCCCGATGTACTGCACAAGTAGCGCAGTACCCTCTTCGCAGCATCCCAGTGCACCTTTCGGTGCCGACCAGGAGCCACGTAGCGAGCCAGAAGGCCAAGAGGGTACGCAAGGTCAGGATGAGTGCAAGTCATCAGGTACATGAGGCAGCCCACTAGCTCTGGGTAAGGACCACTCGGCTCTACGGACTCATCCAAAGGCAGAGCTGAGAGCGAGTGACCTATAGCCAGAGGAGTGGCCTGTGCTGAGGACCAGGTGAAGCCGAAGCGCTGAAGGACCTGCTGCACCATGTGTGACTGAGTCAGTGTGATGGTGCGGCGTGCTCTGTCCCGGGTGATCTGCAAGCCAAGGTAGCTGCGCAGCTCACCCAGGTCTGTGCACGTGTGTCTCTTCTGCAGCTCGGACTTCACCAGGGCGAGGGCCTCAGTGTCAGCAGTAGCAAAGACCAGGTCGTCGACGTACACGAGGATATAGAACGGCGGCAGCGAAGTGTCGGTGCGTAGAAACAGTGAAGGGTCAGCAGTCGAAGGCGCAAACCCAAGAGCCGCAAGGGTAGTCCTCAGTGTGTCGTGCCACTCACGGGGTGCCTGGCGGAGACCGTAGACTGGCCGGCGAAGGCTCCACTGGGTACCAGGAGGGAACGACCCAGTGAAGCCAGGTGGGCGGCGCAGCCAGATCTCCTCGTGCAGGCTGCCCTGTAGGAAAGCTGTGCTGAAGTCAAGGGAGTGAAGCTCGTAGTCACGCTGAGCGGCAACGTGCAGCAGCACCCGAAGAGTAGTCATCTTCGGGGTAGGGGAGAAGGTCTGGAAGAAGTCAACTCCCTCTCGCTGACTGAAGCCTCGAGCAACGTAACGCGCCTTGAAGACAGGCGGAGAACCTGGTGGCCGCTTCACCCTGAAAATCCACATGCCATCGACGATGTTCGCCCCGGGAGGGGGAACCTCATCGACGTAAGTGCTTGTGGACTTCCAGGATGCCATTTCTGCGTCCATGGCTGCCTGCCACTGAGAGGAGTAAGGACCCGCGATCGCCTCAGCGTAAGAGCGCGGTGTGGGGATGTCTATAGCATCCGGGTCTCCCTCAGGTGCAAGCAGCATGGCCACGAGATGAGGCGCAGCAGCCGCAAGACACGCAAGGTCCTCCTGTCTGTCCTCAAGGACGTCCGTGCCAAGAGCACACTCACCCCCGACGGACGGAGGACAGACAGACTCAGACTCAGCAACAAGACAAGCAGCGTAGTCTAGACGACAGGCAGCAGCAAAGTCAACAAGCTCAGCGACCAGGGCAGACGCAGCAGCAGACTCAAACGACGGGTCAGTGACAACAGTGGCTAGCAGACGCGTGACAGTAGGGTGCTCAGCACGAAACCGGTCAGACTCAGGGTCTGCGACGTCAGGCAAAGAGGACGCAGGGGGAGACGGAAGAGGAGTACGCTCCGGAGTAGGGGACCGAGGCAGGGCTACAAGGCGTGCGCGGGGGACAGCCGGCTGACGCGGACGAGGAACACGACGACCGGTACGACTAGGACGAACAGGCGAGACAGGACGCGACGCAGGCTCACGACGCTCAGCAAGACTACCTGGCTGCTCAGTGTAAGGAGAAGGAGCAGGCAGTGGTGAGCCAGGCTGTAACGGAAGACCAGTAGACGACGGGAGAGTAAGAACCTGACAAAGAACAGAGTCAGGCGGCGGCAGAGACGACGGAGACGGCGGAGCGAAGAACAGTCGTGTCGGCGCAGCTGCACCAGTACCAGCAGCTCCAGCAGCTCCAGTACCTCCAGCAGCGCTAGCACCTCCAAAAGTTCCAGAAGCTCCAGCCCCAGAACCGACACCGCCAGGCCCAGGGTCTCCAACCCCAGTGCCTCCAGCAGCAGCACCCCCAGAACCAGCACCTCCAGTCCCAGGGTCTCCAGCCTCAATGTCTCCAGCATCAGCACCCCCAGAACCAGCACCTCCAGTCCCAGGGTCTCCAGCCTCGGTGTCTCCAGCAGCAGCACCTCCAGACGCAGCACCCCCAGCCCCAGCAGCTCCAGTACCTCCAGTACGAGCACCTCCGGGACCAGCGACTCCAGCACCTCCAGTAGACAAAGGACCAGCACCACTCCCAGCTCCAGGGACGTCAGCAGAAGTACCTCCAGCAGCAGAGCCCCGGGCTCCAGCAGCGCGACCCTGACGGCGACCGTACCAGTCGTGCAGCTGCTGTGAGGTGAGAGGCACACGCGGACGAAGGCGGCCACTCCACGGAGACCGCACAGCAGCAGACTCAGAACCCTCAGCGCCAGCACCCGCAGCAGCTCCAGAACCTCCAGCACCAGCACCAGCTCCAGAACCTCCAGCGCCAGCACCCTCAGTAGCTCCAGAACCTCCAGTAGTAGAGGCACCAGCGCCAGCGCCCCCCGCAGTAGGGCCCCCAGCTGCAACAGCGCGACCCTGACGACCAGCGTACCACTCACGCAGCTGCTGTGGGGAGAGAGGGGGTCGACGGCTAGGGTGCAGCAGCGAAGCACCA
This sequence comes from Closterium sp. Yama58-4, assembly GCA_947470075.1. Classification (NCBI taxonomy): domain Eukaryota; kingdom Viridiplantae; phylum Streptophyta; class Zygnematophyceae; order Desmidiales; family Closteriaceae; genus Closterium; species Closterium sp. Yama58-4. The sequence continues at coordinate 939,803 of CANIUD010000120.1, read as the reverse complement.
GCGGTGCGACTGGGGAGACAGCCGCTCCAGGGGGACCGCTCACCAGACCCCACAGTGCCCCTAGGCGCAGCTCTCCCAGACTCAGAACCTCCAGGCTCAGCACCTCCAGACTCTGCACACCCAGGCTCCGCACCCCCAGGCTCCGCACCCCCAGGCTCCGCACCCCCAGGCTCCGCACCCCCAGGCTCAGCACCCCCAGGCTCAGCACCCCCAGAAGCAGCACCCCAAGCAGGACCTGAGTCACCAGTGACCTCAACCGGCGGAGGCAAAGGAGGAGGGTCTACCTGAGACACACCTGAAGGAGCAGGACCGGGAGCGGGGAGGGGGTCTACCTGGGTAGCACCTGGAGCGAGGAAGAGCGGGGGGGGGGGAGCGGGGCAGTGCGGTAGGGGAAGAGACGGTAAAAGGGAACCGACTCGTCGAACGTGACGTCCTGAGACGCAAAGACACGGCGCGAGGTGGGGTGGTAAAACTGCCAACCAGGCGCGTCAGGGACAAAGCCAAGGAAGACACAGGGGACAGCGCGGGCGGAGAGCTTGTCCGCGGTGGTATCGCGGACAAAGGCACGAGAACCCCAGACCCGGAAACGCGACGCATCGCCAACCTCCCCCGTCCACAGCAGTGTGGGCGAGGTCTCCGGCAAGGAGACACGGGGCCAGAGGTTGAGCTGATGCGCGGCGTACCAGACCGCAAACGGCCACAGAAAATGGGGGGCAGCCGCATGGACCATGGAGGTACGAGCGACCTCCATGACCAAGCCAATGCGGCGCTCAGCAACCCCATTCTGCTGCGGAGAGGCCGGAAGCGTGAACGACTGGGTGATGCCGTGCTCCGCACAGTAGGCTGCCAAGAGGTCGGAGGAAAACTCACCACCTCTGTCAGAGTGCAGACGCAGGACGGGAAACTCTGTCCCGAACCGCCGGCGGAGCTGGAGACGAGCAGCGCGCATCAAGGGGATCAAAACATCAGGGACCTCACCCTTGGTGCGCAAGGGGAAGACCGTGGTGTAACGCGTGTAGTCGTCGACGACCAGCAGGAAGTACCGCTCGTGGTCCTGTCCACGGACGCTGGCTGCGCGGCAGGCAGCGCGACGGCGGGCAGCGCGGCGGGCAGTGCGACGGGCGGGCAGCGCGGCGGGCAGCGCGGCGGGCGGGCAGCGCGGCGTGCAGCGCGACGGGCGGGCAGCGCGGCGAGCGGGCAGCGCAGCGGGCTGCGCGACTGGCGGGCGACGCGGCAGGCAGCGCGACGGTGGGCAGCGCGGCGGGCAGCGCGGCGGGCAGCGCGGCGGGCAGCGCGACGGGCGGGCAGCGCGGGCGCACGAGGGCGCTAACGAGGGGCGCACGAGGGCGCTAACGAGGGCGCGCGAGGGCGCTAACGAGGGGCGCACGAGGGCACAGCGAGGGTGTGCGAGGGCGCTAACGAGGGCGCGCGAGGGCGCTAACGAGGGCGCACGAGGGCGCAGCTAGGGCGCAACGAGGGCGCATCGAGGGTAGGGCGCGGGGTAGCGTGGTAACCGCATGCGTGCGACGGTGGGCCCTAAAAAAAGATCGGTAGGTCCTAGGGACCTCCTGCTCTGATACCATGTTGAAATCACAGGCAGGAATGATGAACTAAGAGCATGCAGGAGTACAAGTAGTAAACCCTAATTGGGTTGTACCCCATATGGGCTACCCCACTACAGCCTAGACAATATGCACCATATATGTTTGACATAGTACGATATAGGGAGGAACCTGACATGTGAATGGGATGCCTTGCCACTTGTAATTGGCCAGCACTGCTCGCCTGTGAATGACATGGACTGCCTCGTGTGAATGGGCTGCACTGCCTCATATGAATGGGCTGCACTGCCTCATGTGAATGGGTTGCACTGCCTCATGTGAATGGGCTGCACTGCCTCATGTGAATGGGCTGCACTGCCTCATGTGAATGGGCTGCACTGCCTCATGTGAATGGGCTGCACTGCCTCATGTGAATGGGATGCACCGCCTCATGTGAATGGGCTGCACTGCCTCGTGTGAATGGCCTGCACATGTATGTTGTCACGACCTTACTTGGGGCATTGAAGGTAAGTTTACGTTGGAGTGCCATGCTGGCGGCTAGCCTTTCAGCGTTGCTGCGTCCAATTCCACGGGAGGATTGATTTGGAGGCGACATCACCAAGCGACGTCTAATTCGAGCAGCAGCCTCCGCTCCGTTTTCAGCCTCGTCCCTTCCAGAGGATGAAGCATTCACATTCGGGGACGAATCCCTCGCCTGCTCCACCCGTCGGCCAGATTGGCGGCCTGCCGTTGCTGGAGATGAATCGGGAGTGATTAATCCTGGTCCCCCTCCCCCTTGGTCCATGCCACTTCCACCAGGCCCATGTGGATGGGGGCTGTTGTGCTCAACTCCCATCCAACGCTGTTGCCATCCTCTCTCTGAAGAAGTATCGCCTCCCACGTCCCCACCATTAAGATCGAACCCACCCGGGTCATCTTCATATTCCCTATCGCCATCCCCCTCCGTCACAGCCCAACGTCCACGAGTCCCAGAGCCTGAAACCAACTTCTCCCTAAGACTCAGCCAAGGAGCAGTGTGTGTCATCCACCTCTTAAAATCATCCCACCTCGCATGATTCTCTATGTCGACTTCGGTAGCCTGCACGAGTGTACAGTAAGTCAATCAGTTGTCGATCAGACATACTCACATATAAGAGAGATAATATATGATTGCGATAATGGCGTATGTGCTGCAACTCACCACTATGCTGGGATCGAAGAAGTCCTCCCTCGGATTCCAATGTACCCCCGAGCACACCCAACCCTTCAACTGCTTGATGTCTTTGACCCAACCTCGGACATCCTTGACTCTATTTTTGAGCTGATCGACTGTGAAGTTGAGCTCTTCATGGTCAGCACTCCACCGCGCATGAATATCGCCCCAGCATGTGGTGTGTTGAAGGAATCTGACGTCGTTTGGCGCCATCGAAGAAAGGAATATTTCTTCGATCGTACAAGGAATCCCCTGCTCCAGCCCTCGACGCTTGGCGCCACCTGAACGGCGTATATCAATCGAAAGATTCGGTTTCTTCGAGCCGCCTGCTCCAGCAGCTACTGGAGACGAAAATGGCCCCAGGGGAGAAGGCCAATAGCTACATCAATCGCTGTCGGAGCCTCCGCGATCAAATCGCGAAGTTGGGAAGCAACATATCCGAAGAAATCTTCGTGAATGTCGTACTTCAAGGGCTCGACCCAGAGTGGCGGCCCTGCAAGGCGCTTCTCCGACAGCAGGGGGTCATCTCGGAGGCCGCCCTTTGCGCCGCCCTTCTCGTCGAACAGAGAGACATGGACCAGCAGCGACCAGCGCTGCGAAGAGACCGGGAACGCCTCGCCTTCTACGCCGACAACACTGAAGAGCGACAGCTGCGGCGCCTCTACTGCAAGATTTGCAGGAATTTTGGGCACTTGGCAGATCGATGTAAATTCCGATCTCGCCCTTGCTAGACCAATCCGAGCACCTGGTCCGGCCGACAAGACGCACGAAACGACACGCATCCAGCCCAGGGTACCAACCCTCATCGCGCAACCTGCCCTAGCCCGCAACGTCATGGGAAAATGGCCATGACTGGCGAATCTCGTCGTCGCCGCGCGCGCTCATCGTCACCTGAGCCAGCACCTCACCCAAACGATGCGTTCTCCAACAACAACCCATTAAGCACGCGCCATGACTTCAGCGACGATGATGATCAAGATTGGAATCTCCCAATCCCGCTGCTTGAAAGTCCCCCGCACGTACCTGATACGCGGGCGGCGCCACTCGATTGGCTCTCGCGCGAGCAATTTCTAAAATTTGACACACCACATATCGTCACGCCGCGTCTGGCGCTGCTCACACATGACGATCACAAGCGCTACAATACCTGGTACCTGGACAGCTGCTGCGGCCAGCATATGGTGGGTTCCGAGCGTTTCGTCTCCAACAATGTCGCAACCCCAACAATCGCCTACGTAACCGTAGCCAACAACACCCGCCTGCACGCAAGCGCGCAAGGCATTGTCGTGCTCAAGGCGCGAGGAAGCCGCACGCACATCACACTCAATGATGTGCTCATCTTCCAGAATCTGCGCTTCAACTTGCTTTCTGCCACTCAACTCATGGATTGCGGCGTCGAACTGAGCACGGACCGCGACATGTGTGACATCCTGCTGCACTACTCATCGCCGACCACACCACGCAGGCAGATTGGACGAGCACACTCTGAAAACGGAGCCTTGATATCGACATTCCCAACTGCAGCGGCGATTCCAACGAACTAATTGATCTCGTTCCACCGCGCTTTGAGCACATCCACCGCAGGGACTGGAAACACCCTGACGGAAGACCGTGGGTACCGCACCACCCTCACCCACGCGAGCTGGCGCTTCACGACCCTGACCCAGACGGCATATGTAGAGATTGCCACACGCCCACCGCCTCAACCAGCGCAATTGCCGGCCGCGGTCTCGCCGCCATCGCCGAAGCTGAGCAACACGCACCACCAGAAGAAGGGATGTCAAACCTGGAGCTCGAAATCACAACGCGCGGCGTGTTCGGAACGGTCGAACATCCTCTCATCGGCTCGGCATCGCAACACCTTCAAGGCATGCTGCGCGGTACCAGTGCCGGAACCTTCGACGCCCACTGAGTAGCTCGCCCCTACACACGAGAGGAGTTTCTAAAGGTTTACCCCCACTGGCCTGACCAAGCGAAGAAACTGACAGTGGCGGAAGAGGAAGAACTGGCGCGCCGCGAAGCAGAGGAGCTCCGTCGACAAAGCCTTGCCCAGGTGCGCGACACATTCGCTTGTGCTGCATGGGGCGCCGAAGAGGAAGAAAGTGCCTCCAATGAAGGGGGGTGGGGAAGCGCTGGCAGATGGGGAACAAGCGACACTGAAGAACGAGGCAACACCGGCGGCACCTGGGCTACCGCTGGTGGAGGTTGGGGTACCGCATCTGGCGGCGAAGGCAACGGATGGGGCACTTCCCGCGAAGAACCAAGGGGGGGAGAAGAAGCAGAGACAGAGCCTCCTATTGTTCCCCTTGGTCATCCCACGTGCCGCCCCACACCTGCATTGCCTCCACCAGACATCCAGCCGCACCGCGACCCTTGGTACACCATCGACTAGGGCAACATACCATCAACCCCGCGTCGCACCATCTACGGACCTGCTCCCGAGCCGCGCGAACCAACTTTCGTCCCTGGAACTATCCCTGGGACCAATATTCCCCTCTCCGTATTTCTCGACAGAGAATTCCTGGCGCTGATGATGACCACGGCAAACGACGGCAGAAGAAGAAGAAGCAGAAGAAGTAGCGGCAGAACCTGCCCCAGTACCTGACGAAGACCCCAAAGCAGCGCGCGCACGTTACATGCGCACCTCCGGATTCTGCGCCAGCGATGACCCCTGGCACCAGCGCCTCGAACATCCCTCGTGTGCAACACTAAAAAACTGCATCGAAGCTGGCGTCTTCGCCCCTGGCGCACTCCTACGCCATGACGGCACCGAAATAAGAAGCGTGACACACCCGCGCAACTGCACCGTCTGCCCTGAAGGTGCACTAAGTCACCAGCCATTCCCGCTGCTCGAACCGGGAACCAACCGCTACCCCAAGCTGTACAAGGTGTACAGCGACTTCCTCAACGTGGGGCATTGCGGAGTGAATGACGAGCTGTATACGCTCACCTTCATCGATGCTGGGACGCGCTACGTGTGGGTTGTGAACGTAGAAGCACGCAGCAGAGCGTACGAGGTGTTCCGTCTCTGGCTGGCACACGCGCAGCGGCAATTCGGGGAGAAACTAAAGATCTGGCAGTCGGACGGCGCAGCAGAGTTCAGGAGCAAGGAGCTGCAAGATTACCTGGCGCAAAAGGGGATTGAGCACCACATTTCCCTTCCTTACACGCAGCAACAGCAAGGCGTAGCGGAACGAACGAATCGCACGCTCATGACGAAGTAGCGAGCGCTGATGAAGCAGTCCAGGCTCCCGCCAATCTACTTGACTTACGCGATGCACCATGTCGTGCGGGTGCACAACCTGCTGTCAACAACCGCCATCACCGGCAACTTGTCCCCGCATCTGAAATGGACGAGGACGAAGGGGGACACATCCATGCTCCGCGTGTGGGGGTGCATGGTGCAGTTACGCCCGCCGATGTCAACTATCAGAAAGTTCACGAGCCGCGCGCGCTGGGGAATCCACCTAGGCATCAGCCATGAGCACAAGGCATGGATCATTCTAGACTTGCTCAGCAAGAAGACCACCCATGCACGCGACGTCATATTCTACGAGCGACTCTTCCTCGACCAGTTCCGCAAAGATGAGCAGACGAACGCGAACCGCGTTTACGCCAACGACGGGCATAGCTATGCAACACCCGAGGACGAAGCAGCTGCGGCCATCCTGGAGCAGGACACCAGAGGCGAGTTCACAAGAGGAGATCGCCACAGCAGCGACGTCGACGATGATGATTCCTTCTGGGGAGGAATGGGCGGAACAGGAGGAAGCGGCAGAGGCGCAGCACCACCAGCACCACCTGAACCAGAGAGTGACGACGACGACGTGCAGGAGGTTGTCCCGCAGCATCGCCACGACAGCACCGTCTCCGGGCTGCAGTTTCTTGGGCTTCACACCGCGACCTCAACAGCGCCACGTGTCATCGAACCGAAAAATCCGCGCCAAGCTCTCACTGGGCCACACAGCAAGGAATGGCGCGAGGCGATGGATGCGGAAATCAAGGCGCTTGAATCCCAAGACACCTGGGTGCTCGTCGACTGCGCTGCAATCAAGTGAGCAAGGGTTCTTTCTCACCGGAAAGTGGGTCTTCCGTGTGAAGACCGCAGCAGACAGCACGATCGAACGGTTCAAGGCATGCTGGGTGGTGCGAGGCTACAACCAGAGGCACGGGATCAATTTCGATCAAACGTTTGCGCCGGTCAGCCGTCACACCTCCGTCAGAATCCTGCTCGCCATCGCCGCTTCGAGGCACCTGCCATTGCGCCAAATCGACGTGAAGAACGCGTTCCTGTACGCGTTAGTAGATGCAGTCATCTACGTGGAGCAGCCGCACACGTACGGAGAAGGAGACTTGCGAGTATGTCAACTGCGCAAATCCCTTTACGGGATCAAACAGGCGCCAAGACTCTAGCAGCACTACCTGCACAACATCCTGCTTGAAATAGGCTTCAAGCAGATGCCTGATGACCCTGGGATGTACCGCCGCGATTTCCGCGGAGATTACATCCTACTCACCGTCTATGTCGACGATTTACTCTACACGGGGTCAAGCAACGAACTGCTCGAGCAATTCGATAAGAATTTGGCGGGGCGCATTGACATTACCTGCAACTACGAAGTGAAGCATTTTTTAGGACTCAACATCTCCTACGCGCCAGAAGCTATCCACCTCTCAGCGGCTAAGTACGCAGAGGAGCTTGGAAAGTGCTTCAACATTTCACATGCGCCGCTCTCCACTCCTTACCGCACTCCCGGACTGAACCACAAACCTGACAACAAGACCCTATCCCCTGCTGGAATCCAAACTTACCAGCAGCAGCTGGGATGCCTGCTCTTTGCCTCCGTTACCTGCAGACCTGACCTCTCCTACATCGCGAGCCAACTGGCTCAGTACTCCCGCAAACCAACGGCTGAGAACCTTCTGGATCTGCAGCGCGTTCTACAGTTCTTCATTTCAATGCCTAAGATTGGGCTTTGTTACTTAACAGTCCGCACCAACCCCATCCTTCAACCTCATCGGCTACGTGGACGCCGATCACGCAGCAGACCCCGACAATCGACGGTCCAGGACTGGGTTCTTGTTTCGCCTCGAACCGACAGGACCAATCTCATGGAACTCGCAGAAATAGGAGTTGGTTTCCCTGTCATCGGCCGAAGCTGAATTCATCGCCGCAACAGTTCGCGAAGGCCTCTATCTGCAGGAACTCCTGCAAGAGGCGAAAATACCAGCTTCATCTACATTTCGCCTGCACTGCGACAACCAGAGCGCAATCCGCATCGCAAACAAGCCTGGATTCATCAACCGCACCAAGCACATTGCGCTGCGGTATTTCTTCGTCAAGGACGAAGTGGACAAGGGCAAGGTGAACCTGACCTACTGCCCGACAGGTGACATGGGAGCTGACTTCCTCACGAAGCGACTGCCACGTCAGCAGTACCAGCACTGCTCCGAACTCAGCGGAGTAGTCAAGCAGGTCAAGTCGAGCTACGGCCAGGAGTGAAGGGGGGTGTTACGAATAGTGGAAAATGATTGTGCACTCCTAACCGCAGCAAAGCGAAGCACACAGTATCGAAGCACGAACGCGAAGAGTCAGAGTCGACTTGAAGGGTTGCAGACAGTTGGAATGGATCTGGACCGTCGGAGCAGACGGCATGGAGCAGCTGCACGATCAAGGGAATTGGCGGGAACCAGGGCTTAGGTTTGGATTTTGCCTACTCACGATTGGCAGTGTAGCTGTTTCAATAACCCTTATGAGCAGTGTGTATTTTCTTCATTACACTGATGGATCAGTGTAACCATGAGTGTCGGAAATTTTACCCTGCAACAGCAGGGTGAGTTTCCGTGGCGTGCTGGCAAGGGAAAATAGACACGGGACACGAGAAACGAAACCAATCAGACACGGGACACGAGACACGTGACCAATCAGACACGAGACTGCTGCCAACAAACAAACTGCACGGAAGGAAACATCACGAACCGACGGATTTCTGAGAGGGGGGGAGGGGGGGGGGGGGGGGGGGGGGGGGGGGGGGGGGGGGGGGAGAGGGGGGGCTGTACGCTCTTCAGTGTAATCGTTGCTAAGGGAAAAAATTCCCCAATGGATCAGTGTGGCCTGGTACAGCGTTACACTGACATATCAGTGTAATACTAATCCTCCAAAAAATTTCCCAAACACATCAGTGTAAGCCCAAAATTTCACCCTTCTAATCAGTGTAGAATGGTGAATTACGCTGATAACGAGAGCCCTGGCGGGAACAGTTTCGTAACTGTTCGAGTCGCACGGTTGGGTTTGAATTCGAATAAGGGAATGTACCCCTTAGAGTACATGGCTAGCTAGATCGTTTCGTATTCCCCCCTGTACTACTATTCATAAGCTTGTATTTGCATGTTTTAATCATCTCAAAGCATTTTACATTCACTCTGTTTTGAGGTCAATGGCCCACCACTACCAATCAGCTGTGTGCGAACCTTCCCGAGGTGATCCTAGGATCGATCAACTATCGATCGTAGGAGCAACCAACAACCCACTCATACACGAGGCTCATGTACGGAATAAAATCCTTTCTACAACCGACCCGACTGGAGTGGAGCTAAACTCAGCTCATCTTCCCTTCAAAAACCGACAGCCCAGTCATACACCCTAACAGGCTCCCCCATGCCTCTCAAAATCCCCTTAATCTCTTCAGCTCCCTCCTCGCTCCTCCCCATGATCATCGCAAACCCTCCCCCTCCCGCCCCTGCAAGCTTCGCCCCACAACTCAGATGCTCCACAGCAGCCAATAGCGCGTCGACATGTGGATTGCTACAGTGCGGGTCGAGTTCCTGGTGAAGGTCCCAGGTGTGGGAAAGAACGCGCCCTAGAAGGTCGAGATCGGCGGTTGCGATCGCGCGGCGGCCGATCTCGGCAAGGTCTGTGAGCCGTTGGATGGTGGAGATGAGGCGAGAGTCCCGCTGCAGGTAACGGGTTACCACATTCTTCAGAACGTTACGCGCCAGCCGCACCTGGGTATCGATCGATAATGGGTGAAAAACAAAAAGTAAGATCTCAACATTGAATTGAGGCGACTATGAAAGGTAAAAGAGTTCCCGGTTGGGGGGGGTCATTGAATGTCACGAGCCACGCGGACTAAAAGCACTGAAGGGGTTTCACTTACCTGGTCACGAACATAACCACGCCCCAGACTCCCCATACCAATGGTCTCACCTACCTGGCCAACAAATACGACCACCAGGCGTTGCTGCAGAGCAGAGTGGAATGCCGGGAGCAGCGGCAACGGGGCGACAACGAGACGAATGGGGCGAGTGGGCAGGCTTGTGGTGCATTTGACGCCCGGGTTAGAGCGTCAAGGGTGCCCGGGTAGAGCCCACCCACTTGGTCCTGCCACCCTCCCCCCGTGCCCATCCTCTGCTCCCCACATTCTTGAGCATGCTACAAGCCGCGTGGACCCAAACAAACTAGAGAGGTCTCACCTGGCCCACAAAGACGACCACCAGGCGTTGCTGCAGATTAGAACGGAACGCCGGCAGCAGGGGTAGAGGGTCCACTACGAGACGAATGGGGCGAGTGGGCAGGCTGGTGGTGCACTTGACGCCCGGGTACAGCCCTCCCACCTGGTCCTGCCACCCTCCCCCTGTGCCCATCCTCTGCTCCTGCAGCAGCACCAGCCGGCTCACTTCCTCGTCTGTCACCTCAGGTGCTTTCTCAGGTGGTTTCTCTGTTGCCTCAGGTGCCCCATCTGTTGCTTCAGGTGTTTGCTCGGCCCCATTCCTGCTCCTCCCTCCCCCTCTGACCAGCAGCAGCAGCGCTCGCACCAAAGCAGCTGCCACTATACTGCTCGTGCCGAGACCACTGCCCCTGGGAACATCGGCCCATGTTCGAATATGCAGGCCAACAAACAAGGAGGAAGAGGAGGAGGAGGGGGAGAGGAGGGTGGATATGCGAGTGACTAGGAGGGCGGCCTTGACTACAACGAAGGGCTCTTGAGGGGAGAGGTGGGTGGGGATGGTGGCGGGGTCTGGGATGTGGAGGGACGCCCCTGAATCGTCCTCCATTAGAACGCCTGTGGAGGGAGCAAGGGCGATGGGTGGGTAGTTCAAAAGATGTTTCAGTGGCTCAAAAACAAGTGGGTGGGGATGGTGGCGGGGTCTGGGATGTGGAGGGACGCCCCCGAATCGTCCTTCATTAAAACGCCTGCAAAGAGAGAGCAGAGAGTGGGCAGGTTGCACACGGTGTGAGGTGCCACAGTGGGAGGATGTGGAGGGTTTTGAGACGTCTCAAAACACTCCTTTCTTCAAGAAAGGGCAGAGAGTGGCCAGGTTGCACACGGTGTGCGGTGCCACAGTGGGAGGATGTGGAGTGGAGCGAAGCAGTGCAGAAATTGTTTCTGCTACGGCACCTGCTGACAAAACACCGTGGTCGTCCTCCGTTAAATGACCTGTGAAGGGGGGCAATGGCTGTGGGGGTAGGCAGGTAGGTAGGTAGCACAGGGTTGGGTTTGAGGTGCTGCAGAGGTCCTACAACCACACTGGAGCTAAGCTCTAGAAGCTCTGGAAGCTCGAGAAGCCCAAGAAGCTTGAGAAGCTCGAGAAGTTGAAGCACTCACCAGGCTCCTTCACAACAGTCACAAAGGTCTCAGGCCAGCCATGTTCAGCACCGTTCTGCACCGTTCTAGGATCCATGGAGGTGTGATGTTGCAACCATGTCCCAAGGCTGTTCCTTCATGATCATTCCCTTCCCTTCCTTTCACTCACCAGGCTCCTTCACTACAGTCACAGTGGCCCCCACTGGTCTCTTTCCGTCCAGCATCACGGCCATGTTCAGCACCGTTCCGCACCGCTCTAGACTCCAGGGAGGCGTGTCGCTCCACCCGCCTGCAATGTCGAGGCGCACTGGCAGAGTCACTGTGACAGTGGCGCCTAGAGGCAGGGCTGCTGGGAGCATGGGTTGAAAGGGCAGAAGGGGAAGGGAAAGACAGAGAGCCATGGTGGAAAGACAGAGAGCCATGGTGGAAAGACAGAGAGCCATGGTGGAAAGACAGAGAGCCATGGTGGAAAGACAGAGAGCCATGGTGGAAAGACAGAGAGCCATGGTGGAAAGACAGAGAGCCATGGTGGAAAGACAGAGAGCCATGGTGGAAAAAACCTCCACATGCATCACAGTGACAGTGGCACCTAGCGGCACGGCTGCTGGTGAGGATGGGTTACACCGTTACAGGGTGCACTGTTACAGGGTGCACCGTTACAGGGTTAAAGAAGAGGAACGGAAGGGGAAGAGGGTGAAACATAGGGAGCAAGGCATGGCGGAACACAGCTCACCCCAAGCGAGAGTTTCATGTCTTTGCAGGAGCTGTCGAAGTCGAACAGGTGGGCTGCGGAGGCCTTATTTCCATCAACTCTTGCTGTTTAGGACAGAGAAACAAACCCCACGCAGCTCACCCCAAGCGAGAGTTTCATGTCTTTGCAGGGAGTTTTTGAGAATTCTCAAAAACTCCATACATGTGGTGGAGCAACACATGTAGTTTCCATTCTGTTCCAGCGAAGAGAACTAGAACTATGTCCAGGCGCATGGCGGTAGAGTTACTGGGACAGTGGCGAGGCGCACGCTGCTGGCGGCAGGGCAGTAATGTTTCAGTGAGGGCTGCGAAGGCAGTAATCACCCAATACCACCCATTACCACCCATTATCATCCACTAGTACACTATTACCCATTATCACACTGACATACCCTTCCGTTGCACGATCTTGTGCCCATCATCATTCACTTTGCTTGAGGTGACCCTTGAGGTGACCCTTGAGGTGACCCTTGAGGTGACCCTTGAGGTGACCCTTGAGGTGACCCCAACCTCATCATCTCTCCCCTCCACCACCCCCACTCCCATGGCTGCTGCTGCCTCCTCAGCCACCGCGCTCATACCCTTCCCACAGAACGCCTCAGAAATAAAATATCATTTGAGCCCCATGGGGTGCACACTCCCATACCCACAACAACTCATCCCCCTCTTGAGCCGACCCTAAGTCATTATTTCTCCCCTCCAACCAACCCCACTCCTCTGCTACTGCTACTGCTGCCTTCTCAGCCGCCACCCTCCACACTCCCTCCTCCAACTCCTCTCATCACACCACATCTGTTACTTGGCAATCACACATCAAATGGCTGAGACACCCTTTATATGACAGTGATTCACATCCACATCAAAGCACTCACCCTGCTTTTGATTCGAGGCTTGAGTCGAATCCATCTCATCATCTATCCCCTCCCCTCCCATTCCCACGGCCACTGCTGCCTCCTCAGCCACAGCCCTCCATACCCCCTCCCCCAACTCCTCTTCTTCACCACCCTCTCTCTCTCCCTCTCGTCCCATCTCCCGCCCTCCTCCATCTCCCTCCCCTCCCTCCTCCCCCCCTTCTTCTCGCTCCTCTCCTCTCTCCTCCTCTCCTTCTCCCCTCCCTCGCCTCTCCCCCTCGCCTCGCACCCCTCGTGCTGCTCTAACCACGTCTAGCTTCGCTTGTAGCACACGGCTCATAGGCACACCCCCCCACTGCTGCTGCTGCTGCTGCTGCTGCCCCTGCTCCCCCTCCTTTGATGCGTTTCTTGCCCCCACAGAAGGAAAGGATGCTACAAGTTCCGAACACAACTGCCCGGCTCCTCTCCTCCTCTCCCTCTCTCTGCAGTAACCAACATGACCGTTCGCATTGCCCCAACCTTCTGTTCTGCTATTGCTGGTTGAGCTGGCGCTCTTGTGAGAACCTGCCACGTGGCAGGTGCTGCTGTGTGCGTCCACCACGTCAGCAAGCAGCAGCTGATGTGTCAGAGAAGCTAAGTTGCGACCCAAGGACCCTCCAGCAGTAGCAGCAGTGGTCCTATCAACGCCACCACTAGCAGAAACAGGTGAGGCACCACCACCACCATTTATTGCAGCCCGAGCAAAGGCAGCGAGCAGCACGGATCGACGGTGAAGGGCCGAGGAGAGCAGAGAAGGGAAGTCGATCTGACGGTGGAGGAGAGCCAGCGACGTGCGGTCGGATCTCCGCCACGTGTCAGCGAACTGTTGGCTGAGAGCTTGGCTGGGAGTGTGACCAGAAGATTGGGCGAGGGTAGGAGGGAAACTTCCAAGTAGCCACATGGCGAGTGGGAGGCCGGAACCAGAGGGGCAGATGGGGAAGAGGAGTGCGTTCCATAGGTCCTGCTTTGGCTGAATCGGGCGGCCTTGGTTGTCTGTATCTGGAAGAGGAAGACGGACAATGGAGTAGGAGAAGGGGCAGGGGAAGGAGTAGTGAGACAGACAGTGGGTGGGTCGCAGTTTTGAGGCGCCTCAAAACGAGACAGTGGGCGGGTAGCAGGAGCAGGGAAGAGAATGGGGCACGAAGCTTTTCCTTGGGGTATGGATAATGAACGTGCAGGGTATGTGGTGGAGAGATGGGATTGGGAAGGGCGGGAGGAAAGGCAGGCAGACTGTGGTGGGGAAAACTGCCTGCTTGAAGAGTGGGTGTGACTTGTTTAAGTGTGGTGTTTAAGTGTCGTGTAAGTGTGTTGGGCCAAGCCAAGGGCAGTATGTGGTTCAATTACAACCGCAGTTGGATATAGGCGAGTGCAGTGCAGTATGTGTTGGGCCAACCGCAGTTGGATATAGGCGAGTGCAGTGCAGTATGTGTTGGGCCAACCGCAGTTGGATATAGGCGAGTGCAGTGCAGTATGTGTTGGGCCAACCGCAGTTGGATATAGGCGAGTGCAGTGCAGTATGCGTTGGGCCAACCGCAGTTGGATATAGGCGAGTGTGAGATTAATCTGAGCAGAACAGCTCAAGGAGATGGACATCTGGACATCTTATTTGGCTAGATGTCCGCGTCCTTGAGCCCTCTGTCTCCCAACCACAGCCCCCATGGCGGTCAATAACCAGCCCAGCAGCAGCCACACCAAAGCATGCAGATAGAGCCAGGAGAATGCGGAGAAAACAGATGAGAGGACAGCTCACCTGGCCAGATGTCCGTCTCCTTGAGCCCTCTGTCTCCCAGCCACAGCCCCCAGGGCCGGCCACAGAAGGAGCCTCCCCCAGATAACGACAACTTAGGGTTGTCATCCACGCCGCAGCACAGGGTGACCTCCCGCCCCCCTTTTAGCGGCACCTGCCATAAGCACATGTGGCTTGGCAGCACTAGAGGACAAAACGATTGGATTACAGGAGGACCGCTGGTAGCGGGCTCAGCAGATGTGGCATCAGAAGCTCTTGCTGACATGGCAGATGCTGACATGGCAGATGCTGGCATGGCAGCTGCTGACTCAGCAGTGGGGGCGGCGGCGGCTGTGTCTACGCCAATCACAACACATCGGTCGCCGATCCGCGTGCCTCGGACCAGCCAGCTGTCAGAGACGACGCTCCCCTCTCCGACACACGCGCCAGGTGGCACGTGCGACGAGATGAGTGCTGCAGATTGCGCCACGTGGCAGTCTGTGGGTGCGGCGACCGCGCTGAGGTGGCGGCGCGGCATTCGCTCAGTGTAGGCAAGGCGCATGTGGTGGAGATACTCCGATGCTGTGCCGAAGTGCAGGAAGGAGAGATCGTCTGCATTAAGGTGGTGGGTAGACAGAAGTGGAGGGGGTATCATACAAATGAGCACACGAGTAGACAGGGCGCATGTGGTGGATATACTCCGATGCCGTGCCGAAGTGCAGGAAGGAGAGATCGTCTGCATTAAGGTGGTGGGTAGACAGAAGTGGAGGGGGTATCATACAAATGAGCACACGAGTAGACAGGGCGCATGTGGTGGATATACTCCGATGCCGTGCCGAAGTGCAGGAAGGAGAGCTCGTCTGTATGGGGGTGGGGTAAGGGAGGGGTCAGGGATGGGAAGGGGTTGTGGAAGGGAAGGAGTATAGGCCTGAGGTGAATACGAGTGGGCGAGGCGCATGTGGTGGAGATACTCCGATGACGTGCCAAAGTGCAGGGAAGCATTAGCATGGCGGGGAAGGTGTGGGGAAGAGGGAGTGAAAGGATAGAGCTATGGGGAGCATAGGAGTGGGCAAGGCACATATGGTGGATGGAGGAACTCGGACGACGTGCCAAAGTGCAGGAAGGAAAGATGATGTATGGGGGGGGGATTTTTGAGTCGACTCAAAAATGAAGTGCCGAAGTGCAGGAAGGAAAGATGATGTGTGGGGGGGGGATTTTTTAGCCGACTCAAAAATGAAGTGCCAAAGTGCAGGTAGGAAACATCATGTGGGGGGGGGAGTAGGACAGATGGCAAGGGATGGAAGAGACAGGGGCATGGTTTGGAGGGGCACACGAGTGGGTGGGCAAGGCGCATGTGGTGCAGTGCTTTTGAGTCGACACAAAAGTGTACTCGGATGCCTTGCCATGCTGAAATCAATAGTGGAGAGGGAGGGATGACCTTGGAGGGAAGTGGGGGTAGGTACAGAATGCACACAACCGGACTTGCCTGCGCAGTGGTGGAAGAGAGAATGGGAGCTGAGATGGGCGAGGAGGTGCGATCCGAGGGGGCGAGTGGAGAGCCAGGCATGGCGTGCCGGCACCCATGCTGCTGCCAACTCTTCATAGAGACTCAACTGGAAATAGTGAGACATAGAGGGACACGCACACGCGCACGCACACACGGGAAAGGCGAGCAGGCACAATACATGAGATCCCAGGGCAGGGGGTGAGAGGAGAGTCGGGCATGGCATGCTGGCACCCCCCTGCTGCTGCCTGCTCCTCGTAGAGGCTTAGCTTTGGACAGAGAGAGAGACATGCAGACACAGGCAGAGGGTATCATACATGTGCCCTCAGGGGGTTTGGCATGAACGTGAGATGTCAGGGGGTGTGAGGAGAGCCACGCACGGCATGTTGGCACCCCCCTGCTGCTGCTGCCTGCTCCTTGTACAGACGGTACGCAGACAGCTGAAGCGCGTGGGATTGGAACCATCGAAGCAGGGTAGATGAGAAAAACGTGCCAGCAGGTTCCACCTTCCCCACTTGCCACCTTCACCACTTGCCACCTTCACCACTTGCCACCTTCACCACTTGCCACCTTCCCCACTTGCCACCTTCACCACTTGCCACCTTCCCCACTTGCCACCTTCACCACTTGCCACCTCAACCTCCTCCCAACCCTCTCACCTCTTCGCCTGATGCCAGCAGCTCTGCGAGCAAGTCCTCGTCGCTGGTCGCCAAGCCAATCAGGTCACGCCACGTGTCGCCACAGACCGCGTAGATCCCTGTGTCTAGCAGAGCTCCCCCTGTGCGGCACAGTGCCCCTCTCTCAACCATCTCTGCCACACTCGGCTTTTGTAAAAGGTCAACTACTAGTTCAGGGGAATTTCCTGTGTCGCATTGCCTCTCATGCTGTTGCTGCTCCAACTTCTGTTGGTCCGAGGCAACGTGACTGGTTTGGTCCGAGGCAACACATCTGGTTTGGTCCGAGTCAACACATCTGGTTTGGTCCAAGGCAACACATCTGATTTGGTCCGAAGCAACACTTTTGGTTTGGTCCAAAGCAAGGATGACTCCGTGCCTGGAGGCCACGTCGAGGGGCACGGCAGCAGTGACGACCAGCGCCCCGTGGGAGGGCAGGCGGATGTGAGATGCGTTGAAGCATGGCAACACGTCGCCCGTCATTATGAAGAGGGCGCCGTCTGGGGGGATAGAATAGAGGGGGAAGGGACACGAGTGGGTTGAGTTGCAGGTTGAGGGAGCGAGGGGGCTGGCTGGTGACACAGAGGACAATGAGCCGCGTTGAAGCATGGCGGCACGGCACGTCGCCCGTCATTATGAGGAGGGCGCCGTCTGGGGGAAGAGAGGGGAGGGACAAGAGTTGGGGTGCGTGTTGGGCGGGCCAGCAAAGAAGCCCCTAGCAAGTTATTTGCTGGCCCGCCCCCTCATATGAGGGACCGACCTTGCAGCTTACCACGAGAGGGGAGAGCCAGACTGAAGCGCAAGAGAGCTGAAACCGCGAGGATGTGGTCAAAGAGAGTCGAGGGGGGTTCGTCTGGGTCAAGTCAAGAGGCCTTGAGAACAGAAAGTAAAGCTGTAGCATCGTACCCTTGCATGGAAGAGCTTGCAGAGAGAGACCAGAGGCGGCGAGGATGTGGTCAAAGAGAGTCAAGGGGGGTCCGTCTGGTTCGTCCCCAGCCAGCATGGGCTCAAAGGGCTTGGAGCCAATTGACACGAGCCAATTCCAAACCCCCAAAACACCCCTCTCGCAGCTCACCAGTGGGTGGGAGGGCCTGAAGAGCCAGAGCTGAAACCGCGAGGATGTGGTCAAAGAGAGTCAAGGGGGGTCCATCAGGGTCGTCCCCAGCCAGCAGGGGGAAGGGCACAAAGGGC
The DNA here is from genome assembly GCA_947470075.1 of Closterium sp. Yama58-4. Taxonomy (NCBI): domain Eukaryota; kingdom Viridiplantae; phylum Streptophyta; class Zygnematophyceae; order Desmidiales; family Closteriaceae; genus Closterium; species Closterium sp. Yama58-4. The sequence goes on along the minus strand of CANIUD010000120.1, from coordinate 921,729 downwards.
TTGCCACACGGGTTGGCCCATGGCAGGCGCTTGCTGTCTCCCCCTGCGTGCACCAGTAAAACTTTCATTGTTGGGAGGCGGGCAGATGATGACTGGAACACAGTGAATAGGCAGGGCAATAGGGCACAGAGGGAGAGGGAAGGAGGGAGAGCAGGGTTTGACATGGGTCATCCCCAGCCAGCAGCGGAAAGGGCACAAAGGGCTTGCCGCATGGATTGGCCCATGGGAGTTGCTTGCTGTCGCTCCCTGCGTGCACCAGCAGCACCTTCATTGATGGGAGACGGGCAGATGATGCCTGGAACACAGGGGACAATGGGTTAGGGAGGGAGAGAGAAGGGCTCAAACGGCTTGCCGCATGGATTGGCCCATGGGAGTTGCTTGCTGTCGCTCCCTGCGTGCACCAGCAGCACCTTCATTGATGGGAGACGGGCAGATGATGCCTGGAACACAGGGGACAATGGGGTAGGGAGGGAGAGAGAAGGGCTCAAACGGCTTGCCGCATGGATTGGCCCATGGGAGTTGCTTGCTGTCGCTCCCTGCGTGCACCAGCAGCACCTTCATTGATGGGAGACGGGCAGATGATGCCTGGAACACAGGGGACAATGGGGTAGGGAGGGAGAGAGAAGGGCTCAAACAGCTTGCCGCATGGATTGGCCCATGGGAGTTGCTTGCTGTCGCTCCCTGCGTGCACCAGCAGCACCTTCATTGATGGGAGACGGGCAGATGATGCCTGGAACACAGGGGACAATGGGGTAGGGAGGGAGAGAGAAGGGCTCAAACGGCTTGCCGCATGGATTGGCCCATGGGAGTTGCTTGCTGTCGCTCCCTGCGTGCACCAGCAGCACCTTCATTGATGGGAGACGGGCAGATGATGCCTGGAACACAGGGGACAATGGGGTAGGGAGGGAGAGAGAAGGGCTCAAACGGCTTGCCGCATGGATTGGCCCATGGCAGGCGCTTGCTGTCGCCGCCTGCATGCACCAGTAAAACTTTCATTGATGGGAGGCGGGCAGATGATGACTGGAACACAGAGGGAAATGGGCCAGGGAGGGAAAGGGAAGGGCACAAAGGGCTTGCCACACGGGTTTTCCCATGGCAGTCGCTTGCTGTCTCCGCCTGCATGCACCAGCAGCACCTTCATTGTTGGGAGGCGTGTAGCGGCGGACTGGGTTAGGCGGACAGAGAGAGAGGAGAGGAGGGAATGCGGGGAAGAGGGAAGAGGGAATGCGGGGAGTGACTTGGATTGGCCCATGGCAGTCGCTTGCTGTCTCCGCCTGCGTGCACCAGCAGCACCTTCATTATGGAGAGACTGGTAAAGGCGGACTGGGAAACGGGGTGAGAGTGAGGAGAGAGCAGGGATGGGGGGAAGGAAAGGAAAGTGGAGAGTGGCATGGCTTGGCCCTTGACAGACGCTTGCTCTTGGCCCCTGCAGGAGCAGGACGGTTCTACACATGTATGTACAAGACAAGCCATGGGATGAGCTTGGGAGGAATGCTAAGAATGTCGCATCGCATAATGAATCTGTGCGTGTGGTGGCGGGGAAAGGGGTGACTCACGCACAGTTTCCAAGGCAGGTCTCAGCTCCCCCTATACTTTTTTTTGCGGGGAAAAGCCTCCCGCTCTGGCGGAAAGCCACCCGCTCTGGCGAAAAGCCACCCGCTCTGGCGAAAAGCCACCCATTATCCCACCACACGCACAGTTTCCAAGGCAGGTCTCAGCTCCCCTCCCCCAGATAATTCCTGAACTGAACGCCCAAATAGCTCCCTCCCAAATAGCTCCCTCCCAGGGTCGCCGATCTGATTTCAATCCGTTTCCCCCCCCTGTCAGGCACAGGGTTGACTTCTTGTTACTTTTGTTTTCCCTTCCCTTTTCAACTGTTCACCCACCCACCACAGCAGGGACTCCAAAGCAGCTCTCACCTCCCCCAGATGGTCCCTCAAAGCCTGGATAGCTCCCAGGGTTGCTCCTCCAGACCCGATCCGCCTGCCCTCCCTGTCTGGCACTGCCAGCACGATGGTCTCCGCTGCAATGTGCCCATTGTGGCGCGCTGCTGCCAGCTGCCTGGCACAAGGTGAATAGGGAAAGAGGTGCATGAAAGTTAGTACAAGGGCAAGAGGTTGTGAAAGAAAGCCCCCCCAGATCCGATCCGCTTGCCCTCCCTGTCCGGCACTGCCAGCGCAATGGTCTTTGCTGCAATGTGCCCATTGTGGCGCGCTGCTGCCAGCTGCCTGGTGGGAGGAGGGTGGAGCATACAACGAGCAGTGAGAGTTGCATAACAAGGGAAAGGGATGGTGAAAGCTGAACGCGCTTTTTGAGACTTCTCAAAAAACGCATATAGCTCCTCCTGCCCTCCCTCTCTGGCACTGCCAGCACGAGTTCCTCTTCTTCTTAATGTCTCTGTGCCGCGCGCTGCTGCGAGCTGCCTGGAACAAGGAGGATTGTTGGGGACGGAAGGAGGGTGAGAATGAGGGTGGGGTGGGGTGGGGTGGGGTTTTAAACTTTCTACACATAGTACTATCTGCTTTTAAGGCATCTGAAAAACTAGACAGATAGCCTATCTTCCAAGGGAAGGGCCACGCATACAAGACTACCCCGGCTGCTAGAGATTTTTGAGGCGCCTCAAAAACCATGCATACCACCAGACCATCCCGGCTGCAAAAGATAGAGCTTGTCTAAAAAAGGAGTCATGTTTGTTTCCACAGATGATCTTGCCGCGGTCCCAACTTGAACGACTCCAGAATATCTGGATGGTGGTGCAAGCTGAGGCGCCTCATTTTAGAGGCGCCCCAAAAACGGTCCCAACGGCTCCAGAATGTCTACAAAAGCTGCGACTCCTCATTTTTGTGGCGCGACCGGAGCTCTGAGACGCCGCAAAAGTGACCCAATGACTCCGGAATCAATCTGAGAACTTCATTCTGAACTCTATAACTTTAACGATCAGCCACCATTTGCATTAAACTTACTGTACCTTCTCGCATGCGTGCTCCTCCAAAAGCACATGCAATAAGAACTGGTCATTTATGTTGCATAGCATATGTTCAAATAATCGCCTGCGCGTCGCTCGCATTTTAGGCGCCTAAAAAATTGGAGCAGTAGCCGTAATATATTACGACTACAGTCGTGTATTTTGAGTAGAGATCAGTCCGCGCGTCGCTCGCATTTCAGCGCCTAGAGAATTGGAGCAATTCTTTAGGCGCCTCAAAACCTGGAGACGTAATAGTCATGTTCCTGGAGTAAAGATCATCATGTTCCGCAGGCTACGTCATGCTCCGCGCGACGCGTCGCTCGCAGCGGAGTTTTAAGTCCAGTTGCGTCGAGTTTTCGAGTCGACTCAAAACGCGTCGTGTACCTGGAGTAAAGATCAGCCTGCGCGTCGCTCGCGGCGGTGATCAGCAGCGCGTCCCACGGAGGGAAGCGATTCGGAGCGCGAATGGAAAGCCGGAGCTGGAACCACGCGCGGGAGAGAATCTCCGCCTCCCTCCGACCGTCACTCGCCAGCTCAGACGAGAGCCAGTCGTCCGCTGCGGCGCCTGTCGACATGGCTGGACTGACAACTTGGTGAGATATCCACAAAACGGACTTGCTGCTTCTAAAAAATGCCCATTCAAATAAAGGGTGCTTTTTTATCCAATGTGGCTCGCTTCGCTCCCTCTCTTGTGTTGCAGGGCTGGGAATTGGTTGGGAGCAGGGCAGGGATGCCATTTCAAAGATTTGTACAGTAGCGAGGGGTGGTTAGGGAGTTCGTTGACGCGAGGTGATTGGTTGGTTCCTTGGTTGAGGTTTGGGCTGATTGGCGGTGTTCTACAGCCACTCTATTCCGTCAGCGAGGCTTCAATCCTGGAGGTTTGAGGTGGGGAGGTGGGTCGCTCGAGGGAAGTTGCTTGCAGTTGCAACTTGCAAGTGGCAAGGGAGAGTGCATTGGCTGGGAGGGAGAGGTGGTGGTTGGGGTGGGGGTTTTGTGGTGTATCGTGTCAGGCACGTGGCACAGTAGCACTGTAACAGTGAACCTCGTTTCTCGCTATTGTGAACAGCGTAAACACGTTTTTGTAGTTCCGCGTAAATAGTAAAGTCTGGAGGCTTAGAAATGATTATCCCAACCATAAGTCCTAAGGGGGAATCGCCTCATTGGAGCCTCTCTTCTTAAAAACAGCCTCTCTGCATTTGAAAAAATCATTGGCAATAGCATCAATTTCAGGATACCGTATTCTCCCGGACAAAACACCCCCCCATGATAGAGCACCCTCGGGTAGCTTGTGCGGTGTGGGTGCTATGGGTGACCTCGTTTCCACTATTCCCCCCTTTTTGGCTGATTTTCTATAACACCCTCCTTTTCTTACGGATTCATTGTTATAATCGTTAACGAGTAGCTGCAATACGAAAGAATATCGCGAAAATTTCTCCCTTGATGAAATTTCGCGGTACTTTCACTTACAATTTGTCGAGATTTCCCCCCTCCCACAATTTCCCCCTGCCACGTGCTGGTCAATCTTCCGCAGCAAGTGACCAGAAAGGTGCCGTGCCACCTGGCATTTTCGTGGAGGTGATGAAGTTCGCGGCCGAAACTCACATTCGCGCCTCGGGCAGTGATGTTAAAACGACCATCAAAACACCCACATTGTATAATTAAAAAAAAACACACACACACTAACACTAAAATATGCCATATGTAAGGACCCGGGTATTATGTAGCTTTTTCCTATGAGAAGACACCCCCCTTTTTTTTCCTGTATTTTTACATATATCCTAGGGTGTTTGTCAGAATCACTAGGCAAGAATGATGCATTGAATGAAACAGTTGGGTACAAGTAGCAAACCCTAGTTGGGGTTGTACCCCATATTGGCTACCCCACTACAGCCTACAAGCATAATACAGTTTAACACACCCCCATAGGCAAAGTGGGGGAGAACAAAGGGTCACAAGACCAGTCCAGCAAAGCAAAACAAAGCCCAGGGTGGATCACAACGTCACCACACTCCGAGCACAAGTAAAGGCCACAAGGCCAGTTCACATGCAGTGCTAGATATAGTACAAGACAAGCAACACAGTGATCAAAAACCTAGCAAGTAAGCAACAAGATATATATAAAGTACAGTACAAAGAATGTCAAGCAGTGAGCAAGTGAGGAAACGTGGACACAAGGCCTAAAGAAGTACAGTGCCGCTGATGATCACTAGGCGGGAGCGCCTTGGTGAAGATATCAGCAGTGTTGGCCTTCGAGTCCACGTACACAAGTCGAAGCTGACCGCGCTGCTGAAGCTCTCGAGCAAGAAAGTAGCGAAGAGCAATGTGCTTCGTCCTGTGCTCCAGTCTGTGCTCCTGACACAAGGCAAGAGCCGCCTTGTTGTCACCGTACAGAACTGGAGGAGAACTAGGCCGCTCTCCCAAGTCAGTCAGCAGGTAGGTGAGCCAGCGTAACTCCTGTGCAGCCATGGCTGTGGCGTAGATCTCAGCCTCACAACTAGAGCCGAGAACAGAGGAAGAGCGGGTGGACCGCCACGAGACAGAACCTGAGCCAAGGCTGAAGGTGTAACCCTGTGACGACCGCTGCGTAGCCAGGTCGTCCACCCAAGAGGCGTCCGAGTGACCAGTGAGGACAACTCTGTCGCGTCCTCCAAGCACCAGCCCCATGCCTGATGTACTGCACAGGTACCGCAGCACCCTCTTAGCAGCCTCCCAGTGCTCTCGCCTGTGTCTCCCAGGCGCAACGTAACGAGCAAGGATGCTAAGAGGGTACGCGAGGTCAGGTCGCGTGCAAGTCATCAGGTACATGAGGCAGCCTACAAGCTCTGGGTACGAGCCACTCGGCTCTACGGACTCGTCCGAAGGTGGAGCTGAGAGTGAGTGGCTGGTAGCCAGAGGTGTGGCCTGTGGTGAGGAGAACTGGAAGCCGAAGCGCTGAAGGACCTGCTGCACCATGTGTGACTGAGTCAGGGTGATGGTGCGACGGGCTCTGTCCCGGGTGATCTGCAAGCCAAGGTAGCTACGCAGTTCACCCAGGTCAGTGCAGGTGTGTCTCTTCTGCAGCTCCGACTTCACACGAGCGAGTGCCTCAGTGTCAGCAGTAGCAAAGACCAAGTCGTCAACGTACACGAGGATGTAGAACGGCGGCAGCGACGTGTCAGTGCGCAGAAACAGCGACGGGTCAGCAGTAGACGGCGCGAACCCAAGAGCCGCAAGAGTAGTCCTCAGTGTGTCGTGCCACTCACGTGGCGCCTGGCGGAGACCGTAGACTGGCCGACGGAGACTCCACTGAGTACCAGGGGGAAACGACCCAGTAAAGCCAGGTGGGCGGCGCAGCCAGATCTCCTCGTGCAGGCTGCCCTGCAGGAACGCTGTGCTGAAGTCAAGAGAGTGAAGCTCGTAGTCACGCTGAGCAGCAACGTGCAGCAGAACCCGAAGAGTGGTCATCTTCGGGGTGGGGGAGAAGGTCTGGAAGAAGTCGACCCCCTGACGCTGACTGAAGCCTCTAGCAACGTAACGAGCCTTGAAGACAGGCGGAGAACCTGGCGGCCGCTTCACCCTGAAAATCCACATGCCATCAACGATGTTCGCCCCAGGAGGGGGAACCTCGTCGACGTAGGTGCCTGTGGACTTCCAGGATGCCATCTCTGCGTCCATGGCTGTCTGCCACTGAGAGGAGTAGGGACCCGAGATCGCCTCTGCGTAAGTGCGCGGAGTGGGGATGTCTAGTGCATCCGGGTCTCCCTCAGGGGCAAGCAACCAGGCCACGAGATGAGGTACAGCAGCCGCAAGAGAGTCAAAGTCCTCCTGCCTGTCCTCAAGGACGTCCGTGCCAAGAGCACACTCACCCCCGACGGACGGAGGACAGACAGACGCAGACTCTGACTCAGCGACAAGGCTAGCAGCGTAGTCTAGACGACAGGCAGCAGCAAAGTCAACCAACTCAGCGACCAGAGCAGACGCAGCCGAGGACTCAAAGGTGGGGTCAGTGACAACAGTAGCAAGGAGACGCGTGACTGTAGGGTGCTCAGCGCGATACCGGTCAGACTCAGGGTCCGGAACGGCAGGCAACGAGGACGCAGGAGGAGACGGTAGAGGGACACGCCGAGGAGCAGTAGAGGGACGCAGAGTCATGTAGTGAGTGCCTGGGACAGGAGGAGGACGCTCACGACGGACACGACTACCAGTGCGAGCAGGACGAACAGGCGACACAGGACGAGACTCAGGCTCACGACGCTCTGTAAGACCTCCTGTGGGACCAGTATAAGGAGAGGGAGCAGGGAGAGGCGAGGCAGGCGGTAACTGTGACTGCGGCTGGACAGGCGGAGGACACTCTACGGAGGGAGGAGGACAAGGAGGAGGAGCCTGCCCAAGAACCTGCTGAAGGAGCGGTACGAAGTACGGTCGCGGCCGCGCAGCGTCTCCAGAAGCAGAAGGGACTCCAGCGGCCGGGTCCTCAGCACCAGTAGGAGCTCCAGCGTCCGGGTCCACAGCACCAGCAGCAGCTCCACCGGCCGGGTCCTCAGCTCCAGCAGCAGCTCCACCAGGTGGGTCCGCAGCACCAGCAGCAGCGCCACCCCCAGAGTCGGCAGCTCCAACTCCGCTAGCACCGCCAGCGCCAGAGTCCCCAGCTCCAGTCGCAGTGCTCCCAGAACGATCAGCTCCAGTACCCCCAACTCCAGCCGAGCCACTAGGACGGCGAAAGCGTCGGACGTACCAGTCACGAAGCTGCTGCGGTGTGAGAGACTGCTCAGCACCCCGAACCGGAGCACCCCCAGACGCAGTAACCCGAGGCTCCGTAGGCTCAGTAGCAGCACCCCCAGGCTCAGTACCCGCAGGCTCAGCACCCCCAGTCGCAGCACCCCCAGGCTCAGCACCCCCAGGCGGCAAACTCTCAGGCACAGTACCCTCAGCTCCAGCACCCGCAGTCCCAGCACTCCCAGGCCCCGCACCCGCAGGCTCAGCACCCCCAGGCGCAGCACCCCCAGGCTCCGTACTCTCAGGCACAGTACCCTCAGCTCCAGCACCCTCAGTCCCAGCACCTGCAGCCCCAGCACCCCCAGGCCCAGCACCCCCAGGCTCAGCACCCCCAGGCTCAGCACTCCCAGCAGCACCACCCGCAGCAGCACCTGAGTCACCTGTGACCTCGACAGGCTCAGCGACGGGAGGAGGGTCTACTTGAGAGACACCTGAAGGAGCAGGACCCTGAGGGGGAAGGGGGTCTACCGGAGGGGGACCAGGAGCAAGGAAAAGCGGCGGGGGAGGGAGGGGGGCAGTGCGGTAGGGGAAGAGACGGTAAAAAGGGACCGACTCGTCAAAGGTGACATCCTGAGAGGCGAAGACCCGGCGCGAGGTGGGGTGGTAAAACTGCCAGCCAGGCGCGTCAGGGACAAAGCCAAGGAAGACACAGGGAAGCGTGCGGGAGGAGAGCTTGTCCGCGGACGTATCGCGGACAAGGGCACGAGCACCCCACACCCGGAAGCGCGACGCATCGCCAACCTCCCCCGTCCAACGCAGTGTGGGCGAGGTCTCCGGCAAGGAGACACGGGGCCAGAGGTTGAGCTGATGCGCGGCGTACCGGACAGCAAACGGCCACAGAAAATGGGGAGCCGCCGCGTGGACCAAGGAGGTACGAGCGACCTCCATGACCAGACCAATGCGGCGCTCAGCAACCCCATTCTGCTGTGGGGAGTCCGGAAGCGTGAAGGTCTGCTCGATGCCCTCTGCCTGACAGAAGGTCCTCAGAAGATCGGAGGAAAACTCACCACTTCTGTCAGAGTGCAGACGCAGGACAGGAAGATCCGTCCGGAAACGGCGGCGGAGCTGGAGACGAACCGTGCAGATCCAAGGGATCAGAACAGCAGGGACCTCACCCTTGGTGCGCAAGGGGAAGACCGTGGTGTAACGCGAGTAGTCGTCAACAACCAGCAGAAAGTACCGCTCACCGCCCTGACCACGAACGCGGGCTGGGCCCCACACGTCCAGGTGGAGGGTCTCCAGAGGAGCCTCTGTCGGGGGGAACGAGGAGGAGTGAGGAGCGGCGCGCTGCCGCCCCTCGACGCAAGGAAGGCAAGGCGGCGCAGGCGAGGCAGGGAGGGGAGGGAGGGACCTGGGAAGACCGGACACAAGGAGGCGACGGTGCATGCCACGAAGGCGTGGCAAGGAGGGGTGACCCAGGCGGTGGTGCCAGAGAAGAGTCTGGTGCGACAGGGAACGACACTCACAGGCGTGGGCCACCAGACCTGACGCAGACACCTGACCGACAGCAGCTACCTGGGGAGACGCAGTGGTCAGTGTGTAGAGACTCGACCCCGGCCGACGGGTGAACGTAGCCAGGTGACGGCCAGTCCTGGAGCACGTGCAGATCGCCACACGCTGTCCGCCAGGGGTAAAGGTGTCAACCCACTGATCCTGGAGGACAGCGTTGCTCACCAGGTTCGTCGAGAACGAGGGGAGGTGGAAACCCGACAACGAGCCAGACGGAACCGCCGGACAAGGGAGGACAGTGGTGGACTGGGCAAGGACTGGGCCCCCAGAGGGGTCAGCCAAGGAGACTGGGACCGGTGCAGGAAGCGGTGTGAGCTCAGTACTGTCACGAAAGAAGCAACGGGAAGCACCTGAGTCAAGGGTGAAGGTGTGACAGGCCTCAGCCGGTGCGGTACCTGAGAGAGGAGTCTGTGTGGGTGCTGTACCTGAGAGAGCAGACTCGAAACCAGCCGGGACAGCACTGGGGGGAGCAAGTACAGGGGGTACCATACCAGAGAGAGCAGACTCACTAGTACCCAGGGCAGCGGGCTCTATACCTGGGTCAGGCGGCACACACAAGTAACAGTCTCCCTCGGCACTAACAGTCAATGCATACATGGCAGCTATAATAGCATCATAGTCAAGAGCAAAGACATCAACACCAGCCCTCATGAGCTCAGCCCAGCGGGGGCGCTCAACATCCGCACCCATCTCCTCACGCCAAGCGTCGTCAAGGCGGGAGAAGCAGCGGTACGGGGTGTGGAACCTCCCACACGTCTGTCCCTTGCGGTCACCTGTGCGAATGACATAAGAACAGCGGGCACTGGCCCCCGACGTCCCACGCTGAGCAAGCCACTCACGAAGCTGCTGGGTCGTCTGGGGACGCTGCTGCTGCTGGGAGCTCTGGCCTGAGCCAGTGCCTCCACTCCGACCTCCACCGCCACCACTACCACCGCTCCGACCGGCACCGCCACCACCGCCACCACCGCCACCGCCGCCACCGCCGCCGCCGCCACTACTGCCACTGCTTCCTCCGCCGCCCCCGTCTCCACCACCGACCCCACTCCCACCAGCGCTCCCGCCACCGCTCCCTCCAGCACCGCCTCCCCCACCTCCTCCCCCCCCAGCGCCACCACCACCACCCTTGCCCCCCTTGCCCTTGCCGGTGCGGCGCCTCCCACCAGGAGTAGAAGCAGCGCCAACAGACTCAGCACCAAGGAAGTCAACAGCAGCAGCAGCAGCGTAGGAGGGAGCGAGGGGAGAGGGAGAACACCCCTCAAAGATGGGGGTGCGAGGAGCGCCACGAGCAGCACCGACAGCTACAATGCTCTTTTCGGCCGCGAGCAGGTGCTCCTCTAGGAGGGCGACTGTGAGCTCAGTGGGACAGCGAGCAAGGAAGTGGTCTCGAACTGAGCGGAGGGTGTCAGGGAGACGAGTGACTATAAAGTGGAGTGTCCAGTACAGTGGAGGGGGGTTCTTAGCGCAGAACTCGGTGGGAAGGGCGGCACGCAGGCGAGCATCACTAGTGCGAAGGTGGGTGATAAGATCGGCGACTGTAGTAAAGGTGGACAGATCGGGGAACAGGTACGGCAGCATGAGGCGGCTAAGCTCGGCTGTGGCAGGCGAGGAGTAGCGAGCGACGACAGCGTCGTACAGGGCCTTAGCGGATTTGCAGTCGCCAAAATGCTCTAGCTCAGCTAACGGCAGGTGACTGCGAATGGCTAGGCGAGCAGCTGCGTCACGAGTCTGCCAGTGGGAACGAACACTAAGCTCAGCTGTGGCAGGAGGGGCAGGCGCAGCACCAGACGCGTAGTCATAGAGCGACACATGCTCCTTGCTATCGCTCAGGAGGAACAGCTGCAGGTCATCTAGCCAAGCGGTGAACCGCACAGGGCGGCCCTCAGCATCGAACGACAGCACGCGGATAGAAGCCATAGCGACAGTGTGACAGAGTAACGCAAGATGCCGCAGCAGGGGAAGGCGACAGTGCACGAAAAGAGAGCAGCGGGCGAGGCTGGCGCTACGGGCAGGCGGCGCTGCAAGCGGTCAGCGCGACGGGAGGGCGACGCTGCGAGTGGGCAGCGCGGCGGACGGGCCGGGAAGCGGGCAGCGCGGCGGGCAGGCGGCGCTGCAAGCGGGCAGCACGGCGGGCGGGCGACGCTGCGAGGCGGGCGGGCCGCGAAGCTGGCAGCGGGCGGGCGGGCGGGCTGCGAAGCGGGCAGCGGGGCGAGCGGGCTGCGATGCGGGCGGGCCGCGAAGTGGGCAGCTAGCGGGCGGGCGGGCTGCGAAGTGGGCGGGCCGCGAAGCGGGCAGCGGGGCGAGCGGGCTGCGAGGCGGGCGGGCCGCGAAGCGGGCAGCGAGCGGGCGGGCGGGCTGCGAAGTGGGCGGGCCGCGAAGCGGGCAGCGAGCGGGCGGGCGGGCTGCGTAGTGAGCGGGCCGCGAAGCGGGCAGCGAGCGGGCGGGCGGGCTGCGAGCGGGCGGCTCGGCGAGGGGCGCGCGAGGGCGCTAGTGAGGGGCGCGCGAGGGCGCTAGCAAAGGGGCGCGCGAGGGCGCTAACGAAGGGGCGCGCGAGGGCGCTAACGAGGGTGCGCGCGAGGGCGCTAACGAGGGGCGCGCGAGGGCGCTAACGTGGGCGCACGAGGGCGCTACGAGGCTAGGGCACGGGGTAGCGTGGTAACCGCATGCGAGCGGTGGTGGGCCCTTAAAAGAAACGGTCGATAGGTCCTAGGGACCTCCTGCTCTGAATACCATGTCAGAATCACTAGGCAAGAATGATGCATTGAATGAAACAGTTGGGTACAAGTAGCAAACCCTAGTTGGGGTTGTACCCCATATTGGCTACCCCACTACAGCCTACAAGCATAATACAGTTTAACAGTGTTATGTCCGGGAGAATACGGTAAAACATACCCGTCATACCCCGGATAGAAGCGCAGGCCTCGGATAAGCGCCGGCGCTTATAAAGGGATGAGGGCGCTTATATCCGGTCCTCGATTATAAGCGCACCCCCTAAAAATTTATGATTTATTATAAGCGCATGTCGAATATTATCTGAAAATCAGTCGAAACACATAAACGAATTTCACCTTACCAGGGAAGCGAAGTACAGCTCCACTTTCCTACTCAAATCACACTTGCTGCGCGTCTAGTCAGCACGCGCTGTCGCTTAGTCAGCATGTGTTGGCAGGGAATCAATCCCTGCCAAGTTGCTCGAGAGTCAAATTCGCGACCCCATATATTTTCGACTCGATTACAATTGGCAGAACGAGATCTACAGTTTGGTGTTACAAAAAAACTTAATTTCATTTTGCCGTTATATAAACGCCGGCGCTTATAAATTTCCTCAATTATAAGCGCACCCCCTAAAAAACAGTGTTTTATTACAACCCCAGGGGCGCTTCTATCCGGGGTATGACGGTATTATATTACCGGTAGTTCCAACAGTTTATAATCACGAGCTCGTTTTCGACACCATATTTTAACAAAGCTAGCAAATTCAGATGCTTCAACTCTCTGAGGAGCCGCCTCCATTTATGGCGTGTGAAATCCATTGTCATGTGGTGTGGTGACTTGGAGAGCCACATCAGGTGCATGGCAAATAGTCTGCATGTTATTATACACCCGATTTTTGCTATGCAGGAAACTGCAGAGCTGAACTTCTGGCTGGAGGTAAGTTTCGAGCTGTAACGAGAATACCGGTACGGCTGAAATCAGTTGTCGCAGAACTTTCTGAACATATGTGAAGCAGAAACTCGCTTTCAAGCTTCTGATCAGCCGATCACAGGAACCTCTGAGAGTCTAATGGTTTTGTTTTAGTCGAGAGGTACCGGTTCCAGGTGATCAACAGGAGATGCCTGATTTTTACAATACCGTAAAGCTGTAAGACGTACCACAACCCAGCATCATCATACCTTCGAAAGGTTCTTGTGTCTAGGTGTGGTGCAAGGCGTGCTAGGTTCTCATCATCCGTTGTGATCAGATGCTTCCCTTAGAAATGGATTCCGAGAGCGAGCACAAGTCGAAGCTAATTCCGGATTCTGTGGGCAACGACGCTAAGTCTGGGAAAGGTGAACGTTGGAGTAACGGAAGTGCAACCTCTCGGCGAAGCAGCTCTGATTCATTGCTCTCAACTATCCAGTTGGTTTCCATATTATTTTTCACGGTGACTGGGGTAAGGAAACCTTGAGCACGTCGAAAGGCTTCAGTAGGTGCAGAGCTCCCTCCTAATTCCCCTATTTTCAGGGTCCATACGGCTTCGAGGACGTCATTGGAGCCTCAGGAGGCCTTGTGGGGCTAGGAATGCTACTTGTAATTCCGTTTGTTTGGTCCGCGCCTTTGGCATTGATGACTGGAGAACTGGCTTGCATGATGCCTCAGAGCGGGGGACACATTTTGTGGGTGTATCATGCGTTTGGACCATTCTGGTCTCTATTTAACAGCGTATTGACGTTCGGATGCGGAGTGTTCGACAACGCGCTGTATCCAGCCCTCTTCGTCGACTATCTGAGCCACATCATATATGGTCCTTTCGGAGCAATTTCGATGCCATATTCGCTCATTCTGAAGGCGACAATGATCGCCGTCACGACTGCACTCAACTTGAGCGGGGTCGACATAGTAGGTACGCAAGCTCTTCCAAAGTGATTCACGAAAAATATGAGAATGCTCGGTATCACAAACTGGTTTTGGCAGGGAAAGCATCGATGGTTTTTGGGGTGTCTGTCATCGCTCCTTTCGTTGCAATGTTCTTCTTCGCCATTCCCCAGCTGAATCTGCAATGGATCAGCTTTCCAACACCCAAGCCTTTAAATTGGCCAAAGTTACTCTCCGTGCTTCTTTGGAACACTTCAGGGTAAGTAAGGTTGCTCTGTTCTGCGTCCTTAGCACGAATAAAATGTCTAAGCGTTTGTATGTGCAGGTTTGATTCCGCTGGGGCTTGTGCTGGTGAAGTGAAAGATCCAGGGAGGTCATATCCTCTGGCGTTGCTGGTTTCTTTGGGACTGATGCTTGTTACCTACATCGTTCCAGCCTTAGTTGGCTTGAGTGTGGCGCCATATTTCGAGCTGTGGAAAGGTGGCACCTTTACGGACATAGCTGCACGTGTTGGAGGCCGTCCGTTAGAGGTAACGGGTGGTAAATGGCTTGTTTCAGCATGAGCGATAGATTCATTTTATTGTGCGGCAGGTTTGGTTGGGACTTGGAGGAGTCGCCAGCGCTTTTGGTCTTCTTTTAACTCGTCTATGCATGAGCTCGAGGCTTGTCTATGGAATGGCGGTGGCGCATAAGGTAATATAGTGTCATCCCTTCTGGTGTTCTGTAGCCTTCTCACACCTCCTGTTTCGCAGGCACCCCAGTTCTTTCAATCTGTTGAAGGGAAACATGGAACTCCTTGGGTAGCACTTGTTATAACTGCTTTCTGCACTCTTCTGCTGTCTGGATCCAAGTTTACACTTCTTGCTGAGGTGAGTACTCAGAATACGGTTATGCTGCCATGCATGGACATAATCTTGACTGAATCTGCTTGCATTGCTGAGTGGCAGGCGGATATGGTTTTGTACTGCATCTCCTCAGCATTGAAGTTTTCAGCTCTTATTTACCTGAGATTCACAGAGCCAGATGCCTACAGGCCTTTCCGCATTCCTGTGGGTAATCTATTGCTTGTTGGTGAGTAATTCAATGGATGCAGTTTTCCTTTCCATCTATTTCCCAAGTTGGTCTTCTTCACCTTTTGCTGTTGTGGCAGGGCTTACGGCTATTCCACTACTAGTGTGCTTTACAATGGTGATCCTGGGTTCACCGTTCTCACATCTCGTGGCTCTTTCATGTACGTCTGAAGCCCATCTGTTTGAAAGAAGCGGCGTGTATATGGATGATGCTGACTTTCTCCTGTCATGTGTTTTTTTGCAGGCCTTATGATTGCCATCCTAACCCACGTTTGGCTTGAGGCCATAGTCCCTTTTCTCAAGAGGGCAGTGTCTGCCGCTGCTGTAGTTTATTATGGGATGAAAGAGCACCTCACGAGAACGTGTTCTCGTCCAACACATACCCTGTTAGCTGCAGATACGCAAGCCTTCTCTCAACAAGCATGACGTGTGTAGAAATTTCATTAAAATTTTCACCATGTTGACTCAGTTCTGATGATTCAATCAGTGTTGACATGTACAGTTATCTGGTAGGGGAATGTTGAATGGAGTGAAAGGAATGAAAAGCGTTGTGACTCGTGTATTGAATCATGGGAAAATTGTCAGAATCCCAACCACTAACCATTGGGATAAAAGGGCTTGTTTGTGTAGCGGGTGAGTGCGCCCATAACCCCCCAGGCCGCAATGCCTGTAACCCTTCCCTAGGATCGATCGGGGATCACCAGTGGACCTCTGACACCCCCCCGCACTGGGATGCCCGAAGTGCACACACCGGGATTCGAACCCGAGACCTTTGCTCTGATACCATGTCAGAATCCCAACCACTAACCATTGGGATAAAAGGGCTTGTTTGTGTAGCGGGTGAGTGCGCCCATAACCCCCCAGGCCGCAATGCCTGTAACCCTTCCCTAGGATCGATCGGGGATCACCAGTGGACCTCTGACAAAAATATGTCAATGGTAACTTACATGGGGCACTGTAACGCGTACGATAACGATTTCAACGCGTTTGGTAACTCGCTTAACGCGTTTGGTAACTTGCTTAACGCGTTTGGTAACTAGCTTAACACGTTTGGTAACTATACACTAGCAGCCCATCACGCGAATGGTAACTTCGATGAAACAACTCTGACATGACCCTGATTTGAGGGTTTCCCGCTCGCGCCAAACCAATCCACGAGCTGTGATGCACCCACGTCCTCCTGAACCACGTACGCCACTCAACCGAACCAGAACCAAGCGTATTGTACACCGCGTGCACACTAAGATCAACCCAAACTGCAAAGCTACAAGCTTCCCGTGGCCCACCAGATTGCTCCCCGTCATCCTGCTCTAGCCCAATCACACTCCACACTAACTTACTAGAAAGGACTTCTCAGCAGACTTATTACCCCCCATCAAATTCACGGAAGCTCGAGTTACAGCTGATCCGTATCAGAGGTGCGTCTCTGTCCCTTTCTCTTCCCTATATGCTGAACCTACTCGAATCTATCCATTCTTCGAAATTCTGAATGCTCGCCGCTGGGCGCATAGCGCCTGTCTCGCAGCCAGCGCTATGCGCCCAGCGGAATGCTCGCCGCTGGGCGCGTAGCGCGCATCTCGCGGCCAGCGCTATGCGCCCAGCAGAATGCTCGCCGCTGGGCGCGTAGCGCGCATCTCGCGGCCAGCGCTATGCGCCCAGCGGAATGCTCGCCGCTGGGCGCGTAGCGCGCATCTCGCGGCCAGCTATGCGCCAAGCTATGCGCATTCCGCTGGGCGCATTGCGCCTCTCTCGCGGCCAGCAATGCGCTCAGCGGATTGCGCATTCCGCTGGGCGCATTGCGCCTCTCTCGCGGCCAGCAATGCGCTCAGCGGATTGTGCATCTGCTGGGCGCATTGCGCCTCTCTCGCGGCCAGCAATGCGCTCAGCGGATTGCGCATTCCGCTGGGCGCATTGCGCCTCTCTCGCGGCCAGCAATGCGCTCAGCAAATTGCTCACCGCTGGGCGCATTGCGCCTCTCCCTCCAGCGCTATTCGCCCTGCGGAATCCTGACTCCTGGGCGCATAGCTGCTCTCTCGCGGCCAGCGCTATGCGCTCAGCGGTGAGCCCACCCTTTCCTTGCTTTTACTCAACCCCGCCACTCTCTCTCTCTCTCTCTCCTCTCTCTCCCCCCTCTCCCTCCCCACCGGTTCTAGGGCAGGTGTTTGCAGGCTTCTTCGCCCCACAGCCATTCCGCTTTGAGCCATACGACCACCTCACCAACATCGTCAAGGTTCGCTCACTCCCTCACTCCACTTTACTTGAACTGCCCTGCCCTTGATGACTTCCAGAAACATGTGACTGCTCCCCCGTGGGGGCTCACCGCTCACCAACCTCATCCAGGTTTAGGGACTCACTCACTGCACTTCAACTTCCCTGCCTTAGGCGTCTCTCTCCCGTTGCACAGATACGACCTCCCCCACAATAGCCTGTCCAGTCGCAACCTCCTCGTCCTTGTCCCCCTGCCCTCTTCTCCCTGTCCCCCTGCCCTCTTCTCCCTCTTTCTGAACCCCAACCTCCTCTTCCGCCTGTATCTTTCCCACACTCGGTTTTTCCCCTTCTTCATACCCATCCCTATCGTCCACTCTCTCATCCATTCCTCCTTCACTCTCCTCATTCTTAAGATCCTCCCTCTCTTCATCCACCAACCTATAACCTCTCCCCTCCCCATAGTCCCTCTCCCCTCTCTCGTCCACCTCCTCCTCCTCCTCCCCCCTCTCCATGCCTCCATAGCCTTGCCTCTCCATCCCTTCACCAACATCCATCTCATCACCCTCACTCTCCTCCTATCCTCCTCCTCCTCGCCCTCCCCCTCACTCTCCCCCTCACTCTCCTCTTCACCCCTCGCCCCATTCTCAAACAGCCCTTCTCCACTCCGCTTGTTATCCTCCTCCAACTTGCCTTCCTCCAGCCTGCCCTCCGCAAACGTGCCCTCTTCTTCCTCTCCATTATTCTCGTACTCATCTCTATCCTCCCCATGCTCCGTATAACGCTCCTCCTTGTAATTCCTTTCTCTGTAACCCTCATCCGCCTCCTCCCCCTCCTCCTCCTCATCTTCCGCCATCGTGTTCTGATGGTATCGGTGTCGCCTCTCCTTCCTCATCTCCCCGTCACTATCCCCCTCACACTCCTCCCGCTCACTCCCCTCCCTCTCAATACCCTCTTTCTTGTCCGCTTCCTCCTCTCTCTTTTCCCTCTCACCCTCACTGGCTTCCCTATTGCTCTCCTCTCCCTCGCTTTCCCCCATCATAGAACCACCACCAACTGCCTCTGCTCCCCTCTCCTCCTCCCTTTCCTCCTCCTCTCTCTCCTCCTCCCGATCCCGCTCACTACCAGACTCCTTCCCACCAACCTCCTCATCCTCCTCACCGCCCTCATCCCACTCTCTCGCCTCAAGCTCCCCATCTTACCTTTCCTCCTCCTGCTCCTCCCTCTCTTCCTCCCTCTCCTCCTGCTCCCCCTTCTCCCCAAGCTCATTCTCGTCAAAAGCAGACTCAATAAGAGCATGGACGCATCGCCTTGCATCGGATACACTCCCTCTCCACCCTATCTTACAGAAGCTCCCACTGTCAGCCCCACCCCAACAATGCCAGCGGAAAGGGCGGCCACAGAAGGGGCGGCCGCAGCAACAGCAACATCGTCATCGCTTTCACTCCCATCGCTCTCACTCATACGCCCACCTCCAATATCACCACTGTCCCTTTGAGACCTTGACCTGTCCCCATCCTCGTCCCCCGTTGCCTCTTCCCTCAACTCGCCCTCACTCAAACATTCCTCCTTATGTTATCCCTTCTCCTGCTACTGCTCCTCCTCCTCCTCCTCCTCCTCCTGCTCCTCCTCCTCCTCCTGCTCCTCCTCTTCGTCTTCCCTAACCCTTCTCCGTTCACTCCCTCGCCCCCGTCACCTCTCAATTCCTCCACTTCTTCATCTTCGCTCTCCATCCTCCCGTCATCTTCCATCCTCACTCCCTTCCTCACTACCAGCATGCATCTTGGCCCATTGTCTCTCCCTCTCCTCCTCCTCACTCTCTCCCTCACGTTCCCCCTCACTCTCCCCTCTCTCCATCTCCTCATCCTCATCTCTCACACTCCCCTCTTCTTCCCCGTCCCTCAAAATCTCCCACTCCCTCTCCCTCTCCTCTTCTTCACCCCTAGACCCCTCACTCCCCCTCTCACTTCCCTCCTCACTCCTCCTTTCACTTCCCTCCATCCCTCCCCCTCTCATCCTCGTACCTACCATCCCTCTCCCCCTCCAGCCCGTCCCACCCTTCCCTCCTCCCACTCCTGGAAAACTCTCCCCTCCAACTCCCGTGAGGCGACAACTCAGGCGTCAAAACCCCTTCCCTCTCCCCCTCGTCTTTCCAGCTCCCTTGGGGTGATAGGTCAGGTGTAAAATCCCCCTCCCTCTGATGCAACTCAATTACAGACCCTTCCCATCTCTCGCTCCCTGACATGTCCCCCCTCCAACTGCCCTGAGGGGTTAGCACAGGTGTCAAAACCCCCTCCCCCTCTTCCTCCCTCTCCCTCTCCCTTTCACTCTCTGCCTCTTCTCCCCAGTCCCCGCTTCCCTGCGGGGTAATCTCCCCTTTACCCCTCCAAACCGAGGTAAGTTCCCCTTCGCCCCCCCAGCTGTCCAAGGGAGTTAACGCATCATCACCCCTGAAACTGCCCAGGGGGGTGACGTCATCACCCCTCCAGCTCCCCTGGGGTGTAAGCTCTGGAGCCAAAACTCCCGCCGAACCACGGTCACTGCCAAGCCTGCGACCCCCCGAACCTTCAAGCGAGCCTCTGTCCGAACCTGACCACTCCTCATTCTCCCGCTGCTCACTATGATCGTCACTATGCTCGCTATGCTCACCATCTCCCTCCTCCTCATCCTCCACTGCTTCATCATTATGCCTACCAACATCCACCACCAGACCAGACCCCCTTCAACCCATCAAACCTGAACCTTTATCGGCCACTAAGGCCCCCCACCAGCCCCACCCTCTTGCTCTCCTCGCTCCGCTTCCTCTTCTCGCCGTCCTCCCCATCCTCCATCTCAACCGCACTCAACCCCCTCCGCTGCTCCCCGTCCCCTTCCATCTCCTGAACCCCTTTCACTCCCTCAACCCGTCCCCTCATCTGATTCTCTCTTTGCAGCCCATACCCTCCGAATCACAGCGCGCAGCGCCTGGCGGTGCTGTTCATGTGCATTCTGAGCCACGTGCGGCGGAGGAACCCCAACTTCAACAGGAACCTGGTGGAGTCGCTCTACTGCAACTAGTTTCCGGGTACCCTCCCTCTCTCTCGGTGGTGTAACCCTCACGAATGCCTCGTTGTCTTTTTCCAAAAACCTCCCGACTCACTCTCTCCCTTTCCACTCCCTCACGCTTGTCTCGCACCCTACTCTGATTTTGGGGCCCTCCCATTCTCTGCTGCGTAACCGTCACGATTGTTGACAACGATTTGCATAAGAAGCGGGCCTCGGCGCACTTTGGTGCTCCGCGTTTTGGCTGTATGACCTCCAACCCCGTTGAGTCACACCACGCATCACTCTCAGGGCTGCGTGACAAAAGTCCCCCTCAAGTGATGCACCTCTTGACGGCCAAGCTCTCAAAGAGTATTGAAAAGAGGCGCCACGAGTACTCACAACTCACTGATGCGGTCTTCCCGCCAAGGACACGACCAATTATCAAGGCAAACTGCGACGAAGGGAAGAGATACGATGCTGAAGGGTCCGGCGAGAACCGGTTCGTTGTGAGCCGAGGAGAGGTGGAATCGAGAGTCGTGACTACTAACCCCAACAATCCTTCACCAACCTGCTGCACGTGTGGTTACACCAGGTAAGACATGGGAGCCCAGCAAGGGCAAGGGGTGCAATAAGTAGGGCAGGGAGCAAGGGAATGGGGGCAACAAGGTTTGGGGAGCACCAGGGAATGTGAAGACAGCATGGGGGCGGGGGGAGGGGGAGCTTGCAGGGCATCAAGGGAGATGGGGGCAGCAGGGTTATGGGGGGCAGCAGGGTTATGGGGGGCAGCAGGGTCATGGGGGGCAGCAGGGTTATGGGGGGCAGCAGGGTTATGGGGGGCAGCAGGGTTATGGGGGGCAGCAGGGTTATGGGGGGGCAGCAGGGTTATGGGGGGCAGCAGGGTTATGGGGGGCAGCAGGGTTATGGGGGGCAGCAGGGTTATGGGGGGCAGCAGGGTTATGGGGGGCAGCAGGGTCATGGGGGGCAGCAGGGTTATGGGGGGCAGCAGGGTTATGGGGGGCAGCAGGGTTATGGGGGGCAGCAGGGTTATGGGGGGGCAGCAGGGTTATGGGGGGCAGCAGGGTTATGGGGGGCAGCAGGGTTATGGGGGGCAGCAGGGTTATGGGGGGCAGCAGGGTTATGGGGGGCAGCAGGGTTATGGGGGGCAGCAGGTTTATGGGGGGCAGCAGGGTTATGGGGGGCAGCAGGGTTATGGGGGCCAGCAGGGTTATGGGGGCAGCAAGGACGGGCATAGGAGGGCAACAATGGAAAGGGAGGCAGGGGAGGAGGGGGTCAGATTGATAGAGGGAGGGATATTGTGCCAAACAATACGGGCTGGATCAGCAAGCAAATGTAGGGCAGCATGCGAAAGGGGCAAGACAACATAAGAGGGAACAACAAGGGAAAAAGTGGTAGCCATGGATGGGAGGGACTGTATGCCACATATGGGACTGTTTGTTTACGTATACGGCTTGTGCGCATGACTATGTGTATGTGCTTCTTTGACCAATCATTTCAATAACCAACCACCCTATTCCACGACACCTATACCCCAATATCCCAACAACAGGGAGTATGGGCTGCCGTGCGTCCACATTTTTGCTGTGTTCAAGGATGCAGGGCACAAGGCCCACGCTGTGATACACAACAGCCACACGGTTTCGGCGCTGCAGCAGGTGTACAAGACCCCGATTCGGACCCTCGACCCCACGTCAGTGATCCCGGATGGCATTACTCTACCGCCAATCTACTCCAAAAGGGCGGGCCGGCCAAAAAAGAACAGGATTCGCTCGACAGGAGAGGTCGACCCTATCAAACTGCGCAAGTGTGGCAAGTGTGGTGAGATGGGGCATAACTCTAGGACATGTGAGGTCCGGGCTGCGAACCGGGTGTTGTGGGAGGCATTACAAACCCCAGCAGGGCAATTGGCTGTGCAGATGATGACCACAGCGGACGGCGCGGTACATGTAACCCCATGTAGCGCATGTAAGCGAAGTCATCGGAGAGGTATTAGTTGTATCCATACCACTGGTGAGAGTGACGATGAGAGCGAACCGGACGAGGAGTCGGGCAGCGGGGAAGATGAGGGGGATGGAGAGGAGAATGGGAGCACACCGGCAGATTCTGTGTTGACGGAAATATTTGGGAGGGTGCCTGTACCTGCCGGGGATCTCCCTCCCGAAACAGCGACGGATGAGTTGGGGGCCGGTTCCGAAGCATTGCACTTGGGCGGTGCGCAAGGTAGTAGTGCAGGTGAGGGAACTCCGAGGGGGGGTGGCCTGAGAAGTGCGGACGACGTGGTTCGGGGGCGATTACGGAGGTTGCAAAGTCTCAACATACAGAGGGAAGTGGTGGGGCACGTAGGCGATGACGATGTGCATGTGGGGCGTTCGGAGGAAGGGCGTGGTCGAGGTAGAAGTCAACAGGGAAGGGGTGGAGGGAGAGGTAGAGGCACGTCCGGGGTGGTGTCTTCCACAGAAGAAGGTGGAGGCGCTGATTGTTTGGAAGGTACTGAGAGGGGAGGGCGGCAAAGAAGGGGAGGGCAGCAAGGGAGAAGTGGGAGGCAAGGAAGGGGAGGGCAGCAAGGGAGAGGAGGGAGGCAAGGAAGGGGAGGGCAGCAAGGGAGGGATGGGCAGCAGGAAACGGGAGGGCTTCAAGGGTTGGAAGGGCAGCCGGGAATGCAAGGGCAGCTTGGAACGCCTCCGCAGCAAGGAACAGGAGGGCAGCAGGAAACGGATGGGCAGCAGGACACGGGAGGGCAGCAGGGGTTGGGAGGGATGCTAGGGTTGGGAATGGTAGGGCAGCAGGGTATGGGTGGGCAGCCGGGAATGGGCGGGCCGCAGACATTGGGTGGGCCACAAGGAATGGGTGGGCAGCAGGTAATGGGCCACCAGCATGGAATGGGCGTGCAGCAGGGACTGAGGGGACCACTGGGAATGGGTTGGCAGCAGGGAATAGAAGGGCCACAGGGAATGGGTTGGCAGGAGGGAATGGGGGGGCCACAGGGAATGGGAGGGCCACAGGGAATGGAAGGGCCACAGGGAATGGGAGGGCCACAAGGAAGGGGCGGGCCACAGGGAAGGGGAGGGCCACAGGGAAGGGGAGGGCCACAGGGAAGGGGAGGGCCACAGGGAAGGGAAGGGCCACAGGGAAGGGGCGGGCAGCAGGGTTTGGCCGGGCAGCAGGGGATGGGAGGGCAGCAGGGACAGGGCGGGCAGCAGGGAATGGTTGGGCGGCAGAGAATGAGAGAGCCACAGACATTAGGAGGGCCACAGGGAATGGGAGGGCCTCAGGGAAGGGGTGGGCAGCACGGAAGGTGCGGGGAGCAGGGAATGGGAGGGCAGCAGGGAATGGGAGGGTTGTTACAAAGGCAATTTAGTAACAGTGGTATCGATCAGCGGTGGGGATTGTATGGGATGCCAATGCAGGAGAACGCAGGAGGTTTCGCTCACCGCTGGAGCCATGTAGGTCTGCCACAGCAGAGTCGGGTGGACGGGTTGGTGACTGGAGTTGGTACTTGGTCAACAGAACAGGGTGGAGCTGAGAACGGTGATGGCAATAATCAGCAGTACTACGTATGCTTTATGTATTTTACTAAATAGAAGGATTTTTTTGTGACCAAAGCGTGGGTGTGGCATAGGTACGTTAAAAGTGCGCCCCACAGACCCTCCTCATATAGGTTTACATATTTATATAACCGTCAGCACAATTAGTCAAGTATACACTTGCTAGGTTCTTATAATTGTGTGCGAGACTTTACTTGTCCATTGGTGAATATGACTAAACTCACACTCCACCCTGTAAATCAGATAGGCTGGTTTCGTTCGTAACATGCTACGCTGGATATTCTATTTCACGGAAAAAAACAGAGCATACAGCACATAAACTTGCCGGTAGCAAGCAAGAGCCCAGAACACAAGGTGTCTCATCCCGGATATAGCGCACCAGGCGGCCTGCACTTCAATCACGGATCAACCTGAGAAGCTGGGGATAGGACGAGAGGGTGACAGAATGGGCAAAAGCCTGAGAAGTACCATATGCGGAAAAGGGCGATGGCCACCAGTGTTTGTCCACAGTAGTAGGACAAGATG
Source organism: Closterium sp. Yama58-4 (assembly GCA_947470075.1). Taxonomy (NCBI): domain Eukaryota; kingdom Viridiplantae; phylum Streptophyta; class Zygnematophyceae; order Desmidiales; family Closteriaceae; genus Closterium; species Closterium sp. Yama58-4. The sequence continues at coordinate 897,541 of CANIUD010000120.1, read as the reverse complement.
GTGTTGTTTTTAAATGTTATGAACATTCCAAAAGTCAAGCTTAGTGTGACAAGCATGACAACAATAGGTGAGCATCTAGTGGGCATACAACAACATGGCCCAGCCCAGCTTGCCTAGTGTGTCATTGTGTAAAGTCATGGTTGGTGGGCATTTATACAACAAGATGTGAGAAAGTGTTATGTTCATGTTTGCCATGCATCGGGATCTCTCGAACTCCATAACACCCGCATACAGAAGCTTGTCGCGAAGACATCTGTAATTTTCCTGTGATGTTTGGGTAAACTGGAGCTACCGTAACAATGATTTGAATTGCAACACGCCATTAGCTTAGACAGCATCTCTCGTTCTACACTGTGCCCCTGCAAATGTGCCAACCTGTCCTACCCCTCCAAGTCATCTTGCTTTTCATGATATCTCATTGCACAACAGCGCAATCTCATAACAACCTCTACTCACACAATTGCACGGCTGTCGGTACACCAAACGTCATGCTCTAATCTTGCCACCGTTACCTCGAGGCTGCCGCTACCAACTCCCCTTATGACAATACGAAATGAGCACAGCCCATCCTCACTGTGCAACGACACAGTCGGAAGGCGGTGCACTGTGTTACACTGCAACACAATCAGGTTTGGGCGGCAAATAAAGAAAGCGCGGCACAATCATATGCTGCTGACAGAACAACAACACATCCTCCCTCGCCACGCTTGCAGTAGTGTAGACCTTCCCTAGGTAGATGTTGACTGCATCATCCATACGGTGTTGAAGGACCCTGGGGACCAGAAAATAGGAGGATAGGAGTATTGGTGCAAGTGATCTTCAGGAATGAGGTCGCACCTCGAACGCAGGATGCGAGACATAATTCCCACAGTAGAGGTCTCAAACTCAGAACGATAATGAGAGTAGGTGAGAGTAGGGCTATGAGGTCAAATAAGCTGACAAGTGAGGGCAGTGTTGCACGCCCCCCCAATGTAGCACAGCAGCAGCACACGGCCGTCCGGAGCCTGGTTGGGAAAGAGCACCAAGCTGTAGATGGTGCCTGGTGGGGGGTCAAGGGGTGTGAGAGGGAGGTGAGGGAGGTCATACGGCAGTGGGAGAGAGCAAGGAGGATGAGGCTCGGTCGGGAGACAGGAAATAGAACAGGGGAGGGAGGGCAGGCACAGACAGTAGTATGAAGCACAGTTGGGACAGAGGAGGGAGGAGCATGTATCAGAGGGTGGCTGGACTTAAGAAGAATGGGCATGGTCACAGCAAGGAGCATGGAGCCCAGACAGGGAAAAAGTGAGGTATATCGTGGAACAGAGTAGTATACTAGATGCGGTCTGCCGATATCGCCTAGGCTCCATCTCGCTCTCAACCATCCCTCCCGCCCATCCCTCCCGCCCATCCCCTCAACCATCTCTGTGAACCATCCCTCAACCAACCTCAAGCTTGCCTGGCAACCTATGCCTCACCCAGAGTGACGATCCCCTGGGTGCGCGGGTGCAACTGCCCAAAGCCCTTGAGCTCCCTTCACTTCCCCGCCCACCTCGTGTCCGGTTCTCCCTAGGCTCCTTCATCCCACTCCTCCCCAAACATCCTACTTACCCAAAGTGACAATCCCCCTGGGTGCGCGGGTGCAGCTGCCCAAAGCCCTTGAGCTCGCCGCCCACGAGCCTGTCCTCTCGAATGGCCTCTTTGGGGTACGAGATGGTCACTGCTGCCACGGGTGGGTAGTAGAAGGCTGAGAGGGCGGCTGCTGCTGCTGCCTGTGGGAGGGGTGAGGAGGGGCGGAGGAATGGCAGGCAAGGAAATGAGAGGGATAGAGGGGAATCAGTGCAGTGCATTCAGTTCGCCCCCCACCAGGCGGTCGCCTCCCATGGGTGGGCTGTAGTGCTGTCGCTTTTTGAGACGTCTCAAAACCCAAGGCACGTTTGCAAGAGAGCAGGGGGAATGCTCACCGAGTAGGGCTTGAGGAGGTCAGCAGCAACGTATGAGGGCACGGTGAGCAGCAGGGAGCGTGCAGGGAGCTGCTTTGCGCCCTCGGGAGTGTTGTAGGACAGCAGGAAGCCGCTGCCACCTGGCCGCTTCTCTATCGCTGTCAGCTTCCACCCGAGCCTCACTCGGTCGTCGAGCCTGGAGGGCAGGTTCACAAAAGGGTAGGTCGGTGGAACGAAATGTGATGTGGGAATTAGGTGATCATGTGTTCTTTAGAGTGGTGTGGTGTGGTGTGGTGTGGTGTGCTGTGGCATGGCATAGCATGGCATGGCATGTCACAGTGGTAACCTATTATACTATATGATGGAGGATCATGGCACCACGTCGTATAGCAATGCAAGCCATGCCATGGCATGGCATGGGAGGGAGACCTACAATAGGAGAGGTTAAGAGGGATTGTGCGGAATGGGAAAAGAATGCAAGGTAGATAATGGCTGAGCATCGGACGGAATATTAAAGCATAAGCACAGAGATTGAGGGGGGATAGGAGGGGACGTTATGCATGTGGGATCCATAAAGAGGGAATTACAGGAGATAGGAGAGAAAAGGAGGGGAAGAGGGGGTAGGGTTAGGGATTTGAGATGGGGTGAAGGGACGTGAATTTTTATCCGCAAAGTTTGAGGGCCGACAAAACTGCATGTGAGGGAAAGATACGGCGTGATAGTAAATGAGAGGGCATCAACCCACCGCTGGGTGATTGGATGGCATGAGATGACAGAAGAAGGGATGCGAAACAGAATGCAACAGAGTGAGAGAGTGTGATAGGTGACGGTGTAGCAGTGGAGGGCATAAGAGAGCAGGAACGAGGAGTGGAGGGAGGGATTGGAGATGGCATAGAATGTGGTGTGGGGTAATGATCGCGTATGAAAGAGAATGATCTGGGGTACCCTGTCAGGATGGGGGAGGGTATAGCAGGGGAGGGTATAGCAGATGAGGGCATACGTGGGATTGTGCGTCGCGATGTGTGGGAGAATGTGATGCCCTAATGGAGTAAGACAGGGAATGGTATTGCTGGAGATGCCATAGGAGTGGATGAAAGGGATTATGAAAGGGGATAATATGATAAGCTGTTGGTCATAGCAGGAAACAACATAAGAGGGGATGTACATGAGTATGTGGGGGGATGAGGACGGGTCGGATAGGGATGGGCACAACCTGAGATGGGATATCGAGAGTTTGAGTGGATGAGTGAAATTTGAGGGCAGATTCAATCACGGGAGCAGGAGAGGGTGTTAAAGGGTATGCTTGGCGATGATCAGGCATGTGGGGTACTAGTAGGGTATGAGAGAGAATGAGAGAAGACTAGAGGGACGGATATGCTACAGGTGATGAGAGAGAAAAAACTTTTTAAGATGGCTGGATAAGGGGGGGTGGTAAATTTCGATCTGGCAGAAGATAGAAAGAGAGGAATAACAAGAAGAGATTAGGAAGTAGATTTAAAGGGTGAAGCAATGGGAGGACATAAACGGGGATGGGAGGGTATGAATACGGAGGGGCTTGCATGAGAGGACAAAAATGGGGATGAATGGTAGGACATGGGATCAGAATGAGAGGGGATGAGAGAGGAAGATAGGGGAGGGGACAAAACCCGATGGAATAACAAGTCATTATAGGGAATGACTAACCCTGGAAATCGAGGGCTGGATAGTGGACGAGAGAGGATGAGAGGGAAGAGTAGGGCGAGAGAAATAACAAGAGGGAATGTGAGGGGCTGAATACAAGCGTGCTTCCTCCATCATCCCCCACTCTTTCCCCCTCACTCAGCGGTCTGGCCGGGTGCTGGCCAGGTTCAGCCAGGCCTGGCATGTTAGGCCTGGCCCGGTTTGGCCAGGCCTGTTCATCCCCACGGAGCCTTGGGGTTTGGGGTTTGGGGGGAGGTGGTTTTTGCCAGCCATCCTAGTGAATTGCAATCCCCGAGCTCATCCCGTGCCAAACCCTACTGATATTTGCATGTGCATGATCTGAAACATGCCCGTTCTATTCTGAAACATGCACGTGCAAAGCCTGACCTGACATGAGGCAAGAGATTGCATGATCGGGGATGAGAGGGGAAAATACTCGGCCTGCGGTCTCTCATTCTGCGCTGGGCGCATTGCAGGCCGCGTGAGAGACGCCTAAGGCAGGGAAGTTGAAGTGCAGTGAGTGAGTCCCTAAACCTGGATGAGGTTGGTGAGCGGTGAGCCCCCACGGGGGAGCAGTCACATGTTTCTGGAAGTCATCAAGGGCAGGGCAGTTCAAGTAAAGTGGAGTGAGGGAGTGAGCGAACCTTGACGATGTTGGTGAGGTGGTCGTATGGCTCAAAGCGGAATGGCTGTGGGGCGAAGAAGCCTGCAAACACCTGCCCTAGAACCGGTGGGGAGGGAGAGGGGGGAGAGAGAGGAGAGAGAGAGAGAGAGAGTGGCGGGGTTGAGTAAAAGCAAGGAAAGGGTGGGCTCACCGCTGAGCGCATAGCGCTGGCCGCGAGAGAGCAGCTATGCGCCCAGGAGTCAGGATTCCGCAGGGCGAATAGCGCTGGAGGGAGAGGCGCAATGCGCCCAGCGGTGAGCAATTTGCTGAGCGCATTGCTGGCCGCGAGAGAGGCGCAATGCGCCCAGCGGAATGCGCAATCCGCTGAGCGCATTGCTGGCCGCGAGAGAGGCGCAATGCGCCCAGCAGATGCACAATCCGCTGAGCGCATTGCTGGCCGCGAGAGAGGCGCAATGCGCCCAGCGGAATGCGCAATCCGCTGAGCGCATTGCTGGCCGCGAGAGAGGCGCAATGCGCCCAGCGGAATGCGCATAGCTTGGCGCATAGCTGGCCGCGAGATGCGCGCTACGCGCCCAGCGGCGAGCATTCCGCTGGGCGCATAGCGCTGGCCGCGAGATGCGCGCTACGCGCCCAGCGGCGAGCATTCTGCTGGGCGCATAGCGCTGGCCGCGAGATGCGCGCTACGCGCCCAGCGGCGAGCATTCCGCTGGGCGCATAGCGCTGGCTGCGAGACAGGCGCTATGCGCCCAGCGGCGAGCATTCAGAATTTCGAAGAATGGATAGATTCGAGTAGGTTCAGCATATAGGGAAGAGAAAGGGACAGAGACGCACCTCTGATACGGATCAGCTGTAACTCGAGCTTCCGTGAATTTGATGGGGGGTAATAAGTCTGCTGAGAAGTCCTTTCTAGTAAGTTAGTGTGGAGTGTGATTGGGCTAGAGCAGGATGACGGGGAGCAATCTGGTGGGCCACGGGAAGCTTGTAGCTTTGCAGGTTGGGTTGATCTTAGTGTGCACGCGGTGTACAATACGCTTGGTTCTGGTTCGGTTGAGTGGCGTACGTGGTTCAGGAGGACGTGGGTACATCACAGCTCGTGGATTGGTTTGGCGCGAGCGGGAAACCGTCAAATCAGGGTCATGTCAGAGTTGATTTCATCGAAGTTACCATTCGCGTGATGGGCTGTGTATAGTTACCAAACGTGTTAAGCAAGTTACCAAACGTGTTAAGCAAGTTACCAAACGCGTTAAGCGGGTTACCAAACGCGATGAAATCGTTATCGTACGCGTTACAGAGCCCCATGTAAGTTACCATTTACATATTTTCCCTTGAATCATCATGTGAATAGCTGGTGGATGACTTGGTGCGTGCATTTCAATTATTCCACGTCAGCGACCGTGACCCGTTTGGGACACTCAGCCAATCTAAGTAAATTTCATGCCACATCTCACCTGACGTGGCATGACTTGTGGACGCCAAGCCTCCCTCTGACTCCATACCTTCAGCAGAAGTGACGTTTTGCGAACCGGGCCTTGTTTGTTGCTTGCCATGGCCAAGTTCTTGAACAAAGTTTTGGCGCGAAACCGAGCCTCGAAGAGGTACGGCGTCAAAAAACTGGCTCGGCTGCTTTACTTGTGCCTGTTGCTCAGACCTACCTAGGGACGAACCAGGTCCAAACCAGGCCTGAAACCTGCTCCCAAGGCTCTCCCAAATTTCAGTAATGCTGCTGGGAATTGGTCAGCAGCACATTCACACAATTCCCAAGGGCATCTTCCTGGTCCGTGCGCTCCTGGGTTCTGCCTTGCCTGCTCTGCAGGTTCTGCCCTGCAATTCTGGAGCACACTGAATAAATTTCGTGCAATAGAGCAGAATTGGCGACGGAGGTCGTAAGAGGTGATCTCTTTTTCTCCCTAATTGTCTCGGAGAGAAAGGTTTGGTCAGGCCGGCCGGAGCGTTGTGCATTTTTTTCAGACTAGTGATCTGACATTGCCGTAATGGCTGCATCCAGCAGACAGCAATGGATGCGCTGCGTGCGGAGCCTGGGAGTCGTTATTAGCAACACCGGCTCACGGCCAGTCGTGAACCATTCCCGGCCTCTCACCTCCCTCGCCGACGCTCCCGCTCGCCATGGCCTTCCCAGCATGCTGGGAGCTTTCTCCGCTCGCTCCACCGGCATGGCGGCCGAGATTCGTGCCAGGAATGCCGCTCAAGGGTTCCGTTCCATCTCCGTCGACGCATTGAAGCCTAGCGACACTTTCCCTCGCCGTCATAACAGCATCACCCCTCCAGAGGCCCAAGCCATGGCCGAGTTTTGCGGCTTCGAATCCGTCGATGCTCTCGTCACTGCGACCGTTCCGAAGGACATCAGACGCCAGCCGATGCAGCTGGGCAAGTACACGGAGGGATTTCCGGAAAACGAGATGCTCGAGCGCTTTAAAGACATGGCTTCTAAGAACAAGGTTCTCAAGTCATTCATCGGCATGGGTTACCACGGAACCATTGTCCCGCCGGTCATTCTTCGTAACTTACTTGAGAATCCCGGCTGGTACACCCAGTACACTCCGTACCAGGCGGAAATCGCCCAGGGACGTCTGGAATCGCTCCTCAACTTCCAAACCTTGATTACTGACCTCACGGCAATGCCGATGTCTAATGCGTCTCTGCTTGATGAAGGAACCGCAGCAGCGGAAGCCATGGCCATGTGCCTCAACATCAGCCGAGGGAAGAAGACCAAATTCTACATCTCCAACCTGTGCCACCCGCAGACCATCGACGTGTGTCTGACACGCGCGGATGGGCTTGGGATCGAAGCCATTGTCGGCGACCACACGAAATTCGACTACTCCAAGAAGGACGTCTGCGGCGTGCTTGTGCAGTACCCTGCGACGGACGGCACCCTGATCGACTACTCCGATTTCGTCGTCAAGGCTCACGAAAACGGTGCGAAGGTCGTCATGGCGACGGATCTGCTCGCGCTGACGGTCGTCCGGCCGCCCGGCGAGCTCGGCGCGGATATGGTGGTCGGTTCGGCACAGAGGTTCGGCGTGCCGATGGGGTACGGTGGTCCCCACGCGGCGTTCCTAGCCACGTCAGCGGAGTATAAGCGACTGATGCCTGGGAGGATTATCGGAGTGAGCATTGACGCGCAGGGGAATCCGGCTCTGCGCATGGCGATGCAGACGAGGGAGCAGCACATTAGGCGAGACAAGGCCACCAGCAACATTTGCACGGCGCAGGTACGGATGGCAGCGATGAATGCAGGGTCCAACACTCTATGGTCAGGTATCACGTTTTGACAAGCACTTCAATTCGAAGAATTGCGTATTCACATGCACCTATTTTTCTGGAATTGCCCGTTAAGAGGCAGTTAATGTCCAAGGATGAGCTGTTGAGAGTCTGATCAACGTGCCCACCGTAGACGCCGTGTGTCTCTAGCCCCAAGGCCTCAATGTGTCTTTTCCCTCTCGTCCATCTCGTCCTTCTCGTTTTCTCGACCTTCCGCTCCCCTTCTGTCCTCCATCGTCCTCTCTCAGGCGCTCCTCGCCAACATGGCCGCGATGTACGCCGTGTATCACGGCCCCGCGGGTCTCAAGGACATCGCGAACCGCGTGCACGGGCTCGCGGCGGTCTTCGCCAAGGGCGTGGAGATGGCTGGCGCCGGCACCGTCGCCAAGGAGCCGTTCTTCGACACGGTGAAGGTGACCGTTGGCGGCGGAAAGGCTGCTGACGTGGCGGCTGCTGCGGTGAAAGAGGGGATGAACCTGCGCGTGCTGGACGCTGACACGGTGAGCGGAAAGAGAGATTGGAAATGTATTTGGGAGTCGAGTAGATGTTGGTCTCAAGGAAATTGACCACCGCGTGGGTGCTTGGCGGTGAAGGAGGGGATGAACCTGCGCGTGCTGGACGCTGTCACGCTGTCTGGACGGTGAGGAGAAGGGGAGGATACTAAGGTTCAACAGAAAGGGAAGAGAATGGAAGGGAGGGTGTGCTGGCACGGTGAGGGGATGCTGGGGCTGTGAGGAAGTGAGAGCATTGTTCAGGTTTGGAGAGAAAGAGAAGTTTGGGGAAATGTTGCAATGGTGAAGAATTTCTTTACATTGGGGAGGGAAGGATGTACGATTTGAGGAAAAGAAGATCAGTTGGAATTGGGAGATGCTAGGGAGGGTTTCGGGACGTTGTGGAGGCTTATGCAGAGTGTGATGGTGGTGGTCATAAAGCGGGGGGGAGAGGAAATTGCAGAGTGTTATGTTTAAGATAGCGACTTGAGTCGTGATTGGGGATAATGGTAGAATCTAATGTGGATGGGATCGGGATCGACGGAGGAGAAGGAAGGTTGCGAACAAAGTGCAGCGCAAGTGAATTAACATGTGCGTACTGCGCCTCCACACCTTCTTCCCTTCTCAACCCGTTTTCTCTCTTTCCAATGACAGATCACTGTTGCGTTCGACGAGACAAGCACCATTGCTGACGTGGACGCTCTCCTGAAGGTCGTGGCCGGGAAGCAGGTGAGGCGCAATGGGGGGGACAAGCGGGCGCTGGGCGAGTGTTCGTGAGGCAATGGGCGTGGGATATGGGGCGCTGGGCACTAGGCACGGGGCATGGGGCAGGGGGCACGGGGCATGGGGCATGGGGCATGGGACACGGGGCAGAGGGCTCGAAGCACGGGGCATGGGACATTGGGCACGGGGCACGGGACATGGGGCATGGGGCGTGGGGCTGGGCCGGAACAACAATGAGTTAACGTCCATCCAGGCATCGAAGTAATCGAAGCTGAATCCATTACGTCTCATAGCATCACTTATTTCATTTTCGCAGCATGGAGAAGCACTGTCCTCTGACGTGCTTCTCCATGTCGCCAACCCCTCTCTCCGCCCACTTCCCGTGGACCACCTCCCTACAGTGAGTTCATGCCGAACTCCAATGCACTGAACTCCATTGCACCGAGCTCCATTGCACCGAGCTCCATTGCACCGAGCTCCATTGCACCGATCTCCAACACGCCGGCTCCCTTCGTGCCACAGTGATGTGCATCGTATATTTGACTTCTCGTCTGTTGTGTTGTCTCCTGTGCCATGATCCATCCCCTCCCCTGATCCCTCCCTCCAGCCTGCCTTCACAGCGGAGTCCATTGCTCCGCAAGTGGACGCAGCTCTGCCCAAGTCGCTGGAGAGGGAGAGCGCCTTCCTCACTCACCCCATCTTCAACGCGTGAGTGCAAGGAAGGCCACCTTTGAGTCGCTTCTTGTAAAAGGATCTCAGAAGCACTTCACAAGTTGCTGGAGAGGGAGAGCGCCTTCCCCCCACTCACCCCATCTTCAACGCGTGAATGCAAGGATGGTGCTCGAGGGATACAATGCCTCTCTCACTCACACCAGAATTCAATCCAGCGCAATGCACGAGTGTAGCGCATTCTATTACCGCGTCCTGCACCCCAACATGATTGCCCTGGGTATGTACCTCTCTTCTGTGCACTCCATGATCGCCTTGGAGATGTACCTCTCTCCCGTGCACTCCATGATCGCCCTGGGCTCGTGCACAATGAAGCTCCTCTTTAGCCCCACACCCCTGGAATCTCATGTGCCTCCCATCCAACCTCCCTTCCTCTCCTCCTCTCCTCCTCCCCTCCCCTACTCTTCCCCCCCTCCTCACTTCCTCTTCTCCCTTTTACCTCGCGTCCCCCCCCTCCCCCCTTCCCCCAGCTACCACTCAGAGCACGAGCTGCTGCGCTACCTGCACCGCCTGCATTGCAGTCCGTCCCTTCCCTCAAAACTTCCCCTCTTCCCATGCCTTATCCCCCCCTCTCGTCCACCTCCCCACCCCAGCTACCACTCAGAGCACGAGCTACTGCGCCACCTGCACCGCCTGCAGGCGAAGGACTTGTCTCTCGTGCACTCCATGATCGCCCTCGGCTCCTACACCATGAAGCTCCACTCCCCATCCACACCTGCCAACACCCCTCAAGCGTCAAGTGCCTCAACCCCCCCCCCCCCCCCCCCCCCCCCCCCCCCCCCCTCCTCCCTTCCTCCCTCCCCCCTCCTCCCTCTCCTTCCCTCCCCTCCCTTCTCCCCCTTTCCCCCCTCTCCAACACCCCACAGCTACCACTCAGAGCACGAGTTGCTGCGCTACCTGCACCGCCTGCAGGCGAAGGACTTGTCCCTCGTGCACTCCATGATCGCCCTCGGCTCCTGCACCATGAAGCTCAACGCCACGGCCGAGATGATCCCCATCACATGGCCTGAGCTCGCCAACATCCACCCCTTCGCACCCCTCGACCAGACCAACGGCTACCAGGTACACCGTCCATTCTCCTTTCTCAGAGTGAGTCTTTCACACAGCTGCTGCCAATGTGGGGCTCTCACACACCAATCTCTCACCCACAGAGGCAGACCTTGGCGCATTCAGTCTTTCCCAGGTTTACACACCAACGCCTGTCCTATGTTGGGGGCCTCTCTTCTGCTGGGTTCATGCACCACGAATCTCTCCTGACTGCATTGGCACCTCCATCCGTTCTCAGACTTCCCTTTCCTTCCATCCGCCGCCCTTCACCACCTCAGGAGATGTTCAACGACCTGGGCGCCATGCTGGCGGAGATCACTGGCTTCGACTGAAACGCTCAGCCGTCACACGGTCTTACTCAACCTCACTCAACCGCACCCCCTGTTCCGCCACTCAGGAGATGTTCAACGACCTGGGCGCCATGCTGGCGGAGATCACCGGCTTCGACTCCGTCTCCCTGCAGCCCAACGCGGGTGCTGCTGGCGAATACGCAGGGCTCATGGCCATCCGCGCTTACCACCAGGTAGGGAGATACGGGTACTTCGTGAAACATGCCCCTTCGCACGCACCACCAGGTAGGGAGATACGCTATGATGAGTACTGACTGGTTGGCAGTCATAGTTGTGCCTGGGGCTCATGAGTTATCCTCGGGGAAGTCTCCCTGCAGCCCAACGCGGGTGCTGCCGGCGAGTACGCAGGGCTCATGGCCATCCACGCTTACCACCAGGTAGGGAGATGGGGTACTGCTCGTCATACGTGTACTGCTTGAGTTATCTCTCTAAGGTCTTCTCTGAACTCCAACGCTGGTGCTGCTGGCGAGTATGCAGGCCTCATGGCCATCCGCGCTTATCACCAGTTAGGGAGATATGGGTACTGTTAGAAACATTTTACTGCTTGAGTTACTTCTCAATCTCTTTCTTGGGTGATGCTGGGGAGTACGCTGGGCTCATGCCCCTTCGCACACACCACCAGGCAGGGGGGTATCATGAGCACTGATTGTTCGGTAGGCATTGTCGTGCATGTGTCGCCCCCCTTCCCACCCTTCCCACCCATCTCTCCCCTCCCTTCCCTTTCCTCACTTCCTCCAATACCCACATCTCACTCCCTCCCAGACCACCGCCAAATGTAGATTCCAAGACTTCCTCCTCTATTCCTTTCTTCCGTTTCCCCCCCGCCCTCTCCCTCAACCCCACCTCAGTCCCATAGCGACCACCATCGCAACGTGTGCATCATCTGCGAGTTGGCGTGCATCATCCGCGAGTTGGCGTGCATCATCCGCGAGTTGGCGCATGGCATGAACCCAGCGAGTGCAGCCATGTGTGGCATGAGCTTCCCTCTTTTCCACTTCTCACTGCCGCTCCACCCCACTGCTCCCCTCCCTCCCGTCCCTTGCAGTCCCACGGCGTCCACCATCGCAACGTGTGCATTATCCCCGTGTCAGCCCACAGCACCAACCCAGCGAGCTCTGTTTCATAAGCTTGCCTCTTTCCCACTTCTCCCTTCCTGCATTACCCCCAGTCTCGTGGCGACCACCATCGCAACGTGTGCATCATCCCCGTTTCAGCCCATGGCACCAACCCCGCGAGTGCAGCCATGTGCGGGATGAAGGTTGTTGCTGTGGGTATGGACGACTAGGGCAACGTCAAGCCCTCTCCTTCCTCCTTTCTCTTTCCCCCTCAACCCCACCCAGTCCCGTGGCGACCACCATCGCAACGTGTGCATCATCCCTGTGTCAGCGCACGGCACCAACCCTGCGAGTGCAGCCATGTGTGGGATGAAGATTGTCGCAGTGGGCACGGACGACAAGGGCAACGTGAACATCGCTGAGCTGAAAGCGGCTGCTGAGAAGCACAAGGACGACCTCGCGGCCCTCATGGTGAGTGTGTAGGGTTGGGAGAGTGGGGAAGAGGAGGGGTGGCCTTTGAGGCGCCTCAAAAACGACTTTTGAGGCGCCTCCAAAGTCGACCTCGCTGCCCCCATGGTGAGTGGGTGGGGTTGGGAGAGTGGGGAAGAAGAGAGGTGGCCATTTAGTCGGGGTAAGGTAATCTGCTTCCCTTTGCTGGGGTAAGGCAAGGTACCTTGGGGAGTGAAGACTACAGCAGTGGGTAATGTGAACATCGCTGAGCACAAGGACGACCTCTCTGCCCTCGTGGTGCGTGTGTGTGTGTGCGGGGGAGAGGGGGAGGGTGGGAGGGTGGTCCTGTAATCAGGGTAATCCTCTCCTCTTTGCTGGGGTAAGGCAAGGCTGCTTTGGGAATGGAGATCGTGGCAGTGGGCAGTGGGGGGCCAATGGACAACAAGGGCATCGTCAACATAGCTGAGCTCATGGTGACTGGGGAGGCTTGCAAGATGGCTTCATGGCAGCTAGACACTATGCCTGCTCATCTATCCCTCCCTACCTCTTCCATATTCTCCCTCCCTCCTCCCCTGCCTCACTCCTTCCCTCCCTTCCGCTCCCCTCCTTAGCGGTTCTATCCTTTTCAGTCAGTCCCACTCTTGTTCTCTCAGCCCTTTCAAATCTTGCCCATTTTCCATGTGCCTTACCATGTGTGCGTGGGCCCCTACATGACTGCAGATCACGTACCCATCGACCCACGGCGTGTACGAGGAGGGTGTTGACGAGATTTGCCGCATCATCCACGCCAATGGCGGCCAAGTGTACATGGATGGCGCCAACATGAACGCCCAGGTGAGCCCCAAGCTTGCATGCATGCACGCATGCATACAGATAACAGTGATTGTGCCTCCATGCTGCATCATCCACGCCAATGGCGGCCAAGTGTACATGGATGGCGCCGACATGAACGCTCAGGTGAGTTTTGAGCATGATAGATGTTCGGATGAACGCATTACAGCGGACGGATGGTGCTACTAACCTGAATGCAGTGGTAGGGTAGGAGCATCAACTATCAAGGCCAGTCAGTCATCCATACTCTGCACAAACCATTTCGCACACATACATGGAACTCCCATTCGGTGACCCTTTTCCACTTATTCTCCTCCTTGCCCCATGCCTGAACACATCTCTGGTCTTCATCTCCCTATTGGTCGGCCTCACCAGCCCCGGGCACATAGGAGTGGACATGTGCCATTTCAACCTGCACAAGACCTCTATTCACCCATGCTCGCCCCTCCTCCTCTTGTATCTCCATCCTGCCTTCGTATCATCCCTCCAGGTCGGCCTCACCAGCCCCGGGCACATAGGAGTGGACATGTGCCATTTCAACCTGCACAAGACCTCTATTCACCCATGCTCGCCCCTCCTCCTCTTGTATCTCCATCCTGCCTTCGTATCATCCCTCCAGGTCGGCCTCACCAGCCCCGGGCACATAGGAGCGGACGTGTGCCATCTCAACCTGCACAAGACCTTCTGCATTCCCCACGGAGGGGGCGGTCCCGGCATGGGCCCCATTGGCGTCAAGGCACACCTCGCCCCCTTCCTGCCTTCCCACCCTGTGGTATGTTCACCTCTACCCCTGCCCGCGTGAGTACTTTTATGCCTCCTCTTTCTAGTCTTGAGACGTATTAAAACCCTAACTCATTAACACCCTCCCACCCCACCCATCACGTCCCCACTGGAGGCATCCCCCCTCCCCATCCCGGCTCAGTGGGCAAGAAGATGAGAGTTATTGCCGCTGCTCCCTAGGGGTCCGCGGTTATCCTGTTGATTGCCACCGCCCACCTCATAAACGACTCATGTTATGCCTTACAACCCTACGACACCCCACCGAGTTGACTTTTGAGTCGACTCAAAAGTCAAACTGTTGATTGCCACCGCCCACCTCATAAACGACTCATGCTATGCCTTACAATCCTACGACACCCCATCCGTCAGGTCAGGTCCCCACTGGCGGCATCTCCCCTCCCCATCCCAGCTCAGTGGGCAAGCAGATGGGCGCCATTGCCGCTGCTCCTGGGGGCTCTGCGCTCATCCTCCCGATAGCCACCACTCACCTCATACTTACCACACCACCCCTACTAATCCACCCCACCAATCAGGTTCCCACTGAAAACATTCCCCCTCCCCCTCCTGGCTCAGTGGGCAAGCAGATGGGCGCCATTGCCGCTGCTCCTGGGGGCTCAGCACTCATCCTTCCCTCATACTGACTCAGGTTATACCTTGCAATTGTTCCCCACCCATCAGGTCCCTGCCGGAGGCATCCCCCCTCCCCCTCCCGGCTCGGTTGGCAAGCAGATGGGCGCTATTGCTGCTGCTCCCTGGGCTCGGCGCTCATCCCACCCATCGTCTCCACCCGTCTCACTCATGTTATGCCTTACCACCCCATCCCATCCCACCTCACCCTACCCCACCCACCAGGTCCCCACTGGAGGCATCCCCCCTCCCCCTCCCGGCTCGGTCGGCAAGCAGATGGGCGCCATTGCCGCTGCTCCCTGGGGGTCTGCGCTCATCCCACCCTTCATCACCACCCGCCTCACTCATGTTATGCCTTACCACCCCATCCCATCCCAACCCACCCTACCCCACCCACCAGGTCCCCACTGGAGGCATCCCCCCTCCCCCTCCCGGCTCGGTCGGCAAGCAGATGGGCGCCATTGCCGCTGCCCCCTGGGGGTCTGCGCTCATCCTGCCCATCTCCTTCATGTACATCGCCATGATGGGCGCCCAAGGGCTCACTGATGCTTCACGACTCGCCATCTTGAACGCCAACTACATGGCCAAGAGGCTGGAGGTAGGTGCACTAGTTTCAAGTTGGGGAGGTCTTGAATGGTAGCCGCCTGTATGGTATGTCAGCTCATCCTGCCCATCTCCTTCATATACATCAACAGAATGTTGGTGCCAGGAATTATTTGACCTTCCCCTCCAAGCCCTTCCCTCCCTTTCCTCCCTCCCTATCCCCCATCCCTATCCTCCCTCCTTATCCTCCCTCCCTATCTCCCCTCCCTATCCTCCCTTCCTATCCTCCCTTCCTATACGGCCTTCCTATCCTCTCTGTTGACTTAACTTAACCTGCAGAACCACCATGTAGTGCTGTTCAGGGGCGCCAACGGCAATTGTTGTTCTCAGATCACTCTATCCTCAATCTCTGTCTTCCCAAACCCCCCCTATCCTCGCTCCCTTCACCTGCAGAACCACTACCCTGTGCTGTTCAGGGGCGCCAACGGCACTTGCGCTCACGAATTTATCATCGACCTCAGGGGATTCAAGGTGGGTTTCAGGTGAAGCATCAAGTGGAACAGCAGGTAAAAAATCAGCTATGAGCCCTTGAGTTCAACAAATTGGTCATTCCTTTTCCAATTTGTTACCTGCTTTCTTTTGGCAAGGGTGACCTCGGTCCTTGCCCCAAAATGATAGAAGTGATTGACGCGACAAAGCGATTGATGGACTGTGGCTCGTGTGGCTTCTTAAGCTAAGGGTGTGTAAGATCCCCGTGCACACGTTTTGGCTGAATTTTGTCGACCATTTTGGTCGACAAAGCTTTCGCGAAGGTCGACAGATTAGTCGTCACCAGGTCGACAAATTTTCGGCCAACTCAGTGTGGCCTCCAAATCTGACACGGTTTTGCTGGCCGCTGTAACAGAGGTGGAAGATTTCGGTTTGTCCTTTTTTACGACTTGGTGCGACGATGTCGCACACATGAATACGATGTCGCAATTTCACTGTAGCAGCGTATGCGACTTCGTTTCTCACTGTAGACAGCTGCTGTCGACAGCATGGCCGATTTGAAGTCGACCACGCGTCGGAAAAGAGTCGACTAGTTTTCCGGCCATCAAATCACAAATTTGATGGTTGAAATTGACGAGATTCGCAAACCGATCACGAAATGGTTACTTTCGCTACGGCCACCTAATTTTGATGGCCGATTCTGTGTGCACGGGGATCTTACACGCCCTAACATGATTTCAACTCAATTGCTTTCCCCCCACCAGGGCACGGCACACATTGAGCCAGAGGACGTGGCAAAGCGGCTGATGGACTATGGCTTCCACGCACCCACCATGTCATGGCCCGTGCCCGGCACTCTCATGATCGAACCCACTGAGTCTGAGAGCAAGGTGAGTTTGTGTGGAGTCGAGGGTATTCTGTTGCCATGGGGGTTGTCATGTCGGTGGGCACATGCTGCCTGCGTCATGCACGCTTTCATGGTTAACTGTTTGTTCCCAGTTAATGAGTGAACGGAATGGCACTATTCACGCATGCACACCCTTACCCTCCATTATTCCCCTACCCCTGTCCCTTGTGTGTTGCCTTCACCCTTTTCGCCTATCACCCTTTCTTCCACGCTTATATGCCTATCACTCACATTCTTCAGGCCGAGCTGGACCGTTTCTGTGATGCAATGATTGCGATCCGGGAGGAGATCCGAGCCATTGAGGAGGGGCGGGCTGACAAGGCTAACAACACGCTCAAGAATGCCCCCCACCCCGCCTCTGTGGTGATTGCTGATGAGTGGACCAAGCCCTACCCACGTGAGCAAGCAGCCTTCCCTGCTCCTTGGGTTCGAGCTGCCAAGTTCTGGCCCACCACAGGGCGCATCGATAATGTGTATGGTGACCGTAACCTGGTGGCGGTCTTGCCCCCGGCGGATTCTGCGTAAGGGCAGAGGTTACGCTCCTCCAATTCCAAGAGATTACGACCATTTTGTTGGTTCATTCTAATTAGGTTATTTGAGTACAAAATAATCTTATCGTGTGCACCCTTGAATGTGCCTGCTGGTATTCCCATATTTCCTTCTGTACCTACTACCATAATGTTCTAGATAGTGTCAGCAGTGAAGAAATTTTGGTACACCTGAAAATCGTTACCACACGAAAATTATCCAGAGTTGCAACAACACAAGTACGAGCTGCTAGTGAGAGCCGTTGCTGAAGTGAAATGTCGTTCGGGTACCGTGGTCTTGGTTTGGTGATCAGAGCTTCGGCAACCAATAGCATGGGTCGTTGCTGCCAAGGAAAATGGTCAAAGCAAAGGGGGTGTGAGATGAAGTGGGCGAATTTCACCTTGTCATACCAAAATCCCCAGTATGTTGCTAAGCTAGGAGAAAGCCACCAATAAGGGAGCTTCGTTTCCTTACAAGGCGGGAAAAGTTCTTGTCGTGCCTCCCTCTTCTACCTTAGTTCTCCGAACCTCTGCAATTCCGTACCTGTAGCGAGCCTTGCCCAAACCAGCACGTAGGTCCGTCATAGCGGCACACTCGGTACGTCCGTCCTTGGCTGCGCTGGCAGTTGTTGCAGGAACGAAAGCTGGGGGCGGGGCTCTCCTTGCCGTGACCTTGTCCCCTACGCTCACTTCCGTGCGAGCATTTGGGGGATGTTAAGAACTAACCTCACCCAACCGCGATGATATAAAAATAAACCGTTATACCACACAAAACTCTCACATCAAACGGCCTTCAAGTGATCATCCCTCCTGTTGTCCTCGGAGAGGCGAGGTGAGGTGAGGGGAGGGGAGTGGGCGAGGTGTTTCATCTGGCTGTGAGCTTTCTGCGCAGCTTTGCTTGCTGCTGCTGGTGTTTCTGCAGCGGTAGTTTCCGCTGCAATCAAGCAGTATCCACTCCTAGCAGCCTTAGGACATAGCTCTGGGTTAGGGGTTTCAACTCGAGCAAGCTGGAAGCCTTCCGAGCAAGCGCTTACGAGATCGTGGTGGTAACACCTAAGGCGGAAGAAGTACAACCATTTGCGTTAGTTTTTTTCCGAGGGGTTGGCGTTTCTGCGGATTCCCTTAGGTTAGGTTTACCACCTCGTTGGTCAACATGTTCTGGCGAGTAGCGGGCCTCGCTGCAACCTCACCGGTCAGTCCGTAGCCATTTTTCGTGATCGCAGTTTCAGCCTCGTGACTAGAAGGATCTGACGGGTGTGCTAGCTTATTTTCGTATTTCCAGGTTGATTTAATTCTTGACAGAGATCAGTATACCCTTGAGGAGTTACTGGACGAGGATGATCTTATTCAGGAATGCAAGTCTCTGAACAACCGGCTTGTAAACTTGTATGTATTATAATCGAAATCTACCGCTAGTTGTGATGCGATTGCGCATCGTTTCTCACCGTAGGTTTCCCGGGACATGCCTGTTTCCAGCCTTAAAGGGAAGCCGCAAGTTGAGAAGATGATCCGATATGTGGTGGAGGCACCTCCCGACGATGGAGATGCTAAGCGGACATTCAAGTATGCGCTGCGACATCCGTTTTTAGCTTAAGTTGGAATTTGTTGAGAGCACTCAGACGATCTTCTGATTTGTTTGCAGATTCCCGTTTATCTCGTGCGAAGTCTTTACATGCGACATTGATCAGATATTAACGACAGTGGTCGAGGAAGAAGAGGTATTTGTTGCTCAAATGTTGGATAAGTAGGAAATTGTTACTTATATCCATGAGGATGTAGCTGCTCGGTGAATAAGCGCTGAAGTTACCATTTTGATTTAATGCAGATTATGGATCTGCTTTTCTCCTTCACAAATCCAGATCGCTCGCACTCGAACCTTCTTGCAGGGTACTTCAGCAAGGTATGCTCATAAGCTTTATGGAGACCAACATCTCTTGAGAAATGTTTTGTACTCTGCGTTTGAATGCCATTGTCCTAACAAATCCTATTATTTTGTCAGGTGGCTGTCTCGCTTCTTATTCGAAAAACTCCTGAAGTGATGTCGTACCTTCAGGTGCGTGTTGTCTTTTTTTTCCCCCTGTTTTCGCCTCGCTTCTTTAAATGATTTAGTCGCTAATAAATGTCGTGCATGTGAAACTGAAACTATTACAGAGGCATCCAGAGGTTCTGGATAACCTGATTCGACTGATTGGGATCACTTCCGTAATGGAGGTACGTATTCGTATGGGAGATTATAAGCCGACGCAAGTTAACCATTTCGTACAGGAGAACGTGCAACATTCACTTTCTATGTTTATGTTGCGGATATTGGTATAACTGCGTGTGTATTGTGTAATGATCAGGTCGTGATGAAGCTTGTGGGAGCAGATGATCAAATCATGATGTATCATTCCGACAAACTGGAATGGCTGGCTGAGACGAGCCTACTGGACACATTGCTGTCCCAGCTTAGTGCTCAGGTAGCGTAGCAGCCACTATCCCTCGCCGTTACGTTCACTGTTCTTCGCGAAATAATTTTCGTTCTACGGATTTCGAACATAGCGTGTTTTTCTCGTTGTGTCTCCCAGAGCTCTTCAGATGTTCATGCGAACGCGGCCGAGTGCCTGTCGGCCATCGCGAGAACAGCCCCATCCGCATTGGCCGCTCAGTTGTCAACCCCCAAGTGAGCATTCGCTTTTTTTGTTAAAATCTTATAAATTGATACTGATCTATCCTTTTACTTAGGTACGTTGGTAATGTGTGATTTGTGCATTCAGGTACATTGGGAAGTTTTTCGAACATGTGCTGGAAGGCCCGAGATCGATGACATCCGTCATCAACTCCCTGTCCGTTTGCATCACGTTACTCGACCCAAAGCGTGCTCCGCCTCCTGGCGTCATGCGCAACCAGCTACAATATCAGCTGCAGACCCAGCAGTATCAGCAGCAGCAGCAAGTGATCTCTGTGGAGACTGTTGAAGGGATGGTTCAGCGACTGGGTAAGCAGCCGGAGCTTGATAGTCAGTGTTGCATCCCGTGTCCTGTAGTGTTAGTATCAATGGCCGAGAATTTCATTTTTGGGTGCTCTTTACCCTCACTCGTGTCTCGCACGCATATTTGTTATGGCTCTGTTTCAGGCGAGCTAATTGGCATTCTAGACCTTTCAAACGACGACAAGGTTCTCCCGACAACCTATGGAGAGCTACGGCCGCCACTTGGCATTCACCGTCTCAAGGTACAGGGGTCAAAGCCAGTTTGAAGCGTATTTTATTTCCGCCTGAATACCCCTGCACGTCGTCTCCCGTATTCATGAATTCCTCACCTGCTTATTGCCTCGACAGATTGTGGAGTTCATTGGGGTGCTTCTTGGCACCAACAGCGAGCTTGTGCGCCAGGAGCTTGTGAGGCTAGGCGGCGTGCGCACCTGTTTGGATCTCTTTTTCAGGTGCAGATTTTTCCTGTTTGATCTTCCCCCGTTTGTTCCTGTTTCCCAAGTTTCTGTCGTTCGACTGCCTTGATTTCACCGTAAATATCCCTGCCCTTTTTTCTCTCCATCCTTTGTTTCCACCAAGATCTCGGTTTTTCCCCTCCTTCCCCTGCCATATGTTTCGCCTGATGGGTGCCCACTCCGTATCCTCAGATTTCACTTCAACAACTTTTTGCATCACCACGTGGAGAGGATGGTAATGGCCATTCTTGAGAGCGGCAGCTCGTTGCTGCTGGAGCATCTCTTCGTGGAGTGTGACATCCTCAACCGGATCATGACCGCCTATGACGACCCCCATGCGCCAGATTCACGCCCAGAGGTACGTGTTACCTCTCCCTCGCTCCCATGTCAGCCTGCCATCGTTGTTGCCCGTTTGTTCGTTCTCAGTAAACTAACTCCTCCCCTGCTCCCATGTCAGCCTGCCATCGTTGCCCGTTTGTTCGTTCTTTGTAAACTAACTCATCCCTGCTCCCATGTCAGCCTGCCGTTGTTGTTGCCCGCCTCTTCCTCCGACTGCGCGAACGTGAACGTTTCAGTTGCTTGTTGTCGTCTTCTCTCTTAAAAGCGTGGCCTTGCGTGTGTGGTGCTTGCTGCAGCCGCGATCTGCGTCAGCGAGAGTGCCTGCACGGAGCGGGTACATGGGTCACCTGACGAGAATAGCCAACAGGATCTGCCAGTTGGCAGCGTCAAACTCTCAGATCGAGGCTCACGTTCAGGTATGTGCGTGTGAGCGTGCGATTTTTAGGAACGACCCCATCGGGTGCATGTAACACGTTTGTGATCCACGTGGCCCCGGGCATGCATGTCGTGTGTGGACGTCCAGGCGTCGAATGTGTTAGCATTAGAAAAGCACGTTAAGTAAACAGGAACTGAACGGGTCACGCTCAGAAAAACATGTCAAGTGAGAACAGGAATTGAAGGGGTAATGGTTTAGATGGGGGCATTGAATATCCTGCCGGCTGAGGGAGTTTTTTAGAGGGAAGAGGGGGGTTGTGTGAGGTGAAATGCGAGGAAAGGAGGGGTGGGGGTTGGGTGGGGAAAGGGGTGGGGGAGGGGGGGTGTAAGAGTAGGGTGTAAGAGTTGCAGGTAATGTCTGTAAATTTTCGTAACAACTGTTGGATATTTTGTGGCCTGGCTCTTCCTTTTTCTTTTCCAGGCGAATCCACGGTGGGCGGATTGGCAGAAGAACGTTCTCAGAAAACGACTTTTGCTCGAGAATGTCTACCAGTGGTCTTGCGGGTACGCCTTCGTTTGCACCCATCTCTCGCGTTCTGTCACTCCCACCAACCAAAAGTTCCATTGTTTCGTGGCTTCATCTGTCGATTCCCACCCTTGCAAGCTTAAATGAATCAAGATGATATTGCTGCCAGCTTCTCTGCATAACATGGTCTCTCATCACATGCCACCATCTCCTCTCACCATATCCCACACATTCTGGCCGGTTTTCCAGCCAGCCAGCAGCGTGGGACGATCATAGAACTCACATGCCCCTGTCCTCCCCTCACCGTATCCCACCCATTGTTGCCGGTTTACCAGCCGGCCAGCAGCACTGGACGACCGGCCAGGCGACAGTGACGATGACAAGTTCAACAGCCGTGACCGGGACTTTGACATCTCCACCGTCTCTCTGTCACACGCCCGTCTCCCCCCACTATATCCCATTGTATCCCACCGTATCCCACCCACTCCCACCGCTCTACCAGCCGACCAGCAGCGCTGGACGACCGGCCAGGCGACAGTGACGACGATGAGTTCAACAGCCGCGACAGGGACTTTGACATCTCCACCATCTCGCTCACAGGGGGCTCGAACGCCAACAGGAGCTACCAATACGCTTATGGGCAGTCGCTGCTTGACTCAGACGATGTGGAAGAGGTATGATGCCGCGTCTCCTCCTTGAGCTTTAACACAACTCAGAAATCGCCGCTGTGCTTTGACTCTTCTATCCGCACCTTGCTTTTGTCGTATTCCTCTTCCCCTCCCCCCCCCCCCCCTCTCCCATTCCCCTCCCTGGCTCCTTTCCCTTTGAGTCTTAATTTGTCTTCTCCGGCGTTGCATTCCACTGCTTTGAACGTTTCAGTTTCCCTGTCGTTCTGTTTCCTCCACTTTCTCGGGTCCCCACTCTCATTCACCCTTTTCTTTCTCAACTCAGCCTGTGTTTTTTCTGTTGAAGCGCTGTCACTTGCTTGTTTGCCTGTTGCTTGCTTGATGGTCGCTGCTGCCCCTCCTCCCTCTCTCTGTCGCCGCGCTCTAGCTCTTGCTCCGATGTAGCAGCAGCTGCTGCTGCATCTGCCACGCAATGCAAGCCAACCGCAGCTTCAGTAGCGGCAGCCGCAGCAGCTACTCATCCTTGTGCCAGGGGGTTGTGCTTGCTGTTGTGAACTGCATGTGGGGCTGTTACTCGCTCTGGTGTGGCGCGTCTCCGTTGCTCTCAGGGCCACGAGCTCAGGGATCCCGTAAGTACTCCATTCCACCTCCCCTCCCCTCCCCCTTTCCGCACCTCGTCCCCTTACCCCCCCCTCCCCTTGGCCCCCGCTTCCCGTTTCCTGCCCTCTCCTCTCCTTCCCCCTTCCCTCCCCTTCCCCCACCCCTGGCTTTTTAAACATCATAGCTGCACTCTGCCTTCTGTGGTTAACAAATTTCTGTATATTCAATTGTTTCTGACGTGCTATCAACATTTGGTGGTTTCCTAAGTACCAGCATTTTCGTTGCCTGTTTTCTTCTGCTTCGCCAATGAAATGGGTGTAGCAAAGGCATGAGTCAGTGTGAGGAGTGGTTGCTGCAGCAGCTGTCAAAATTACTGCATCCTGCTCTTGCCTGTCTTGCAGTATGACGTGGATCTGGTTAAGGCAGAACAAGAAATCGAGACCTTGGCCCTCACTGAGAATGCACCCACAAGGTAAAGCTGTGTTTTCTCGCCTTTTTGTTGGCCTGTCATGCATTCATGTGGCCCATCTCAGTGCTCTTATACATCATATGTATCAGCAGCCCATCATATGTCTTGTTCAGAAGGATAACAGTAGTGCTTGATGGAAGTGCTTCCCATCATACTCATTACCTTTGCTTTGAGCTGGCCATTCAGTCGACTCGAGAAACTCACCGAGCCACATCTTTTTTCCCACATGCCCTCTACTGTGCGTCCCAGTGGGGCGTCTGAGCTGCTGCCCACGCCTGCTGCTGAGGAGCCGGACAAGCCTCTGTCCAGTGACAAGCCCGAGGGTGAAGACGCTGCAGATGAAGAGGAGGAGGAAGGCTCCGAGCAGACTGGCACTGATGAATCCGGTTTCAAGTGAGCAGGCTGGACATGATTTCCAGCCTTTTTTTTGCCGATTTATCGGCGCTTTCGTGCGTGCGCTGCACATCAGCGTCACACATACGCTGTTCTTTCTGTGACATTTGTCCTTGTGCATTCTCGATGTTAACCCACCACCGCCTCCCTTTTTTCCCCTTCCCCCCTGTCCCCATTGATGACCATTTTTGCTTGTTACATTGGACTCTCCACATTGCATTTCCTTTCATCTCCATGCTTCAATCTGTCTGCCCCTTGTCATTCCCCTGCCACTCAATTTGTCTCTCTCAACATGCTTACCCAGGCCGTTGCTGCTGGACGGTCCCAGCAGCCTGTTCACATCATCAGAGGCAGCACAAACCGCATGGGTGGCGTTTCAAGAGGAGCAGCAGCAGATGGCCGCAGTGGGTGATGGTGGAGAGAATATGGCGGGACTAGCTGAAGCGGCAGCCGAAGGGGCGGCTGAAGGGATATCAAAAGATGCAGCTGCAGGGGAAGGTGAAGTGGCAGTGGTAGCCGCTGCAGCTGTAGATGAAGCATCCGAAGTTACAAGAAGCAGTGAAAGTTCTGGTGCTGTTGCTGTCACTGATACGGATGTTGCTGCCACAAACACTGACAAGTCTTCTGGGGTTGATGCAGCAGAGATCATTGAGGGGTCAGTCAGCGTTGAAGCAGTCACTCAAGAATTGAGTGTTGAGTCAGGAAGCACCCAGCAGGCTGTGGACGTTTTTGAGAATTCGCCCGTTGTTGCAGCTTCCATGCCAGAGGCAATAACAGAAGAAACTTCTGCTGCTCAATCTGACAACGTCGCAACTGCTCCACTCACAGATGCTTCAACAGGCACACCAACTGACACCACGCTAGGTGAAAGCAGAACTGAATCCTCGGTCACTGACACAACCGCAACCGAAATTCCCGTAGCAGCAGGTGGTGTAGCAGAGGGAAGCTCAATTGAAGGGAAAATCAAGGGTGGGGGGGGGGACGGGTGAAGCAGAAGCAGGGCAGCAAGACTCTCAGGGAGGTAGCAGTGAAGGGCAGTCAGGAGCAGAAGCTGATAGCAGTGGAGTTGCTGCTGTTGCAGCTGTTGTGTCGACATCAGGAAATGCTTCATTCGAGGTCCAACCAGGTTCAGCAAATAGCGAGGCGTCTGCTGCGGATAGTGAATCGGCGCAATGAGAAAGCTGTGGAGTTCCTTTCTCAAGCGTGGAGTAACTGCAACCGTAATTGTTCAACATGCCATCCATCGGGCTACTGTTTGTTATACCCCATCACACTAGCATAGCTTTTTGCCAACTAAAAACCGCCAGTTGCGTTCCCCCATTCCTTCTACTGGTATTCTGGTGCTGTCTGGTGTTAGATCGAGTATCCCAGCATAGTCACTTGAATTAGAAAACGCTGTCGAGCAGACAGGTTGTATGTGACCTAGGTTCCATGCTTGGATCAAAACGCTTGGTATCCCGAGGAGCTGGGAACCGCTACATTGAAATATTTGCATTGTTCTAGTGCATGATTCAAACCGTTCTCACTCCTGGGAGCAGGAATCAAGAGACAAGCAAATACCCCACACTGTGAATTTTGGAGAATGCAAATTATGTACAAGCAGGTAAAAAATTTCCTACATGTGTGTACTGTAGGTTGGAGTGCTTTCCTTTTATAATCTCATACGGTAGTTACCGCTTTTGGCTGCCACAAGCTACAAGAACAAAGCAAATGGATGCTCTGCAAAAATACACAGTGCCATAACCGCAAACCAGGAAGGAACTGGTGTGCGTGCGTGGCATTTATTAATCAATGTCAAAATTCCCTAGTAGACTCATTGGTTGGCTTGGGAAGGGCATGTGATCGGCATACGAGCCGTAAGAGGTCCTTCAACTTGGAAGCATTTAGCTGCAAACACATTCCATTCAAACAGCAGAGAACATTTACTCATTAGATAAGCAGAAATGAAACCTTTCACTAGCGAAAACATCAGCATCTTACAGGTTTGCTCAAGTACGAATCCATCCCTGCATCGATACATTTCATTCCATCTCCAATCAGAGCTTGAGCAGTCATCTGCAAACAGGGCGCACACTTATTAGCTTATGCTATGCTGACAGACAGCATTTGTCAAAACACCATCCACAAGCATTACAGCAATGATTGGCGTGTGGTGGTTCTTCGTAGACTCGTAGTCTCTGATCCTCTTGGTTGCCTGCAGTCCATCACAAACTGGCATTTGGACCTGAATGTGTACATCAGAGGGATGGGCAGAAAATAAATAACTGTCACTGAGACCAAGAATGTATGGCATATGTAGGAAAGAAACGAAGGTCCTAGAACTTACATCCATTAGTATCACATCAAAGTCCTCCGTCTGAACCTTCTTCACAGCTTCTTCACCATTACTGGCCAGCACTGCTTCATGCCCCCATTTTCGCAAAAGTGTCAATGCCACCCGTTGGTTCACAATGTTATCCTCTGCAACCAAGACCTTCAAGCTCTTGTCACTTGCAGCTGCTGCAGCCACCTCATCCGAAGTAGCTGAGTTTGTGCTGGACAGCCGATCCTACAGAACCACAGCAGCTCAATTAAACTTCACTCACCTTAGAACACAAGTACCACAGTATGGAAGTAAGAGAACATAATAAGATCCTTACACTGAGAGGGAGATTCTGTGCCTGCTTGACCCTTCGAACAAGCACTTTCCGTTTGACAGGCTTGGGAACATAGAACTCTACACCAAGATCCTGGCACCTGTTCATAAGGCAAAAATCGGTGACCGAGGTGGGAAAAACCATGTGAAGGAAGAAAGACACGCTTACTTACAATGTCTTGTCGTCGGTATCCCCAGGTGTCAATAACACAACGGGAAGAACTTCATCTTCATCCCTTCTGAATGCCTGCGGGCAATCAGTTCTGCTGGAAAAAGACTGTGACTGGCTGCCTTCCTGGATCTGCATCACTTCATGGCTGGTCGTCCCTTCCTCTAAGCCAGCCCCTGAAATTGATTGCTGCCGATGAGTCTGGCAAGGCACTTCTGAATCTGGCGTGGGTGAACCAGGGTGCTCGGCAAGGTCCTCAATTTCTTGCACAGCACTGCTCCTGTTGTTTCCATTCATAAATCGACACCCGGACTTGTCTGAATGAAGCAGACCCTGCTCTTTAATGTGGTGAAGCAGCCATTTGCAGTTGACGTGAGAGGACCTTGGGCTGTTGTCCCCATCGCCAATTTTGGAGTCAACAATCAGCAGGGTGTAAGGTAACTCGTCATACACTGCTCTTGGAAGCCTTTCCATGGCTGCGATTGCATCAGCAGCTTCATCCGCCTTCACATCCATTTTCTGCACAGATTATAGTAATAACAAATAAAAAACTAAATGGCACACTTGCAGAATAATCAGTACCATTGATCCAAAGTCAACATGTTGGTTGCAGTAACACTGGACAAACCCTACCTCGAGAGTCGAAATGATAGACTTCCTGGTTGATTCATTTTCATCCACAACCAAGAAACGCAGATGGTTACATTTTGGGCACAGACAGCCACATGGAATCAGCTTTGGTGACGGGACAATCTTGGCTGGTATGGCGAACTTGGCAGTAAAAAAGAACGTCGATCCTTTGCCTTCGTCGCTCTCAACCCACATATGGCCACCCATGGCATTGGCCAGGCGGGAAGAGATCATCAACCCCAAACCCGTCCCTCCATACAGCCTGAAACACCGCGAAGTGCTTTTTAAGCGATGAACAAGAATGGACTAGTGTTGGAAACGAAACGTCTCAGAATGAACCGTGTTCACCTTGCGTCTGATGCGTGGACCTGACTGAATGCTTGAAACAAAAGTGATTGTTTCGCCTGAGGTATGCCAATCCCTGGTAGACAAGGTTAGCATGATGGTTACAAGTTGGGACAATAGGTGCCTGAGGATACCAAAAGCAGTGAAAACAGACAAACCTGTGTCTTTAACTGAAAAAAGAACCTCTGCCACACGATCCCTAGCAGAGACCAGAATTGCTGACAGCAGAACCTCTCCCTTTTCAGTAAATTTGATACCATTTCCTGCAAAAACATCACTGACCAGCATGATGAAAACTTCCTCACCAGAGATTGTAAGAGTTATACGTAACCATTGCTTACCCACGAGATTGATGAAGATCTGAAGAAGCCGTCCAGGGTCACCCATAAGAACTTCAGGCATATCTGATGACTTCAACCATGATACAAGTGTAAGCCCTTTCTTCCTTGCCCTCGTTGCAAGGACTGATACGGCATGCTCCATCTACAGAAAATTCCACACAAACCAATTTTTACAACATTTGAAGTTCAACAGAGGCATGTTATAAGAAGCCAATAAGTACCTGGTCTTCTAAGGAAAACTCAATATTTTCCAGATCCATCTTCCCAGCCTCGATTTTGCTGAAGTCCAAGATGTCGGCAATCAGGCGCAGAAGGTGCTTCGCAGAATACAAAGACTGCACCACACAGAAAAAGAACAAATTGATTCCAGGCCCAACAGAATCAATAGATTCTTGCTCAACTTAGGGGAACGCTTACCAGCTCAAGATACTCCACCTGTTCGGTGCTAAGAGGAGTATCCAAACAAAGCTCTGTGCAATTGATAATGCCATTCAGGGGTGTTCTGATTTCATGCGACATGTTCGCCAGAAACTCTGATTTTGCCTTGTCTGCTGAGACTGCCTGCTCCTTCGCATCCTGAAGCTGTAACTCAATCTTCTTCCTTTCCTCCACCTCAGCAGACAAACCCTCGTTCAGAAGTGCAAGATCCCGAGTCCGCTCCACTACCTGACCCAGAATATACTTCATCTGGTTCAAAAACTGCAGCAGATATTTAAACAGCAAAAAGAAAAATAATTGGACACAGGACGGCACACCTTCTGTTCCAAAGTCGAGTATGAAGATGAGATTTGATCAGCCATGTAGTTGAAGACACAGCAAAGCTCATCAATCTCGTCCTTCAAGCAGCCTCGTCGACCGTGGGCTCTTGCACTGTAATCACCACGTGCAAGATTGCTAGCTGCATCACCAAGATCCATGATTGGATGAGAGAAATACTGCAACATAGAAGGATTGGACATTGTCAGTCAGACATTTGTTCTGCACATGGTGAGAATATGTACGTCAGGGAACATAAAAGCGCCATCATACCTTGGCCAGTAAAAATGCTGCCAGAATTCCCAGAACAAAAATGCAAGACATTGAGATGAGAATAATCTTTTCGAGCTTCTTGGTTGAGGAATATGCTTCTGCTTTGTCAACTGTGGCTGCCAGACCTGCAAGTCCGAGTGCATGATAAGGAAGAGCAAAATAATCAAAATGGTGCATGAAAAGGAATTCACGAGGCCTTGCAGAAGCAAGACCAGAGAGCACGGTATGAATAAATATTAGGATGAGGTAATAAAGAACCACTGCATACCCCAGTTATCATAACCAATAGGCCGGTACGAAGCTATGACATCAACTCCACGAAAGTCAAGCCCTTCAAAATAACCAATCTGGCCTTCTGCCGCCATAAACGCAACTCCCTTGTATGTCGTGTTCATAACAGAAGGAGCTTTCACTGGAGGAATAATGAAATTGACCAAGTTCTCGTTCTCAGTGAGATAGGCAACGACAAGCTGTCCTGTGGACTGAAGTCCAGTATCATCTTGCACAATTTGCTTGAACTTCTTGGCATCGAGTTTGGCCACAATAATTCCGCAGAAGACTTCCTGAAGGGTAGAAAACAACAACATAGTTTTAGCCAACAGTGACAGTTTGAAACGAGAATAAAAAACGGGCAAGACAATCAGTGCACCTGGTGGTAGACGGGAGCTGCAACATCGATTAGCAGAGTATGATTGTACCCAGCGTACGGGATTCCAGACCACACTGACGTGTTTCGATTCCTAACACTCAAGGCCCGTCCATGCAACCGTTTCGGCAGTGGCTTCACATCAGCTGGATGTCTGCTGGAGAACAACAGTCCGCCATCATCGCTGTACGCTCCTAAGGACATGACATTAGCTGCACTCATTACGGCAGAGTTGAGATCCTCGGTGCCCTCTTTGCTGTTACTCTTTGTGAGATTTGCCTCCCCTTGCATGTGCTTGAAAAGCAAAGACGAAATGACGACCCGAGATGCGATCAGTTTCACCGTGTCTTGATTCCCCGTGATGTAACTGAGTATCTGAAACCGCACGAACAAAATTAGAATAACAAACACCAGCTCGAACGGGCGTAAGATAAAAAAACCAGCCATTGTACCTGTTCTTGCCGAAGGCTCGCAACGATGCTGAGCCTTTCCCGTATTTCTTCCGTCAACGTTGCCTTTGACAGCCTCCAGAGGACGATAGCTGGAACCCCCGAACAAATCAGCACCAGAGCGCCCACAAAAAAGGTCAACTTCACCCAAATCTTCGGCTGGAACCTACGCCGTGGCACACGAGGAGGACTTTGAGCCACGCCATCTGCAAGAAAGGTAAACAATCACATCATGTGAGCATCCGTGCTGAGGTATTACGCACAAAGGATTAACGAGAAAACAGTCGCACTGACTATGGTGAATCTCAACCGATGTAGAGTCCTCAGGACGCATGTTGCGATCCTAAACTTGGCACGAAAGGATCCCCCCCTGCGATATCTCTGAAGGCAAGATTGACCTTGTTAGTCTCGCTAAGCGCAACGGTACCAGAGATCGAGTTTCCTAACCGACGAAGCCACACGCGCGAGAGAAGAAATACGGGCCGTCGCATGCGCAACAGAAATGGGCAACGATCACAAGTTACTGGGAGCGACCTCTGTGCAGCCAAGACTGAAGAACCAAGAAAGGCGGGCTTCATGGTGCTCAGGTCGCTTCGAGTGACCCTTGCTTCCACGCTATGGTAGTAGATTTGCTGTGACATCGAAGCTTGAAACGTGATGGTTACGCCTGAACGTAACAAAATCCCCAGATTTCCTTTCCAGAGGACGATTCGAAAGGAAGGACGGCAATTGACGACTCTTTGCAGAACGGTTGCAAATCCTACTGAATTCAAGTCTAAGCGGTAGACTAGGTTGCTCGAACGTCATGCAGGCTTCAGTTGCGACGGTTGAGGTCATCTATGCGAACGAATGGCTCCACTAGATTTCTTACAAGCTCTTAGTCATTGCCTTGCCTCCTGCAACACCATTCGACGGTGCTTCTGTGGCGGCTGACGCTGTACGCGTTCTACTAGGGGTAAGTTGGACCACGTGAAGGAGCCAGCTTGTCATAACAGAAATGCCATGCAGTGCTTGACACAGGTGGTTACTCGAATTTGAAATTCAGGGTGGAATTCTTGTCAGCTCCTCTGTTCGGAAGGGGTGGCGTGGCGACGCCACAGGTTCGAAGGGACAGCCTGCCTGACCCCTGTCCCAGGGGTCAACATTCGATAGCGACATACCTGCCGATTACGCAGTTCATTTTGGTGTACAGTAATTTTGATGAGGATTGGCCCACCTCGGTAAAGTGATCATTGAAGTGGTAAGTACTTGGAACAAATAATGTGTCTATCCGCAATAGTGATATTTTGCATTGTCACATTATTACGGACGGGAAGGCAGGGTACAGAATTGTATGCCAAATAAGATGCAGATAATCAACGTTTAGAGGAAGGTTTGCACTGCTACTTGGACTTAAAGCCTTCCACCGACGGGGCAATTGTTGAGGGCAGCCAAGTCACTAGCCCTCAAGCATTCCGCATCAAGTACTCATCAACGTTAGCCTTGATGGCGCTCAAAGCACCTTCCGAAGTGAACTTCATTCGGTCATCCTTAACTGTAATCAGCGCCTTAGCCTGAAACGCATTCGCGTATGCGTTAGGGTTGCAGAATACCTCAATGAAAACATCCCCGTTATTGACGTCTCCCTTATGACGATACTCCATCGTGGTCCATCGCTGTGGTCGGGTGGCCTTCTCCTTCTCCCGGAAGGTTTGCAGGAGGTTGGATATGGCGGCATCGAGAGCCTTGGCCTTTTCCAAGGAGAACGGGATGGAGAGACTCGTTTCACCGATCTGGAATGATATAGGTGCTTCTGTTGGGGGTGGAAAGGGACATGGTAATTGGGGATGGAGGGAAAGGTTTCTTTACGCCGAGAAAATTAAGAAACAGACATCAAATAATCTTCATAGCTTCAGAATTTAAGAATTCTTACAAAACGGAGCACGCTTCGTACGGGAAAGATGAATGTGACAGACGTTTGGCTCTAAGCTTCCATTTATTCAGCACACATTGCTTCGTATCGAAACTTCAAAGTCATCTAGGATAGAAATTCGTGTCTCAATCTATTGCGTTCTGAAAATCACGCCGTTCCAGCATTTTCATGTTCTCGAGAAACTAATCACCTGAGCTCGCCAGCCAAAAGAAGCTGTCCATGAAGCAAGCAACGTGTGTATCTTTGTGTGTAATAGCTTTCGTAAGTACTTCTTCGGTACTTCTTCTTTGCTCACCTTCGGCGGTCGCCTGGGAACGAATGACAGCGCGCCGAGCCGCAGGTCTGAAGGAAAGGCCACGCGACTGCCTCCCAATGGTAAAATTACATCGCCCGACTGAGGCCCGCGACACGCTAATCGAGCTGGAAGCCGGAGAGGCTAGCTGCAGCGAATTCTTGCCTTTGCTTGTCGCTGCGCAAGAAACCGATAGGGATGCACAACGCGGAAGAGGAGTGGCGACTGCCTGTGCCATCGCAAATCGGTTGAGCAGGAAATGGAAGGAAATAACCAGCAGTTGTTCCTGAACTTCCGAATCGGGTGCAAGATATCTCGTTCCCTAGGCTGATACAAGAGCAACAGCTGAGCATGCGAGAATTGAGAAATTTATTGGGCGCAAATGCGTTAGCTGAATTGTGTTTGATGAAGTGGAATGGGTGGGTGGGGTGTGGATTGCTTGCGAAATGCTGCATTTTGGGTTGACGAGCCGCATGCTGACGGGGATTGATGGCGCCACAAGTGTAACCCTCACGATCCCGACAGAAGAAATGAACGGATGACGCGTGGAATGCACTGATCTGGTGGAGTGAATGAGTCAGGACGACTCACATGCTGTTCAGGAACCTGTGCATTCGTGAAGGAGACTCCGATAATATGAACCCGCGCTGTATAAAAATCCTGCGTTGCATACATTTTAACTCGTTGAAACTTGCACTAAGAAATGAAGTGATGTACACTCTGCAATGAAGACATGCATACTATCAGGTGCTCCTCACCAGGCCCTTGAATCCGTATGTTCCAATAAGAAACCAACCAACCAAAAGAACTGAAAATCCTAACCAGAAGATAACAAACGTGAGCCCTGCCGAATAGATCCCGAGAACCATCACTATCAGGAAAGGTGCAAATGCCCCTACCATTGCTCTGTTACTAACCCATTTACCGTGTCGAAACATAAGCGCAGCAAGCTCCACCACATTCCAAGTCGCACTTCCGTTGTAAGCCATCCGATTGAGGCAGCAGGCCACAAAGGAATGGCAATTAGAGGTGAAAATGTTGTAGAAAGCATGCTGATATGTCCGTACTGTTGCTGCCAAAGCCTGGTCCCAACTCTGAGACGTGCCATAGTCTGCATGGTAAAAGGGTGTGCTGCAGATGTGCCCTGACAAGTTGGATGGCAGACACGCCTGGAAGGGGAGCGTGAAGCCCAGGCGGGAAGAGGGAAAGATGTAATGCAGAGGGAAAGAAGTAAGGATGCCATCCAGAGGGCAGGAGGGAAGGATGCTATGCAGAGAAGAGGGGGGAAGGATGCAATGAAAAGGAGGGAAGGATGGAACGCAGGGAAGGAGGGGAAGGATGGAACGCAGGGAAGGAGGGGAGGATATGCAATGGAGAGGGGGTTAGGGAAAGGATGCAATCAAGGGAAGGAGGGAAAGGATGCAATCAAGGGAAGGAGGGAAAGGATGCAATCAAGGGAAGGAGGAAAAGGATGCAATCAAGGGAAGGAGGGAAAGGGTGCAATCAAGGGAAGGAGGGAAAGGATGCAATCAAGGGAAGGAGGGAAAGCATGCAACAGAGAAGGAAGGACGGGAAGGATGGAACACAGAGGGAAGGTAGTGATTGATGCAATGCAGAAAGAAGGGAGGGAGAGGACGCAATGCGGAGGGAACGTGGGTAGGGATGGAACGCAATGGGAAGGAGGGAAGGATGTAATGCAAATGGAAGGAGAGGACGGTGGAATGCAAAGGAAAAAAAGGAAGGACTGAATGCAGAGGGAAGGTGGGGAAGGATGGAGCACAGAAGGATCGGAAGAAGGAAGGCAGAGGGAAGGTGGGTAAGGAAAGGATGCAACGCACAGAACAGGAGGGAAACGATGGAGCACAGAGGGAAGATGGGGAAGGATGGAACGCAGAGGGAAGGTGGGGAAGGATGGAACACAGAAGGATCGGAAGAAGGAAGGCAGAGGGAAGGTGGGTAAGGAAAGGATGCAACGCACAGAACAGGAGGGAAACGATGGAGCACAGAGCGAAGATGGAGAAGGATGGAACGCAGAGGGAAGGTGGGGAAGGATGGAACACAGAGGGAAGGTGGGTAAGGATGGAACACAGAGGGAAGGATTGGAGGATGGAATGTAGAGGGAAGGCTGCAAAGGTCCACTTCCCAGAGGGGCCCAAAGGTGAGGAAGGGGGAAAGGGAAGCAGGTATTGGGAGCAAACGGGGGAGCGGTTGGGAGGGGAAACGGGGGGGCGAAAAAGGGACCGGGCCTAGAGAGAAAGAAGTCGCAATAACGGACGTGCGGACTCTAAACTCATTCAGGCGGGAGAGGAATTTCTTTCACCCACCTTTGCTGGGTCTAACTGAAGGTATCGCGAAGCAGCTCCAAACGCGAAATTATCCACGCAGACGAAATACGACCCTGCGAAGTCCAGAATGGTGCCGTCTTCCCGGCAAATTCCCAAGTGGCCAATGAACGGCACGAGCCACGCGATCACTGGCAGCGGCGTCCATACCAGGCAATAGGGGAATTTACCCGCGCTAGGGTTCACAGGAGGGAGCTCGACTTGATTGACCAAGTCGAGATCTGCATGATTCGCATCTGAATTTAGAGTTGAGTTATTTACTGTAGACGTGCATGTCCTTTTGCTGCTAAATTCGTTGGCTCCGTTATGGCGATCAGGGTAAGGTTCTGGATGTTTGACGTAGGTGTCTGAGTAGCTTATTGACAGAGCCGTATGCTCGTTGGAGGAGTCTGAGAGGTTGAAAGGCATTGTCTCGTGGGTGTGGCTAGCGGCTTCCGTTTGTCTCTTCATAGCAATCCCGCTCTACGGCTGGAGCGATCGGAACTGCTGGCAAGTTCTTAGAGGGCTTACTGGTCTAATTTTGGTAAAAGCAGTCACATAAAAGCCGTCACGAAATTAGGGACCGAGGGATTGCAGAGTGATGCTATGCGATGCGGCTTTAGGGCAAGATGCTCTGCTTTATATGTCAGAGCGATCCCGTAAACGCTGCCTCGATACGACTTGTCGCGGGGTGAGCGTATAGATGGAACTGACAACTTTTCACAAGGGTATTATTACAGGTGGGTAGTGACACTGTACCCGAATCGTTTTCGCGGGAAATCATCAGTTCCATGGCGTCAGCACATATACTCTTGTAACGAATGTCGGTCCTGGCTCAACCATCCAACCAACAAGCCAGCCGAACTTCTGTACAGCAATATAGCGGAAACTCGAATTTACAAACTTCGCCCCCTCGATTGAGTGTCGCTGTTCCCTCTTGACACCTTGCCATTGGCGGGCGAATCGCTAGGTGTGTTGTGTGCACTGTACTTGCTGCTGATTGGCGAATGGCTCGTGCGCGCTTGGTGGGCGTGTCGCGAGGTGCGTTTCCTGCGGTTTTCGTCGGTTCCCCAAGTTCCAGGACGGCGAAGAACTAGCAACAGAGCACAACCGTTTTGAAACGCACTATACACCTATATTACTGGGAGCACATTGTGAACACAGCCAGAGTCACATGTTCTACTACCTAGCACATAGTAAACACAGCCATTGCTTGGCTCATTCTTGGGTTATTATATAGGCGGTCACAAACATGGGCTTGTTATCACAAAAAGTCTCTCGGCTATCGCGAACGGTCACAGAGCTATCATGGATGGTCACAAAAATCGGGATTCTATCACGGATGGTCACAAACTGCCCCACAAACTTATCACGTTTCGTCACTAAGACGAAACGTGCGGTGTACAAGCTGTAACGGCCTTAAACTGTCGAGATTTATGGACATGTAACCGGCAACTGGTTTTGTCATACTTGCGTAGTCTGGATATTTCTGTAGCGAGTCACGGAAGGGATGGTTACAAGAAATTGCATGCTTAAATTAAAAAAAAAACTAAAACATGGTTGATAAAGTCCATAGATGCGATTTTTTTAATATTTTTTTTTTCGGATGGTTTTTTTTATGCAAAAATTTAATGCAGGCTATGTCATTTTTTTCTCGGTTTAAATGGCTTTGATTCACGACTCGCAACGGATGTACATAAGATGTGTAAATAAGACAATTTTTTGCAGCTTTGAACAAGTTGGCGAAAATGATCGCGAATTTATTTCAAAGGTAACAGATTTTTTCGTGAGCGAGATAACTTTCCCCGAATCTCTACAGTTAATGGTTTAATTTCAACTTTCCTTTGAGGTAAAGGTAAAGGTTTTAGGGAAAACCCCCTTTGGTATTACCCCGGCTGTAACCCGCCTACCTATTTGTTTACACGCCTCGCTGAGTATCGAGGTTGTTGTATCCACTCCCAGATGAGCACCAGTGTAGTCCCTTTTAGTGGGGACTAGCTAATACGCCGCAGGGGGGATTTGATCCCGGGACCTCATCTTTCGGAAGTGAACCAGCTAACAGCTGGGCCACTTCAGGATTTCAACTTTCCTTTGAGCGTTTCATTGTGCGACCATACGTGATAGAGTCCTGAGGCAACGTTGTGACTATCCGTGATAAAATTCTAAATTTTGTGATCATCCGTGATAGATTCCTAGATTCTGTGACCGTTCGCGATAACCGGGAGACCATTCGTAATAACGAGCCAGTGTTTGTGACTCGCTATATAATTTCCCCTCATTCTTTCCCCCTCACCTTCCCATCCCCCCCAGCGTCTTGCTCGGACAGGTTTGCCACCTTTACTTACCTCTTTCCCCATTTGTCGCAGACCCCCGACGCATTATTTTGGAAACTGGTGTTGTTATTTTATAGCAGAAACATACGTAATCTGGCGATTGAGAAATATTCGGCCTCACGAAAATAGTCCATCGCTCCAGCGGGGGAAAACAGAATGGGCGCCTCTCTCCCGAACGAGTCGCCGTCACCGTCGCCGTCGCCGCGTCGCCACGAGTCGCTGAAGCGGCGTGCGAATCCGTACATCGTCGCAGGCGCGCTTCTAGTCATCGCATTCCTGGCCGTTCAGTACAACTCGTCGCGATCATGCGACGCGGAGCTGCAGCTGCAGCGACAGGCTCCCAACGACTCGCCCGGCCGTCTATCCGCGTTACATCCATACTACGCTAAGGCGCAGAGCGCGCTCGATATGGAGCTGTGCCGAGCGGAAGCGGCGTACGCGGCGAATAAGGCGCGCCGCGTGGCGTCGTTTAACGGCCTCCTGCAGCCGGCAGTTCTCTCAGTTGCTGATATGCTGACTAAGGCCATCGCTCCCATGTACCCCTGCCCTCGCGAACAACGGTTGGGCGTGTGGGGGGAAGGCGGAAAGGTGAGACGAGAAGGATGGGTAGGAGATGGGAAGGGGGGAAAGGAGGGAAAGAGAGGGGGTGGGGTGGGGAGGCAGGGAGGCAGCTAACATTGCTGTCCGTTCCTGCTATGCTGACTAAGGCCGTCAGGCAGCAAACATCGCTCTGATGTACCCCTGCCCCCTCGATCTATCCTCGCGAATCTGTCTCTTTCTTGCCACCCTCACTCTTTCCTCTCGTCACCCTCTCCCTCTCCTCCTCTTGCCTCCCTTACCCTTCCTCGTTCTCCAAGCTATAGGCGCTCTCCGTGTAGAAAAAGTGTCGTGTGCCATTGTAACGAGGTGACTTTTGAGTCGACTCAAAAGTCCCCTCTCCCTCTCCTCCTCTTGCCTCCCTTTCCCTTCCTCGTTCTCCTCTCCCCGTTCCCCCATTTCCCCCATTCCCCCGCTCCCCCCATTCCCCCATTCCCGCATTCCCCCATTCCCGCATTCCCCCATTCCCGCATTCCCCCATTCCCGCATTCCCCCATTCCCTTCCCCCATGCAGTGGGTCTGCATGCTGCCTACTGCCTTCCAAGCCCGACCTGTTGTGTACAGGTGCGTGGGGGTGGGGGAGAAGAAGGGCGTTCACGTGTAACTTTTGAGTCGACTCAAAAGTCACCTCTGTTGTGTACAGGTGCGTGGGGATGGGGATAAGAAGGGCGTTTACGTGTATGTGGGTGAGTGAGTGAGTGGGTGGGTGGGTGGGTAGGTGGGTGCTAGCTAGTGGGAGACGAAGGGGTTGTGCATGCGCCCCTCCCTCCACTTCCACCCTACCCCACCACCTTCCACTCCCCCTCTCCCCTTCCCCATCCCCTCCTCTCCTCTCCCCCCATTCCTACCCCTCCTCCCTTTAACCACAAGCCAGTGTGGGCAGCAAGGAGGACATTGCCAAGGCCACAGGAGCCGTCCCCCTCACCTTCGACCCTTTTCATCCCCCTAGAGACCCTGCACTGCACACCCGCCCTTCCCCTCCTGTTCTTGCCCCTCCTGTTCTTGCCCCTCCTGTTCTTGCCCCTCCTGTTCTTGCCCCTCCTGTTCTTGCCCCTCCCCTTGCACCAAGCCAGTGTGGGCAGCAAGGAGAGCTACTCGTTCGAGGAGGACATTGCCAAAGCCACAGGCGCCATACCCCTCACCTTCGACCCATTTATCTCTCAAGAGGCGCAACAACGCATGCTCGCCCTGCCCTTCCTCCGCTACTTCCCCGAAGGCCTCTCGGGCAGAGCGAAACTTTTCAAGAACAGGAAGATGTTTCCAAACTACACCTTTTCGACGCTGCCCGAGGTGAGTGAGAGGCGGGTGAATCACCTTGAGAATCTAACTGCTATCGAGGGTATGTTGCATTTCTGCATGATTGGGGGTGTTCATGCAAGATTTTCCAGAATTGAAGTGATAATAAGGGGTGATAGGGTGGTGACTAGGGGCGATAAAGGGTTATCAGGTCATGGTCACTCACAGCATTGCCTACATGGATGTGCTCACGATTGACTGATGGGTCATGCCCTTGTTACCCCACTCACCCCCTTCTCTTCCCAGCCCCCAGCTCATGGCTACTCACAGCACTGCCTACATGGATGTGCTCACGATTGACTGCGAGGGATTGATCCCCTCCTTTTATTTCACAACCTCTCCACTCCCCACCCCCTCCCCCCCCCACACCCCCCCTCTTTCCTCCTCTTCACACCTCAGCTCATGGCTGCTCACAGCACGGCCTACATGGATGGATGTGGTAGATCGAGATGATCCGAGACGTAGAGCAGGCCATGGGTGGGGAGGAAAGGGCCCCTTTCCTCCCCAGCCAGCTCATGGCCACGCATGGATGTGGTAGATTGAGATGATCCGAGACATAGAGCAGGCCACGGGTGGGGAGGAAAGGGGAGGAAACGACCCCCATTTCGTCTCCTCTTTTCCCCTTCCTCTCCTGCTTCTTCTTTCTTCAACCCTTCTCTTCACCCCTTACCCTCTTTCCCACCCCCAGCTCATGGCCACGCACAGCACTGACTACATGGATGTGCTCAAGATAGACTGCGAGGGGTGCGAGATTGAGATGATTCGAGACCTCGAGCAGGCAATGGAGGGGAATCCTGACTGACACCCTTCTTAGCCCACCGTTTTCCTCCCTTGTTGCCCCATCCTTTCGTCTCTCTCCTCCCCTCCCAGCTCATGGCCACGCACAGCACTGACTACATGGATGTGCTCAAGATAGACTGCGAGGGGTGCGAGGTTGACATGCTTCCTTCACCCCTCCTCTTCACAACCCCACCCGCAGCTTATGGCCACGCATAACACTGACTACATGGATGTGCTCAAGATAGACTGCGAGGGGTGTGAGATTGAGATGATTCGAGACCTGGAGCAGGCCGTGGGGGGAGATTCCAGGGCTGGGCTTGTGAGGTTCGGAGGGAAGCTCCCCTTTGGACAGCTGCTGGTGGAGTTTCACAAGTGAGTCGTTTTTTTTCTGTTATTTTCTTTTCTTCTTTATCCATGAAAAAAAAAAACATGTGTTGGTGTCGTTTGTGAATCTTGGTCTGTCATTTTCACAACTAGTTTCTTAGTCAGCCCTCCTCCCCCCCAACCACGTTCTTACTTCCACAATAAAAACAAAAAATGTGCACTCTCACTCGACTTCTCTGCCCCACGCTTTTCCTCCTGACTCCTCGTCCCTTCTATCCATCCTGCCCCCATCAAACAGGATTCATGTACCTAAAGTCACGCTGCCTCTCATCTACGCAATTGAGAACCTCGGTTACCGTATTTTCCACGTTGAAATGAACCCTCTCTGCTCCAAGTGTATGGAGGTGAGCTTTATACACGAGAGCCTGGTGCAGCCTTCTAACGAGGATGTCTGTTATGTAGATGATGGCAACGGGGGTAGTACGAGCACCAGCAGCAGCGGTGGTGACGGTGGCACCGGCAGCAGCGGTGGCAGCGGCGGTGATGGCAGTGGCAATGGCAGTGGCAGCAGTGACGGCAGCAATGGCAGTAGCAGCAACAGCAGCAACTGAAAATTCAGCAGCAGCTGGAGCAGCAGCAGCAGCAGAAGGATATCGGGCAATAACAGCAGTCTCAGCAAGATCAGCAGGGAGGGGAATGAGGAAGAATTGCAGAGACAGCAGGATTAGTTTGAAGCCACTTCCAGGATTGCTTCCCATTCCTCCAAACATCCACCTTAGCAGGATTTGTTTGTGTTGTGTACTGGTCACTACAGCACTAGAAGTATATGGCCTAAACATGTATGGCTAATACGGTATACAAGTGAAATACAAGAAGTAATTTGCAAAATCTTGGGATGTAGAGTATGGTTAGTAGGCTCAGACTATCCTGAACCCTTCACATCTCTATAAGCGTACCTGCAGGTGCTGTCCTATCAGCATACTTCTACAGTTAGCCATGATATAATGCTTGAAATAAGCATACACTTACCCGAACAATACCTGTTGCTACACTTTGCCGAAAAAAGTCACCTTGCTAACTGAATCAACCTGAGACAGGTTGCACTGTACTGCTAGGAGGATGCACCCATCCACACTCTTGGCCTGGCTGATATGAACACAACTGAGCCTACAACATAGAAACAGCTACCAGCTTTGACACTACGATATATGTGCTGCTTCTGCCCTGTAAAGCACAGTTTTTGTTATGGTATGAGAACTTTCGTCTGTGCAGTTCCAGCTAACTCCACAATAGAAACCGGCAGGCTTCTTTTTTGCCCACTTGGCCACGGCCTTCCGGAGTTACGCTACTTTTGAGAATTCTCGAAAGCCACGGCCTTCTGGACGACCTGCTTCGAGCCACCTGCTTTGCAACTACTTTAACTGCTTTCCCTTCATGAAACAGCAGCAACAGCAACCTGTCATCACCCCCCCTTATGCCCCCCTCATCTGTCATTTCCCGTTTCAAAAGAACAGCACTGC
This sequence comes from Closterium sp. Yama58-4, assembly GCA_947470075.1. Classification (NCBI taxonomy): domain Eukaryota; kingdom Viridiplantae; phylum Streptophyta; class Zygnematophyceae; order Desmidiales; family Closteriaceae; genus Closterium; species Closterium sp. Yama58-4. The sequence continues at coordinate 856,113 of CANIUD010000120.1, read as the reverse complement.
AACGGATATATCGTCTCTGGAGTTGGCGTGTTTCTCCGCTGCCCACTTCGCGACTGCCTTCTGAGCGACCTGCTTCGCTGCTTTGCTCCTGGGCCAAGTGTTTGCCACTATCTCAACCACCTCTGCGTTTGACAGCACGTCCCACACCTGCGACGGGGGGTGAGGAAGGGGGAGGGGTGGAAGAGGGTTGTGTGAGGTTGTTTTGGATTGGGTGGTTAGGGCATCACCCCATGAGCCACCTGCTTCGCTGCTTTGCTCCTGAGCCATGTGTTTGCCTAATATCAACCACCTCTGCGTTAGACAGCACGTCCCACCCACACCTGTGAATGGGGTTTAAAGAGGTGGAGGGGAGTGGAGGTGGTTCGTACTAGGTTGTGGGAGGTTGAGGGGGGTTGTGAGTGGCAAGCCCATCACCCACAGGCCACTTGCTTCGCCGCTTTGCTCCTGGGCCGTGTGTTTGCCACTATCTCAACCACCTCTGCAATAGTCAGCACATCCCACACCTGTTGAGGGGGAATAAGTTGGGTTGTGAGGGGTGGATGTCAGAGGTCCACTGGAGATCCCCGATTGATCCTAGGGAAGGGTTACAGGCACGTCGGTCTGGGGGGTTATGGGCGCACTCACCCGCTACACAAACAAGCCCTTTTATCTCAGTGGTTAGTGGCTGAGATTCAGACAGTGGAGGGGGGTTGTGGGAGGTTGTGAGTGGTTAGCTCATCATTTCACAAGCCACCTGCTTTGCTGCTGTGCTCCAATACATGCGTTTGATGGCACGTCCGACACCTGTGGGAGTGTGTGACGGAGGTTGTGGAGTGGGGTTTATGGGGAGTGAAGGTTGGTGTTGGAGGTTAGTGTTGGGGTCTTTGCTGCACACAGAGCCACATCGCACCCGCATACGAGCCCCTGGGACTTTGAGTCGACCCAAAAAGTCGACCTAGTGCACACTTACGACCTGATCCTGCAAAAGCAGAACAAGACGAATGGACCACTCACCCCATTGGAACCCATGACCACAAACTGGACGTTGGGGTCTTAAGTGCCCATGGTCACATCAGGTCTGCAGATGAGCCCGTGGAAACTTACTCTGAGAGGACGTGTTCTTTGGCTCCCATTGGATGAGAAGGAACCACCCACTCACTCACCCCATTTGAAGCCATGGGTTTACTGGGATGGAATGAACAAGCAACCCACTCACCCCATCGGAACCCACGACCACAAACTGGTCGTTGGGGTCTATAGTGCGAACAGTCACATCCGGCAGGCAGATGAGCCCGTGCGATTTGAGCTCAAAGTCCCCAAAGGCGCGCGCCACTGCCAGCCCCGACGAGCCCGTGGGCCTTGGCTTTGGACTCCGTAAGAGAAGAACAGAGCACTCACCCCGTCTGAACCCATCACAACAAACTGGTCGTTGGGGTCTATAGTGCGAACAGTAACGTCCGGCCGGCAGATAAGCCCATGTGATTTGAGCTCAAAGTCGCCAAAGGCGCGCGCCACTGCCAGCCCAGGCTCGCTCTTCCCCGGCAGGAAGATTCTGTCGATGGTGTTCATGTAGTTGAGCACCTTGCCTCCTGCTTCCTGCACCCGCGCCTTCTCAGCTGCAGCAGAAGGGGTGAGGGGGAAAAGAACGAGGAAGGGGAGAGGTGGTGGGGAGGCGGACGATAGAGAGAGAGAGAAAGGGAGGGAGGTTCAGTGGACGGAGGTGTTGAAATGGTTGAGCAGCAGCGCGTGACAGGGGCCCTGCAGATGAGGCCGCGCCACTGCCAGCCCAGGCTCGCTCTTCCCCGGCAGGAAGATTCTGTCGATGGTGTTCATGTAGTCGAGTACCTTGCCTCCTGCTTCCTGCACTCGCGCCTTCTCAGCTGTGATGGGGGGGGATAACGAAGGGAGGGGATTGGGTAGGGAGACGACAAGGCAGGAAGATTCTGTCGATGGTGTTTATGTAGTTCAGCACCATGCCTCCTGCTTCCTGCACTCGTGCCTTCTCAGCTGTGATGGTTGAGGAAGAGGGGAGAGAGGGGGAGGAAGAGAGGATAATAGTCGTGCATGCTCTTCCCCGGCAGGAAGATTCTGTTGATGGTGTTCATGTAGTTGAGTACCTTGCCTCCTGCTTCCTGCACTCGCACCTTCGCAGCTGCAGCAAGGGACGCGAGAGAGAGGAGAGTTGGGGAAAAGACAGGAAGATTCTGTCGATGTTGTTCATGTAGTTTAGCACCATGCTGCCTGCCTCCTGCACTCGCACCTTCTCAGCTGTGATGGGGAGAGACAATGTTGGATGGCGGGATGTGCGGTGGTGAGGGGAAGATGAAGGGGGGGATGAAGAAAAACATCCCACTTCCCTTTCCCACTCCCCTTCTCCACTCCCCTTCCCCGCTCCCCTTCCCCGTTCCCCTTCCCCACTCCCCTTCCCCACTCCCCTTCCCCGTTCCCCTTCCTTCGCAATACAGGCCAAACCTCTACAACGCCTGCTGATTCACACCCCTCCTTCCCTCCTCCTACTCATCTCCTCTCTCACCTGGGTTGCTCGCCTTGTGGTCCGTTGTCAGCTGAACTGGAAGAGGTCTCCCAATACAGGCCAAACCTTTACCACACCTGCTCCTACTACATGAACACCCCCCTCCTCCCCTCCTCCTACTCGACTCCTCTTTCACCTGGGTTGCTCGCCTTGTGGTCTATGGTCAGCTGGACTGCCTCCATTCCATGGTTGGCACATCACAGGCATCACAGGCATCACAGGCATCACCCAGTAGCTTTCCCCCCTTCCTCTCCTCCCAGTCATCTCCACTCTCACATGGGTTGCTCGCCTTGTGATCCATGGTAAGCTGAACGGCCTTCATGGTCGCTGCATCATAGCACTCCCTTGATCCCATCTAGCCTCCCTCCTCCCTTTCAGCCCTCCCCAACCCTGCTTCAATCCCAATCATCTCCTCTCTCACCAAAATTGCTCGCCTTGTGGTCGATGGTCAGCTGAACGGCCCCCATGGTCGCCCGAACACAGGCCCTACTACACTCCCCACTCCCTTCCCCCACACCCTGCTCTCCTCCCACTCAACACCTCTCTCACCTGGGTTGCTCGCCTTGTGGTCGATGGTAAGCTGAACGGCCTCCATGGTCGCCGCATCACAGACCATAATCCCTCCCCCTACTCCCTTCCCTCACTCCCTCCCCCTACTCCCTTCCCCCACACCCTGCTCTCCTCCCACTCAACACCTCTCTCACCTGGGTTGCTCGCCTTGTGGTCGATGGTAAGCTGAACGGCCTCCATGGTCGCCGCATCACAGACCATAATCCCTCCCCCTACTCCCTTCCCTCACTCCCTCCCCCTACTCCCTTCCCCCACACCCTGCTCTCCTCCCGCTCAGCTAGTTTCTCACCTGGGTTGCTCGCCTTGTGGTCTATAATCAGCTGAAAGGCCTCCATTGTCGCCCAATCACAGGATCTACTTCCCCTCTCCCACTTCCCTTCACCCACTCCCACGCAGCTCGTTTCTCACCTGGGTTGCTTGCCTTGTGGTCGATGGTCAGTTGGACAGCCTCCATGGTCGCTGCATCGCTCTTGCCATTGGGACCCCTGGCAACGCGAGCGAGCACACAGCGCGAGTCCCCTATGTGTGCCACTATAAGCTCCGATCCCTGAGGTAGGGAAGGGGAGGAGGGGAAAGGGGCGGTGGGGCGTGAGCAGGGAACGTGGAGGAAGAAATGCCCTGGAAGTGCGAGCGAGCACACAGCGTGAGTCCCCTATATGTGCCACTATAAGCTCCAAACCCTGGAATTGTTGAGAAGGGGAGGGAAAGAGAGGTAGAATGCGGTGGTGAGGGGTAACCTGAGGTCTGTCTGCATCACTCTTCCGTTGGGAGCTCTGGCAATGCGAGCGAGCGAACAACAGGAATCACCTATGTGCGCCACTATTAGTTCTGATCATCCCCGAAATGATGGTTGGGGAGGGGTGGTAAAGGGAGAATGCAGCAAGGGAAGGAAGCTCTGACAGTGTTAGCAAGCACACAGCGCGAGTCGCCTATGTGTGCCACTATCAGATACGATCCCTGAAATGATGGTTGGGGAGGGGTGGTAAAGGGGGAGTGCAGCAAGGGAAGGAAGCTCTGGCAATGCGAGCGAGCACACAATGGGAATCACCTATGTGTGCCACTATCAGTTCCGATCCCTGGAAAAGGGAGGGAAGGGGGAGCAGCACAGAAGTGGGGTGAGGGAGGGAGGGGGCCGGAAAGAAGTTGCATCCAGGGGGGATTGGGAAATAATGTGGTAAGAAAAAGAGGCCTTGACAGTGCGGGTCAGTACACAGCGCGAGTTCCCCATGTGTATCATATCCGAGCCCTGAGAAAGAGTCCCACCCACCCACCCCAGCCACCGAGCGACCAGAGCATCAGAGAGATGATCCACTCACAAGCCCGAGACATGACCAGAGACAAAGTGACTCACAAGGCGGAGGGCAACAGCAGCAGTGGAGCCGCTGTCCCTGTTGTGCAACAGGTCCTTCCTCAGCTCCTCGTCTATGTCCCCAAACACCCTCCCTTAACAAACCCCACCCAGCCAGCTCGCGTGGAGACATGACTGATGAGTGGCTCAGAGGGAGAGACATGCAACTCAGGAGGCAGAGGGCAAGGACAGCTTTTGAGAATTCTCAGAACGGACTCACAAGGCGAAGGGCAACGACAGCAGTAGACCTGCTGTCCCTGTTGTGGAACAGGTCCGTCCTCAACTCCTCGTCAATGTCCCCTAACACCCCCCCAACCTCACATGCTTCACCTAACAAATAGAGCAGCAAAGAGAGAGAAACAGTTGACTCACGAGGCGGAGGGCCACAACAGCAGTAGACCCGCTGTCTCTGTTGTGAAACAAATCCTTCCTCAGCTCCTCGTCGATATCCCCAAACACGCCCCCAAAAATGCGCGCCCACACGTCTCGCGCCGCGGCCCCATCCACGTGTGCTAGCTCGTTCTGGGTGTGCTGCACGGCTGCGTTGAGTCGCTCTGGCAGCTGGTCGCGAGCTGTCTTGGACACGTAGTGCCCCGACAAGCCGTGCCCGTCAAACACCCCCACCAGCGCACTGCCTCTTTCCCCAGTTGTGCTTGTGATTATCAGGTTCTGGGGGCGGGGAGCACGGGAGGATACGGGGGAAGGAGCGCCAGGAAGGGGGAAAGGAGAGGCAGGGGTGAGGTGTCTTGGACTTGTAGTGGCCCGACAAGCCGTGCCCGTCAAACACCCCCACCAGCGCACTGCCTCTTTCCCCAGTGACTATGAGGTTCTGCGGGTGGGGTGGTGGGGTGTGGGGAGGGGTGGGAGAGGTGGGAGGATGGGAGGATGGGAGGATGGGAGGATGGAAGGATGGGAGGATGGGAGGATGGGGTGCCCGCACGTCGTGCGCCACATTGTTGACCTTTTTTGACTTCTCACTCACTGGGGAGTGCTTCATCTTGACATACACGCCCTTGCTCCCCATAGCTCCCCATACACGACTGAGCATGATGACTTTTCTGACCTCTGTAAGGCAAGTCCTGGACCTTGGGATACTCTCGTTGCGATGGATGTGAATTAACTGACTTTCTGTAAAGACAAGTGCTGAATCTTGATATACACCGTGCGATCAGCACAAGGAGACGGCAGCTGCCGGACAACACCCACACACAGCCTTGACCCCTCTGTGGCAATTGTTAGGTCTTGACGGGCTGTCGTGCCTTGGATTGAACAAACACCCGCACTGCTGCATCTATTGACTTTTCTGATTTTTGCGAGGCAAGTGTTGAGTTAACATACACCCTTGCCTTGCCTTGAATGAAGCAACTCCCAAAATGCTGAACTTGGCTTACACCCTTTGATCAACACAAACGAGACGACAGTTTTGGTGCAGCGCCTGGCACTCGAGTACAACACACACTTTTGCGTCTTTACTTTCCTCACTTCTGCGGCGAGTTCTGCGTCTTGACGTTTTCCCTTTGATCACCACAAGGAGACCAAGAGTTACAGGACAAACACTCACACCTCTGACCTTTTTCCTCACCTCTGTGGCAAGTGCGGCGTCTTGGCATACGCCCTTGAGGCCAGGCTGCACAAAGATCACCGAGTTCTTGGTGGATCCTGGCAAAGGCAGTACGGGATAGACAGTACTCACACCTTTGACTTTTCTCACCTCTGTGGCAAGTGCGGCGTCTTGGCATACGCCCTTGAGGCCGGGCTGCACAAAGATCACCGAGTTCTTGGTGGACCCTGGCAAAGCAGTACGGGACAACACTCACACTTCTGTCTTTCCTCACCTCTGGCAATGTCTGGGCCGAGCCTTAGACGTTCGCCCTTTGAATTACGCAGTTGCGGGACAACACTCGCACATGTCTTTCCTCTCCTCTGTGGCAAGTGCTGCGACTTGACATTACGCACTTTCCGTTCAACACAGTTGCTGCACATCACCAAACCTTCTCACCTCTGTCGCGAGTGCTGCGTCTTGACATACGCCCTTGAGGCCGGACTGCACAAAGATCACTGAGTTCTTGGTGGACCCTGGCAAAGGCATTGCGAGGAAGAAAGAAACGAGTAGAACGAGATGGAATTAGATTCGGTTGGGGTGATACTTCGAGCCCGACGGACACGGGACACGAGACATAATTATAAGAAAGAGACAACGGGGTTGAAGCATTCGTTCACGTCAGGCTGAAACGGGATTGATTCCTGCCATCACTCTTAGCTGTCAAATGGTTGTAAAATGGTTACGAGCGGAGTAAGAGAAGTCTCACCTACGTCTTTGTTGATAACCCCGTCTTTAGATGATCCGTTTCCCATAGTGAACCGAGAATCGTCAGCTCTGACGTGTGGGACGAATAAAACTGTACACCAGCAACGACTGCTGAGAGAGTTACAGGCTACAGATCGCTAGTAACGACTGCTGAGGGTAGTTCGCTATAGTTACAGGTCAAACACAGCCGTAATGCTTTTGTCAAAAGGTGGTCATTCAACACAGCCCAGATGTCTGCAGAGCTTCGGAAGGTCTTATGCGAGTAGTGTCTGGAGGGACGAGTTCCAACAAAAATGAATTCTGGTCTGATGCGCTCGGCAGAATCTCGTTTCAGGAATGGCTGGGTGAGCAAGGACAGAGTTGACAGGAAAAAAATGATGATAATAATATGTGGAGAAAGGAGGTAACTTTTGAGTCGACCCAAAAGGCAGGATCTCGTTTCAGGGATGGCTGGGGGAGCAAGGACAGAGTTGATAGGAAAAAAATGATGATAATATGTGGAGAAAGGTCGAGTGAGCTGAGGAAACAATGTGTGCAAAAGCCGTGCAGACAAAACCTAACTAGAAGTTATCAATAAGGTAGTTGACATGCCACGCATCTCGGAAGCAGGTAAAGCGCGTATTCAAGCAAAGAATAAGTATTTGCGAGAAATTCAGCTTGGGAAAAAAAAGTACCGAAAACTGCTTACGTTTTCGTACTCAGCGACTAGAGGTAGTGAAAGCTCAGCAATTCTTCAGGCAATAGTAACGAAATTGTGCAGAAACGCCGGATTGAAACGTATGTGATCTAAATTCACACAGCGGTGCGCGTAGGCCTTCAATAGTTACCTAGGATGCTCGGATCGTGAATGTAGTACCTAGAAACTCCGGGCCATTTTCAGGTGCGATCCACACTTGCCAGGAAATCTACTCATGTGCGATCCATGTTTTGCAGGTACGAACAACCGATTCAGTTTTAAATCTTACTGTTTAAAATAACGATTTATCCGAGATCCGATTCAAATAACAGTCGGAATCAGAAGCGATTTCGAATCACGCCAAGAAAAATTCGAATGGTCACATCATTTTGGCACAATTTCGACGACTAATTCTGCTCCGCGCTAAGAAATTTTGTAAAAGATTTTTATGCCGGATCAACTGTACTGTTGACACAGGTGACGGATACTGCGCAGGCCATTTCAGCATTCCCTTCTTGGGCGTGCACCCCAAAATTCGAGAAACTGTCTGGGTGATAATGAAGTTTACCCTCATTTTAAAATAACCAGCTGGGTTTTTTTTTCGCAATAGACGACGCTGCCCTAAAATATATATCTAGGTATATCACTGTCTCTCTTGGCCGTCTTTTCCTCCCGTTCCTGTTTCCTGATCTCGCCTCGTTTGAGCGCTCTGCTGACTTGATCGCTCACCTCCGCTCGCTCGACGCTAGTTACCGCGCTGCTTGCACTGAGGCACAGCTTGCACTGCTTCCTCCCCCTATGGCGATTACTATCTATTTCATCGCCACTAGCCTCCCTGACCGCCTTGCCTCCGTTCGCGACGCGCTTCTGCTGAAGCACCCTAGTGAGCTCACCGTCGATGTCCTTGAGTCTGCACTCAAGGACGTCGAGAGCAACCTTCGCTCGGTAGCCGCTGCCTCTGGTGCTGTGCCCCCCCCACTCTTCCACGGGTGCACAGTCCCGCAGTTACCCACCTTTACTGCCTCACTTGCCACTGCCGCTACTGACGCGACTGCAGCTGCTGTTACGACTGCGTCGCGGTCCCGCGGTAGGAGTGGCAAGAAAGGCGGTTCTGGTGGTGGTAGTGGAGGTGGAGGCGGAGGTAGTGGAGGTGGCGTTGCGCCTGGCGGCGGTGGAGGTTCAGGGCCTGGAGAGGCGCCTCGTGCAGTGACTGGTGACTCCACTGCGCCTGCTAGTGGTGGCGACGCCCGAGTTCGTCAGTCGCCTCCTGTACTTCCTGCCCCGGTTGGTGGAGCAGCGGCGTGGTACCAGGCTCAGCGTCAGCAGCAGCTTCTGCAGCACCAGCAGCCCCTCTCCTCCCAGCAGCCTCAGCAGCAGCAGCGGCAGCAGCTGGCTCCAGGGTCGGGGCTGCGTCAGACCCAGCGTGGTACTGCTTACACTCCCTGCACCTACCAGGTTCTGACAGGCCCTCGTCGTGGCCACCCTTGTGGCCGGTTTCACCCCCCTGGTCAGTGCTTTGCTCAGCTCACTGACACGGTTCGTTTGGTCTACGGGGTTGGTGCTCCTGCCCCTGACTGGCTGCCTCTTGTTCAGCGCTACGGCTCCGCTCTGTGGGGCATGTCTGCTGAGCAGTTAGTTGATCTGATTGGTACTCCCCATGCTATGTATGCTGTTGTTGACTCTAGTGTTTCTGACTCTGCTTACTCTGGTGTTGTTAGCTTAGGTGCTAGCCTTGCTCAGTTGCCTGTTGCTAGTGTAGGTTCTTGTGTAGACTCTAGTCCAGCGGCTACCTCAGAGGACGGTTCGCTGTCGTTCACGCTGGACTCTGGAGCCTCTCACTGCTTCTTTCGTGACAGCACGACACTTACGCCTCTTCCTGCGCCTGTTTCTGTGGCGCTGGCTGATCCCACTTCGGGACCAGTCACCGCGCGTCACACTACCACCTTGCCGTGTCCGGCTGCTCCTTCTGGGTCTCTCACTGGGTTTCACGTCCCCTCGTTCTCCCGGAACTTGGTGGGCGTGCGACCCCTCGTGAGTCAGCACGTGGGTGTGTGGTTTGAGCCTTCTGGAGAGACTGCGGTGTGTGTTGACGGGGACTCTTACCAGCCCCTCGCCACTTTTGCTGCTGAGCCGGGCTCCGGTCTCTACACTCTTCACACTGGCCCGCGCGCTCAGCAGCGACTGCAGCAGCAGCAGCAGCCGCAGCAGCAGCAGCAGCAGCAGCAGCCGCAGCAGCAGCAGCGGCAGCAGCCGCAGCCGCAGCCACAGCGGCCGCCGTCGCAGCAGCCACTCCTCCCAGTTCCTGTCCCTCCCCCTAGTCTCCTCCCTGCGTCTCACCAGGTGGTTCCGTCCCCTCAGGTTGTCGCGTCCAGTCCAGTCGCTGCGTCTTGCTCCTGTCGGTCGCTTGCCCACCCCACCGTTCTGTGGCACCACCGGATGGGACACCCTTCTCTTCCACGTCTGCGTGCTATGTCTAGTCAGCGTCTGGTCTTAGGTCTCCCGCGTGTCTTGCCGTCGCTGCCGCCGTCCCTTGCACCACCGTGCGGTCCTTGCGTCGAGGGTAGGCTGCGTGCCACCCCTCACTCCTCCTCCCTTCGTCCGGCCACCGAGCCTTTTGAGACGCTGCACTTGGACGTCTGGGGCCCCTCTCCTCGCCCTGGCCCTGAGCGTGAGCGTTTCTTTTTGGTGGTCGTTGACGACTACTCCCGCTACACCACAGTGTTCCCCCTGGCGAGGAAGTCTGAGGTGACTTCTACGCTGATCAGGTGGTTGCTTACCACCCAGGACACTCGTGGTCGTCGTGTCAGCTGTCTCCACTCCGACCGCGGGGGCGAGTTTCGCTCCGGCATTCTTGCTGGATTCTGTCGCGAACAGGGCATTCGTCAGTCCTGGACGCTTCCGGAGTCCCCACAGCAGAATGGGGTTGCTGAGCGTCGCATAGGCCTGGTCATGGAGATTGCCCGCACCTCCTTGACTCACGCCCGTGCCCCCCATTTCCTGTGGCCATACGCAGTCAGGTACGCCGCGCACCAGCTGAACCTCTGGCCACGCGTCTCTCGGCCGGAGGCTTCACCGACCAGTCTTTGGACAGGGTCCCCTGGTGTCGCGTCGAGGTTTCGTGTCTGGGGGTGCTTGGCTCTTGTCCGCGACACCTCCGCGGACAAGCTCTCGCCTCGCGCCGTTCCTTGTGTCTTCCTTGGTTTCCCTGAGGACTCCTCTGACTTCACCTTTTACCACCCTCCCTCTCACCGGTTCTTTGACTCCCGTGACGTCCGTTTCGAGGAGTCCACCCCGTACTACGTCAGGTACCCCAGTCGAGGTCTCCCGGTTCCTCCTCCCCCCCTCTTCCTGACAGCCGCTCCCCCGCCTGCTCCCCCGGTACAGCCTCCCCCCCCTGGTCCAGCCCCGTCTGGTGTGTCTCAGGCTAGCCCTCCCCCTTCGGTAGCCCCCCCTGTACAGCCTCCCTCCCCACAGTCTTCCTCGCCGCCTCCTGCAGGTGCTCCCTCTCGGGAGGTTGGTCCTGCGACTGTCCCTGTACAGGTCTCTGGTTCTGGGGGTGCTGGAGTTGGAGCTGAGCCGCGGGTTGCAGAGGACTCTTGTCTTCCGGGGGCTGGTACTGGTCGTGCGGAGTCTGGGGGTGCTGGTGCGGAGTCTGGGGGTGCTGCGTCTGGGGGTGAGGGTGTTCCTTCGGTTTCTGGAGAGCCTGGGTCTGGAGCTGGTGTTGGTGCTGCCTCTGGGGGTGGTGTGCTTGGTGCTTCGGAGGTCGACTCTGGGGCTGCCGCTGCCCCGGACACTACTCCTTCCCCCCACCCCTACCCGACCAGGTTCCAGGCTCGTGTTCGCCGTGCTCGTGAGGAGCAGCTGGAGTTGGAGAGAGAGGAGAGAGAGTTGCAGCGGCTCGAGGAGCAGGAGCGACAGCAGCAGGGGCAGCAGCCGCTGGAGCAGCAGCAGCCGCAGCAGCAGCAGCTGCCGTCTCCTCCTCCTGTCTCGGGTCTTCGGACCCTTGGTCTCCCCTCTCCCTCTCCTTCCTCCTCCCCCTCTCCTCCCGTCTCTGGTCCTCCGCTTCCTCCTCCTGACCCCTCTCCCGCTGTTTTCCCTCGTTCTCAGTCTTCGTTGTCCCCTCCTCCTTCTCAGACTTGGGCCTCTCGTCGCTCCCCTCGTGCTCGTCCCTCGTCTCCTGTTCCCTTCACTGACCTTCGTACTGCCTTACTTCGTTCTAGTCCACCTCGTCCGTCTCCGTCTGTGCTTCCGTCTCCTCCTGAGTCGGCTCTCACTGCGTCGCTCCCTACTCCTGTCACTGACTACTACCGCACGTACCGTCCTCTTCTCTCTCGTGTTCTCGCCTCGCTTGTTACTCACCCTCGTGCCTCTGTGTCCTCTGTGTCCGCTCTTACTGCCGCAGTCACTGAGTTTGCCTCTACCCGCCGCCTTGACTTCGCCACCGCTCTTGTGGCTGCTCCTCCTTCCAGTCCTCTGGCCGTCGGGGGTGTGTCTGCCCTTGGCTGTGACGCCCTAGAGGACAGGCAGTTTGAGCTAGAGTTCCTGGCGGCCGCTTCCCCTCATCTCTGTGCCATGCTCCTCGCCCCTGAGGGTGACCCCGACGCCCTTGACATTCCGACTCCTCGCACTTACGCTGAGGCAGTGTCAGGGCCTTGGGCCTCTCAGTGGAGAGCTGCCATGGACGCAGAGATGGCCTCCTACAGATCCACAGGCACCTATGTCGATGAGGTTCCCCCTCCGGGGGCGAACGTAGTTGACGGCATGTGGATCTACAGGGTGAAGCGGCCACCGGGATCTCCTCCGGTCTTCAAGGCACGCTACGTGGCTAGAGGTTTCAGTCAGCGCGAGGGAGTTGACTTCTTTCAGACCTTCGCGCCCACCCCGAAGATGACCACTCTTCGGGTGTTACTACACGTAGCAGCACAGAGAGACTACGAGTTACACTCTCTCGACTTCTCTACTGCTTTCCTTCAGGGCAGTCTTCACGAGGAGGTCTGGTTGCGTCGTCCCTCTGCCTTCACTGGCTCTTTCCCTCCTGGGACCCAGTGGAGGCTGAGGCGACCGGTTTACGGTCTTCGTCAGGCTCCTCGTGAGTGGCACGACACCCTGCGTTCTACCCTGTCTGACCTTGGGTTCCAGCCGTCTTCTGCTGACCCGTCGCTGTTCGTTCGTCGTGGCCCCACACCTTTCTTTGTTCTGGTCTACGTTGACGACCTTGTTTTCGCCACCCCTGACAGGGTTGCTTTGGCACACGTGAAGTCCGAACTGCAGAAGAGACACACCTGCACTGATCTTGGTGAGCTGCGCCACTACCTTGGCCTGCAGATCACCAGGGACAGAGCTGCTCGCACCATTACACTTTCACAGTCGCACATGGTGCAGCAGGTCCTTCAGCGGTTCGGGCTTCAGCACTCCACAGTACAGCGCACACCTCTTGCTGTTGACCACAGACTCACTGGACCCTTTCCTGATGAGCCGTTCGAGCCTAGTGGTCCCTACGCAGAGCTTGTAGGTTGCCTCATGTACCTGATGACTTGTACTCGCCCGGACCTCGCCTTCCCTCTCAGCGTTCTTGCGCGCTTTGTTGCGCCAGGGAGACACCGTCCTGTTCACTGGACAGCAGCTGTGAGGGTGGCGAAGTACCTAGCGACGACGTCAGGCGTGGGGCTAGTTCTTGGAGGGCAGCAGTCTGTCGTACTTACTGGTCACTGTGACTCCTCTTACGCTGACGACGCTGAGACTCACAGGTCTACTCAGGGGTACTGTTTCAGCCTGGGTTCTGGAGCTGTTTCCTGGCGGTCCACGCGCTCCTCTTCGGTCTCGACCTCTACAGCTGAGGCTGAGATCTACGCTGGTGCCATGGCGGCACAGGAGCTGCGTTGGTTGACCTTCTTGCTCACCGACCTTGGTGAGCGGCCGAGCTCTGCACCGACCTTGTTCACTGACAACAAGGCGTCTATTCTCCTTTGTCGAGAGCCACGACTGGAGAGCAGAGTGAAGCACATTCACGTCAGGTACTTTCTTCTGCGAGAGTTGCAGAGGCGTGGACAGGCTCGCTTTGAGTTTGTGGAGTCCGAGGCCAACACTGCAGACATCTTCACCAAGGCGCTTCCGCCTTGTGACCACCAGAGGTGCTGTGTGCAGTTAGGCCTTGTTGACACTGGTTCTCGTGTTGCTTAGACTTGAGTGTACTGTTTACTTTGCTTTCTATATACCTCTGTTACTTCTTGGACTGGCCTTGTGGCCACTGTTGTTTGTGCTCAGACTGTGTGGTGACGTTGTGATCCACCCTGAGCTTCGTTTCTTGGACTGGTCTTGTGACCGTACTCGTTTGGTTCTGCTAGACACCCCTCACTTAGGCTATGGGGGTGTGTCAAATGTTGTAGCCTATAGTGAGGTTTGTCTTAGGGGGTACAAAACTTAGGGTTAGCTATATGTACCCCAACCAACATCAATGCATCATCCATTCTTCATTCTGACAGTTTCATAACGAAAATATGGTGATTGAAGTCGTGGTAACGTCGATGCACAACTTGCAGAGAAATGGGGTGCTTATGCACCACCAGTATCATCACCACCATAACCACACCACCATAACCACCCCCATCACCACCCCCACCACTAGCGTCCACACTGCTATCGCTGCTGCTGCTGCCAGTTTCACCACCACTGCTGCTGCTGCTGCCACTCCCTCCCTCCACTCCAGGCAACCACCGCACAACATACTATGAAACCTGAGATCATTGCGGAACAACCCCACCGTCAAGGCTCATGGAAGAAACCACCAGGTCCTCGATGCACAAATGCCACCTCGATGCACAAATGCCACCTCGATGCACAAATGCCACCTCGATGCACAAACAACACCTCGATGCACGAGTAACACAGCAGGTTGGGCTTGGGGTTGGGGTTGGGGTTGGGCTTGGGGTCACTTACGCCCCACCACTGTCATCACCTCCCCCATCATCACCACCACCACCAGAACCTGTGCTGCTGCTGCTGCTGCTGCTGCTCTCCTCTCCCTCACTCCCTTCCCCTCCCTCATCTCCTTCCCCTCCCCCTTCTCCTTCCCCTTCCCCTCCCCCTTCCCCTTCTCCCCCTCCCCCTCCCCCTCCCCCTCCCCCTCCCCCTCCCCCTTCCCCTCCCCCTCCCCCTCCCCCTTTCCCTCCCCCTCCCCCTCCCCCTTCCCCTCCCCCTCCCCCTTCCCCTTCCCCTCCCCCTTCCCCTCCCCCTGGCCCTCCCCCTGCCCATCTCCCCCCTCCTCCAGGCAACCACTGGGCAACATAATCCGAAACCTGAGTCCGTCGCAGCACACCCGCACAGTCGAGGCTGAGGGGAGGCACCACCAGGTCTTCGTGTATAAAGGCCACCTCGATGCACGAGTAGCACAGCGGGTTGGGCTCCACGTGGAACATGCGGTACCCCATGCCCTCCATGGCGTAGAGATAGGGCAGGGATTGCTGTGGCTTGTGCATGCTGTAGTAAGGGGAAAAGGGGTGGGCAGGGAAGGGAAGCAGCGCGAGTAGCACAGCGAATTGGGCTCCACGTGAAACATGTGGTACCCCATGCCCTCCATGGCATAGATTGCTGGGGCTTGTGCACTAGGGGGTAGCAGAGGGAGCGGAGGGGGGACCTGGAAAAGGGGAATGTGGCGGGTTGGGCTCCACATGGAACATGCGGTACCCCATGCCCTCCAAGAGTGAATGTGTTTTTGTGCGAACACGACAAGAGGTTACATACAGAGACTCACGCGTGAAACTCCACCAGCAGTTGCCCAAACAGCAGGTTCCCCCCATTGACCACCAGCTTCACACTCCTTATGAGCATGTGTGAGGTGAAGACAAGAGGATACACTCACTCACTAGAACTTCACAAGATGCGACAGAGACTCACTGGTGAAACTCCACGAGCAGTTGCCCAAACAGCAGGTTCCCTCCATTTATCACCAGCTTCGCATCCCCTCTCCCTCTCCTCTTCCCCTCCTTCTCCTCCTCGGTCAACGCCCCTCCCTCCTTCCTCCTCTCCACAATCTCTTCAGTCTCCCTCTTCATCCCCATTATAAACTCCTCCTCACACCCCTCACAGTCCATTTTCAACACATCCACATACTCATGCCCTAGCTTCTCCATCGCCCATTGCAGGGTCATAAAGGTAATCCCGGGGTTTTGGGCTCGGAAATTTTCGAGGCTGGCTGCGCCGGCGATGGCGATTTCGTGGAAGTGGAGGAAGGGGAGGGCGTGCATGTGTTGGGAGGCGTTGGCGGAGAGGAAAGGGTCGAAGGTGAATGGCTTGGTGTGCAGCGCAGCGCCGATGGCCTGTTCGAAGTCATACTGCTCGTTGCTGCCCACACTGGTAGAGGGGGAGAAGGGGAGGAGAAAGAGAAAGAGGAAGCGGGGGAGGCAGGGAGGCAGGCAGGCAAAAAGGGGAGGGAGGGAGGCAGGGAGGAAGGGAGCGATTTCGTGGAAGTGGAGGAAGGGGAGGGCGTGCATGTGCTGGGAGGCGTTGGCGGAGAGGAACGGGTCGAAGGTGAATGGCTTGGTGTGCAGCGCAGCGCCGATAGCCTGTTCGAAGTCGTACTGCTCGTTGCTGCCCACACTGGAAAAGGGGGAGGGGGGGAGCGGAGGAGAGGAGGGGGAAATGGAGAGTTGAGGCAGGGGAGGGAAGGGCTTGGTGTACAGTGCAGCACAGCGCCGATGGCTTGCTCAAAGTCGTACTGCTCGTTGCTGCCCACACTGGGAGGGGGAAGGGGGGAAGGGGTGGTGGGGGAAGGCAAGGTTGCAGGGTAGAGAGGAAAGGGATGGCTTGCTCAAAGTCATATTGGGAGGGGTAGGTGGGGAGAGGGGGGATAGAGGCAGTCTGTACCTGCTGTACCCAACAGGGTATGGATTTGGTTGGGTGGCATACCATACCAGTATGCAATGCAACCCAGCAGCACATTGAGTGGGGAACCCAGTATGAGTGACCACTACAGTGTTATTCTAAATAAGTATGCCTTTAGAGTCGATCCAAAAGGAATGAAACACATTTTCCAGTTGAAGCGCTGCATTGCTTACCTGTACACTACGGGGTTTTTTCGGATTGCAGTTGGCAACATGCACACCCACTGGAGTGGATAGCAAGGGAGACAGGGGAGAAAAGTGGGAAGAGGTTGGGGTGGGGGGCAGGCCAGGGGGTGACGGTGGGGGAAGGCAGGGCGGAGGCAGAGGAGTTGGGAGGTGGGAGAGGGTTCGATGGCAGCATACACACCCACTGCAGTGGATAGAAAGAACTGAGGTGACTTTTGAGTCGACTCAAAAGTCACCTCGTTACAATGGCACACGACACTTTTTGAGTCGACTCAGAGGAGTTGGGAGGTGGGAGTGGGTTCGATGGCAGCATGCACACCCACTGCAGTGGATAGAAAGAACTGGAGCGAGAGGAGGAGGACAGAGGAGGAGGACAGGAGGAGGAGGACAGGAGGAGGAGGACAGGAGGAGGAGGACAGGAGGAGGACAGGAGGAGGAGGACAGGGGGAGGAGGACAGGAGGAGGAGGACAGGAGGAGGAGGACAGGGGGAGGAGGACAGGGGGAGGAGGACAGGGGGAGGAGGACAGGGGGAGGAGGACAGGGGGAGGAGGACAGGGGGAGGAGGACAGGGGGAGGAGGACAGGGGGAGGAGGACAGGGGGAGGAGGACAGGGGGAGGAGGACAGGGGGAGGAGGACAGGGGGAGGAGGACAGGGGGAGGAGGACAGGGGGAGGAGGACAGGGGGAGGAGGACAGGGGGAGGAGGACAGGGGGAGGAGGACAGGGGGAGGAGGACAGGGGGAGGAGGACAGGGGGAGGAGGACAGGGGGAGGAGGACAGGGGGAAAGTGGTAAGAGGCGAGGTGAAGGCAGGAGAGGAAGGGAAAGGGAGGGAGAGGATTAGTTGGGTAAGTTGATGTGAGAATGCGCGGACAGCAGGGTAAGGTGATGTGAGAATGCGCGGACAGCAGGGTAAGGTGATGTGAGAATGCGCGGACAGCAGGGTAAGGTGATGTGAGAATGCGCGGACAGCAGGGTAAGGTGATGTGAGAATGCGCGGACAGCAGGGTAAGGTGATGTGAGAATGCGCGGACAGCAGGGTAAGGTGATGTGAGAATGCGCGGACAGCAGGGTAAGGTGATGTGAGAATGCGCGGACAGCAGGGTAAGGTGATGTGAGAATGCGCGGACAGCAGGGTAAGGTGATGTGAGAATGCGCGGACAGCAGGGTAAGGTGATGTGAGAATGCGCGGACAGCAGGGTAAGGTGATGTGAGAATGCGCGGACAGCAGGGTAAGGTGATGTGAGAATGCGCGGACAGCAGGGTAAGGTGATGTGAGAATGCGCGGACAGCAGGGTAAGGTGATGTGAGAATGTGCGGACAGCAGGGTAAGGTGATGTGAGAATGCGCGGACAGCAGGGTAAGGTGATGTGAGAATGCGCGGACAGCAGGGTAAGGTGATGTGAGAATGCGCGGACAGCAGGGTAAGGTGATGTGAGAATGCGCGGACAGCAGGGTAAGGTGATGTGAGAATGCGCGGACAGCAGGGTAAGGTGATGTGAGAATGCGCGGACAGCAGGGTAAGGTGATGTGAGAATGCGCGGACAGCAGGGTAAGGTGATGTGAGAATGCACAGACAGCAGGGTAAGGTTGTGTGACAATGCACAGACAGCAGGGGGGATGAGGAGAAAGGAATTCACCTCCAAACCATCCCCATTCACCTCCGAACCATCCCCATTCACCTCCGAACCATCCCCAGTCCCATGTTCCACTTGCTCCAATCGTCTCACCTCCCCCTCGTCTCCCATGCTCCCACTCGCTCCTCTGCTGGACACAGGTATGTGGGCATGAGGACCGACAGCAGCAGCGACCGCAGAGAGGGGTAGGGAGTAGTAACTGAACCCAGCAATCCACTCACCTTTCCTCCATCTCCCCACGCGCCCACTCGCTCCTCGGCTGGACAAGGGTAAGTGGGCATGAGCACCGACAGCAGCAGCGACGGCAGGTCGTGGGCGTCCATGGGCCACTGATCCCCGTCATGAGCTGCCTTTCTTCTGTCTATATCAGCCTGTAAGGAGGGGAGGGGAGGGGAGGGGAGCAGCAAAGCAGAGAAAGCAGGTCGTGGGCGTCCATGGGCCACTGATCCCCGTCATGAGCTGCCTTTCTTCTGTCTATATCAGCCTGTAAGGAGGGGAGGGGAGGGGAGGGGAGCAGCAAAGCAGAGAAAGCAGGTCGTGTGCGTCCATGGGCCACTGATCCCCGCTATGAGCTGCCTTCCTTCTGTCTACATCAGCCTGGTGGGAGGTGGGAGGGGAGGGGACGGGAGCGGGGGAGAGGAGGGAGGGAGGGAAGAGGGATGAGAGCAGCAGTTACGGCAGGCCGTATAAGCCACTGATCCCCGACATGCGCTGCCTTTCTTCTGTCTATATCAGCCTGGGGGGATGGGAAGGGGAGGGGAGGGGAGGGAGAGGAATGTAGGGGCATGGGAGGGAGGGATGTGGGGGAAACTGGGGAGCCCACGGATGGCACAGATGGCAGGTCGTGGGCGCCCACGGATCACTCATCCCCATTATGAGCTGCCTTCCTTCTGTCTACATCAGCCTGGGGGAATGGGAAGGGAGGGGGAGGGAGCGGGGAGGGGAAGGGGGGACCGCGCGGCCAGCGGGGAGGGTCTGAGCGAGAAAATGAGGAGCAGGCGGATCCGAAACGCGTTCGCACGCGACATCAACTGATCGAAACCAACTGATTCCAACCAGCGGGGAGGGTCTGAGCTAGAAAATGAGGAGCAGGCGGATCAAGGGGGGAGGGGGGAGAGAGTGCGGGGCGGGATGGGTGGGGGGGAGCGGATCAGGAGCTGCAAAGCAGAGATGGTAAGCTGCATGTATCCATAGGCCATGAATGCCCGTTATGAGCCTCTTCTTTAGTCTATGTAATCCTGCGGGAAAAAGATCATGATGGACGGGGGTGGGGAGAGGGGGGGAAGTTTTTTTGAGGCGAAAAAAAGTTCACTGCTCGTTCCAATTGGTTTCATAGCCCACTCCTTACTTTCAAATATAATAATCAATATTTCCTATTCTTCTTCTTCATCCTCTTCAATACGGAGTTGTTATAAATGCCCCCTGAAAGTGGCCGCATTGCGCTATTTCCCGTCCCGCCCACTGTAAGCAATGTTCCGCCCATGCTCCGCACACAGTAACCAATATCACGCCCATGTTCCGCCCACTGTAAGCAATGCTGCGCCCACTGTAAGCAATGCTGCGCCTACTGTAAGCAATGCCGCGCCCACTGTGAGCAATGCTGCGCCCACGGTAAGCTATTCCGTCTCATCACGTACCCAGTAAGCAGCCTCGGCTCGACACAGCGACCACGCAATGGCAACGCCATTAACGACTTCAGCTTGTAACGAGGATGCAGCAGGATCGGTCGGGCTTCGAGGCGCCTCATAACTCAATTCCGAAGCGCCATCGGCGGAATCGGCATCCGAAGCGGCAATGTCTGTCGAAAGCGCTTGGATTGGCTGGAATATTAGCAGCAGCGGTCCGCCGAGCAAGAGAATGGCGACCGCGACGATTACGTACGGCTTTAATCTCTCAAATATCTTCTCGTTTTGGTGCCAGAAGTCGGAGGACGAGCCGTGGACGACGATATACGACATGGCGGTCCGTGGCTTCGCGAAATGAGACAAAGTGACGGAAAAGTTACGAATTTGAGAAGTAGAAGGGCAGATTACGAGTAACAAAAGACGGTAGCAGGCAAACGGGCAGCTGCTCAGGAGAAGCTTTTGAACAGATACGGACCGCCTGACTCCTCAGAGATATGTTACGACATTCTGATGGTCTAGATCGCCAGTATTGCTGTAAAAGGTTTCAATACCCACACGGATTAGATAACGCGATGTTTGGTCTATACTACTAATGCCACCGAGTACTGAAGATAGAGACGAAAGCCATGGCGAGGTGCGTGCGGAGCGGAGAGGCGGAGCGACGCGGCGGACAGGAAATAAGGACTGGTCGCAGCGCAGTCGGTGTCCTTCAGTGTTCTTGGCTTGACAGTCAGTAGTCAACCGTAGGGAATTATGACTGGACTGAAAAGGACCAGTTTGTTTGATAGCGCATGGTGATATCCTCGTTACAAGAAATGCGTCACTGGTATGACTTGGGTAGAACACATGATATGATTATACAAGGGTTGCGAAGTTGCGATCAGGGTCGCTTTTTGCGAATCTGGTCATTTCGTTTGTTACAACCAGGAAAGCTTCGCTGAGTTCCCCCCACCCACCTTGCCCTCGCCCCCACCTTACGGGCGAATGTCCCAGTCGAATG
Organism: Closterium sp. Yama58-4; assembly: GCA_947470075.1. Lineage (NCBI taxonomy): Eukaryota > Viridiplantae > Streptophyta > Zygnematophyceae > Desmidiales > Closteriaceae > Closterium > Closterium sp. Yama58-4. The sequence goes on along the minus strand of CANIUD010000120.1, from coordinate 835,373 downwards.
TCGACGATTGGTTAGGATGACGTTAGCGACACGAACCGTCGCCGGAACCTTTTGTGACTTATGAGTCATTGAAAGTCATCTCTCTCTCTCTCTCTCTCTCTCTCTCTCTCTCTCTCTCTCTCTCTCTCTCTCTTTCTCTCTCTCTCTCTCTCTCTCCTCTCTCTCTCTCTCTCTCTCTCTCTCTCTCTCTCTCTCTCTCTCTCTCTCTCTCTCACTGTCTCTCCGTCCACCTCCCATCTCATGTGCCTTTTTCATGATTGCCAGTAAAGCACGTGGCGAAGCTGAGTCCCACGAAGGTCAACATGAAGGTCGTGGGGGACGAAGGTGCAAGGGGAAGGTTCATCGGAAAGGGAATCAAGTACGTCGCTGTGTGATGCGTTCTGCTGGTGCTTGTGGTGCGATTAGTAGTGCTACTGGTGCTTGTGGTGCCATTGTGACATGCTACAAGATCAACGGGAAGACAGTCGGGGACAAAGGCGCGAGGGGAAGATTCATAGGAAAGGGAATGAAGTACGTCGCTGTGCGATGCATTTTTTAGATGGGTATTTTTTAGCCGGGGTTTTTTGAGAATTCTCAAAAGCAACTCGGAAATTGCATTGAGAAGCGGATCAGGTGCATCACCGTATGCTGGTGCCACTGTAACATAAAATACTGTCGGAATCGAAAGTGCTGTGTCATTGATGCAGGTTGGGGTACATATAACAAACCCTAACATTTGTACCCCCTAAGACAAACCTCACTACAGGCTACAACATTTGACACAACCCCATAGCCTAAGTGAGGGGTGTCAAGCAAAACCAAAAGTGTACGGTCACAAGACCAGTCACAAAGAAACAAAGCTCAGGGTGGATCACAACGTCACCACACACTCTGAGCACAAGCAACAGAGGCCACAAAGCCAGTCCAAGAGTTCACAAAGGTATATAGCATAAACTCAAGCCTACGCAAGACGAGAACCAGTGTCAACAAGACCTAACTGCACACAACACCTCTGGTGGTCACAAGGCGGAAGCGCCTTGGTGAAGATGTCTGCAGTGTTGGCCTCAGACTCCACAAACTCGAAGCGAGCCTGTCCATGTCTTTGCAACTCTCGCAGAAGGAAGTACCTGACGTCAATGTGCTTCACTCTGCTCTCCAGTCGCGGCTCTCGACAGAGGAGAATCGACGCCTTGTTGTTAGTGAACAAGGTCGGTGCAGAGCTCGGCCGCTCACCAAGGTCGGCGAGCAAGAAGGTCAACCAACGCAGCTCCTGTGCCGCCATGGCACCAGCGTAGATCTCAGCCTCAGCGGTAGAGGTCGAGACCGAGGAGGAACGCGTGGACCTCCAAGAAACAGCTCCAGAACCCAGACTGAAGCAGTACCCCTGAGTAGACCTGAGAGTCTCAGCGTCGTCAGCGTAAGAAGAGTCATAGTGACCAGTAAGTACGATAGACTGCTGCCCTCCAAGAGCCAGCCCCACTCCCCTCACTTCCATTCCCCCTCACTCCCTTCCCCCTCACTACATTTCCCCTCACTTATATTTCCCCTCACTCGTTTTCCCCCCACTTCTGTGAGTGAGGGGGAATGGAGTGAGAGGAAATCCCCCCTCACTTCTTTTCTCCTCACTTCCATCCCCCCTCACTCTCTTCCCCCTCACTTCATTTCCCCTCACTTGTATTTCCCCTCACTCAATTTCCCCTCACTTCCATCCCCCCTCACTTGTATTTCCCCTCACTCAATTTCCCCTCACTTCCATCCCTCCTCATCCCTGTCCCCCTCACTTTGTTTCCCCTCACTTCCATTCCCCCTCACTCCCTTCCCCCTCACTACATTTCCCCTCACTTAGATTTTGCCTCACTCATTTCCCCCCCACTTCTGTGAGTGAGGGGGAATGGAGTGAGAGGAAATCCCCCCTCACTTCATTTCCCCTCACTTCCATCCCCCCTCACTCTCTTCCCCTCACTTCATTTCCCCTCACTTGTATTTCCCCTCACTCAATTTCCCCTCACTTCCATCCCCCCTCACTTGTATTTCCCCTCACTCAATTTCCCCTCACTTCCATCCCTCCTCATCCCTGTCCCCCTCATTTTGTTTCCCGTCACTTCCATCCCCCCCCACTCTCTTCCCCCTCACTACATTTCCCCTCACTTATATTTCCCCTCACTCGTTTTCTCCCCACTTCTGTGAGTGAGAGGAAATCCCCCCTCACTTCATTTCCCCTCACTCAATTTCCCCTCACTTCTATCCCCCCTCACTTGTATTTCCCCTCACTCAATTTCCCCTCACTTCCATCCCTCCTCATCCCTGTCCCCCTCACTTTGTTTCCCCTCACTTCCATTCCCCCTCTCTGCCTTCCCCCTCACTACATTTCCCCTCACTTATATTTTCCCTCACTCGTTTTCCCCCTACATCTGTGAGTGAGGGGGAATGGAGTGAGAGAAAATCCCCCCTCACTTTATTTCCCCTCACTTCCATCCACCCTCACTCTCTTCCTCTCGCTTCAATCCCCCCTCACTCTCTTCCCCCTCACTTCATTTCCCCTCACTTGTATTTCCCCTCACTCAATTTCCCCTCACTTCCATCCTCCCTCACTTGTATTTCCCTTCACTCAATTCCCCCTCACTCAATTTCCATCCTCCTCACCAAAGCACTTGGTCCAAGCAAGCACTTGGTCCAAGCAAGCACTTGGTCCAAGCAGGCACTTGGTCCAAGAAAGCACTTGGTTCAAGCAAGCACTTGGTCCAAGCAAGCACTTGGTCCAAGCAAGCACTTGGTCCAAGCAAGCACTTGGTCCAAGCAAGCACTTGGTCCAAGCAAGCACTTGGTCCAAGCAAGCACTTGGTCCATGCAAGCACTTGGTCCAAGCAAGCACTTGGTCCAAGCAAGCACTTGGTCCAAGAAAGCACTTGGTCCAAGCAAGCACTTGGTCCAACAAAGCACTTGGTCCAACAAAGCACTTGGTCCAAGAAAGCACTTGGTCCAAGCAAGCACTTGGTCCAAGCAAGCACTTGGTCCAAGCAAGCACTTGGTCCAAGCAAGCACTTGGTCCAAGCAAGCACTTGGTCCAAGAAAGCACTTGGTCCAAGCAAGCACTTGGTCCAAGAAAGCACTTGGTCCAAGGAGGCACTTGGTCCATGCAAGCACTTGGTCCAAGCAAGCACTTGGTCCAAGCAAGCACTTGGTCCAAGCAAGCACTTGGTCCAAGCAAGCAGGGTTTAGGGTTTAATGAGGGGGAAGGGAGTGAGGGGGAATGGAAGTGAGGGGAAACAAAGTGAGGGGGACAGGGATGAGGAGGGATGGAAGTGAGGGGAAATTGAGTGAAGGGGAATACAAGTGAGGGAAGATGGAAGTGAGGGGAAATTGAGTGAGGGGAAATACAAGTGAGGGGAAATGAAGTGAGGGGTAAGAGAGTGAGGGGGGATGGAAGTGAGGGGAAATGAAGTGAGGGGGGATTTCCTCTCACTCCATTCCCCCTCACTCACAGAAGTGGGGGAAAAACGAGTGAGGGGAAATATAAAAGAGGGGAAATGTAGTGAGGGGGAAGGGAGTGAGGGGGAATGGAAGTGAGGGGAAACAAAGTGAGGGGGACAGGGATGAGGAGGGATGGAAGTGAGGGGAAATTGAGTGAGGGGGAATACAAGTGAGGGGGGATGGACGTGAGGGGAAATTGAGCGAGGGGAAATATCGAGGGGAAATAAAGTGAGGGGGAAGAGGAAGAGTGGGTATGGAAGTGAGGGGAAATGAAGTGAGGGGGGATTTCCCTTCACTCCATTCCCCCTCACTCACAGAAGTGGGGGGAAAACGAGTGAGGGGAAACATAAGTAAGTGAGGGGAAATGTAGTGAGGGGGAAGGGAGTGAGGGGGAATGGAAGTGAGGGGAAACAAAGTGAGGGGGACAGGTGGGGCTACCGAGGGGGGAGGGGTAGCGTGGGACACACCTGACGGGGCTGGACCAGGGGGGGGAGGCTGTACCGGGGGAGCAGGAGGGGGAGCGGAAGTCAGGAAGAGAGGGGGAGGAGGAACCGGGAGACCTCGACAGGGGTACCTGACGTAGTAGGGGGTGGACTCCTCAAAACGGACGTCACGGGAGTCAAAGAACCGGTGAGAGGGGGGGTGATAAAAAGTGAAGTCAGAGGAGTCCTCAGGGAAACCAAGGAAGACACAGGGAACGGCGCGAGGCGAGAGCTTGTCCGCGGAGGTGTCGCGAACAAGAGCCAAGCAACCCCAGACATGAAACCACGACGCAACACAAGGGGACCCGATCCAAAGATTGGTCGGTGAAACCTCTAGCCGAGAGACACGTGGCCAGAGGTTCAGCTGGTGAGCGGCGTACCGAACCGCGTAGGGCCATAGAAAATGGGGGGCACGGGCGTGAGTCAAGGAGGTGCGGGCGATCTCCTTGACTAAGCCTATGCGGCGCTCAGCAACCCCATTCTGCTGTGGGGACTCCGGAAGCGTCCAGGACTAATGAATACCCTGCTCGCGACAGAATCCAGCGAGAATGCCTGAGCGAAACTCACCCCCACGGTCGGAGTGAAGACAGCTGACACGACGACCACGAGTGTCCTCAGTGGTAAGCAACCACCTGATCAGCGTAGAAGTCACCTCAGACTTCTTCGCCAGGGGGAACACCGTGGTGTAGCGGGAGTAGTCGTCAACGACCACCAGAAAGAAACGCTCACGCTCAGGGCCAGGGCGAGGGGCGGGGCCCCAGACGTCCAAGTGGAGTGTCTCAAAAGGCTCGGTGGCCGGACGAAGGGAGGAGGAGTGAGGGGTGGCGCGCAGCCGACCCTCGACGCAAGGACCGCACGGTGGCGCAAGGGACGGCGGCAGCGACGGCAAGACACGCGGGAGGCCTAGGACAAGACGCTGACTAGACATAGCGCGCAGACGAGGAATGGACGGGTGCCCCATCTGGTGGTGCCACAGAACGGTGGGGTGGGCAAGCGACCGGCAGGAGCAAGACGCAGCAACTGGACCAGACGCGGCTACCTGAGGGGACGCAGCAACCTGGTGAGATGCAGGGAGCAGACTGGGGGGAGGGACAGGGGCCGGGGGTAGGGGCGGCTTGTGCCGCGGCTGCTGCTGCTGCCGCTGCTGCTGCTCACCAGAGTCAGTGTGAAGAGTGTAGAGACTGGAGCCTGGCTCAGCAGCAAAGGTGGCGAGAGGCTGGTAAGAGTCCCCGTCAACACACACTGCAGTCTCTCCCGAGGGCTCAAACCACACACCCACGTGCTGACTCACGAGGGGTCGCACGCCCACCAAGTTCCTCGAGAACGAGGGGACGTGAAACCCGGTTAGAGACCCGGAGGGAACAGCTGGGCACGAAAGAGTGAGTAGTAGTGTAGCGAGCAGTGACTGGTCCCGAGGTGGGATCAGCCAGTGCCACAGAGACGGGCGCAGGAAGCGGTGTGAGCGTCGTGCGGCCGCAGAAGAAGTAGTGCGAAGCTCCAGAGTCCAGAGTGAAAGACAGCGACGTGTCCTCCGAAGGAGCTGCGGGACTAGTGTCTACACAAGTGCCTACACTAGCAACAGGCAACTCAGCAAGACTAGCACCTAAGCTAACAACACTCGAGTAAAAAGAGTTAGAAGCACTAGAGTCAACAACAGCATACATAGCATGAGGAGTTCCTAAGAGATCAACTAGCTGATCAGCAGACATGCCCCACAGAGCGGAGCCGTATCGCTGAACAAGAGGAAACCAGTCACGGGCAGGACCGCCGACACCATAGACCAAACGAACCGTGTCAGTCAGCTGAGCAAAGCACTGACCAAGAGGGTGAGCGCGGCCACAAGAATGGCCCCGGCGAGCACCTGTCAGAACGTGATAGGTGCACGGAGGGTGAACGACACTGCGCTGGAGCTGACGCTGTCCTGACTCCGAAGGCTGCTGCTGCCGCTGCTGCTGCGGGGGCTGCTGCGAGGGGAGGGGCTGCTGCTGCTGCAGCTGCTGCTGTCGCTGAGCCAGGTACCACGCCGCTGCTCCACCCACAGCCGCCGGCAGTCCAGGGGGCGACTGACGAATACGGGCGTCGCCACCACCAGCTGCAGCAGGGGAGTCACTGGCCGCTGCACGAGACGCCTCTCCAGGCCCTGCACTCCCACTACCACCGGTCGCGACTCAAACCCCACCACCTCCGCCTCCACCGCCGTCGTCGCCGACACCCTGACCACCGCCCCTCTTGCCACCCCTACCCCGAGACCGCGACGAAGTCGTAACAGCAGCTGCGGTCACGTCAGTAGCGGCAGTGGCGAGAGAGGCAGTAAAGGTGGGCAGCTAAGGGACAGTGCACCCGTGAAACAGGGGAGGGGGCACAGCACCAGAGGCGGCGGCAACAGAGCGAAGGTTGCTCTCGACGTCCTTGAGTGCTGACTCAAGGACCTCGATAGTGAGCTCACTAGGGTGCTTCAGAAGAAGCGTGTCACGAACCGAGGCAAGGCGGTCAGGGAGGCTAGTGGCGATGAAGTAGATAGTAATCGCCATGGGGGGAGGAAGCAGTGCAAGCTGTGCGTCAGTGCAAGCAGCGCGGTAACTAGAGTCGAGCGAGCGGAGGTGAGCAATCAAGTCAGCAGAGCGCTCAAACGAGGCAAGATCAGGGAACAGGAACGGTAGGAAGAGTCGGCCAATAGAGACAGTAGTGGGAGTAGCGTAGCGGACCTTAATCGCAGTCAGGTACTCGCTAGCAGTGCGAACCTGAGTGAAGTGGGCCTCCTCAGACTCAGGGAGGAGGCTGCTGAGGGCGATGCAGGCCGCAGCGTCACGCGACTTCCACGCCGTCAGGTCAGCACGCTGGCGGGCAAAGCGGTCTCTGGCGGCGTCGTCAGGGTCAGGGCCTAAAGGCGTAGGGTCGGGGGGCGCAGGGAGGACACCACTAGCGTGGGCCCAGAGGGTCTCGCCTGACTGAACCTGACTCTCTAACAAGCGACGCGCACGTAGGAGTCAGACCGGAAACTCGAGTGGTCTACCGTCAGTGTCAAAACGAAAGACCCGAGGGGTCGCCATAGCGAAAGTAGAAGCAACTAGATCGGTAGGTCGTAGCGCGGCGCGAAGAGAGGGCCCGCGGCAGGTCTATCAAGCAGACGCGGCGGCGGGCGGAACGGGCAGGCGCGACGACTTTAAGGGAGGGCCTGAGGCAGGCCGAACGAGCTGGCGCGGCGGCCAGCGTGGCGCGCGGGCGCAGCGGGAAGGGCGGGCGGGTAGGGCGGGTGGGTAGGGCGCGACGGGTAGGGCGGGCGGGTAGGGCGGGCGGGTAGGGCGCGACGGGTAGGGCGGGCGCGGCGAGCGACGCAACGGGCAGGGGGGGGGGTGGGGGGGGGGGAGGGCGCGACACGACGGGCGCGACGGGCGACGGGCGACGGGCGACGGGACGCGACGCGACGGGCGACGGGACGCGACGCGACGGGCGACGGGCGCGACGCGGCGGGCAGCGGGAGAGGGCGCGACGCGACGGGCAGCGGGGGAGAGCGCGACGCGACGAGCAGTGGGGGAAGGGCGCGACGCGACGGGTAGCGGGGGAGGGCGTGACGCTAGGCTAGTCGGCGTAGCGGGCTCTAACGAACGGGCGAGACTAGATCGGGCCGGCGCTAGGCTCGGGCAAGACGGGTACTACGAGTACGAGAGAGCGAGACAGGCTCGGGCGGAACGAACGTGGACGGGAGGAGCGGGATCCCACAGGATCCTAACCTAGGTGATACCATGTCAGAATCGAAAGTGTTGTGTCATTGATGCAGGTTGGGGTACATATAACAAACCCTAACATTTGTACCCCCTAAGACAAACCTCACTTCATGCTACAACATTTGACAAATACATCTTGAGGTGCTTTTTGAAGGGTGCTATGACCCTGATTGTACCATACAGCCACTCAGCAGCATGCTTCTGAAACGAGTGCCCACTTGCCCCCCTTCCCCCCTCCCTGCCTTCCCTTTCCTCCACCCCCACTCCTCCCTTCCTCCCGTTCCCCCCCCTCGCCCCACAACCCTCTTTCTCCCTCCATTTCCCCCTCTCCCGCTTCCCGCCCTCACAAGTATCTCTCCCCACGTCTTGTTGGCTAGGCGGATACTCATCAGCATCGTACAGTATGGTGGACATGATTTTTTATGCGACTAAAAAATCCCCTCCGGCCTCCCTCCCATTTCCCTTCCTCCATCTCCCACCTTCGTGACTCTCTCTCCCTCTCTTCATCTCTCCCTCTCGCCCTCTCTCCCTCTCGCCTTCCTCTCCCCCTCTCGCCCTCCCTCCCTCTCTCCCCTCTCTCCCCTCTCTCCCTTTCGCCCTCTCTCCCTCTCGCCCTCTCTCTCCCCCACTCGCCCTCCCTCTCTCCCTCTCTCCCTCTCTCCCTCTCTCCCTCTCTCCCTCTCTCCCTCTCTCCCTCTCGCCCTCTCTCCCTCTCTCCCTTCTCGTCTTGTTGGCAGGTTCTCATCAGGAGCACACAGTATGGGTAGGCATTGTCCCCATCCCCACCCCCTCCATCCCCTTCGCCTTCTTCCCGTGTTCCCCCTTGCGGCTCTCTCTCCTCCATGTCCTGTGTTGCTAGATTTTCATCAGGATCATACAGTATGAGCTTGAAGGGTGGAGTCTACAACCTCAAGTCTAGAGGAAAGTCCCCTAGCAGGCCAGGCTTCGGAACGTCTTGCCGCATTGTTAATGGAGGCTTCGATGCCTTTTGGGTGAATATTACGAATGCCAAAACCGGCCGCCGCAAGCGCTACAATTACGCATTCTCATTATTGATCGAGGCACAAAGTATGGAAGAGCTCCGTGCAAACTTTGTGACTCTATTCCTCTCTGATAAATTCGTGATAGTAGGGCATGCGAACAATCCGACTGCACTCGGTGGACAGATGAAGAAAGTGGTCTAATGGGCACTACTGGGCCAATAGGTTTAATTGTATGTTCTGGCTCATTATCAATGTTGAGGTTGTGTTAAGAGTGCAATGGGATCAATCCAACTAGAATTGGAGTAAAGGGGCAAAAGATCGACAATGTGACCAAACACATGAGCAAAACATGCAAAACATGCATAACATGCAAACGGTAAAGCGGGCTTGCGAGCCAGCTGGTGCAACGCTGGCAGCTAGGCTCGGGTTAGTCTCTAAGCGTAGGCTGGCCGACTCCAACAATGCGTGCATGGTTTTGTAAAAGTGACGCGCGAACTGGCGAACAAAGTTAATCAGTAATGGGCATAAGGTGAGAGAAGGTATGGTGCAGGGAGAACTTATTGAGATTGCACTGAACCTGTAGAGAGGGTCGTCGCGTTCTGCAGGGAAGCGAAATTCCGCCGAAGCAAAATCTGTAGAGGTCGACGCGGAATTCTGCAGGGAAGTTCGCAAAAACAGTTTCCGTTGCAAAAGATATCACATCTGCAGAAATCGGGTCTGCAGAGGAGGGCGCATCCGCAGAACCGAATTTCTGCAGAAGATCGTGGTCTCGATCGGCGAACCCTTCCGACGCGAAAGTGCGATCGTTCCGGAACTTTTGCGGAAGAATTTCGGAACATTGCGGGACTTGAGAAATTGACCCCAGAGAACAATGCGTGGAACTGGGGTGTTCAATCTGGGGCAAAACTGAACCACCTACACAGAATGAACCTGGTGCACGTTTTCGTAAATATGAAAACGTGCGTTACAGAAGTTGTTTAAAACAACCTAAACATTTAGGGTACATTCCGCTGAAGACATGTCCAGAAAGAAAGTGTCACAAACGATATTTCTGACTAATTGTGGTTCTCCGAAATTAATGTTAGTAACTAATGGTGACACATCGATAGCATAATTGTGACTAATTATGATACTCCGAACGATGAACAGTCACGATTTAGCCAGATGTCTGATCAGGAGTGATTGGATACTTACTGTTCATGATTTTCGGCGATACATAATTAGTCACAATTATGATTTCGGACTATCACAATTAGTCACAAATACGTTTGTGACACTTTCTTTCTAAACATGTCTTAAGCGGAATGTACCCTTAAATCAACTACTTTTAGGTAGGTAAAAAATACCAACTATGCACGTGTTGTAATTTTCACATGCCAGCGCTGAGTTGGCAAAGTGCAGCTAAAAATAGTTATGTAAACATTCTTGTGCGAATGTTCTCTGCATGGTTCATCGGTTGGGTAGCTTCTATATCACCCCTTGTTGTATTCTATTTTTTAATCTTTCTAGTAATTTTTTTTTGTGTGCCAACTCTCTGCCTTAGTGAACCACCAATGTCGTGTCTACTCGGAAAGCACTCCGTACAGCTCGTTCACCCGTTAGAGCAGAAAGCTCTGCATGGTGTGGTGAGCATGGATTGAACACGCATAGAGCCCGTTCTTCTACGTTAGGTCTCATTGAACAAAGCTCGTCGATATGGGGGACTCTGAGGAAAACCTCGAGGCGTTCGAGGAAAACCGCGAGCCGGAGGCTGCTTTCATCGCTCGTCATGAAGGCGGAGATCTCACCAAGCGGGAGCTCAAACTTCATGCTCTTGGTAGCACGGGCTCAATGGGAGATGCATATATAGTTTGACACACCCCCATAGGCAAAGTGGGGGAGAACAAGGGGTCACAAGACCAGTCAAGAGAAGCAAAGCACGCTCAGGGTGGATCACAACGTCACCACACACTCTGAGCACAAGTAAAGGGCCACAAGGCCAGTCCGCATGCAGGGATATATATGTGACAAGAACAGTACAGTGATCCCTACCAAGCAAGAACAAGCATGCAGGTATATAGATATATAGATCACAGTACAAACAAAGTCTACAGCAAGTGTGGAAACGTAGGCACAAGGCCTAACAAAGTACAAAAACGCTGATGATCACCAGACGGAAGTGCCTTGGTGAATATATCAACAGTGTTGGCCCGAGTGGCCACGTGTGCAAGACGAAGCTGACCACGCTGCTGCAACTCTCGAGCCAGGAAGTACCGCAGAGCGATGTGCTTCGTTCTGTGCTCCAGTCTGTGCTCCTCACACAAGGCAATAGCAGCCTTGTTGTCGACGTACAGAACTGGAGGAGAACGAGGCCTCTCTCCCAAGTCGGTCAGCTGGTAGGTGAGCCAGCGTAACTCCTGAGCAGCCATGGCTGTGGCGTAGATCTCAGCCTCACAACTGGAGCTGAGAACAGAAGACGAGCGAGTAGAACGCCAGGAAACAGAACCAGAGCCAAGGCTGAAAGTGTAACCCTGTGACGACCTCTGCGTAGCCTGGTCGTCAACCCAAGAAGCGTCTGAGTGCCCAGTGAGGACCACCTCTCGCTGTCCTCCAAGCACGAGCCCCATGCCCGATGTACTGCACAAGTAGCGTAGTACCCTCTTCGCAGCATCCTAGTGCACCTTTCGGTGCCGACCAGGAGCCACGTAGCGAGCCAGAAGGCCAAGAGGGTATGCAAGGTCAGGACGAGTGCAAGTCATCAGGTACATGAGGCAGCCCACTAGCTCTGGGTAAGGACCACTCGGCTCTACGGACTCGTCCGAAGGTGGAGCTGAGAGCGAGTGACCTGTAGCCAGAGGAGTGGACTGTGGTGAGGACCAGGTGAAGCCGAAGCGCTGAAGGACCTGCTGCACCATGTGTGACTGAGTCAGGGTGATGGTGCGGCGTGCTCTGTCCCGGGTGATCTGCAAGCCAAGGTAGCTGCGCAGCTCACCCAGGTCTGTGCACGTGTGTCTCTTCTGCAGCTCGGACTTCACCTGGGCGAGGGCCTCAGTGTCAGCAGTAGCAAAGACCAAGTCGTCGACGTACACAAGGATATAGAACGGCGGCAGCGAAGTGTCTGTGCGCAGAAACAGTGACGGGTCAGCAGTCGAAGGCGCAAACCCAAGAGCCGCAAGTGTAGTCCTCAGTGTGTCGTGCCACTCACGGGGCGCCTGGCGGAGACCGTAGACTGGCCGGCGGAGGCTCCACTGAGTACCAGGAGGGAACGACCCAGTGAAGCCAGGTGGACGGCGCAGCCAGATCTCCTCGTGCAGGCTGCCCTGTAGGAAAGCGGTACTGAAGTCAAGGGAGTGTAGCTCGTAGTCACGCTGAGCGGCAACGTGCAGCAGCACCTGAAGAGTAGTCATCTTCGGGGTGGGGGAGAAGGTCTGGAAGAAGTCAACTCCCTCTCGCTGACTGAAGCCTCGAGCAACGTAACGAGCCTTGAAGACAGGCGGGGAACCCGGCGGCCGCTTCACCCTGAAAATCCACATGCCATCGACGATGTTCGCCCCGGGAGGGGGAACCTCATGCCAAGTGCTTGTGGACTTCCAGGATGCCATCTCTGCGTCCATGGCTGCCTGCCACTGAGAGGAGTACTCACCCGCGATCGCCTCAGCGTAAGAGCGCGGTGTGGGGATGTCTATAGCATCCGGGTCTCCCTCAAGGGCAAGCAGCATGGCCACGAGATGAGGCGCAGCGGCCGCAAGACACTCAAGGTCCTCGTGCCTGTCCTCAAGGACGTCCGTGCTAAGAGCACACTCACCCCCGACGGACGGAGGACAGACAGACTCAGACTCAGCAACAAGGCTAGCAGCGTAGTCTAGACGACAGGCAGCCGCAAAGTCAACAAGCTCAGCCACCAAAGCAGACGCAGCAGCAGACTCAAACGAGGGGTCAGTGACAACAGTGGCTAGCAGACGCATGACAGTAGGGTGCTCAGCACGAAACCGGTCTGACTCAGGGTCCGGAACGTGAGGCAAGGAAGACGCAGGGGGAGACGGCAGAGAAACAGACTGTGGACCAGAGGAAGGACGACGGACGACAAGGCGTGCGGTGGGGACAGGCGGCGTACGCGGACGCGGAACACGACGAGTGGAACTACTAGGACGAACAGGCGAGACAGGACGCGACGCAGGCTCACGACGCTCAGTAAGACCCCCTGACTGCTCAGTGTAAGGAGAGGGAGCAGGCAGCGGCGAGCCAGGCAGTAACGGAAGACCAGTAGAAGACGGAAGACTAAGAACCTGGCGAAGCACAGAGTCAGGGGGCGGCTGAGACGACGGAGACGGCGGAGCGAAGAACAGGCGCGGCTGTGCAGGACCAGCAGCACCAGTAGCTCCAGCACCTCCAGAAACTCCAGCACCCCCAGCTCCAGCTCCTCCAGGACCAGCTCCACCAGTAGCAGCACCCCCAGAACCGGCACCCCCAGTCCCAGGGTCTCCAGTCGCAGTGTCCCCAGCAGCGGCACCCCCAGAAACGGTACGCCCAGCCCCAGCAGCTCCAGGACCGCCAGCAGAAGAGCCCCGGGCTCCAGTACTGCGACCCTGACAGCGACCGTACCAGTCGTGCAGCTGCTGGGAGGTGAGAGGCACACGCGGACGAAGGCGGCCACTCCAAGGGGACCGCACACCAGCAGGCTCAGCACCCTCAGACCCAGTAACTCCAGGCTCAGCACCCCTAGACTCAGCACCCCCAGAACCCTCACACGTAGGCTCCGCACCTCCAGGCTCCGCACGTCCAGGCTCCGCACCTCCAGGCTCCGCACCTCCAGGCCCCGCACCGCCAGACTCCTCACACGCAAGCACAGTACCCCCAGGCTCCGCACCTCCAGGCTCCTCACGCACTGGCTCAGCACTCCCAGACGCAGCACCTCCAGGCTCCTCACGCGTAAGCTCCGCACCCCCAGGCTCAGTACCCCCAAGCTCCCCACCCCCAGGCCCAGTACCCCCAACGACAGCACCACCTCCAGCAGGACCGGAGTCACCAGTGACCTCAACAGGTGCAGGAGCGGGAGGGTCTACCTGAGAAACACCTGAGGGAGCAGGACCTGGTGCGGGGAGGGGGTGTACTTGGGGAGAACCTGGAGCGAGGAAGAGCGGCGGGGGGGTGCGAGGAGAAGTACGGTAGGGAAAGAGACGGTAGAAGGGAACGGACTCGTCAAAGGTGACGTCCTGAGACGCAAAGACACGGCGCGAGGTGGGCTCGTAGAACTGCCAGCCAGGCGCGTCAGGAACAAAGCCAAGGAAAACACAGGGAATGGCGCGAGCGGAGAGCTTGTCCGCAGTAGTATCGCGGACAAACGCACGAGCACCCCAGACCCGGAAACGCGACGCATCACCAACCTTCCCCGTCCACAGCAGTGTGGGCGAGGTCTCCGGCAAGGAGACACGGGGCCAGAGGTTGAGCTGATGCGCTGCGTACCGGACAGCAAACGGCCACAGAAAATGGGGAGCCGCCGCATGGATCATGGAGGTACGAGCGACCTCCATGACTAAGCCAATGCGGCGCTCAGCAACCCCATTCTGCTGTGGAGAGGCCGGAAGCGTGAACGACTGGGTGATGCCGTGCTCCGCACAGAAGGCTCGCAGGAGGTCGGAGGAGAACTCACCACCTCTATCAGAGTGCAGACGCAAGACAGGAAAGTCCGACTGGAACCGCTCGCGGAGCTGGAGACGAGCAGCGCGGATCCAGGGGATCAAAACAGCAGGGACGTCCCCCTTGCTGCGCAAGGGGAAGACCGTGGTGTAGCGCGTGTAGTCGTCAACTACCAGCAGGAAGTACCGCTCACGGCCCTGTCCCTGGACGCGGGCCGGGCCCCACACGTCCAGGTGGAGAGTCTGCAGTGGAGCCTCTGTGGGAGGAAACGAGGAGGAGTGAGGAGCGGCGCGCTGCCGCCCCTCGACGCAGGGAATGCAGGGCGGCGCAGGCGAGGGAGGGAGGGCAGGGAGAGACCTGGGAAGGCCAGAGACCAGGCAACGAGAGTGCATGCTACGAAGGCGAGGCAGGGAGGGGTGACCAAGGCGGTGGTGCCACAGGAGAGTGTCGTGGGACAGGCGGCGGCACTCACACTGGGTAGCAACCTGAGCAGACGCGTACAGCTGTGGAGACAAAGGAGTGGAGCGTGAAACAGTGGTGAGGGTGTACAGACTAGACCCTGGCTCACGTGTGAACGTGGCCAGGTGGCGGCCGGTCTTGGAGCATGTACAGATCGCCACACGCTGTCCTCCAGGAGTCCAGGTGTCAACCCAGTGATCCTGAAGGACGGCGTTGCTCACCAGGTTCGTAGAGAACGAGGGAACATGGAGACCAGACAGCTCACCAGACGGGACCGCTGGGCACGGAAGCACAGTCGCGGCCCGTGCAAGCACTGGACCCCCAGAGGGGTCAGCCAGTGAGACAGGAACAGGTGCAGGGAGAGGGGTGACAGTGGTGCTGTCACGAAAGAAACAGCGCGAAGCACCAGAGTCAAGTGTGAACGTGTGCAAAGCCTGAGCGAACGCAGTACCAGGGAGCACAGACTCACTAGCACCTAGGGCTGCAGTCTCTATACCTGGGTCAGGCGGCACACACAAGTAACAGTCACCCTCAGCACTAACAGTCAATGCATACATAGCAGCAAGAATAGCATCATAGTCTAGATCAAAGATAGGAACACCACGCCTAAGCAGATCTGCCCAGTTGGGGAACTCAGTAGCATCAGGATACTTTGCGCGCCAGGCGTCACTAAGCCTAGCGAAGCAGCGGAACTCGGTGTGAAAACCGTCGCAGGTGCGACCCTGGCGGGGACCTGTGCGAATGACATAGGGGCAGCGGTCAGAGCCCCTAGACGCCCCACGCCCAGCATACCAGTCATGGAGCTGCTGGGAGGTGGGAGGCGGACGCTGCTGCTGCTGCTGCTGGCCGCCACCAGCGCCACCCTTCTGGCCATATCCACCCCCACCCCCACCTCCACCACCAGTGCCGCTGCCTCCTCCCCCACCACCTCCGCTGCCGCCTCCACCGCCCCCGGTCCTGCCGCCACCCCACCCACCGCCTCCACCCCCACGGCCACCCCCACCTCCTCCGCCACCCCCAACACCCCCGCCACCTCCACCACCGTCCCCACCGCCGCCACCTCCGCCACCCCTGCCCCCTTTGCCCCCCTTGCCTCCGCCGCGCTTCCCACCAAGAGTAGAAGCGGCGTGGACCTTCTCAGCGCTGAGAAGGTCAACAGCAGCAGCAGCAGAGGCATAGGAGGGGGTAAGAGGGGAGGGGGAGCATCCCTCAAAGAGGGGAGTGCGGGGAGTGCCACGAGCAGCATTCACAGCAAGAATGTTCTTCTCAGCTGCAACTAGCTGCTGCTCGAAGTCATCTAGGGTGATGGTGGGAGGATCTTTAGCGAGGAAATAGTCCCTAACGGAACGGAGCGTGTCGGGAAGGCGGGTGACTAGGATGTAGAGGGTAAAGTACAGGGGGGGTTTGTTCTCGGCGAGGAACTCGTCAGAGAGAGCGGCACGAAAGCGAGCGTCACTAGTGCGGAGGTGAGAGATGAGGTCTGCAGCAGTGGAAAACGAGGCGAGGTCGGGGAAAAGGTAGGGTAGGATGAGGCTACCAACGGCGGCAGTGGCTGGGGCGGAATAGCGGGCAACTACAGCGTCAAACAGTTCCTTAGCAGTCTTAAGCTGGTTGAAGTGTGCGCGCTCGGAGATAGGCAAGTGTTTGCGAATAGCTAGGCGGGCAAGGGCATCACGGGTCTGCCATTCAGCGCGGTCTGAGGCGGGAGCAGTAGCAGCGGGAGCAGGGGCAGTGCCATTGACATAGTCTAGCAGGGAGGCTCCGTCCTTGGTATTGGTCAAAAGGTAAAGCTGCAGGTCACTGAGCCAGGTGTCAAACTGAACAGGACTACCGTCAGGCTCAAACTCGAGAACAGAAATGGTTGCCATGGTCACAGGGCGGGTAAATGCAGCAGGCACAGGCTCAGGCTCAGGCTCAGGTGCAGGCAGCAGGCAAGCTCAGGCAGCAGGCAGCAGGCAAGCTCAGGCAGCAGGCTCAAGCAGCAGGCAAAGTCTTGAGGGTAAGGCAGTTCTTAAGGCAGGTAGTCGCTCAAGGCAGGGCAGAGGCAGGGCAGGGCACGCGCGGCTGCGAGCTGCGCGCGGGATAGAACAGCGCGGCGCAGGCTGCTCGGGCAGTGCGCGAGCCACGCGCGGGCTCTGCAGGCTGCGCGTGGGCTGCGCGCGGCTCGGCGCGGGCTGCGCGGGCTCGACGCGGGCTGCGCGGGCGGTGCGCGGGGCAGCTGCAGGCCGCGTGCGGGCTGCGCAGGCTCAGGGCGGGCTGCGCGGGCTCAGGGCGGGCTGCGCGGGCGTCTAGGAGAGCGGGACGCGGGTGGCAGCAGTAGCGCGCGCTAAAAAAAAAGGGCTATGCGCGGGCTCAGCCGAGGCGCGCGCGGGTAGCAGGCAAGGATAAGAAGGAGTAGGTGGGGTAACACTGTAACCGGTGGGCCCAAATCTTAGGTCCTAAGACCTAAAGCTCTAGATACCATCTTAGAATCTTAGAGAATTTCTGTACCCCCTAGTGCTACCCCACTACAGCCTAGATAAAACTAACATGCATATATAGTTTGACAGGTTTATATATGATTCCAGGGATATTAGAAACTTAACCGCTTTGTTTCCAACTGTAACATCATTCTAGGGTTCACATTTGTATCCTAATTGTTATGAGTTGTAAAAGGAGTGCGCAGGTAAACGAATAACGAGGCTGTGATTCAACCAACTGAGAATACAATGAATGTGCAGACTAATGTAGGGCTAGCCTAGCGGGGGGAAAACTCGGACGAGCGCGGTTTGGAGCAGGTTTGGCGATGGGAAATGCCGAAGGCGACGCGAGGAGCCTCGGCAGCGTTGAAATCGGCCGAACGTGCAAAGTCCGAAAATCGGGTTGTACGCGAAGCAGTCAACCCCGATAAGGAATTCGGAAAAATTCCTTACACCACCCCCCCCCTTAAGAAAGGCTGTCAATATCCGAAACGCGCCTGCGTGCCAGATAATCACCCATAAGGCGGGTGGCGTCAAGCGAGGCGGATGGCACCCACGTGTCGTCCTCACTCGTGCGGTCAATCCAGCGGATTAGAAAATCCACGTGGCGTCCAGAAGCGTCCAGTCGGACCCTGTGAGCGAGAATCTTGGAAGGGTCAAGGGTAGGCTCCGGGACAGGTCGTGCCGTCGGGGCAGCTTGCTGACGTGCGATGTCGGTCGTGGCTGGCACGAATTTGCGAAGAAGGCTGACGTGGAAGGCGTCGTGAATTCGCCAGTCGTCCGGTAGCAACAGCTTCGCGGTGACAGGTGTCACCATCTTGATGATTTTGAAGGGTCCGCAAAATCGTGGTCGTAGTTTGGACGGGCCGGGCAATTTGAGGTTTTTCGTGTCAAGCAGCACTAGTTGCCCAGTAGTTAGGGCGAGTTCGCGGCGTAGAAGGTCGGTGTATTTTCGGGAAGTAATATTCGCCCTGCGAATTGCGTCCGCGGCCTTCTCTCGGATGCTTTGAAGTTCTGTCACAAAAGTTTGTGATCTCGGGACGGGGTTGTCGAGCGAAGTTGTCGTGGGAACCGCCGGGTCCATCCCGTAATTCAGGAAGAACGGGGAGTGATTAGTCGTGCTTGACGGTGCGTTGTTGAAGGCGAACTCCAACATGGCAAGGGAATCGTCCCAACAATCGTGCGGGGTCGGGGCAGTTTGTCCGTATCAGCTGGTCCATGGTCTGGTTGGTTCGCTCGGTCTTTCCGTCCGTCTGTGGGTGGTATGCCGATGAGAACTGTAGCTTCGTGCCGTACTGCGCCCATGTTTCCTTCCAAAATTTCGACGTAAACTTCGGGTCTCGGTCGCTGATGATCGCCGAAGGGATGCCGTGCAGTCGCACGACCGTTGAGATGAAGAGGCGCGCAGTTTCTTCGGCTGTGATTGTCGTTCGGCATGGGGCGAAGTGCGCCATTTTCGTGAAGCGATCGACGACGACAAGAACAGCGTCGTTGCCGGTCGGTCCAGCTGGCATCCCTGTGACGAAATCCATCGTCACTTGCTGCCACGGTCGTTCGGGTGGCTCGAGGGGTTGCAGCAATCCGGCTGGCCGTTGGCGTGTCGATTTCATGGCCTGGCACACCCTGCATGAGGACACATAGCGCTGCACGTCGTTAGAGGAGTCAGGCCAGTAATATTGACGGTGCAGTAATTTCTGGGTTTTGTCAACCCCGAAGTGTCCGGAGAAGTTCGAATCGTGGACCTCCTGGATGAGAAGTTCACGCAGCAGCCGGTAAGCGGGAACCCAAATCCGGTCGGTTCCGGCTTTTAGGTAATAATCCCCCTTCTGCGTCGTGGCCTGCTGATGATTTCCTGTCGTGAAGAACGGGTCCGTAGTGTAGCCGTGGGTGAATAGTCCGGTAAGTAAGGGGTTCGAATGGGTGATAAGTACTGCAGCGGATTGTACGGTCGGTCTGGTCAGGGCGTCGGCGATGTTATTCGCCCCTTTTTTGTGCGTGATGCGGTAGGTGAAGTGGCTCTCCATGTAATCGAGCCACCGAATTTGTCGCGGGTTGAGGTTGGGCTGGGCTCGCAGGTACTGTAGGGACTTGTGGTCCGTGCGCACAGTGACGTCGGCGCCCACCAGATAGCAGCGCCACAGTTTGAATGCGTGAATAATGGCGAGCATCTCTTTGTCATGAATCGGGTAGTTGCGCTCGGCAGCTTGCAGCTTGCGTGATTCGTAGGCGATCGGCTGCAGCCCGTTCCCGAAATCTTGGAGTAGCACAGCTCCGATGGCGAAATCAGAGGCGTCGGTTACAACTTCGAACGGCTTCGATGGGTCGGCGATGCGCAGCACAGGAGGGGAAACGAGAAAATTCTTGAGCTCCTGGAAAGCCGCCTCTGCCTCCTCCCCCCACACGAAATTCTTGTCCTTGTGCAGCAGGTCGGTCAGCGGGCCGGTTATCCCCGCCATATTCGGGATAAACCGCCGGACGTAATTCACGAACCCCAGAAAACTCTGAAGTTCCGTGACATTAGTCGGGGCCTTCCACTCCTGGATGGTCTTGATCTTCGCCGGGTCAATTTTAATGCCGTCGCGGGAGATGACGTGCCCCAAAAACTCCAACTCCTGCTTAAAAAACTCGCACTTAGAGCCCTTGGTGATGAGGCGGTTCTCCTGCAACCGCTTAAACACTGCGTCCAGGTCGCGGAGATGCTGCTCCCGTGTCTTGCTAAAAATGAGGATATCGTCCAAATAGACGATGACACATCGGTCTAAAAGATCCCTGAAAACCCTGTTCATGGTCAGTTGAAATGTCGAAGGCGCGTTCGTGAGGCCGAAAGGCATCACCGTGAATTCGTAACTCCCGTAGCGTGTGCGAAACGCGGTCTTGTGACAATCGTCGGCGAAGACCCGGATCTGGTGGTAACCGCCACGTAAGTCGATTTTCGAGAAGTAGCGAGCGCCGCGAAGTTGGTCAAGAAGGTCGTCGGTGCGTGGGATTGGGTAGCGAGATTTGATGGTCACCCGGTTCAACGCGCGATAATCGATGCACATGCGAAGCCCGCCGTCCTTTTTCGGAGTGAACAGGATCGGTGCCGCGAACGGGGAGGTGCTTGGCCGAATGAACCCTTTCTCCAACAGTGCGTCAATTTGTCGGCGTAGCTCCTCGAGTTCCGGCTGGGTCAACCGCCACTGTGTCCGAACAGTTGGTTGCGCGCCAGGTTCCAGCTGGATTTTGTGGTCTTCGGGTCTCTCGGGTGGCAGTCCAGGTGGCAGATCGTCCGGGAAAATGTCGGGGTACTGTCGAATCAGCTCCGCTAAATCTGGAGGGACAGCTGCACACAGCTTTTCGATGTCCTTTCCGTTGGTGTCGACCTCCAACTCTCGCAAGCAGACGGCGAACAGTTGCGCACCCTTGTTGAAGTGGCGAGCTATAGTGATGGCTTTGACGCATGGGGCTTGGATGTAGTCAGGTGTCCATGCAGGGAGTTTAACTAATCCCTCGTGCTTCCTGATGCTGCACGATCCCGTGGTCCAGTCGATGACGGGGTTGTGTCGTCGCAGCCAATCACGTCCAAGTAGTACGTCGCAGCCGTCCAGCGTCGTCGCGAGGAACTTCATGCTGAAGCCGAAATCGTCGCCGCATTCGATCCTGACCGTCCGTGTTTCTTCCGTTATCGCCAGCGGCGTCCCATCCACGAGGCGAGCGTCGATTTCGGGCAGACACCTGTCAAGTTGCAGCTTACATTTTTTTGCGCTCGCCAGATTGAAGAGGGCTGGCCCCCCCATCGACGAACATTTTTAAATTATTTTTTAACACCTTGCCAGCGACCAGCACAGGGTGATCCACATGTGTATCCCCGTTATTCGGCCGAGTGCGATCGATTGCATGAATCGGAACCACGACTCGGTGGGGATGGTGGGGTTCGGGCGACGGAGCGTAGTCAGTAAAGGGCCCGCTAATTACTGACTTTTCCCATTTCCCTGCTCCTTCCTGTCGTTCCCTGCTGGCGACGTTTTCTCGGGGCAGTCTTTCATGTAGTGACCCGTCTTCCCACACTGGAAACACGGTCCCTTAGGAGGGCGGTCGGGTGTATTGAAGGCGTTGATAGTGGCCCGATGGGTCTGGCCACGAAAGCGGGTTCCATCCCTGGAAGCCGTTCTCGCGTACTGCATCAGCGCATCTGTTGACTCCGCCAGCCGTACAGCTTCGAGAAATGATGTCGGGCGGTTTCGGCGGACCTCGTACTGTATCTCGTATTTAAGGCCGCTGATGTATTTATCCAACCGCTCTGCTTCCGACATGTCATCAACTTGGTCGGCGAGGCCCATAAATGATGCCGTGTAGTCTTGGACAGATGCCATCTGCGACCAGGCACGCAGCTTCATGCGAGCTTGCTCCGAGGCGGATACATGCTCGAAACGGTTTCGCAAGGCTGCGCCCCACTCCTTCCACGTGCGTATCGTGGTCACTCCGAAGATTGATCCTGCCCCTTGATTAGTTGCTGCAGAGGTCCCGTCTGCCGCATGTGTCACACCTGTCGGCGTCCCTGTTTCCAAGGTTCGGCGCCACCATTCAAGCGCTGCGCCTCGAAGAAGCGAGACTGCGTAATTAATTCGTGTGGCGTCGTTAACTCCCGCAGCAGTGAAGAAGACCTCGACACCGAACAGCCACCCCTTCACTGTAGTCGTCTTGTCCGTAGGATTAAATGGGGGCGGATTGATGGGCTTGATCTTAATCGTTGTCACTGTGGTTGACGTTGCTGCCGCTCGCTGCCTGTCTTCTTCTTCGAAGTCACGTGTGAGCGCATCCAACGGATTGCTCATCGCCTGACTGTTGCCCTCGCCTTCGTCCACAGGCGACTCCTGACGCGCTTCACCTCGCGTCTGGCGTAGCTCGGCGTTTTCCTCCCGCAATGTTGTCACTTCCGCCATTAATGACTTCATGCTCGCCTGCATTTCTGCCATTTGCGCCATCATCTGGTCAACAGCCCCCTGATCCATGTGTCTGGCACTTCGTCTGGTGGGCAGTCGGGTATCCGTGGCTTTCAGGCAAGTGAAAACACGAACTATCGGAGTCGGGCAGGATTGAATTAACAATCCCTGCAGCCAACCGTCGTGTAGTCACTAAACCAGCCACACCCGTGCCACCAAACTACCCTCGGAAAGCGGGGTGAACTAGGAAAGTAGCTCTGATACCAGGTGTTATGAGTTGTAAAAGGAGTGCGCAGGTAAACGAATAACGAGGCTGTGATTCAACCAACTGAGAATACAATGAATGTGCAGACTAATGTAGGGCTAGCCTAGCGGGGGGAAAACTCGGACGAGCGCGGTTTGGAGCAGGTTTGGCGATGGGAAATGCCGAAGGCGACGCGAGGAGCCTCGGCAGCGTTGAAATCGGCCGAACGTGCAAAGTCCGAAAATCGGGTTGTACGCGAAGCAGTCAACCCCGATAAGGAATTCGGAAAAATTCCTTACACTAACTCTTTCCAGTCCATCATTCCTACCTGCTAGATTCTGACATGGTTTCAGAGCAGTAGGTCCAAAGGACCGTTTTTTTTTTTTTTTTTTTTTTTTTTTTTTTCGGCCCACCGTAGTGACCGTCTGCGGTTACCGTGCTACCCCACGCGCTGCCCTGCCATGTGCTGCCCTCGCGCGCCGCCTGCCTGCAGCCCCGCGCGCCGCCTTTACCGCCCGCGCGCTGCCCCTGCAGCCCCACGCGCTGCCCCTGTCGCCCCGCGCGCCGCCCCTGCAGCCCTCGTGCTGCCTCTGCAGCCCGCTCGCTGCCTCTGCCGCCCCGTGCGCTGCCCCTGCAGCCCCGCGCGCCGCCCCTGCAGCCCTCGCGCTGCCTCTGCAGCCCCGCGCGCCGCCCCTGCAGCCCTCGCGCTGCCTCTGCAGCCCCGCGCGCCGCCCCTGCAGCCCTCGCGCTGCCTCTGCAGCCCCGCGCGCCGCCTCTGCAGCCCGCGCGCTGCCTCTGCCGCCCCGCGCACCGCTCCTGCAGCCCTCGCGCTGCCCCCTGCAGCCCGCGCGCTGCCCGTGCAGCCCCGCGCGCCGCCTCCTCAGCCCGCACGCTGCCCCTGCAGCCCCGCGCGCTGCCTCTGCCCTGCTGCGCACCCGGCCCTGCCCTTCTTGCGCGCCCTGGCCCTGCCCTGCCCTACGCGCCGCCTTGCATTGCTGCGTCATGGCTGTTAGGAGAGTAGGGAGGAATGATGGACTATCGAGAGTGCTTGGGTACAAGTGTTGTGTGTGTGTGTGTGTGTGTGTGTGTATGTGTGTGTGTGTGTGTGTGTGTGTTTGGGTGTACCCCACATTGGCTACCCCACTACAGCCTACACCTAATCATAATAATATACATAGTTTGACACACCCCCATAGGCAAAGTGGGGGAGAACAAGGGGTCACAAGACCAGTCAAGAGAAGCAAAGCAAGCTGAGGGTGGATCACAACGTCACCACACACTCCGAGCACAAGCAAAAGGCCACAAGGCCAGTTCACATGCAGAGATATATATGCAACAACAACAGTACAGTGATCACTACCTAGCAAGAGAAAGCAAGCAGGTATTTTTATAGATCACAGTACAAGCAAGGTCACGAAGTGAGCAAGTGAGACGAAACAGGCACAAGGCCTAACATAGTACAGAAGCGCTGATGATCACCAGACGGAAGCGCCTTGGTGAATATATCAGCAGTGTTGGCCCGGGTGGCCACGTAAGCAACACGAAGCTGACCACGCTGCTGCAGCTCTCGAGCAAGGAAGTAACGCAGAGTGATGTGCTTCGTTCTGTGCTCCAGTCTGTGCTCCTGACACAAGGTAATGGCAGCCTTGTTGTCTACGTACAGAATTGGAGGAGAACGAGGCCTCTCTCCCAAGTCGGTCAGCAGGTAAGTGAGCCAGCGTAACTCCTGTGCAGCCATGGCTGTGGCGTAGATCTCAGCCTCACAACTGGAGCTGAGAACAGAAGAAGAGCGGGTAGACCGCCAAGAAACAGAGCCGCAGCCAAGGCTGAAGGTGTAGCCCTGTGACGACCGCAACGTAGCCAGGTCATCAACCCAAGACGCGTCTGAGTGTCCAGTGAGGACAACGTCACCCCGTCCTCCAAGCACGAGCCCCATGCCCGACGTACTGCACAAGTAGCGTAACACCCTCTTAGCAGCCTCCCAGTGCTCTCGCCGGTGTCTCCCAGGCGCAACGTAGCGAGCCAGGATGCTAAGAGGGTAGGCAAGGTCAGGTCGAGTGCAGGTCATCAGGTACATGAGGCAGCCCACAAGCTCTGGATACGGGCCACTCGGCTCTACGGACTCATCCAAAGGCAGAGCTGAGAGCGAGTGATTGGTAGCCATAGGAGTGGACTGTGGCGAGGACCAAGTGAAGCCGAAGCGCTAAAGGACCTGCTGCACCATGTGTGACTGAGTCAGTGTGATAGTGCGCCGTACTCTGTCCCGGGTGATCTGCAAGCCAAGGTAGCTGCGCAGCTCACCCAGGTCTATGCACGTGTGTCTCTTCTGCAGCTCCGACTTCACAAGGGCGAGTGCCTCAGTGTCAGCAGTAGCAAAGACCAGGTCGTCGACGTACACGAGGATGTAGAACGGCGGCAGCAAAGTGTCGGTGCGCAGAAACAGCGACGGGTCAGCAGTCAAAGGAGCAAACCCAAGAGCCGCAAGTGTCGTCCTCTGTGTGTCGTGCCACTCACGAGGCGCCTGGCGGAGACCGTAGACTGGCCGGCGGAGGCTCCACTGGGTACCAGGAGGGAACGACCCAGTGAAGCCAGGTGGGCGGTGCAGCCAGATCTCCTCGTGCAGACTGCCCTGTAAGAAAGCTGTGCTGAAGTCCAGAAAGTGAAGCTCGTAGTCACAATGAGTGGTAACGTGCAGCAGCACCCGCCGCCCGATTCCCCTTTCCCGCGACCCGATTCCCCTTTCCTGGCGCTTGATTCCCCTTTCCCGTCGCCCGATTCCCCTTTCCCGCCGCCTGATTCCCCTTTCCGCGCCCGATTCTCCTTTCCCGCCGCCACGATTTCCCTTTCCCGCAGCCCGATTCCCCTTCCCGCCGCCCAATTCCCCTTCCCGCGCCCGATTCCCCCTTTCTCGCCGCTCGGTTCCCCCTTCCCGCGCCCGATTCCCTTTTTCCGCCGCCCGTTTCCCCGTTCCCGCCATGGGAGCTCCCCTTCCTGCCTTCCATTCTCCCCTTCCCGCCTCCCATTCTCCCCTTCCCGCCTCCCATTCTCCCCTTCCCTCCTCCCATTTTCTCCTTCCCGCCCCCCATTCTCCCCTTGCTCCTCCCATTCTCCCCTTCCCGCCTCCCTTTCTCCTCTTCCCGCCTCCCATTCTCCCCTTCCCGCCTCCCTTTCTCCCCTTTCCACCTCTCATTTTCT
Source organism: Closterium sp. Yama58-4 (assembly GCA_947470075.1). Lineage (NCBI taxonomy): Eukaryota > Viridiplantae > Streptophyta > Zygnematophyceae > Desmidiales > Closteriaceae > Closterium > Closterium sp. Yama58-4. Next base: position 809,838 of record CANIUD010000120.1, on the reverse strand, counting down.
CCTTCCCGCCTCCCATTCTCCCCTTGCTCCTCCCATTCTCCCCTTCCCGCCTCCCTTTCTCCTCTTCTCGCCTCCCATTCTCCCCTTCCCGCCTCCCTTTCTCCCCTTTCCACCTCTCATTTTCTCCTTCCCGCCTCCCATTCTCCCCTTGCTCCTCCCATTCGCCCCTTTCCGCCTCCCATTCTCCCCTTTCCGCCTCCCATTCTTCCCTTCCCGCCTCCCATTCTCCCCTTTCCGCCTCCCGAGAGAAGCCTCGTCCCGCCGTCCCCCCCTACCTTCTCTCCGTTACCTCCCTTTCATCCCTTCCCTCCCTCAATTCTCCCTCCCGACATCTCTCCCGTCTCTCCTTTCACTCCCTTTCATCCCTTCCCCCCCTTGACTTCCTTCCCTCCCTTCTCTACCTTCCCTTCCTTCTCTCACTTCGATAAATGTCTCTCTGTTCCCTCCTTTTCTCACCCTTCCCTCCCTTGTCTCCCTTCCCGCCCTTCTCTTTCTTCCCTCCCTTCTTTCCCTTCTCTCCCGTAACCCCCTTCCCTCCCTTCTCTCCCTTCCCTCCCTTCTCTCCCTGCCCTCCCTTACCTCCCTTCCCTCCCTTCTCTCCCTTCTCTCGTATCCCTCCCTTCTCTCCCTGCCCTCCCTTCTCTCCCTGCCCGCCCTGCCTTCCCTTCTCTTCCTTCCCTCCCTTGACTCCCTTTTCTCCCTTCTCTCCTTCCCTCCCTTCCCTCACCACCAACCATCCCTCGCCCTTCTCTCCATTCCCTCCCTTCTCTCCCTGTCCTCCCTTCTCTCCCTTCCCGCCTTTCTCTCCCTACCCTCCCTTTCTCTCCCTGAGCCCCCTTCTCTCCCTTTCTGCCCTTCCCCTTCATGCATCCCACCACCTCTTTCTCCTGCCTTCCCATCCCCCCTTCATGCATCCCACCACCTCTTTCTTCTGCCTTCCCATCCCCCCTTCATGCATCCCACCACCTCTTTCTCCTGCCTTACCATCCCCCCTTCACGCATCCCACCACCTCTTTCTCATGCCTTCCCATCCCCCCTTCATGCATCCCACCACCTCTTTCTCCTACCTTCCCATCCCCCCTTCATGCATCCCACCACCTCTTTCAGTGCACTGTACAAACCCAAACAATTCTGCCAAATGTATATCGCTGCTTTAAAAACTCGCACTTAGAACCCTTTGTGATGAGTCGGTTTTCTTGAAGGCGATTAAACATTGTGTCGAGGTCGCGGAGATGTTGCTCGCGCGTCCTGCTAAAATTCAGAATATCGTCCAAATAGACGATAATCGACTTGTCGAGCAGATCACGGAACACCGCTGTTCATGGTCCATTGAAAAGTGTAAGGCACGTTTGTAAGCCGAAAGACATTACTGTAAATTTGTAGCTCCCGTAGCAAGTCCGAAACACGGTCTTGTAACAATCGTCACCGAAGACCCGAATCTGGTGGTAACCACCACGCAAGTCAATTTTGGAAACATAGTAAGCGCCACGAAGTTGATCGAGAAGGTCGTCGGTGCGTGGGATTGGGTAGCGAGATTCGTTGTTCACACGATTGAGCGCGTGATAGTCGATGCTCATGCGAAGCCCGCCATATTTTTTCGGCGTGAACAAGATCGAAGTTGTGAATGGAGATGTAGTGGGCCGGATGGACCCCTTCTCCAACAGTTCCTGGATTTGGTTTCGCAACTCTTCGAGTTCTGGCTGAGTCAACCGCCACTGTGTGCGCGCCGGGCTCCAACTGGATCTTGTGGTCCTCGGGGCGTTCGGGTGGCTTTACAGGTGGCAGATCGTCGGAGAAGATGTCGGCATACTGTCGAATCAGCTCCACTGAATCAGGTACAACTGCATACATCTTTTCGATGTCTTTTCCGTTGGTGTTGGCTGTCACCTCACGCAAACACACAGCGAACAGTTGCCTGCCTCGGTTGAAATGTCAGGCAATAGTGATGGCTTTGACACACGGGGCTTGGATGTAGTCCGGGGTCCATGTAGGCAATTTAATTAGCCCCTCGTGCTTGCTCATGCTGCACAATCCGGTCGTCCAATCGATAATGGGGTTGTACTTTCGCAGAAGCACGTCGCAGCCGTCCAGTGCCGTCGTGAGGAACTTCATGCTGGAGCCGAAATCGTCGCCGCCTTCGATCCGAACCGTCCGTGTTAGTTCGAGTATCGCAAGAGGCGTCTAATCCACGAGGCGAGCGTCGATTTCGGGCAGACACCTGTCAAGTTGCAGCTTGCATTTTTTTGCTGTCGCCAAGTTGAAGAGGCTATGGCTAGCCCCGCAATTGTTGCATATTTTCATGTTATTTTTCAACACCGTGCCGACGACCAGCACAGGGTGATCCACATGATTATCCCCGTTATTCGGCCGAGTGCGATCGATTGCATGAATCGGAACCACGACTCGGTGGGGATGTTGGTGTTTGGGGGACGGAGCATATTCAGTAAGGGGCCTGTTAATTACTGACTCTTCCCATTTCCCTGCTCCTTCCCGTCGTTCCTCTTTGCCGGCGTTTCCTCAGGGCAATCTCTCATCGTATGACCGCTTCTTGCACTTATAACACAACCCTGTAAAGGGGCGGTCGGGTGCATGGTCTTCGTTGATTGTGGCCCACTGGGTCTGACCGCGAAAACGGTTTCCCTCCCGGGAACCTGCCCTCGCCCACTGCATCAGCGCATCTGTGGACTCCGCCAACCATACTGCTTCTAGGAACGTAGTCGGGTGGCATCGGCTCACCTCAAAATGCACTCTCGTACTTCAAGCCGCTGGTACATTTACCCAGCCGTTCCGATTCCGCCATGTTATCCACTTTGTCAGCGATAGCCATAAATGACGCGGTGTAGTCTTGAACAGAAGCTAGCTGCAACCAGTCATGCAGCTTCATGCGAGCTTGCTCCGAGGCGGATACGTGCTCGAAGCGATCTCGCAAGGCTGCGCCCCACTCCTTCCACGTGCGAATCTTGGTCACACCAAAGATTGATGTTGCCACTTGATTAGCCAAAGTCGAGGTCCCGTCTGCCGCATGTGTCACACCTGTCGGGGTCCCCGTATCCAAGGTTCGGCGCCACCACTCGAGCGCTGGGCCTCGCAGAAGAAAAACCGCGTAAAATACGCGTGGCATCGTCGGTAACGTTCGCTGCAATGAAGAAGATTTCAACGTCGAAGAGCCACCCCTTGATTGTAATGTTATTTTCGGTAGGATCAAACGAGGGCGGGCTCGCAGGTTTAATCTTGATCGTCGTTAGTGCCATTAGCGTCATTGCCGCTCGCTGCCTATCTTCTTCTTCGAAGTCACGTGTGAGCGCTTCCAACGAATTGCTCACCGCTTGACGGTTGCCCTCGCCTTCTTCATCGGGCGATTCCTAACGCGCTTCGTCTCGCGCCCGTCGTGTCAGAATGTGATGTTTGTCTAGCCTGCAGTGGGGTACTCTATAGCGAGTACAACCCGAATTAGGGTTTGCTATATGTACTCAACTGCCTTCTAGTGAAAACCCCTCTTTCTTGTTTCTGATCTTAGCCTGCTGTTTTGACATGCTATCAGAGCTTGTCGACCCTCCTGGGTCGATCCTGTGGGTGGTCCCGCCCGATGCTTCCGCTGCTGTCCTGCCTATGTTTGCTGCCTGCCGCGCGCTCAGGGCGCGCGACGTTTTTTTTTCTTCCCGCCGCGCGCCCGGGGCGCGCGGCGGTTTTCTGCCCCGTCGATCCGGGCGTCGCGACAGGGTCCCGGAGGGCGACGCGACCGTCGGCGGCGCCCTGGGGAGCCGCGCGCCATCCCCCGAGCTGCTGCCCGCGCACCGCCCCCCCGTTACTGCCTGTGTTAGGGTTTGGGGGTGGCGAGTGTGGGGGTGGCGATTATGCGGGTGACGGGTGTGTGCGTCGTCCCCTGCTCCTCCTCCTCCTCCGTCTCCCACTGCTGCAGCTGCCGCTGAGGGGGGTGGATGTGTTGGAGCCGTCGGAGTGGTACGAGGGGGATGGCACGTGAGCATTACTAGAGGTACAGCAAGGGGTGTGTGAAAGGGGTGTGGGACAGTTGGGGGAGGTTGACCGGAGGTAGCCGTTGTGACGTCAGCAGCGCCAGTAGTCCGGGGGTTGAGTACTCCGGTAGCCCAGCGAGCCTGCTGCGCCAGTCGCCCGTGGGTCCGTACCTCCTGTTGCTTAGTGCGGAGCCAGTTACTCCTGTAGTCCGGAGGTTGAGTGCTCCGGTAGCCACCGTGCGAGCCATTCCTGTTGCCCGTGTGTCTGCGGCTTCACCCGACGCCTCCTATCTCCAAACCTATCACAGTCCCTCCTCCTCCTCACTTACCCTCTGTGACTGCCTCTAGCTTTGCTTATCATTGTGAACTACTGCTCTGCCTGCTTGTTGTGTTGATTGTACCCCACTTTGACTATGGGGGTGTGTCAGAATGTGATGTTTGTCTAGCCTGCAGTGGGGTACTCTATAGCGAGTACAGCCCGAATTAGGGTTTGCTATATGTACTCAACTGCCTGCTAGTGAAAACCCCTCTTTCTTGTTTCTGATCTTAGCCTGCTGTTTTGACACGTCGTAGCTCAGCGTTTTCCCCACATATGGTTGTCACTTCCGCCATTAATGACCACACAATGCCCTCCTGCATTTCTGCCACTTGCACCATTAACTTGTAAACCTCTTCCTGATCGAGTCCAGCACTCCGTCCGATGGGCAAGCAAGTATCCGTGGCCTTAAGGTGAGTGAAAAGCACGAACTATGGGAGTCGAGCAGGTGGATTGAATTAACAAACCTTGCAGCCAACCGTCGTACAGTCCGCTGTACCAGCCAACCCGTACCACCAAACTACCCTAAAAAAAATCGGGGTGAACTAGGAAAGCAGCTTTGATACTAGGTGTTATGATTTTTTAACAGAGTTGCGTGAAATAACGAATAACGAGGCTGTGACTCAATGAACTGACAATACAATTAAGGCACGTTCTAATATAATGACTAGTCTAGCTAGGAGGGAACCTCGGGGATGCGAGGTTGGGTGGAGGTTTGGCAATCGGAAAACCGAAGGCGACGCATGGCAGCCTCGGAATCGATGATGTTGGCCGAACGTGCGAAGTCCGAAATGTGGGGGTTGCACACGTAGCAATCAACCCTGGAAAGTTTGGGAAAGTACATCGCAGCTCCACAGTTTCAAAAATATCTCAATTTTGATCCCGAGTTTACCCAAAAAGTCCAGCTTTGCGGAATTCTGCTCACGCGAGGCCCAAAGTATGTTCAAAACTGGTCCTGCAATGCAGAAATTACGACACGTGTCGATTTCGTGCAAGGTTTTTTATACGGGGCAAACCAAACATAATACCCCTGGGGAAACGGGACACAATTTGGGTAATATATTGCACTGCCTGCGTAAGCAGGCAGTGCAATCGAGTCAGCAAGCAGATCGCGGGCCAAAAAAAAAAACTAAAACCATCTCGGATGGGATGCTATCCGAGGGAGCATCAACCCTAAAATTTTAGGGTTGATGCTCCCGAATGGCATGCCGTAAGCCAAGGGGTTTAATTTTTGCCCGCGGGATACATTTCGGGAGGGATCAACCCTAAACACCGGGCGGGTTCCCGTGTTTAGGGTTGATCCCTCCCGAACAAGTGTCCTGGTTTCCCCAGGGGTATTATTGTTTTTGTGCCCCGTCAAAAATTGTTGGTGTGAAATAGACACGTGTCAATATTTGAGCCCTACAGGACCAGTTTTGAACATAATTTGGGCCTCGCGTGAGCCAAATCCCAGAAAGTGGGACCTTTCGAGTAAACCTGGGGGTAAATATGAGAGAAATCTGAAAGTAAGGATCTAGGATATAGTTTCCCGGAAAGTTTCCTTGCACACGAAATGTTTCCTTGCACTCAGCGTGATAACAAGATCGGCCTGCAAGGGGTACTGACTTTGGTGTGTAGCGCGGGAAGCAGGGGTTGTGGTTCGGAAAAGAGGCACAGGAAGAGCAACATTCATCGGCTGGGCTCGGGCGTTCGTTGGGGGCACCAACCGAGCTCCCTGCAATCTACAGGGCCCCAGGCTCGGTGCTTTGAGCCCAGATTGGCACATAGTTGTCTGCAAGTCCTGCTGCCTCTTCCCTCAAACCCTATTCGCGAGATGCACTGCGTTTCGCAAAGCGGTACAGAATGTTGCTGAAACCCTGGGAGGGCGTGTGAATGCTGCGAAATATAACAATGGAAACCTACGCCATATGAGAAGAGGACACAAAGGAATGTAACTTGATAAGTGAACTTTTGGCAGCATATTCGGTTTAGTTATCACCGTGTACGCGGCCTCGAGCATTGATACTGCCATCTCTGTCAGTCTTACAGTACCAATGAGCCAGGCTAGTCAGATGCTTTTCTGCGTTGGAGGGCACCTTGATTCCTCCGATCCGAGTCTGAATCATGCGTTTTCAAAAGCGTAGTGACAAGTAAAGCGGATTACAGCATCTCCGCATTTGCCGTCCGCCATCCCTCGATCTTCTCTCGCAACCTCGCAGTTGATCCCGCGAGCTCTGTCAGGCTGATCGAACGCATCTGCTATCAGGTCTCTTACTGCTTCTGCTTGCCAATAGCGGACAAAAAGGCGAATTTAGTATCATATGATTGACTGTCACTCTCGAGGTGCACTACTTCGAGCAATTGTCCGGCAATGGCGCTTTTCTCTGGCTGGGTGTTCGTTGTGAGGCCGGACCCTGACGATGCGGCGCCGGCTTTGTTACCACGTTACTTGGTGCTCGCGAAATGTAGCCTGCTCATGTACCGTCGCGACCCGACGCTGGTGAAGAACGAGGTCCGTGCAGCACGATTTAGCAAAGGTTTTTTGCTATTAACCTTACTCATGAATTAAGGCGACCGCCAGGATAAGACAACGTAGCTGTTGCCGACATTGCGCGAGGATGATAATATAGCTGGACATTGGCATTGCGCGTGGATTGTTTTTTAAAATTGACACGAGGTAACCAGATGCTCCGGGAAGTGCGATTCCGTTGTAGCTTTGCTACTAAGAAGCCGTGCTTTTCTCCCATCTTCTCTTCTAGTGCTCGCTGATTGTTCCAAGGCAACCTTTTTGCTAACCAGTTTTCTGACGCGTCTCAAGCCACGAACATTTTTTTTTCGTTTGCTCGTGGCTCGAGCAAGCAATACCGTTTCTTCAACTCGTCTCAACCCATGCCACGGGCTGTGCTCACGTAAGTATCTCAGGGGATGCTACTATCTTGAAGACCACCAATGCCAATCGAATGTAGCTCGCGTGACATTCGATTTCGCGTTGAACTCACGACTCGCTTTTGGAAGAATGTTTATCAAAATTTCGAGTTGTTTTCTCTCCTCGCGTTTAGGATGACTGTCGTTGGCCGCGCGTCCTCGTTACCCACCCTCCCGCATTTATTACTCATACGTCGGATATTTTTCTCAACTATTTTCAGAGAAAATGGTCCGCACGCGATACCAGCTCGTCGAGACCAAGTCTATGAACACACACGGCAACTAATTCGATGCCTTTCGAGGCGCCGGGGCAACGAGTGGTCCTGACATACAACGACAAATCTGATCTTGATTCTGACCTTCATTGTTTTTTATTTCCCTGCGTCTCCTCCCGTTTCCTCCACATTGTAATTTCTCCCTTCCCAACATCAATCCCTAAATCCATCCCTTGATCGAGTTTACATTTATCCGTAAATGATGTAGCGCTGCCTCCCCCCGCATTCATAGCCTCCTTGCATCCATCCCTCCGCATTCGCACGCCTCCCTGCTTCGAACCTCCTGCATTCGCATGTCTCCTTGCATTCATCCCTCCGAATTCGCACGCCTCCCTGCGTCGGTTCTTCAGCCGTGCCCAGTGGCGCGCTGACCCCGCAACTCCCAGTAAACGGCCTTGGAGAATTCTCACATCACTCACATCCCTCCACTCCACCCGTCCCTGCGCATTCACACGCTCCTCTGTATTGATCCCTGCGTTGCGTCCGAGCACGAGCCCGTGTCCAGAGGCCTTCTGACATATTCTGAGGCCTTCTGAGGCCTTCTGAGGCCTTCTGACATATTCTCAGCGAGCAGCAGATTTAAAAGAGGACGAGCCTTTGTCCAGAGGCGTGGTGACCCCACAACTCCCAGTGGACGGTTCTTGAGAACTCTCAAGTCCTTCCACTCCACCCGTCCCTGCGCATTCACACGCTCCCCTACATCGTTCCATCCTCTGAGCAGGAACCCGTGTCCAGCGGCGTGCTGACTCCGCAACTCGCAGTAGAGGACTGCGGACGCGAGGTGTACGCCGATGGACGGGTGAGACGCTATGTTGAATTATTGAGGTGTACGCTGATGGACGGGTGAGATGCTATGTTGAACTATTGAGGTGTACGCCGATGGACGGGTGGGATGCTATGTTGAACTATTGAGGTGTACGCTGATGGACGGGTGGGATGCTATGTTGAACTATTGAGGTGTACCCCGATGGGCGGGTGGGATGCTATGTTGAACTATTGAGGTGTACGCTGATGGACGGATGAGACGAGATGTTGACGTTTAAGGTTTGACCTCGATGGACGGTTGAGATTTGATTGTTATAGTTCATGAACTGGTGCACATGGGCAGGGTTAGGTTGCTGTGCTGTCCATGTTCCAAACATTCCTTCATGTCGTCTGTATATCCGTCCCAGCCATTGGATTTTAACACATCTTTAATTAACACCTTCTCAACTCCCTCGCTCTCTCCCTCGCTGTCTGCTCTGTGCCACTCTGGCTTGTCTATCCCCGCTATAGGCTCTCCACGCGTTCCGAGTGTACAACAAGGCCATGCCAGACCAAGGTGGAAAGGTGAGAAGGCTTGGAAAAGGTGGGGAGACTCATAAAGATGAGAAAGCTTGAAAAGGTGCAAACTCGTGGGAACGAGTTAGTCTGTGAAAGGAAAACAGAGAAGGATTCTGGAAGGATGGCAGGCAGCCTGGGAAGGCGGGAGCATGGGAGATTGGAAAGAAGGGAGGATGGGAAAGGTGTCGTGCGGAGTGGAGTGGAGACGACTGAAGGCATGTGATGTGATGGGGTGTGTGACGACTTATGTAATGGGGTGTCTGGTGTATACGATCGGGTGTGTGATGATCTGCAGTGTGTGATGTGATGTGATGGGTTGTGTGGAAGTGTTCAGGAAGCAAGCTGTTACTTGTGTATGTGGATGCGTGTATATGCTCCTCGCAATGAAGCTGTTTTAGTTCCCTGCTCTTGCACACGTACATCCGCTTGTCGTTTGACTTCACCCTCGCACCTCACCCACCAGGTGGCAACCACCAGCGCAGGAGTGGTTACCGGCTGCTTTTTCTGTGAAATATTCGAATCCCGCATGACTGTACCGCATGTGACTGTACCACATGTGACAGTACCACTTGTGACAATACTGCATTTGACTTCACCCTCGCACCTCACCCACCAGGTGGCAACCACCAGCGCAGGAGTGGTTACCGGCTGCTTTTTCTGTGAAATATTCGAATCCCGCATGACTGTACCACATGTGACTGTACCACTTGTGACAATACTGCATTTGACTTCACCCTCGCACCGCACCCACCAGGTGGCAAACACCAGCGCAGGAGCAGTTACCAGCGGCTTTCTCTGCGGATTGTGGAAATTCCTGAAGAATGCACCACATGTGACTGTACCACTTGTGACAATACTGCGTTTGACTACACACACCCCTGCACTGTACCCACACGCACACCAGGTGGCAACCACAAGTGCAGGAGCAGCTCAGAAGTGGATCTCAGCCATTGAAGAGTCCATCAAGGAATCAGTAAGCGTGCCACCCTCCTACCACACATGCTCCCCACTCTTGGCTCGCCATCCCTTCCCATCCCCTCATCATCTCTCCCCACGTGTTTCCTCTTTCTCTCCTCCACCTCGTTTGCCTGCACGTACACCACTATAACCCCTCGACTTCACATTTTGAGGCGCCTCAAAACTGAGACGCATTTTGAGGCGCCTCGAAATCCACCTCGTTTGCCCGTACGTACACCACTATAACCCCTCGACTTCACACTGTCTCGCCAGCCCGCAGCGCATGCATCCTCCCCAACTGCTCTATCCCCCCCCTTGCACCTCATCTCCTCCTCTTGCTTCTCTCCCCTTCCTCACTTCTCTCCCCTTTATCGCCGCTCTTCCCTTCTCCTTGCCGCTTCCCCCCACCCTTTTCCTCTCTCTCCCGTCTCCTTGCGCCCCTCTTTTCATCTCTACTCGTGTTTCAGGAGACCGGGGGCAAGCCAGAGAAAGCATCTGTGGGGTACGTGTGCAGTGCACATAGAAGCGCCCTCATGTGCAATGCAATGAACAACCAACCTGGGTTGGCTTTTAAGTCGACTCAAAAGTTAAGCCAGAGAAAGCATCTGTGGGGTACGTGTGCACGTAGAAGCACCTTCATGTTCATTGCACCTTCATGTGAGAGCATCGGTGGGGTACGTACCCCCATGTGCAATGAATATCTAGAGACTTTCTTTGATAGGTTGTGATTAGGGAGGGAGAGGGAGGGAGCCCTTTAAAAACATAACTCGCTTCCTGGCTTGGTAGAAGCCCTAGCGAGTACCCTTTAACTCGCTTCCTGGCTCCTCCAAACTGACTTTTGAGTCGACTCAAAAGTCTTCCTGGCTCCTCCAAACCCTTCACTACTCGTGCCCATCCCCTTCCTCGTTCTTTACTTATGTCCCACCCATTCCCCCCCTTCTCTCGCTCTTTCGCTCTCCATGTTTCCCCGTATCCCCCTCTCGATCCCTCATGCCTTCTCATCGTTTCTGCACACTCTCACTCGCTTCACTCCCTCTCACCTTCGTCTTTGGCAGAGAGCGCACTCTCACTCGCTTGGTCTCCATCGGTCAAGGTCAGCTCTCCTCTCCTCTCTCACCTTCCCGTGTTTCTTCTCTTCTTCGTTCCTCCGCTCCTCTCCATCCCCCTTCTCTTTACAATTCCTTGTCATGCGCCACATGATTCCTCACCCACGTGATTCCTCACCCACGTGATTCCTCATCCACATGATTCCTCACCCACGTGATTCCTCACCCACGTGATTCCTCATCCTCATGATTCCTCATCCACGTGATTCCTCATCCTCATGATTCCTCACCCACGTGATTCCTCACCCACGTGATTCCTCACCCACGTGATTCCTCACCCACGTGATTCCTCATCCTCATGATTCCTCACCCACGTGATTCCTCACCCACGTGATTCCTCATCCACATGATTCCTCACCCACATGATTCCTCATTCTCATGATTCCTCACCCACGTGATTCCTCACCCACGTGATTCCTCACCCACATGATTCCTCATCCTCATGATTCCTCACCCACGTGATTCCTCATCCACATGATTCCTCACCCACATGATTCCTCATTCTCATGATTCCTCACCCTCGTGATTCCTCACCCTCGTGATTCCTCACCCTCGTGATTCCTCACCCTCGTGATTCCTCACCCTCGTGATTCCTCACCCTCGTGATTCCTCACCCTCGTGATTCCTCACCCTCGTGATTCCTCACCCTCGTGATTCCTCATCCTCATGATTCCTCACCCACGTGATTCCTCATCCACATGATTCCTCACCCACATGATTCCTCATTCTCATGATTCCTCACCCTCGTGATTCCTCACCCTCGTGATTCCTCACCCTCGTGATTCCTCACCCTCGTGATTCCTCACCCTCGTGATTCCTCACCCTCGTGATTCCTCACCCTCGTGATTCCTCACCCTCGTGATTCCTCACCCTCGTGATTCCTCATCCTCATGATTCCTCACCCACGTGATTCCTCATCCACATGATTCCTCACCCTCGTGATTCCTCATTCTCATGATTCCTCACCCACGTGATTCCTCACCCACGTGATTCCTCACCCACGTGATTCCTCACCCACGTGATTCCTCATCCTCATGATTCCTCACCCACGTGATTCCTCATCCACATGATTCCTCACCCACATGATTCCTCACCCTCGTGATTCCTCACCCTCGTGATTCCTCACCCTCGTGATTCCTCACCCTCGTGATTCCTCACCCTCGTGATTCCTCACCCTCGTGATTCCTCACCCTCGTGATTCCTCACCCTCGTGATTCCTCACCCTCGTGATTCCTCACCCTCGTGATTCCTCACCCTCGTGATTCCTCACCCTCGTGATTCCTCACCCTCGTGATTCCTCACCCTCGTGATTCCTCACCCTCGTGATTCCTATTGGCCGAGGCCACAGCAGGCACTCTGCTCCCAGGAGCAGCAGAAGCCACTGCTGCATGATGAGTCAGACCGCCGGCCGGATGGCTCAGAACATGCGGCGGCAACCCGTTTGCAGGATGAACAGGCCGAATGCCCATTCCCACGCCAGCAGCAGCAGCAACTCCTGCTGCCATCCCCGCCCCCATCCCCACCGCCATGCCTGGACCCCCGGCACCAGCAGGACCGGCAACACCCGGCCCTGCCAAGCCTGCGGCAGGCATGGGCAAAGAGGGCAAGGCCCCTGGGTGAGAGGGTGTGGGGCGATTGGGAAGATAGAGAGCCGCACCCAAGGCAGGTGCGACGAGGAGAGACTGCGAGGCTGACGCTGCAGCAGAGCCTGCAGCGGCACCCGCATGGTCCAATGAGGGGCCGACAGCTAAGCTGTCGGCCAGGGCTGCTGCTGCTGCCTGTTGTGGTGGCGGGGATGGCTGCTGCTGTTGCTGATGCTGCTGCTGCAGGTGAGCGTGTTGCATGTGTGCCTGCGAGTGCACCTGCTGCTGACCATGCTGCTGCTGCTGCAGCTGCTGTTGTGGCGGCGGCTGCTGCGCTTGTGCAACTGCCTGGTGTTGCTGCTGCTGCTGCTGCTGCTGCTGCTGCTGAGGCTGAGGCTGCTGCCCCTGCTGCTGCCTCTGCTGCTGCAGCAGCCGAACCTGCCTAAGCCCCTCGTCATGAATCCGAGCCAGAGTATCAAGCTCGGCAAGCGACAGATTCTCCAATCCAGCACCATACAGCGGCGCATGCCTAGACATCTCCTCCTGAAGCGATGCTTCTAGGGTTTGGATATAATCCTGGTGAGCATGCAGCTTTGCCTCCATGCCGTCGATGTATGCCTCGTATCGCTGCACCTGCTCCTCCTTCTCCCGCAGCCCACCCTCCGTCTGCCCCACCGTCTGCGTCAGCCGCCGAACCTCCTCCTCCAGGGACTGCCGAGCCTCGTCGCGAGACACGGTTTCCGTGGCAAAGCGCTTCACCTCCTCGTCAAACCGCTTCCTCGCCTGCTCTGCCGCTTTCAGGCGCTCCGCTAGGGCGTTCTTCTCCTTCACCACTTTCTGTGAGGTGCGGGGAAGGGGGAAAACCAGGGAGGGAGAGGAGGGGATGATTCTTGCCTCTGAGGTTATCTGTGCACACAGAGCCGTAGGAGGGAGAAGGGCAAACAACGAAGCTTAAGCATAGAAATAATCGAGTTTGAAACTGGAAGAGCAGGGGTGAGGGCAAGGAAGAGAAGATTGGTAGGGGAGAGGGGAGGGAGGGAGGACATAGAGAGGAGAAAGACAAGGGGATGCACAGCTCACCTTGAGCTCCTCCCGCTTACGCGACTTGAGCTGTGTCAGCTGCGCCTCAGCCGAGGCAGGGGGAGAGCGAGTGGATGGGGAAGGGAGGGGGAGGGGAGAGGGAAGGGAGGGGGGACCGCGAAGGAAGCAGGGCTCACCTTGAGCTCCTCCCGCTTGCGCGACTTGAGCTGCGTGAGCTGCGCCTCGCTCTCCCTCAGCCGCTCCGCCAGCTGGCGCTTCTCCCACGTGATTCCTCACCCTCGTGATTCCTCACCCTCGTGATTCCTCACCCTCGTGATTCCTCACCCTCGTGATTCCTCACCCTCGTGATTCCTCACCCTCGTGATTCCTCACCCTCGTGATTCCTCACCCTCGTGATTCCTCACCCTCGTGATTCCTCACCCTCGTGATTCCTCACCCTCGTGATTCCTCACCCTCGTGATTCCTCACCCTCGTGATTCCTCACCCTCGTGATTCCTCACCCTCGTGATTCCTCACCCTCGTGATTCCTCACCCTCGTGATTCCTCACCCTCGTGATTCCTCACCCTCGTGATTCCTCACCCTCGTGATTCCTCACCCTCGTGATTCCTCACCCTCGTGATTCCTCACCCTCGTGATTCCTCACCCTCGTGATTCCTCACCCTCGTGATTCCTCACCCTCGTGATTCCTCACCCTCGTGATTCCTCACCCTCGTGATTCCTCACCCTCGTGATTCCTCACCCTCGTGATTCCTCACCCTCGTGATTCCTCACCCTCGTGATTCCTCACCCTCGTGATTCCTCACCCTCGTGATTCCTCACCCTCGTGATTCCTCACCCTCGTGATTCCTCACCCTCGTGATTCCTCACCCTCGTGATTCCTCACCCTCGTGATTCCTCACCCTCGTGATTCCTCACCCTCGTGATTCCTCACCCTCGTGATTCCTCACCCTCGTGATTCCTCACCCTCGTGATTCCTCACCCTCGTGATTCCTCACCCTCGTGATTCCTCACCCTCGTGATTCCTCACCCTCGTGATTCCTCACCCTCGTGATTCCTCACCCTCGTGATTCCTCACCCTCGTGATTCCTCACCCTCGTGATTCCTCACCCTCGTGATTCCTCACCCTCGTGATTCCTCACCCTCGTGATTCCTCACCCTCGTGATTCCTCACCCTCGTGATTCCTCACCCTCGTGATTCCTCACCCTCGTGATTCCTCACCCTCGTGATTCCTCACCCTCGTGATTCCTCACCCTCGTGATTCCTCACCCTCGTGATTCCTCACCCTCGTGATTCCTCACCCTCGTGATTCCTCACCCTCGTGATTCCTCACCCTCGTGATTCCTCACCCTCGTGATTCCTCACCCTCGTGATTCCTCACCCTCGTGATTCCTCACCCTCGTGATTCCTCACCCTCGTGATTCCTCACCCTCGTGATTCCTCACCCATGGGATTCCTCCTCTGCACTGCATGACCCCTTCTCCTCGTGGCTCATCCTGAAACCGCATGGCGTACATTTGTCATTTGGTTCCTCTTTCTCGTGTCCCTTGTCTGGCACTGCCTAGTTGCACTTCCATCTTTTCTTGTCCTCTCGCCCCTCCCACCTGACCTTCCCTCCCCCCCCAAAAATACCTCCTTCATTCAGAGGCCCTGGGGGACATCTTCACTCGGGAGATGCAGGCAGATGTGGACGTGGGTTGTTGCCCAACCTGTGCCCACCTGAGCTTTGTTCCTTAGCCCAATGTGTGGTCTTACGTCCTCACACCCCCCCCCTTTCCCTCCTTCAGGCCGGGGTGACATCTTCACTCGGGAGATGCAGGCAGATGTGGGCATCAAGTGTTGCCCGCGCCTTAGTTCCTTAGCCCAGCCTGTGATCTTACGTCCTCGCTGCCCCTCTCTGCCCCTCGCTGCCCTTCCTTCCAACCATCAGGCCTGGGTGACATCTTCACTCGTGAGATGCAAGCCGACGTGGACGTGGGAGGCGATGCGGTAGAAACCACCAAGTGGAGGATCTTTAAAGTGGCGGACGGTAAGCCAAGGCAAAGGCAAGCAGCGAGTTGACTTTTGAGTCAACTCAGAAGTCAATTAGGTGTGGATGTGGGAGGCGATGCGGTAGAAACCACCAAGTGGAGGATCTTCAAAGTGGCGGACGGTAAGCGAAGCAATGCATGCATGCTGCCTTTGAGGCTTGTCAGAAGCAGTGAATTGGAGTGTGGGGGGCGATGCGATGCAAACCACCAAGTGGAGGATCTTCAAAGTCGCCGTCAGTAAGCAGCGAGCTGACTCTTGAGTCGTTTAAAGTCAACTAGGTGGACGTGCAAGGGGATGTAATTGAAACCACCAAGTGAAGGATCTTCAAAGTGGCGGACGGTATGCAAGCAAGCAGTGCCCCTACTCCCACCCACTCACACACATACCTGCCTGACTGTCGCCTTTGAGGCTTCTCCAAGTCAGTGAGTGGAACAGAGGGGATGCAGTGAAATGAAAACCACCAAGTGGAGTGGCCTGACTGACAGTAAGCTAAGGCAAAGAGAGCTGTCGAATTCCATGCCGCATCCCCTGTTTGTGATTGCCTTTGAGATGCTCTAGAAAGAAGGAAGACGTGGGTAGGTGTGAGAGAAAGGTGATAAACCGAAAGAAAAGTTCCAGTCTTGATGTGAGCAGAAAATTCACGACGCCCTGAGTCCTCCTCTGACAGCTGGCTGCCCTCTTTTGGTTTACCCTCTGATGGCAGGCAACCGTTTCTGTCACCCACCCTCTTCCTTGATCGTTTCTGACCCACCCACCCTCTTTTGAATTGACCAAGAACTCAAGATGAAGCTCGTTTCTGCTGCTGCTACCATTCCTCTTTCTCATCCGCGGTCGCCCACCTTTTTTCTCGTCCTCCCCCTCCCTCCCCCAACCCCTGCCCCCACCCTCTGCCCCCTCCTCCCTGTTTCAGGCCTTCGGTTCTTCCACGAAGCATCTGAGGTGAGAGAGGATTCGATGGGTTGGATGGGATGGGATGCGGTGGGATGGGATGGGATGCGGTGGGATGGGATGGGATGGGATGGGATGGAATGGAATGGGATGGGATGGGTTGGGATGGGATGGGATGGGATGGGACGGGATGAGATGGGACGGGATGCGGTGGGATGGGATGGGAATGAGAGGGGAATGAGAAGTGGAATAAGGAGGGAGGGGGGTGGTTGGGGGTGGAGGAAGAGTGTGCAAAGGAGAGGAGCGCAGTGATTGGCTGATTAACATGCTGACATGGCTTGGCAGGACTCTAATATGCTTACCCAGGGATTGTCGCCATGCATGTTTGACCTGGGTTGCCGCAACAGATACCCATGCAAGTGAAGTGGGCCTCGCAGAAACGCCCGCACTGGTCACTCCGGCAGCGGTCATGCCTGCAATCAACCCCGCACACAAAACCACCGCACTCAGAACCTCTTTCAGAACGGCACTCAGAACTTCACTAGGAACCGCAGTCTGATCCGCCCTGGGTTCCTGTCGCTGCTTCTCTGCTGCTGCTGCCCTGCAGCACGATCCACTGCCGTGGACCCCCCCCTTCCTCCTCATGTGTGTGTGTGTGTGTGCTCGTGTGATATTGTTGTGTCCGTTTCTCTTGGTGTGATATCTGAGTCATTTCAGAAGCCCCCTTGATGGCTTTTCTGTAGTTCTCCTTTGCCTGGCTGCTGAGGTATCTCAGAGAATGTGTGTGGTGTTTCACTTTTGAGCATTTTCAAAAGTGATTCTCAGAGAATGTGTGTGGTGTTTCACTTTTGAGCATTTTCAAAAGTGATCCTCAGAGAATGTGTGTGGTGTTTCCTCTGTTTTTCTTTGTACTCAAAACCCACCTGGTGGCATGTGCGTGGATATGCACATGTGTGTGCATCTGTGTGTGTGTGTGCGTGCGCGTGCATGTGCGTGTGTGCGTGCGTTTGTGTGTGTGTCTGTGTGCACGCACGCACGCGCACGTTTTCGTGCACGTGTGTGTATGTGTGTCTGTGTGTTCTTGTGCATGCGTTACTGTGTGTGATGGCTCTGAGCAGGAGGGCTTTGAGTCTCTGATCAAGGCGGAGGGGGTGGTGGAGGCATCAGCAGACAGCATCTTTGAAGTTCTCATGAGCACAAGCGCTCCCCTCTCCATGCAGTGAGTGACAGTGCAATGCAGCCACACTCACAAGCTCAGGTAAGGTCTACACGTGCACCTTTTGAGGCACCTCGAAAGGCGGAGGGGGTGGTGGTGGAGGCATTGGCAGACAGCATCTTTGAAGTTCTCATGAGCACCAGCGCTCCCCTCTCCATGCAATGAGTGACCGTGCAGTGAGTGACCGTGCAGTGAGTGACCGTGCAGTGCACGTGCATGTGCAGTCACTTGTGCATGTGCTCAAGTGCTCACACGCTCAACTTGGGTGCGCATGTGCTCACACGCTCAGCTTGCATACCATTGGATAACAGTGTGCCATGTACCACCAATCTAGTAGCAATCTCATCTTCCCTCCCTCCCTCCTGCCCTCCCAACTCTTGGTCAGGTGGGACACATTCACAGTGGAGAACGAGGTGGTGGAGGCAGTGGATGGCAGTGGAAGGCTGTGTTCCAATCTTGGAACATATTTTCCTTCATCTCCTTTCCTTGACCTTACTTACCCGTGGCCGTGGCTGGCAGGTGGGACACATTCACAGTGGAGAGCGAGGTGGTAGAGGCAGTGGATGGCCACACGGACATCATATTCGCTATAGTCACCAACAGGCAGTACACTCACGGGTGAGTCTTTCACTTTTGGACCCTCTATATTGTCACTTCAGACAGGTAGTACACTCACGGGTAAGTGAGCCTTGTGCTTGTGCCATGACTCAGCCATATGCCCTCTTACCCCCTCCCTCACCCCTTGCCCCCCTCCCTCCTGTCACCCCTCTCCCATCTGTCCCTTCCCTTCCTCCTGAGCAGGAGGCCGTTGGAAAAGGAGGTAACGACTTTTGAGACGTCTCAGAGGCCGTTGGAAAAGGAGGTAACGGCATCGCGCACATGGAGGCGCAACCACCTGCCTCCTCACCTCCTGCCTTCTTGCCCTTTCACCCCTCGCCCCTCTCCCACCAACCCCACCTGCACAGGAGGCCGACGGAGAAGGAGGTACTGGCGTCGCGCACATGGAGGCGCAACCACGACGGGTCTTACGGTGAGTCTCGCACATTACTTCATTGCAGAAGTTCTGGTCAATGCATTTCTCTATCCTGCTATCCCTTCTCTCGCCCAACCCTCCCATTCTCCTTCCACCCTCCCCCCAGGCATCACCACGTTCAACACCCTTCACGACTCCAAGCCCCCCAATGCCCGCCGCCCGCGCCTTGACTTTGCATGTAAGTGCCGCCCTGCTCTCTTTTCCTCCTTCACCCCTCCACTCCACCTAGAGTTGAGCAGGTGCCCCGCGCGGGTCGGGTCGGGGCGTTCTAGCGCGGGTCGGGGCAGTGTTTTCATTTGCGTGCCCCATATGGGCCGACCCGACCCGACCCGGGCAAAAACCCGGCCCGAGTTCAAGCTCGGGCTGGGTCGGGTCGGGTTTCGGGTCACGCTTGACCCGACCCGAGCTCGGGTCAGGACCAAGGAAATCGGGTCGGACTTTTGACCCGACCCGATTTCGACACCCAGTGGACAAACCCTAAGTCAAAATGTTGTCGAGGGGTTTTTTTTCCCCGCGACAGCAAAACCTACCCAAGCTCGATCTCAATCTTGCCTAACGGCAGCAGGGAAGCTAGTCGCCTAAGCTTAGAACCTACTAATTTTCCTCCCGTTCTGACCTCATTTCCAGTCATTTCTAGGTAGTTTATTATCGTAACATCGTAACATGCCGTTGACAGTAAATCGCGTGGCAGAAATGACGCTTTTTTACAGATACCCGTTTTACTAGTATGGCTTCAATTCGCAAGATAAATGCATCATCTTAGGCCAGCAGTATCTCATGAGCGCTTAGCAACTACCGGGATACCATTTCGTATAGGATCTTAAGTAGAACCATAACAGAGAAACTGCACAAAATGTAATGAACACCCCCAGCCCCCTCTAAAGGGGCGGGTCATCCTGGCCCGACCCGACCCGACCCCGGGTCCCCTTTGACCCGAGTGAGTAGGCCCGAGCCTGGCCCGACCCGACCCGACCCGACCCGACCCGGGAGTCTGTGTGGCCTGGCCAAGTCAGGTCGGGTCGGGCCGGGCCTGGCCGGCTGCTCAACTCTAACTCCACCCCTCGAATTCCCTTGTTCGTACCCCCCTTCCTGTTCAACCAGTGGGAACAAGAGACATCCCCCTCTCAGCCCCGCTTGTTCCTATCGATCTTTTTACGCACTTTGAGAATTCTCAGAAATTCCTCACCCCTCCACTCCACTTCCACGCCTCTCTTTCCCCCCTCCTTGCCTCCACCCTTCCCCCTCCAACCAGTGGGATGGGGACATCTTCCCGCTCACCCCCGTAAAACCCTGTCCCTCCTCCCTTTCCCTCCCCTTCCCTCCCCATCCCCTTCTGGCCAACCAGTGGGGTCATGGGACATCCTCCCCCTCACCCCCGCCCGCCCCAAATCCGGCCACGTGAAGTGAAGTGCTGCCTCGTGCGCCACGTCATCGAGCTCGGCACCGCTGCCTCCCTCTCCTCCTCCCTCTCACCCTCCCCCTCACCCCAGCTTGTTGCAAACGTTCTTCTAGAACTGCTGCATCATTTCTCATCGCCCTCCTGTTTTCTCCCCTCTCCCCTCTTCCTCCCACTTTCCCCCCTTCCCCTCCCCCCCCCCCCCCTCTTCCCAAATCCAACCAGTGGGGTCATGGGACATCCTCCCCCTCACCCCCGCCCGCCCCAAGACCGGCCACGTGAAGTGCCTCGTGCGCCACGTCATCGAGCTCGGCACCGCTGCCTCCCTCTCCTCCTCCCACTTGTCTGCTGACGGCGCTCCTCCCACCCCTAGCAGACGCTCCAACGCCTCTTCCTCCGCCTCCTCTTCTGTCTCCGCCTTGGCCTCTCCCAGCACCTCATCCCCCTTGCATGCTTCTCTCCCCAGGCCTGCGCACGCAGTTGCGGGAGTGGCGAAAGCCGCTGCTGGGAAGCCGATTTCGTTTATCAAAGGGCTGATGAGGGAGAAGAAGGACAAGGAGAGGGATCTGCTGAAATCAGCATCTGTGGCAGTGGCGGGGGGGATGGGAGGAGCAGGGGGAGGAGGAGCAGGGGGGGAGGGGGAGGAGTGGAGGTGGTGGTAGAGGAGGAGGCGGATGGGCATGTGGCCTTTGAGGAGTTTGCAGATTCGTTCCCGTACGCGTCGCTGTGCCGCATTGCAGGTATGCCGAGGACGGTTAGAGTGTTGTAGAGTGGTTCAATGTGCTGCTTGCACTGATAAAGGTGGGGGGGGTGGGGGGGATGGTGGAGGAGGAGGCGGATGGGCATGTGGCGTTTGAGGAGTTTGCAGATTCGTTCCCGTACGCGTCGCTGTGCCGTATTGCAGGTATGCAGAGGAGGTTTAGAGTAGTTTGGAGTGGTGCAGTGCGCTTGTTTGCACGATTTGGAGTTGGGGAGGCTGGGCAGGCGGATGGGTAGGCGGATGGGCAGGTGATGCATGTGGCGTTTGAGGAGCTTGCAGATTCATTCCCGTACGCGTCGCTGTGCCGCATTGCATGTACGTAGAGGAGAGGAGGTTTAGAGTGGTGTGGAGTGGTGCAACGTGCTGCTCGTTTATTTGAGGTGGAAAGGTGGGTAGCTGAAGGAGTAGGAGAGGCAGATGGGCCAGTGGTGGTGCATGTGGCATCTGAGGAGTTTGCCAATTCGTTACGAGCTGGTTTTTGAGAATTCTCAAAAACCAGCTCGTATCATATGAAGGAGGAGGAGAGGCAGATGGGCCAGTGGTGCATGTGGCATTTGAGGAGTTTGCCAATTCGTTCCCGTAAGCGTCGCTGTGCCGCATTGCAGGTATGGGGTGGGCAGGGGGTGTTTTTTAAGTTGCGTGAGGGAGTGGTGCAGGAGGCCACAGTTAACCATGAGGTTGCTGTCCCTCTCGACTCAAACCCTCCCCCAACTCGATCTATCTTTCTCCTACCTGCCTCCTTTTTCCTTTTTTCATGTGGATCATCCCCCACCCATCCCCCACCCATCCCCCACCCACTTCCCAGGCCTGAGGGAGTTCTTTAGAGCACAGCCGGCCACGGAGGAGCAGGTGGAGGGGGAGTCACACCGACACCCCCGATCACCCCCCCATCCCTCCCCCACGCCTGAGGGAGTACTTTACAGCACAGCCGGCCATGGAGGAGCATGTGGAGAGGAAAACTGACGAGGGGTTGCTGTCCTCCTAACTATCCCGACTGCCTTGTATCCCTCTCATTACCTCTACCTCTGTTGCATCGGCCCATGCACTTTGCAGGTCTGAGAGAGTTTTTCGCAGCACAGCCGGCTATGGAGGAGCATGTGGAGAGGAACACAGAGGAGGTGGTTGCTGTCCCTCCCCACTCAACCTCCTTACCTCTCTCCTCCTACCTCTTCCCCTATCTCAGGCCTGAGGGAATACTTCGCAGCACAGCCTGCGATGGAGGAGCATGTGGAGAGGAACACAGAGGAGGTGGTTGCTAGCCTGATGGAAAGGACTGAGAGCCTTGAAGACCAGTTCTTTGATGCTGAAGGGGGGGAGGACGAACCCGCTAAGGTGTGTGCTGTTGTCTGCTTATAAGGAGTTATTACAGCAAGTACAAGAGGAGAGGAGGAGACAGGGGTAGCAGAGGAGCAAGTGAGAGGTGGTTGCTAACCTGATGGAGATGGCTGAGAGCCTAGTTTTGAGTCAACCCAAAATTTTGAGTCTGGTTTTGAGTCGACTCAAAACGAGCCTGATGGAGATGACTGAGAGTCTTGAAGACCAGCTCTTTGACGCTGTAAGGGAGAAGGCCGAGCCCGCTAAGGTGTGTTTGTGCACATGCTTATAACGAGTATAAGAGGATAGGGCGCAGCCGAAGTAAAGCCAAAGCCACTATACAGACCCGTGTTATATATCCGATAGGACGGGTGACCCAAAAGCTGTCCCCACTCCTTTAGTCCCTCTGTTCCCTCACACACTCTCTCTCTCTCTCTCCTTGCACCCACTCTCTTTTTCGTCCCCAAAATCCCTCTCACTATCCCATATCCCCGTCACTCACTCTCTCTCCCCCATGGCAGGAGAAGGTATCGGCCAAGGCGCGCTGGCAGGGGCTCAAGTGGATGGTGCAGTTTGGCTTCCGCCTGCGATCCCGTGAGTGCTGTGCTGAGACGAATGTGCGATTCTGGGGGCTGTTGAGAGTCCCTTGATGGGGTGTGAGGTGCAGGAGGAATGACTGGGTGGGGTGGGGGGTATGTGTGCTGTATAGAGGGGACTCAAGTGGATGGTGCAGTTTGGCTTCCGCCTGCGATCCCGTGAGTCCTGAGACAAGGTGTGGGTTGCTGTGAGGGCCATGGGGTGTGAGTTGCGGCAGGAATGACTGTGTGGGTGGGGGATATGTGCAAGTGGATGGTGCAGTTTGGCTTCCGCCTGCGATCCCGTGAGTCCTGAGACAAGGTGTGCAATTTTGCAGCTTTTTAGATGTGGGTGTGCGATCTTGTAAATCCCTCCATCACATGTGAGCTTCTGTTGGAATAACTGTGGGGGATATGTGTGATGTATAGAAGGGGCTCTCTTGTGAGGGGCTCTCTTGTGAGGGGCTCTCTTGTGAGGGGCTCTCTTGTGAGGGGCTCTCTTGTGAGGGGCTCTCTCGGAGGTGGAATCAAACCCGCACAGGTGTATGACCAGGTTGGCTTCCGCTCGCGTGCAGGTTCTTAGACAGTATGTGCGATTCTGCAAGTCTTCAGATGGATGGGGGTGTGCGAATCGCACATATCGTCTAAGAATCCCCCCATGGAACGTGGGGGAGGGGAGGATTGAGGGCCCACACCCTGCCTCCTCCCATCGAGTGATTTTTGAGAATTCTCAAAAATCACTCATTGAGGGCCCACACCCTGCCTCCTCCCATCGTCCCTCTCCCTACCTATTCGCTCACCGGATCCCATCCCTCCCTGCCCAATTTTTGAGGCGCCTCAAAAATCGTCAGTTTTGAGGCGCCTCAAAAATCTACCTATTCGCTCACCGGATCCCATCCCTCCCTGCCCCTCTCCCTCCCTCTCCCCCTCCGTCGGCCCATCTCCCTCTCTTTCTCCCCCCGTATCCTCCCTCGTCGCCAGTGTTCCTGGTGGAGGAGGAGGAGGCGGACAAGGAGCGCTGGGAGGTGCGGATGCCGGTACATCAAGATTCAAGAGAACCTTTTCTCAACCCCCCAACCCACCCTCCCATCCTCCCTCGTCGCCAGTGTTCCTGGTGGAGGAGGAGGAGGCGGACAAGGAGCGCTGGGAGGTGCGGATGCCGGTACATCAAGATTCAAGAGAACCTTTTCTCAACCCCCCAACCCACCCTCCCATCCTCCCTCGTCGCCAGTGTTCCTGGTGGAGGAGGAGGAGGCGGACAAGGAGCGCTGGGAGGTGCGGATGCCGGTACATCAAGATTCAAGAGAACCTTTTCTCAACCCCCCAACCCACCCTCCCATCCTCCCTCGTCGCCAGTGTTCCTGGTGGAGGAGGAGGAGGCGGACAAGGAGCGCTGGGAGGTGCGGATGCTGGTACATCAAGATTCAAGAGAACCTTTTCTCAACCCCCCAACCCACCCTCCCATCCTCTCTCGTCGCCAGTGTTCCTGGTGGAGGAGGAGGAGGCGGACAAGGAGCGCTGGGAGGTGCGGATGCCGGTACATCAAGATTCAAGAGAACCTTTTCTCAAACCCCCCAACCCACCCTCCCATCCCCCCTCTCAACAGTGTTCCTGGTGGAGGAGGCGGAGGCGGACAAGGAGCGCTGGGAAGTGCAGAGGGAGGTGTAGTGCAGGTACAGTATGAATCAATATACCTTTTCTCAACCCCCCAACCCACCCTCCCATCCTCTCTCGTCGCCAGTGTTCCTGGTGGAGGAGGAGGAGGCGGATAAGGAGCGCTGGGAGGTGCGGAGGGAGCTGCAGGTGGACGTCACACCCACCGACCTGCTCGCCGTGGGGGAGAAGCTCAGGGCGCAGGTGTCGCTGCCGCTGGGCAGCGACCCCAAGGACGCCCATGCGTGGAAGCAGGCCGCTGCTGACAACTTCTGTGTGCGCGGCGCTACCTATCTCTCAGATGGGATCAAGGTATGGACCCTCTGTGGCCTTCCTTGTGTGGCAGTGAGAGTAGTGAGAGAAAAAAGGGAAAAGATGAGGAGGGAGGAAGCAGGCTGCTGCTGACAACTTCTGTGTGCGCGGGGCTACCTATCTCTCAGATGGAATCAAGGTATGGACTCTCTTGTAGCAGCAGAGAGAGCACTGAGAGCACAATGGGAGAAGCTGAGGGCGCAGGCGTCCCTGCCGCTGGGAGTAGATGCCAAGGACGCCCATGCGTGGAAACAGGCTGCTGCTGACGACTTCTGTGACAGGCTACCTATCAAGGTGAGCTTGGTTCCTCCCTCTGGTTCAAGCTTGTGAGTTTGAACTCGTGCCTCAAGAGGCGGGGCGCCATGTATCTCTCTGAGGGGACCAGAGTGGGCCCCTCAAAAGGTGGGGCCCATATGCCTCTTCCTTACCCCTCCCCTCGCCTTTATAGTTCCCTCTCTCCTCCTCCTCACTCTCTCCCTCTCCCCTCTCCCCTCTCCTTTCGCTCCTGGCAGTGGACTGGCTGAATTTTAATTCTCTCTTTCTCTCATCCTTCTTTCCTCGCCCTCTCGCCACCCGTCTTCTTTCCTCTGCAGATCCCAGCAGCCCAGCCGCTGCTCTCGCTCCTGGCAGTGGACTGGTTCAAGTCGGACTCGCGCATTGATAACGTGGCAGCACGACCCGGCTCTGTCATGCAGGTGAGGGGGTGTTGGGGGGGGAGGGGCGAGGTTGAGATGAAGCAAGGGGGGAGAGTGGGAAAAGAGACATGGAATGGAATAGCTGCACGTGGCAGTGGACTGACTGGTTCAAGTCGGACTCCCGCATTGACAACGTGGCAGCACGCCCCGGCTCTGTCATGCAGGTGAGGGGGTGTTGGGGGGAGAGGGGCGAGGTTGAGATGAAGCAAGGGGGGAGAGTGGGAAGAGAGACATGGAATGGAATAGCTGCACGTGGCAGTGGACTGACTGGTTCAAGTCGGACTCCCGCATTGACAACGTGGCAGCATGCCCCGGCTCTGTCATGCAGGTGAGGGGGTGTGAGAGGGAGGCTAGGGGGAGCTGGAGGCGGAGAGGGGGGGGGGGGGGGGGGGGGGAAGATTGAAATCTTAAGGGAGGGGGAAGCGACTGGCAGTGGACTGACTGGTTCAAGCCGTATTCTCGCATTGACAACGTGGCAGCACGACCGGGGTCTGTCATGCAGGTGAGGGGGCGCGATGTAAGTGGGTGTTCAGAGATGTGAGGGGATCTGAGCATAAGTGAGGGAATGTGCTGACAAGTGAGGGTATGTGAGGGGATTTGGGGGGATGTGAGGGTAAGAAAGGAACTCAAGAGTAGGAAGGAGAGGGAGGAAGGAAGGGAAGATGAAAGGGAAGACAAATGGGAGGAGGTAAGGAGAGGGAGGGAACAGAGGATGCAACTGGTATTGGAGTGGTTCAATTCAAGCCAGTGAAGTGGATATGTGTATCTCCTTTTTTGGTCCTCCTTTATTGTGCATTCTTTACATACAAACGTCGGCCATTTTTCCATTCCACTCTCTTCCCATACACCATCTCCCTTTCCATATCCCCCATTTTTTAGTCGACTTAAAAATCCACACCCCTTCCCCATTCCCACCCTCCGCTCCCAGTCGGAAACAGGCAAGAAGCTTCCGTTCGTGTTTGTGCTGAACCTGCAAGTGCCCAGCAAGCCCAACTACTCATGTGTCGCTTACTTTGCTGCCGACCGCCCCGTCAAGCCCCACTCGCTGCTGCTGGGGAGGTTCAGACTCGTGCAGAAAAACAGTTCCCCATAACACCTCGTGTGTCGCTCACTTAGCTGTCGACCGCCCCCATCCTCCCCTCCCCTTCCCCCCTTGCTCTTTCCCAGTCGGAAGCAGGCAAGAAGCTTCCGTTTGTGTTCGTGCTGAACCTGGAAGTGCCCAGCAAGCCCAACTACTCATGTGTCGCTTACTTTGCTGCCCCCCCAACCGCCCCCATCCTCCCCCTCACAGTCCGAAGCAGGCAAGAAGCTTCCGTTTGTCTTCGTCTTGAATCTCCAAGTGCCGGGCAAGCCCAACTACTCATGTGTCGCTTACTTTGCTGCCGACCGCCCCGTCAAGAAAGATTCTCTCCTGGGGAGGTTTGTGAACACGGAGGATGATGCATTCAGGAACAGCCGCTTCAAGCTCATTCCGCGCATCGAGGAGGTGCGTGTGCGTGTGTGTGTGTGGCTTGGGCGTGTATGTCTGTGGCTAGGGCATCTGCCCGCCACCTGCACTGTGTGTACTCTTGAAAAAGCCTGTCAAGCCCGAATCGCTGCTGGGGAGGTTCGTGAACGCGGAGGATGATGCATTCAGGAACAGCCGCTTCATGTTCATTCCGCGCATTGAGGAGATGCATTCAGGAACGCATCATCCTCCAAGCGGGGGATGATGCATTCCGCCCCTGGCGGAATGAGCTTCAAACTCACTCCGCGCATCGAGGAGGTGCGTGCGTGGCAACTTCAAACGCCTTTCCTCTATTTCCTTTCCTTCGAGAAAGAAGATATGTTTTTGAGACGACTCTAAACGGCCGCTTCAAGCTCATTCCCCTCCCCCGCGTGTGTGGCAGTTTCCCTGGCCTTCCCTGTATTTCCTTCTCCTGCCACCTCCTCAATTTTGTTTCAATACCCTTCATGCCGCCCTTTCTGCCACTTCCTGCCACTTCCTGCCACCTTCATGCCGCCCTTTCTGACTGCCTTTCTAACCGCAGGGCTGCTGAAATGAACCGAACTCAGCTCATTCGCACCCCTCTCAATTCCTTCTCAATACCCTCTCTTCCCCTTCCTATTCTTTCTGCGCCACCCTGTCTGGCTGCCCTTCTGCCCGCAGGGCTTCTGGGCAGTAAAACGGGCAGTTGGAACAAAAGCTGCTATTCTAGGCAAAGCTCTCACCTGCAGCTACTACAAGGGGGAGAACTACCTGGAGGTAGGGGAGGGAAGAAGGATGGAGGTGGTCGGTTAAGACTCATATGTGGCAAGGCTCTCACTTGCAGCTATTACAAGGGCGAGAACTACCTGGAGGTAGGGAAGGATTGTGGAGGGAGGGAAAAGAGTGGAGGGGAGGAAGAATGATGGACAAGCACAGAGGTCCTAAAAGGTTTTCTCAGAAAGATTTTTTCTTCTTCTTTTTTTCCCCAGCCCAAGGACCTCTGTGCTTCACTCATTTTCACCATCAGCCTCTTGGCTGGTTTTCCTTCTCCCACCCATTCAACCGACCTCAGTCATTTTCCACATCAATCTATAGACCCTTAGGTTGTTTTTCGACTGAAGGGCCGCCGTTGACCTTTCCAACCCCTTTGAACCCCACTGAATCATTCTGAACCGCACTCAACCAGATGGACGTGGACGTGGGGTCGTCCTCAGTAGCGCGCAGCGTCATCGGCCTCGTGCTGAGCTACGTTACCTCGCTTGTTGTGGACCTTGCTCTGCTTATAGAGGTGAGGATTTGATGGGCGGTAGACCTGGCACAAGGTGGGTGCTTTGTGGCTCTGCTCATTGAGGGATGACTCTCACTCGCTCGCAGCGTCATCGGCCTCGTGCTCAGCTACGTCACCTCGCTTGTCGTGGACCTGGCGCTGCTTATAGAGGTGAGAGCCTTGTGGTGTGTTAGCAAGTCTGTTTTGGTGTGTTCAGCCTGCATATTGGTCGCTCGCAGCGTCATCTGCCCTATACTCAGCTCTACGTCACGTCGCTCGTGGTCGACCTGGCACTGCTTGTCGAGGTGAGATCTGTGTCTTGTGCAAGCCAATCTGGTATATCTCAGTGGCTTGCAGCATCGTCGGCCTCGTTCTCAGCTCAGCGTCACATCACTTGTCGTGGACCTGGCACGGCTCATAGAGGTGTTAGCCTTGGGAATCACTTTTGAGAATTCTCAAATTCTCTGCGTCACATCACTTGCCGTGGACCTGGCGTGACTCATAGAAGTGTTAGCCTTGGGAATCACTCTTGAGAATTCTCAAAAGCTCTGTGTCACATCACTTGTCGTGGACCTGGCACGGCTCATAGAGGTGTTAGCCTTGTGGTGTGTTAGCTGGTTAGTTCTGGCGCGTTCAGCCTGCGTTTCAGTCGCTCCCAGCGTCATCGGCCTAAATCTCACTCACCTTGTGGTAAACCTGGCACGGCTCATTGAGGTGAGGTGAGAGCCACCTGTGACTTTTGAGTCGACTCAAAAGTCACCTAATTCTCACTCACCTTACTGGTAAACCTGGCACGGCTCATTGAGGTGAGGTGAGAGTCACTCAGCCATCTGTGTTGTGCAAGTCACTCCCCTCCCACCCCTTTCTTCCTTCAATTTTTTCCCCTTCTTCAGGCCCAACCTGCAGATAAGCTGCCCGGGTATCTTCTCGGCACAATCACTCTCATGCGATGCGCCTCACCCCAGCCTCTCCTTGTTCGTCTTTCTCCCCCTTCTTCAGGCCCTAGCTGCAGATGAGTTGCCAGAGTACCTCCTGGGCACAATCACCCTCATGCGCCTTGCCTCAAGCTCTCCCTCCCCTGCTCTCCTCCCCCGCCCTGATTCGCCTCACCCCAGGCTCTTTAGGCTCTTTCTTACTCGTTCCGATGTTCCTCCTCCCGCCCCTTTCTTCCTTCACTACTATCCCCCTTCCAGGCCCAAGCTGCAGACGAGTTGCCAGAGTGCCTTCTGGGCACAATCACCCTGATGCGCCTCACGTCACGCTCCTCCTCCTTTCACCTCACCTTGCACTCAATCTTTCCCGCCCGCCCGTTTCTCCCTTGTCAGGCCCAAGCGGCAGGCGAGTTGCCAGAGTACCTCCTGGGCACAATCACCCTCATGCGCCTCGAGCCCAAGAAGGCCATTGACCCCCCTCCTGCTTGAGTTTTTTAGCGGGCGGATTGTTGATTGAGTCGACAAAAAAACGAACGCTTGAGATGATTTGCTGAAGTACAGCCTTCTCGGCACAATCACTCTAATACACCTCACCTCATGCCCTTCCTCCTTCCTTGCCCCTCTCTTGCCAGGCCCAAGCAGCAGACGAGCTGCCGGAATACCTTCTCGGAACAATCACACTCATGCGCCTCGAGCCCAAGAAGGCCATTGACCCCCCTCCTGCATGATTCATTGAGCCAATATGGGTTGTTGAGTTGGCCAAAGAACGCTGCAGACAGGTCACCCAAGTACTAGCTACTCGGCACAATCACTGTAATGTGCATCGACCCCCCTCCTGCATGATTTATTGAGCCAGATTGAGCTGGTTTAGGAGCTTCCATCCATTGAGCTATCCTTGCTCTGTTTATTTGCATCACATTTCACATTTTGGAATGCTATCATTACATGTACATCCTGGAACAGATGCAATGCCATTGCAAATAATGTATGTGCCATCTTGTAGTTGCGTAGCCTATACCATTATTTTTATGTACTGCCTGAGCTGAGCACCTTCATGCCCTTTCTTTCTTACATTTCTCTCCTTTTTGAGACACAATCTGCATAATGATCTGCCTGAGCACCTTCTAGGCACACTCAGTCTCATGCGCAGCACCTCACCAGTCCCTTAAGCACAGGCCAAAGCAGTGGACGAGCTGCCCAATCACTGTCAAGAAACAGTGGCGAGAAAGGAGAAATAGGAAAGAGGGGTTGCACTAGCAGCAGATAGGATACATATAGCAAACCCTAATTTGGGCTGTACTCACTAAAGGGTACCCCACTGTAGACTAGACAATTATCGCATTCTGACACACCCCCATAGTCAAAGTGGGGTATGATCAGCACAGCAAGAACTCGCATGAGAAGTTCACAAGCACAAGCAAAGCTAGAGGCAGTCATAGAGGGCAAGTGAGGAGGAGGAGGGACTGTGAGAGGAGAGAAGATTGGAGGCGGCGGCTGAAGCTGCTGGCACACAGGCTACTGGAGCAACTGACACATTGGCTACCGGAGCAAGGGCACAACCTTCCCGGACTACTGGAGTAACTGGCTCCGCGGCTACGACGAGCGGCTGGAGCAACGGACCCACGGGCAACTGGCGCAACGGGCTCGCTGGCTACCGGAGCAAGGACACGACCTTCCCGGACTACTGGCGCTGCTGGCTCCACAACGGCTACCTCCGCTCAACCCTCCCCTACTGTCGCAGACGCCTTTTCACACACCCCCCTATGCACCCCTAGCTCCACTCCCACGGCACCCCCCTAGCGCCACTCCCTCGTCTCCCACACATCCACCCCCCTCAGCGGCAGCTGTAGCAGTGGGAGACGGAGGAGGAGGAGGAGTAGGGGATTGCTCACACACCCGCCACCCCCATACCTGCCAACCCCATACCCCCAACGCAGGAGGCGCGCGTGCGGCTCGGGGCAGAGACACAGGAAGTAGCTGGGGCGGCGTGCGAGCGGACGCGGGGCAGCGCGCGGGTCCCTGGGGCGCTGAGACGGGCGACGGGCGACGGGCAGGGCGGCGCGCGGGCCCCCAGGGCGCCGCGACGGGCGACGGGAGGGGGCGACGCGCGGGCCCCCAGGGCGCCACGACGGGCGACGGGCAGGGCGACGCGCAAGCCCCCAGGGCGCCGCGACGAGGCGACGGGAGGGGGCGGCGCGCGGGCCCCCGGGACGCCGCGACGGGCGACTGACAGGATGGCGCGCGGGCCCCCAGGGCGCCGCGACGAGGCGACGGGAGGGGGCGGCGCGCGGGCCCCCGGGATGCCGCGACGGGCGACGGGAGGGGACAGCGCGCGGGCCCCCGGGGCGCCGCGACGGGCTACGAAACCGCCGCGCGCGCCCGGGGCGCGCGGCGGGCAGAAAACGCCACGCGCGCAGGGCGCGCGGCAGGCAGAAAACGTCGCGCGCCCGAGGCGCGCGACAGGTAGGACAGCAGCGGAAGCAGGTGGGCCCACAGGCCAGGAGCGATTTCCCTCTGATAGCATGTCAAGAAACAGTAGCGAGAAATGAGAAACAGGAAAGAGGGGTTGCACTAGCAGCAGATAGGATACATATAGCAAACCCTAATTTGGGTTGTACTCACTAAAGAGTACCCCACTGTAGACTAGACAATTATAGCATTCAGACAATCACTCATGCCCCTCACCTCAGTCTCTCCCCTTCCTCAACCATGGCTTCCCCGGTCAATCTCTCTCCCCCGCCCCTTTCTTCCCTTGAGTACTCTCTCCTTCTTACAAGCCAAAGCAGTAGACGAGCCCAATCACTCATGCCCCTCACCTCAGTCTCTCCCCTTCCTCAACCCTAGCTTCCCCAGTCAATCTCTCTCCCCCACCCCTTTCTTCCCTTGAGTACTTTCTCCTTCTTACAGGCCTAAGCAGTAGACAAGTTGCCCAATCACTCATGCCCCTCACCTCAGTCTCTCCCCTTCCTCAACCCTCGCTTCCCCACTCAATCTCTCTCCATCGCTTTCTTCCCTTGAGTACTCTCTCCTTCTTACAGCCCAAAGCAGTAGACGAGCTTCCCAATCACTCATGCATCGGTATCTCACCTCACGCTCTTCCTCCTCTCCCCTCACGTTCCACTCAATCTTTCCTGCCCGCCCTTTTTGTCAGAATCCCAGCCACTAGACCACTGGGATAAAAGGGCTTGTTTGTGTAGCGGGTGAGTGCGCCCATAACCCTCTAGGCCGCCATGCCTATAACCCTTCCCTAGGATCAATCGGGGATCACCAGTGGACCTCTGACACCCCCCCGCACTGGGATGCCCGAGGTGCACACACCGGGATACGAACCCGAGACCTTCGCTCTGATACCATGTCAGAATCCCAGCCACTAACCACTGGGATAAAAGGGCTTGTTTGTGTAGCGGGTGAGTGCGCCCATAACCCCCCAGGCCGCCATGCCTGTAACCCTTCCCTAGGATCAATCGGGGATCACCAGTGGACCTCTGACACCCCCCCGCACTGGGATGTCCGATGTGCACACACCGGGATTCGAACCCGAGACCTTCGCTCTGATACCATGTCAGAATCCCAGCCACTAACCACTGGGATAAAAGGGCTTGTTTGTGTAGCGGGTGAGTGCGCCCATAACCCCCCAGGCCGCCATGCCTGTAACCCTTCCCTAGGATCAATCGGGGATCACCAGTGGACCTCTGACACTTTTCTTCCTCATTTTTCAGGTTCAAGCTGCAGACGATGCAGACTAGCTACAAACGAGTTACCCGAGCAACTCCTGGCCACAATCTCTTTGCTGATTTGGATTGACTGGAACACCGTAATTAAAATACCCCGTCATAACTCAGTTTTCAACTAGGGCTGACGTTTGATTTTAGGCCTCTCTGAATCCGGGAAAAAAATTTCCCCCTGTATTATGGGTGCTCCTAAAAAACATCACCCTGATTGCTCAGTGTTGGGAAGTTATATAGTCTGATTGTTCAGGGTCGAGAAGTTAGGGTCAGAGTAGTACGGTAATGTGCTGTGCATTATCGAAACTGAACTTGTCATGACGGCGGATACACTTTATATGCAATAATTCACACCCATCGTAATGGTGCACTGTATTTGTTCACCCGTTTTGGCGCGAGAAAAAACGCGTAAATTCGGTCAACCTGAAATGCGACACTTCAGATGTCGCTAGAGTTTATCGGTCGCCGATACGCTGGGAAATTCGCACTTCTGTTGTGTGACATGCCTTGCTAGAAATCCCGTAACACAACATTCTGTTAGTTTTACTTTCGTACAGTTGTGACACGCAAGCAACCCTTTGAACTTGCTTTGTAATGACAGAGTCCATGAGAACACTACTCTGAGCGTGTATACAAAATTTCAGAGTCCGCTTCACCATTATTCGGAATAGATCTGTGTTCACAAGTCGTAAATTCTGAAATGGCAGGGACCACAAGGTGACAAGTCTGAAATCACCCTGAAATTAGGGCAAGTACCCTGATAAAATCAGCC
Organism: Closterium sp. Yama58-4; assembly: GCA_947470075.1. Lineage (NCBI taxonomy): Eukaryota > Viridiplantae > Streptophyta > Zygnematophyceae > Desmidiales > Closteriaceae > Closterium > Closterium sp. Yama58-4. The sequence continues at coordinate 776,323 of CANIUD010000120.1, read as the reverse complement.
CTGATTTTGACAGTAGAACCTTCGTATAACAGAATCGTTTAGAAGATTGCCTGACACGTAGTTTTACCCGTCATATTACACCTCCTTTGAAAGCATAGCCCAGAAGATCCTGACATCCTGGCTATGATTCCGACGGAAGCACCACGGTGCCTGATCCACGAACCTCTGAAAATCATAGAAGTGCTCCTCCATAAATACATCACTGAAGAGTGGGGAATCCCAGGGGGAGGAAAAACTTCATAATAGAAACAATTTGAATGGTGCGGAAGAATCTTCGGATGATGTTTGGAGCCTTCTCTGAATTTCCTGCGTAACACCTCTCCCCTCACCCCACCCTCCTCCCCTATTATTGACCATAGACCGTCGACGTGCCGCTCTCCCCACCCTCCCAACTTTGACCCCCCCAATAACCTCGCTTATGCTTTGCTAGAATAAGGCCTGAACCATGTAGCTCAAGGCAGAAATCAAAATGGCCTGAATTGTAAGGGCTTGATCGGGCTGCTTTTCCGATATTTCAGGGCTCGTTTCAGGCCAGCTCAACCTCGTCGTAAGGGCCTCGTCGTAGCTTCTGACCAAGCAACAGCCCTTCTTGCGACGCGACTCTTGCAAACCACCTCGCTCATTCAGCGTACATTCATTTGTCGACATTTGTGTCTCAATTGTTAAACTGTATTATGCTTGTAGGCTGTAGTGGGGTAGCCAATATGGGGTACAACCCCAACTAGGGTTTCATATTTGTACCCAAAACTTCTGCTAGTTCATTCATTCTTGCCTAGTTCTCTTAACATGGTATTCAGAGCAGGAGGTCCCTAGGACCTACCGACCGTTTTTTTTTAAGGGCCCACCACCGCTCGCATGCGGTTACCACGCTACCCCGTGCCCTAGCCTCGTAGCGCCCTCGTGCGCCCTCGTTAGCGCCCTCGCGCGCCCCTCGTTAGCGCCCTCGCGCGCACCCTCGTTAGCGCCCTCGCGCGCCCCTCGTTAGCGCCCTCGTGCGCCCCTTGCTAGCGCCCTCGCGCGCCCCTCACTAGCGCCCTCGCGCGCCCCTTGCAGTGTCGCCCGCCCGCCGAGCCGCCCGCTCGCTGCCCGCTTCGCGGCCCGCCCGCTTCGCAGCCCGCTCGCCCCGCTGCCCGCTTCGCAGCCCGCTCGCCCGCTCGCTGCCCGCTTCGCGGCCCGCCCGCTTCGCAGCCCGCCCGCCCGCTCGCTGCCCGCTTCGCGGCCCGCCCGCTTCGCAGCCCGCCCGCCCGCTCGCTGCCCGCTTCGCGGCCCGCCCGCTTCGCAGCCCGCCCGCCCGCTCGCTGCCCGCTTCGCGGCCCGCCCGCTTCGCAGCCCGCTCGCTCGCTGCCCGCTTCGCGGCCCGCCCGCTTCGCAGCCCGCTCGCCCCGCTGCCCGCTTCGCAGCCCGCCCGCTCGCTGCCCGCTTCGCGGCCCGCCCGCTTCGCTGCCCGCTCGCAGCGCCGCCCGCCCGCCCGCTACCTGCTTCGCAGCGTCGCCCGCCCGCTTGCTGCCCGCTCGCAGTGTCGCCCGCTCGCCCGCTGCCCGCTTCGCAGCGTCGCCCGCTCACTTGCAGCCCGCCCGCCGCACTTCCCTGCCTGTGCACCGCCGCTTGCTCCTGCTGTGGCTGCTAGCTTCGCTCTAGCGCGTCCCCTCTGCTGCTGCCGCTGCTCTGCTGTGCCCTCACGCCTGAGCTATGGCCTCTATTCGCGTTCTTTCCTTCGATGCTGAGGGCCGTCCCGTGCAGTTCACTTCCTGGCTCGACGACCTGCAGTTGTATCTTATGAGCAATAGCACGGACCACATCTCCCTCTATGACTACGCGTCTGGTGCTGCCGCTGCTCCTGCTGCCACAGCCGAGCTTAGTGTCCGTTCCCACTGGCAGACTCGTGACGCAGCTGCTCGCCTAGCCATTCGCAGTCACCTCCCGCTAGCTGAGCTCGAGCATTTTGGCGACTGCAAATCCGCTAAGGCCCTGTACGATGCTGTCGTCGCTCGCTACTCCTCGCCTGCCACAGCCGAGCTTAGCCGCCTCATGCTGCCGTACCTGTTCCCCGATCTGTCCACCTTTACTACAGTCGCCGATCTTATCACCCACCTTCGCACTAGTGATGCTCGCCTGCGTGCCGCCCTTCCCACCGAGTTCTGCGCTAAGAACCCCCCTCCACTGTACTGGACACTCCACTTCATAGTCACCCGTCTCCCTGACACCCTCCGCTCAGTTCGAGACCACTTCCTTGCTCGCTGTCCCACTGAGCTCACAGTCGCCCTCCTAGAGGAGCACCTGCTCGCGGCCGAAAAGAGCATTGTAGCTGTCGGTGCTGCTCGTGGCGCTCCTCGCACCCCCATCTTTGAGGGGTGTTCTCCCTCTCCCCTCGCTCCCTCCTACGCTGCTGCTGCTGCTGTTGACTTCCTTGGTGCTGAGTCTGTTGGCGCTGCTTCTACTCCTGGTGGGAGGCGCCGCACCGGCAAGGGCAAGGGGGGCAAAAGTGGTGGTGGTGGCGCTGGGGGGGGAGGAGGTGTCAGAATGTTATTCTCTAGCCTGTAGTGGGGTGCTCTATAGCGAGTACAACCCATCTAGGGTTTGCTATATGTATCCTCATTGCTGCTAGTGAACCTCCTCTCTTTGCCTAAACTTTCTCTTGCCTAGCTAGGGTTCTCCTAGCTATGGCTCCTGCTTATGCTTACTCTTTTGACATGGTAACAGAGCGTTCACGCTCCTGGCCTGTGGGCCCCACTGCTGCTTCCGCTGCCCTACTCAGTGTCGCGCGCCCCGTGGCGCGCGACCTTCACATTTTCATCCCGCCGCGCGCTCGGGGCGTGCGGCGGTTTTCTCCCCGCCGTGCGCACCGAGGCGCACGGCGGTTTCCTACCGTGGGGGACGCCCGCGGCCCCCCGATCCCGTCGCCCGCGGCCCTCCGGTCCCGTCGCCCGCGGCCCCGCGATCCCGTCGCCCTGGGGAGCCGCACGCGACCCCCCGCGGCCCCGTTTTCCCGTCGTGCCGCCCTGGGGAGCCGCGCGCGACCCCCCGCGGCCCCGATTTCCCGTCGTGCCGCCCTGGGGAGCCGCGCGCGACCCCCCGCGGCCCCGATTTCCCGTCGTGCCGCCCTGGGGAGCCGCGCGCGACCCCCCGCGGCCCCGATTTCCCGTCGTGCCGCCCTGGGGAGCCGCGCGCGACCCCCCCGCGGCCCCGATTTCCCGTCGCGCCGCCCTGGGGAGCCGCGCGCGGCCCCTCTCTGCCCCGTGGTCGCGTTCTGGGGGCCGAGCGCCGTCCCCCTCGCCGTCCCCCGCGCTCCTTCCCCCGTTCCGCCCGTTTTTAGGGTTTTGGGGTGCGGAGTGTGGGGGTGGCAGCTCTGGGGGTGCCGTGTGTGTGCGCCGTCCCCTGCTCCTCCTCCTCCTCCGTCTCCCACTGCTGCAGCTGCCGCTGAGGGGGGTGGATGTGTGGGAGCCGAGGTTTAGGGTTTAAGGGGGGTGCCGTGGAAGTGGAGCTAGGGTGTCAGCAGGGGGTGTGTGAGAGGGGCGTGGGACGGTCGGGGGAGGTTGAGCGGAGGCTGCCGTCTTGTCGTCAGCAGCACCTGTAGTCCGGGGCGCTGTTCCGGTAGCCCAGTCGTAGCCAGCTGCGCCAGTCGCCCGTGGGTCCGTTGCTCGTCTGCCGCTCTTCTTAGCCGCGGAGCCAGTTACTCCTGTAGTCCGGGGCGCTGTTCCGGTAGCCACTGTGCCAGTTTGACTCCTGTTGCCCGTGTGTCTGCAGCTTCAGCCGTCGCCTCTCATCTTCTCTCCTTCCACAGTTCCTCCTCCTCCTCACTTGCCCTTTGTGAATGCCTCTAGCTTTGCTTGCACTTGTGAACCTGCTTTCTACCTGCTTGCTCATTGTACTGATTACACCCCACTTTGGCTATGGGGGTGTGTCAGAATGTTATTCTCTAGCCTGTAGTGGGGTGCTCTATAGCGAGTACAACCCATCTAGGGTTTGCTATATGTATCCTCATTGCTGCTAGTGAACCTCCTCTCTTTGCCTAAACTTTCTCTTGCCTAGCTAGGGTTCTCCTAGCTATGGCTCCTGCTTATGCTTACTCTTTTGACAGGAGGTGGGGGAGGTGGGGGGGGAGGCGGTGCTGGAGGGAGCGGTGGCGGGAGCGCTGGTGGGAGTGGGGTCGGTGGTGGAGGCGGGGGCGGCGGAGGAAGCAGTGGCAGTAGTGGCGGCGGCGGCGGTGGCGGCGGTGGCGGTGGTGGCGGTGGTGGCGGTGGCGGTCGGAGCGGTGGTAGTGGTGGCGGCGGAGGTCGGAGTGGAGGCACTGGCTCTGGCCAGAGCTCCCAGCAGCAGCAGCGTCCCCAGACGACCCAGCAGCTTCGTGAGTGGCTTGCTCAGCGTGGGACGTCGGGGGCCAGTGCCCGCTGTTCTTATGTCATTCGCACAGGTGACCGCAAGGGACAGACGTGTGGGAGGTTCCACACCCCGTACCGCTGCTTCTCCCGCCTTGACGACGCTTGGCGTGAGGAGATGGGTGCGGATGTTGAGCGCCCCCGCTGGGCTGAGCTCATGAGGGCTGGTGTTGATGTCTTTGCTCTTGACTATGATGCTATTATTGCTGCCATGTATGCATTGACTGTTAGTGCCGAGGGAGACTGTTACTTGTGTGTGCCGCCTGACCCAGGTATAGAGCCCGCTGCCCTGGGTACTAGTGAGTCTGCTCTCTCTGGTATGGTGCCCCCTGTACTTGCTCCCCCCAGTGCTGTCCCGGCTGGTTTCGAGTCTGCTCTCTCAGGTACAGCACCCACAGAGACTCCTCTCTCAGGTACCGCACCGGCTGAGGCCTGTCACACCTTCACCCTTGACTCAGGTGCTTCCCGTTGCTTCTTCCGTGACAGTACTGAGCTCACACCGCTTCCTGCACCGGTCCCAGTCTCCTTGGCTGACCCCTCTGGGGGCCCAGTCCTTGCCCAGTCCACCACTGTCCTCCCTTGTCCGGCGGTTCCGTCTGGCTCGTTGTCGGGTTTCCACCTCCCCTCGTTCTCGACGAACCTGGTGAGCAACGCTGTCCTCCAGGATCAGTGGGTTGACACCTTTACCCCTGGCGGACAGCGTGTGGCGATCTGCACGTGCTCCAGGACCGGCCGTCACCTGGCTACGTTCACCCGTCGGCCGGGGTCGAGTCTCTACACACTGACCACTGCGTCTCCCCAGGTAGCTGCTGTCGGTCAGGTGTCTGCGTCAGGTCTGGTGGCCCACGCCTGTGAGTGTCGTTCCCTGTCGCACCAGACTCTTCTCTGGCACCACCGCCTGGGTCACCCCTCCTTGCCACGCCTTCGTGGCATGCACCGTCGCCTCCTTGTGTCCGGTCTTCCCAGGTCCCTCCCTCCCCTCCCTGCCTCGCCTGCGCCGCCTTGCCTTCCTTGCGTCGAGGGGCGGCAGCGCGCCGCTCCTCACTCCTCCTCGTTCCCCCCGACAGAGGCTCCTCTGCAGACCCTCCACCTGGACGTGTGGGGCCCAGCCCGCGTTCGTGGTCAGGGCGGTGAGCGGTACTTTTTGCTGGTTGTCGACGACTACTCGCGTTACACCACGGTCTTCCCCTTGCGCACCAAGGGTGAGGTCCCTGCTGTTCTGATCCCTTGGATCCGCACGGTTCGTCTCCAGCTCCGCCGCCGTTTCCGGACGGATCTTCCTGTCCTGCGTCTGCACTCTGACAGAGGTGGTGAGTTTTCCTCCGATCTCTTGAGGACCTTCTGTCAGGCGGAGGGCATCGAGCAGACCTTCACGCTTCCGGACTCCCCACAGCAGAATGGGGTTGCTGAGCGCCGCATTGGCCTGGTCATGGAGGTCGCTCGTACCTCCTTGGTCCACGCGGCGGCTCCCCATTTTCTGTGGCCGTTTGCTGTCCGGTACGCCGCGCATCAGCTCAACCTCTGGCCCCGTGTCTCCTTGCCGGAGACCTCGCCCACACTGCGTTGGACGGGGGAGGTTGGCGATGCGTCGCGCTTCCGGGTGTGGGGTGCTCGTGCCCTTGTCCGCAATACGTCCGCGGACAAGCTCTCCTCCTGCACGCTTCCCTGTGTCTTCCTTGGCTTTGTCCCTGACGCGCCTGGCTGGCAGTTTTACCACCCCACCTCGCGCCGGGTCTTCGCCTCTCAGGATGTCACCTTTGACGAGTCGGTCCCTTTTTACCGTCTCTTCCCCTACCGCACTGCCCCCCTCCCTCCCCCGCCGCTTTTCCTTGCTCCTGGTCCCCCTCCGGTAGACCCCCTTCCCCCTCAGGGTCCTGCTCCTTCAGGTGTCTCTCAGGTAGACCCTCCTCCCGTCGCTGAGCCTGTCGAGGTCACAGGTGACTCAGGTGCTGCTGCGGGTGGTGCTGCTGGGAGTGCTGAGCCTGGGGGTGCTGAGCCTGGGGGTGCTGGGCCTGGGGGTGCTGGGGCTGCAGGTGCTGGGACTGAGGGTGCTGGAGCTGAGGGTACGGTGCCTGAGAGTATGGAGCCTGGGGGTGCTGCGCCTGGGGGTGCTGAGCCTGCGGGTGCGGGGCCTGGGAGTGCTGGGACTGCGGGTGCTGGAGCTGAGGGTACTGTGCCTGAGAGTTTGCCGCCTGGGGGTGCTGCGACTGGGGGTGCTGAGCCTGCGGGTACTGAGCCTGGGGGTGCTGCTACTGAGCCTACGGAGCCTCGGGTTACTGCGTCTGGGGGTGCTCCGGTTCGGGGTGCTGAGCAGTCTCTCACACCGCAGCAGCTTCGCGACTGGTACGTCCGACGCTTTCGCCGTCCTAGTGGCTCGGCTGGAGTTTGGGGTGCTGGAGCTGCTCGTCCTGGGGGTGCTCGTACTGGGGGTACTGGAGCTGCCGGGACTGGCTGTTCTGGGAGCACTGTGACTGGAGCTGCTGGAGCTGGGGACTCTGGCGCTGGCGGTGCTAGCGGAGTTGGAGCTGCCGACTCTGGGGGTGGCGCTGCTGCTGGTGCTGCGGACCCACCTGGTGGAGCTGCTGCTGGTGCTGACGAGTCGGACGGTGGAGCTGCTGCTGGAGCTGGGGACCCGGCCGGTGGAGCTGCTGCTGGTGCTGTGGACCCGGACGCTGGAGCTCCTACTGGTGCTGAGGACCCGGCCGCTGGAGTCCCGTCTGCTTCTGGAGACGCTGCACGGCCGCGACCGTACTTCGTACCGCTCCTTCAGCAGGTTCTTGGGCAGGCTCCTCCTCCTTGTCCTCCTCCCTCCGTAGAGTGTCCTCCGCCTGTCCAGCCGCAGTCACAGTTACCGCCTGCCTCGCCTCTCCCTGCTCCCTCTCCTTATACTGGTCCCACAGGAGGTCTTACAGAGCGTCGTGAGCCTGAGTCTCGTCCTGCGTCGCCTGTTCGTCCTGCTCGCACTGGTAGTCGTGTCTGTCGTGAGCGTCCTCCTCCTGTCCCAAGCACTCACTACATGACTCTGCGTCCCTCTACTGCTCCTCGGCGTGTCCCTCTACCGTCTCCTCCTGCGTCCTCTTTGCCTGCCGTTCCGGACCCTGAGTCTGACCGGTATCGCGCTGAGCACCCTACAGTCACGCGTCTCCTTGCTACTGTTGTCACTGACCCCACCTTTGAGTCCTCGGCTGCGTCTGCTCTGGTCGCTGAGTTGGTTGACTTTGCTGCTGCCTGTCGTCTAGACTACGCTGCTAGCCTTGTCGCTGAGTCAGAGTCTGCGTCTGTCTGTCCTCCGTCCGTCGGGGGTGAGTGTGCTCTTGGCACGGACGTCCTTGAGGACAGGCAGGAGGACTTTGACTCTCTTGCGGCTGCTGTACCTCATCTCGTGGCCTGGTTGCTTGCCCCTGAGGGAGACCCGGATGCACTAGACATCCCCACTCCGCGCACTTACGCAGAGGCGATCTCGGGTCCCTACTCCTCTCAGTGGCAGACAGCCATGGACGCAGAGATGGCATCCTGGAAGTCCACAGGCACCTACGTCGACGAGGTTCCCCCTCCTGGGGCGAACATCGTCGATGGCATGTGGATTTTCAGGGTGAAGCGGCCGCCAGGTTCTCCGCCTGTCTTCAAGGCTCGTTACGTTGCTAGAGGCTTCAGTCAGCGTCAGGGGGTCGACTTCTTCCAGACCTTCTCCCCCACCCCGAAGATGACCACTCTTCGGGTTCTGCTGCACGTTGCTGCTCAGCGTGACTACGAGCTTCACTCTCTTGACTTCAGCACAGCGTTCCTGCAGGGCAGCCTGCACGAGGAGATCTGGCTGCGCCGCCCACCTGGCTTTACTGGGTCGTTTCCCCCTGGTACCCAGTGGAGTCTCCGCCGGCCAGTCTACGGTCTCCGCCAGGCGCCACGTGAGTGGCACGACACACTGAGGACTACTCTTGCGGCTCTTGGGTTCGCGCCGTCTACTGCTGACCCGTCGCTGTTTCTGCGCACAGACACGTCGCTGCCGCCGTTCTACATCCTCGTGTACGTCGACGACTTGGTCTTTGCTACTGCTGACACTGAGGCACTCGCTCGTGTGAAGTCGGAGCTGCAGAAGAGACACACCTGCACTGACCTGGGTGAGCTGCGTAGCTACCTTGGCTTGCAGATCACCCGGGACAGAGCTCGCCGCACCATCACCCTGACTCAGTCACACATGGTGCAGCAGGTCCTTCAGCGCTTCGGCTTCCAGTTCTCCTCACCACAGGCCACACCTCTGGCTACCAGCCACTCGCTCTCAGCTCCACCTTCGGACGAGTCCGTAGAGCCGAGTGGCCCGTACCCAGAGCTTGTAGGCTGCCTCATGTACCTGATGACTTGCACGCGACCTGACCTCGCGTACCCTCTTAGCATCCTTGCTCGTTACGTTGCGCCTGGGAGACACAGGCGAGAGCACTGGGAGGCTGCTAAGAGGGTGCTGCGTTACTTGTGCAGTACGTCAGGCATGGGGCTGGTGCTTGGAGGACGCGACAGAGTTGTCCTCACTGGTCACTCGGACGCTTCTTGGGTGGACGACCTGGCTACGCAGCGGTCGTCACAGGGTTACACCTTCAGCCTTGGCTCTGGTTCTGTCTCGTGGCGGTCCACCCGCTCTTCTTCTGTTCTCGGCTCTAGTTGTGAGGCTGAGATCTACGCCACGGCCATGGCTGCACAGGAGTTACGCTGGCTCACCTACCTGCTGACTGACTTGGGAGAGCGGCCTAGTTCTCCTCCAGTTCTGTACGGTGACAACAAGGCGGCTCTTGCCTTGTGTCAGGAGCACAGACTGGAGCACAGGACGAAGCACATTGCTCTTCGCTACTTTCTTGCTCGAGAGCTTCAGCAGCGCGGTCAGCTTCGGCTTGTGTACGTGGACTCGAAGGCCAACACTGCTGATATCTTCACCAAGGCGCTCCCGCCTAGTGATCATCAGCGGCACTGTACTTCTTTAGGCCTTGTGTCCACGTTTCCTCACTTGCTCACTGCTTGACATTCTTTGTACTGTACTTTATATATATCTTGTTGCTTACTTGCTAGGTTTTGATCACTGTGTTGCTTGTCTTGTACTATATCTAGCACTGCATGTGAACTGGCCTTGTGGCCTTTACTTGTGCTCGGAGTGTGGTGACGTTGTGATCCACCCTGGGCTTTGTTTTGCTTTGCTGGACTGGTCTTGTGACCCTTTGTTCTCCCCCACTTTGCCTATGGGGGTGTGTTAAACTGTATTATGCTTGTAGGTTGTAGTATGGGGTACAACCCCAACTAGGGTTTCATATTTGTACCCAAACTTCTGTTAGTTCATTCATTCTTGCCTAGTGATTCTGACAAGAGGCACATCATTCAACCAATCTCCCGCCCCGTACCCTGACAGGGACAACATCCGCTGCGAGTGGCTGTTGTTGGGGTTCGGGCTCATCGCCCGCACCTCCTCCACCTGCCTGCATGCTCTCTCTCTCTCTCTCTCTCTCTCTCTCTCTCTCTCTCTCTCTCTCTCTCTCTCTCTCTCTCTCTCTCTCTCTCTCTCGCTCTCTCTAGCCGCCGAAAATGAAACCCACACGAAATAATCCTGAAATTGTTCACCAGCTTCGCATCCCTTACAAGAGTGAGTGAGAGTGCGTGCGTGTGTGTGTGTGTGTGTGTGTGTGTGTGTGTGTGTGTGTGTGTGTGCGTGCGTGCGTGCGTGCGTGCGTGCGTGCGTGCGTGCGTGCGTGCGTGCGTGCGTGCGTGCGTGCGTGCGTGCGTGCGTGCGTGCGTGCGTGCGTGCGTGCGTGCGTGCGTGCGTGCGTGCGTGCGTGCGTGCGTGCGTGCGTGCGTGGTGTGTGTGTGTGTGTGTGTGTGTGTGTGTGTGTGTGTGTGTGTGTGTGTGTGTGTGTGTGTGTGTGTGTGTGTGTGTGCGCGCGCGCGCGCGCGCGTGCGCGCGTGCGCGCGTGCGTGCGTGCGTGCGTGCGTGCGTGCGTGCGTGCGTGTGTGTGTGTGTGTGTGTGTGTGTGTGTGTGTGCAAACACGACAAGAGGTTACAGTCACTCACGCATGAAAATCCACTAGCAGCTGACAAAAAAAAAGGTTCCCCCCATTTATCACAATCCTTTTGAGCGTATGTGTGTTTGTGTGAACACGACAAGAGCTTATAGTCACTCACACGTGAAACTCTACCAGCAGTTGTCCAAACAGCAGGTCCCCCCCATTTATCACCAGCTTTGTATCCCCCCTTCTAGCCTAAGTAAATAGACTTTACAACAAATCACAAGGACTCGCGCATGAAACTCCACGAGAAGTTGTCCAAACAGCAGGTTCCCTCCATTTATCACCAGCGTGTGTGTGCGTCTGTGTGTTTGTGCGAACATGACGAGAGGTTACAGTCACTCACGCGTGAAACTCCACCAGAAGCTGTTCAAACAGTGGTTGCGCAGTGGTTGCCTGGAGGAGGAGGGGGATGGGCAGAGAGAGGAGAAGAGGGAGGGGGGGGGGAGGGGGAATGGAAGGGGCAGGGCGAGGGAGAGGGGAAGGGGGAGGGGAGGGGAGCGTGAAGGGGAGGGGGAAGGGGGAGGAGAGCAGGAAGGGGAAGCGGAAGGTGGTGAAGGAGGGGGAAGAGCAAGGGAAGGAGAAGAGGAAGGGGGGGGGATGATGGTGTGTATCGGGTGGCGTTTGTGCATGAGGACCTGGTGGTGCCTCCGGTAAGTCTCGGCTCGGTTGTTTGGCTGTTGTTCGGTGCTCAGTGATCTCGGAGTATGAGATCAGGGCGGGGAGGGGGTGTGACTTGTGGTGCGGTGACTGCCTGGCAGGGGGGGGGGGTGGGGGAAATGGGGAAGCAGGGGATGGGGTGGCGGGAGGAGGGGGTTATGACCCCTGTCTCAGATACCCACAGTATACTTGAACACAACAGGGCTGTGTGGCATACCGGGGGAGGCGACTTCCTTGTGGGAACAGGGCTTTGAGGCACACAGCCCACCGCAGCACTTCACACTGCTTACCTGTACACTACAGGGTTTTCTCGGATCGCAGTTGGGAGCATGTACACCCACTGCAGCAGATAACAAGGTGGAATGGGGGCAGGGGAGGAAGGTGGGGCAAGGGGGGAGGGAAGGCAGGGGAGGGGAGAGGAGGGGGAGAGGGAGAGGGTTACATGGCAGCATGCATACGCTCTGCAGTGAAGAGCAAGAATTGGAGAGAGAGGAGGACAGGGGGGAAAAAGACCCAGCCATTTACCTCCTTCCTTACCATCCCCAATCCCCCACCTTCCCAATCTTCTTGCCTTTCCTTCATTCCCCCACACGTCCATTCTTATATCTGCCAGGCATGGGAAAGAGGTCATGAGGAGAGACAGACAGCGGCAGAGGAGGGGGGGGGAAAGCACCCAGCCATTCACTTTCTCCCCTTCCCCATCCCCACTCCCCTCGTCCCCTTCCCATACTATCCTTCCCTTCCCGCCATTCCCCCATGCGCCCACTCTCTCCTCTGCGGGGCAAAGGTAATTGGGCATGAGCACATACGATAGAAACCGAGCCCAGAGAGGGGTAGGGAGTGGTAACCGAACCCAGACATTCACTCACCTTCCTGCCATCCCCCCATGCGCCCACTCGCTCCTCTATGGGGCAAGGGTAAGTGGGCATGAGCACTAACAGACAGCAGTGACGCCACAACACAAGAGGCGGAGAAGAAATCAAAATAAACTCAAACATTTACTCACTTATCCACATTCCCCTGTCTTAATCGCTTCAAACTCTTCACCTTTCCTCCATCCCCCCACGCACGCGCCCACTCGCTCACCTACCTGCCGGGCACGGGTAAGGGGGCATGAGAATCGACAGACAACAGCGTGGGTGGGAGGGGAGGAAACATCACCCACCCACGCCCCTCCCCCCCCCCGCCCACGCCCACGCCCACGCCCACCGATAGACAGCAGCGTCGACATCACCCTAACCTCCAGCCTCTTCTTTTCACCCGCCTTTCCCTCCTCAATTTCCCCTTTTTTCCTCCTCACCTTACCCCCATCCCCCCATGCGCCCACTCGCTCCTCTGCCGGGCAAGGGTATGTGGGCATGAGCACAGACAGCACCAGCGAAAGCACAAGGGGAGGTGAAGTAACCAAAATAGAATCAAACATTCTCTCACCTTTCCTCCATCCCCCCATCCGCCCACACGCTCCTTTGCCGGGCAAGGGTACGTGGGTATGAGCACAGACAGCAGCAGCGATAGCACAAGGGGCGGTGAAGTAACCAAAAGAGAATCAAACATTCTCTCACCTTTCCTCCATCCCCCCATGCACCCACTCGCTCCTCTGCCGGGCAAGGGTACGTGGGCATGAGCACAGACAACAGCAGCGATAGCACAAGGGGAGGTGAAGTAACCAAAAGAGAATCAAACATTCTCTCACCTTTCCTCCATCCCCCCATGCGCCCACTCGCTCCTCTGTCGAGCAAGAGTACGTGGGCATGAGCACAGACAGGCAGCAGCAGAGAGGGCAGAGAGGGGTAGGGAGTAACCAAAAGAAACCAAAGCAACCAATCACTCACTCACCTTCCCCCCGTCTCCCCATGCGCCCACTCGCTCCTCTACCGGGCAAGGGTACGTGGCCATGAGCACAGACAGCACCAGTGATGGCAGAGAGGAAAGGGGTATAACAAAAAGGCACCAAAACAACGCTTCTCTCCCCCCGTCCCCCCAGGCGCCAACTCTCTCCTCTGTCGGGCAAGGATACGTGAGCATGAGCACCGACATCAGTAGAGACGGCAAGTCGTTTGCGTCCATGGGCCACTGGTCCCCGTTATGAGCTACTTTTCTATGGTCTATATCAGCCTGGGGGGAGGTGAGGTGGGAGGGGAGGGGAGGGAGCGGGGGGGGAGGGGAGGGGAGGGAGGGGAGGGAGCAGGGAGGAGGAGAGGGAGGGAGGGGAGGGGGGGATGGGAGCAGCAGAGGCGGCAGGTCATATGCGTCCATGGGCCACTGGTCCCCGTTATGAGCTGTCTCATCTTGCTATACTAGCCTGCGCAAAACGAGAGGGGGTTGTGGGAGGTCGAGAGCCGCAGAGACTGCACCACTTAAGAATTCTAAGTACACTGATCTCAGTAATTAGCTGCTTCCCCATGGTCTATGTTCGGTTGGGGAAGACGCGAAAGGGGGATAGATGCTTTTGTGTCAGAAAAGCCACAATGCGACGAATTTATGTTTCCCCCCCACATTTTACTTCTATTTTGTTAAAAAAATGTCGAGATAGTAAAGATAGTTAGGAGCCATAGCTAGGAGAACCCTAGCTAGGCAAGAGAAGTTTAGGCAAAGAGGAGTTGCACTAGTAAGAATGGGGATACAAATAGCAAACCCTAGAAGGGTTGTACTCGCTATAGAGCACCCCACTACAGGCTAGAGCATAATATTCTGACACACCCCCATAGCCAAAGTGGGGTGTAATCAGCAGAGCAAGCAAAACAGTACAAGCTCAGGGTGGATCACAATGTCACCACACATTCTGAGCACAAGTTCAAGAAGCAATAGTTTAAAGTTCACAATTATGAGCAAAGCTAGTGGTAGTCACAACGGGCAAGTGAGGAGGAGGAAAGAGACTATGAGAGGAGAGGAGGTAGTGGGCGGCAGCTGAAGCTGCTGGCACACGGCGCAACTGGAGCAACTGGCACACGGGCAACTGGAGCAACTGGCACACTGGCAACTGGAGCAACTGGCACACGGGCTACTGGAGTAACTGGCTCCGCGGCTGAAAGTAGCGGCAGACGAGCAACGGACTCACGGGCGACTGGAGCAACGGGCTCACGGGCGACTGGCGCAACGGTCTCACGGGCGACTGGAGCTGCTGGCTTCACGGCGGCCACCCCCTTCAACCTCCCCAAACTATCCCACTCCCCCTGACACACACCCGCTGCTACACCGCTAGCTCCACTCCCCCTTCACCCCCCCTTAGTACCACTCCAACGGCTCCAACAAGTCCACCCCCCCTCAGCGGCAGCTGCAGCACAGGGAGACGGAGGAGGAGGAGGAACAGGGAACGGCACTCAGTGGCTTCACCCCCATACCCCTCACCCCCAAACCCTAATTCAGGAGAACGGGCTGTAGGAGGGGTGGGGCGCCAGTAGAAGCACGGGGGACAGTGGGGAGGGCAGGGGCAGCGAGGAACGGGCCGCCCACGGGCCTGGCATAGCCGCCCGAACCGCGCGCAGGCGGCCCGAGCCGCGCGCGGGCCTAACGCTTCCCGTACGGGCCGCGCGCGGGCCTGGCGCAGCCCGTACGGGCCGCGCGCAGGCCTGGCGCAGCCCGTACGGGCCGCACGCCGGCTGTACGGGCCGCGCGCAGGCCACGACGGGCGACGGGGGGCGACGCGCGGGTCCCCGTCGCCCGTCGCAACGCCTCCCGGGGGCGACGCGTCGAGTGACGGGGCAGAAGCCCGCCGCGCGCCTCGGGGCGCACAGCGGGCAGAGAACCGCCGCGCGCCACGGGGCGCACGGCGGGCAGAAAACCGCCGCGCGCCTCGGGGCGCACGGCGGGAAGAAAAAACTGCCGCACGCCACGGGGCGTGCGGCACATAGAGTAGCAGCGGAAGTTGCAGCGGAAGCAACGAGGTGGTGAGCCCACCCACAGGATCGATCCAAAGGGATCGACCTGCTCTGATAGCATGTCGAGATAGTAAAGATAGTTAGGAGCCATAGCTAGGAGAACCCTAGCTAGGCAAGAGAAGTTTAGGCAAAGAGGAGTTGCACTAGTAAGAATGGGGATACAAATAGCAAACCCTAGAAGGGTTGTACTCGCTATAGAGCACCCCACTACAGGCTAGAGCATAATATTCTGACAAAAAAAAAAAAAAAAAAACTGGTGTGTGTGTGTGTGTGTGTGTGTTTTTTTTTTTTTTTTTTCCGTTTACCTCTTCAATTGGCTGCATTGCGCCTGTTATTGATCGCATCCTTTTAATGCATCCTTCTATAACGAGTGTAACTTTCGATGCACTAATCCTTACCCAATAAGCAGCCTCGGCTCGGCATAACACCTTAAATGACGTCGGCTTCTAACGAGGATGCAGCGGAGGAGGATGCGGAGGCAGCTGGATCGCCCGAGCTTCGAGTCGCCTCGAAGCTCAATGCGGAAGCGCCATCAGGAATGGCATCCGAAGCGGCAACATCCTTCGAAAGCGCTTCGATTGGCTGGAATATTAGCAGCAATGGTACGCCGAGCGCGAGAATGGCGAACGTGACGACAAAATACGGATTTAATTTATCAAAAAGCTTCTCTTTTGGTGCCAGAAGTCGGGGGACGAGCCGAGGACGACGATATATGACATGGCGGTCTGTGGCTTCACAAAATGAGACAAAGTGACGGAAAGCTACGAATTTGAGAGATAGAAGGGCAGACTACGAGTTACAAATATGGTGGTCCGCAAACGGAAGCTGCTCATGAGAAGCCTTTGAACAGATACGGACCACCTATCACAGAAGTGGTACGACATTCTGATGGTCTAGTCCGCCTAGTTAACGCGATAGTGTGGACAATGCGATATTGTGGTCTTTTTTACTACTAATGCCACCGAGTACTGAAGATATAAACGAAAGCCCTGGAGAGGTGCGTGCGTAGCAGCGGAACGATGCGGCGGACAGAAAATAAGGACTACAGTGGGCTTCAGTTTTCTTAGGCTTGACAGGCAACACTCGTGAATTCTCCGACTAGACCAATAAGGACCAGTTCGTACGGCCACAATGAGAACATACATGGTGTCAGCCTTGTTACAAAAAATGCGTTAGTAGACTGACTTGGGTAGAAAACGTGATATGATTATGTAGGGGGTCTCAAAAGTGGATAAGTTGAGACCAGGGTAGCTTGTTGCGAATTTGTGTGCTCAGAAATAATAACCACGAAGGCTGCATTTGTTGGCAACGTATTATGAATGGACATACAAATATCTCGTTTTTGCTGCCTCATACGTGTCATCGGCAAAGTTGACCACCAGCAGCAAAAACGAAGGCACATGCAATAGTTGTACGGAAAACAGTTATGTTACTAAGCAAGGATATGTTATGATTGTACAAAGAGAAACCTCTATAACATCGAACGTCAATGGCCTGGGCCCAGTAGAAACTATATATATCTAAAGTTGTACTGTAGATGGTGGAGGCGACGTTGGATGGGAGGGCAAAAAATGTTAGGAGATGTTGTAGCGATTGTTTTTTCAATGTTCTTCTCGCTTTCTGTCTTGATGCACAAACAAGCCCCTGGGGAAACCCTTGAAAGGTTTTAGTAGATGCAGGAGTCACAGCAGTAGGAGTAAGTTGACATTTGAGTTAACTCAAAAAGCCAACTCGGGGTAATCTGGGAATTCTTCTAGCCTTCCATCTCGATGCACCAGCAAGCCGCTGGTGCAGCCCTTGAACGGTTTTACTAGATGCAGGATCAGCCGCAAAAGGAGTAGCACGAGTGGGGGTGGTGAAAGCAGGAGCAGCAGGAGCACTACCAGCTAACACCAATAAAGACCCTGATTCGCTTTTCTTTGATGCTGGACCAGAAAAGGGGACAGGAAACCTCCAATAAGGAGCAGGAGCAGCAGTAGGAGTGCCGAAAGCAAAAACCGGACTTGAAGCACCAGGAACGACAGGATTAGAGCCGAAACCAAAAGCCAGAGTCAAAGCACCAGGAACGGTGTTGAACATGGTAGTGGTGCTGGAAGGAAAGCGGCCTGTAGGAGCCACTGTGACTGTAGTGAAGGAGCCTGGTGAGTGAAAGGAAGGGAAGAGAATGATCATGAAGGAACAGCCTTGGGACTTGGTTGCAACATTACGCCTCCATGGATCCTAGAACAGTGCAGAACGGTGCTGAACATGGCTAGCTTCTAGATGGAAAGAGACCTTTGAGAGCCACTGTGACTGTTGTGAAGGAGCTTGGTGAGTGCTTCAAATTCTCCAGCTTCTCTTGCTTCTAGAGCTTCTAGATCTTAGCTCCAGTGTAGTTGTAGCACTTCACAAATCCAGTGTGGTTGTAGGACCTCTGCGGCACCTCAAACCCAACCCTGTGCTACCACAGCCATTGCCCCTGTTCACAAGTCTTTTAATCGAGGACGACCACTGTGTTTTGTCGGCAGGTGCCGTAGCAAAAGCAATTGCTGCACTGCTTCGTTCCGCTCCACATCCTCCCACTGTGGCACCTCACACCTTGTGCAACCTGGCCACTCTCTGCCCTCTCTTCAAGAAAGGAGTGTTTTGGGACGTCTCAAAACCCTCCACATCCCCACTGTGGCACCTCACACCGTGTGCAACCTGGCCACTCTCTGCCCTCTCTTGAAGAAGGGAGTGTTTCGAGACGTCTCAAAACCCTCCACATCCTCCCACTGTGGCACCGCACACCTTGTGCTACCTGCCCACTCTCTGCCCTCTCTTGAAGAAGGGAGTGTTTCGAGACGTCTCAAAACCCTCCACATCCTCCCACTGTGGCACCGCACACCTTGTGCTACCTGGCCACTCTCTGCCCTCTCTTGAAGAAGGGAGTGTTTCGAGACGTCTCAAAACCCTCCACATCCTCCCACTGTGGCACCGCACACCTTGTGCTACCTGCCCACTCTCTGCCCTCTCTTGAAGAAGGGAGTGTTTCGAGACGTCTCAAAACCCTCCACATCCTCCCACTGTGGCACCTCACACCTGGTGCTACCTGACCACTCTCTGCCCTCTCTTGAAGAAGGGAGTGTTTCGAGACATCTCAAAACCCTCCACATCCTCCCACTTTGGCACCGCACACCTTGTGCAACCCGCCCACTCTCTGCCCTCTGTTGAAGAAGGGAGTGTTTCGAGGCGTCTCAAAACCCTCCACATCCTCCCACTGTGGCACCTCACACCTTGTGCAACCCGCCCACTCTCTGCCCTCTGTTGAAGAAGGGAGTGTTTCGAGGCGTCACAAAACCCTCCACATCCTCCCACTGTGGCACCGCACACCTGGTGCAACCCGCCCACTCTCTGCCCTCTCTTGAAGAAGGGAGTGTTTCGAGACGTCACAAAACCCTCCACATCCTCCCACTGTGGCACCTCACACCTGGTGCAACCCGCCCACTCTCTGCCCTCTCTTGAAGAAGGGAGTGTTTCGAGACGTCACAAAACCCTCCACATCCTCCCACTGTGGCACCTCACACCTGGTGCAACCCGCCCACTCTCTGCCCTCTCTTGAAGAAGGGAGTGTTTCGAGACCTCACAAAACCCTCCACATCCTCCCACTGTGGCACCTCACACCTGGTGCAACCTGCCCACTCTCTGCCCTCTCTTTGCAGACATTCTTATGGAGGACGACTCAGGGGGGTCCCTGCACATCCCAGACCCAGCCACCATCCCCTCCCACCTCTCCCCACAAGAAGCCTTCGTTGTAGGCAAGGCCACCCTCCTAGTCACTTGCATATCCACCCTCCTCCTCCCCCTCCTCCTCCTCCTCCTCCTCCTCCTCCTCCTCCTCCTCCTCCTCCTCCTCCTCCTCCTCTTTGTGTGTTGGCCTGCATATTCGAACATGGGCCGATGTTCCCATGGGCAGTGGTCTCGGCACGAGCAGTATAGTGGCAGCTGCTTTGGTGCGAGCGCTGCTGCTGCTGGTCAGAGGGGGAGGGAGAAGTAGGAATGGGGCAGAGAAAACACCTGAAGCAATAGATGGGGCACCTGAGGCAACAGAGAAACCACCTGAGGTGACAGACGAGGAAGTGAGCCAGTTGGTGCTGCTGCAGGAGCAGAGGATGTGCACGGGGGGGAGGATGGCAGGACCAGGTGGGAGGGCTGTACCCAGGAGTCAAGTGCACCACAAGCCTGCCCACTCGCCCCATTCGCCTCGTAGTGGATCCCCTTCCTCTAATACCTGAGTTCCGGTCTGCCCTACAGCAACGCCTCGTGGTTGTGTTTGTGGGCCAGGTGAGCCCTAACAAATATTTGCCACCTCTGTGCTTCTTTACCCCCTGCTGATGCTGCTAGTGTTCCAGACTGCCCTACAGCAACGCCTCGTGGTTGTGTTTGTGGGTCAGGTGAGCCTTCTTTCTCACCATGAGGTGTTGTCTTTGCTCATTCTCGTGCATGATGCATCCATCCACCTCATGACACCTTGAGAAAGAGAACACCTCAGGACACCTTGAGAAAGAGAACACCTCATGACACCTTGAGAAAGAGAACACCTCATGACACCTTGAGAAAGAGAACACCTCATGACACCTTGAGAAAGAGAACACCTCAGGACACCTTGAGAAAGAGAACGCCTCATGACTCCTTGAGGAAAAGAACACCTCATGACACCTTGAGAAAGAGAACGCCTCATGACACCTTGAGAAAGAGAACACCTTATGACACCTTGAGAAAGAGAACGCCTCATGACACCTTGAAGAAAGAGAACACCTCAGGACACCTTGAGAAAGAGAACGCCTCATGACTCCTTGAGGAAAAGAACACCTCATGACACCTTGAGAAAGAGAACGCCTCATGACTCCTTGAGAAAAAGAACACCTCATGACACCTTGAGAAAGAGAACACTTCATGACTCCTTGAGGAAAAGAACACCTCATGACACCTTGAGAAAGAGAACGCCTCATGACTCCTTGAGAAAAAGAACACCTCATGACACCTTGAGAAAGAGAACACCTCATGACTCCTTGAGAAAAAGAACACCTCATGATACCTTGAGAAATAGAACACCTGATGACACCTTGAGAAAAAGAACACTTGATGACACCTTGAGAAAAATAACACATCATGACACCTTGAGAAAAAGAACACTTCATGAAACCTTGAGAAAACGAACACCTCATGACAAGAACGCGTCACGACACATTGAGAAAAAGAACACCGCATGACACATTGAGAAAAAGAACACCTCACGACACCTTGAGAAAAAGAACGCCTCACGACACCTTGAGAAAAAAAGCACCTCACGACACCTTGAGAAAAAGAACACCTCACGACACATAGAGAAAGAGAACACCTCAGGACACCTTGAGAAAGAGAACGCCTCACGACACCTTGAGAAAGAGAAGGCCTCACGACACCTTGAGAAAGAGAACGCCTCACGACACCTTGAGAAAAACAACACCTCACGACACATTGAGAAAAAGAACATCTCTTGACACCTTGAGAAAATGAACACCTCACGACACCTTGAGAAAAAGAACACCTCACGACACCTTGAGAAAATGAACACCTCACGACACCTTGAGAAAAAGAACACCTCACGACACCTTGAGAAAAAGAACACCTCATGACACCTTGAGAAAAAGAACACCTTACGACACCTTGAGAAAGAGAACGCCTCATGACACCTTGAGAAAAAAAAACACCTCACGACTCCTTGAGAAAGAGAACACCTCACAGCACCTTGAGAAAAAGAACACCTCATGGCACCTTGAGAAAAAGAACACCTCACGACACCTTGAGAAAAAGAATACCTCATGACACCTTGAGAAAAAGAACACCTCACGACACCTTGAGAAAGAGAACACGTCATAACACCTTGAGAAAGAGAACACCTCATGACACCTTGAGAAAAAGAACACCTCACGACACCTTGAGAAAGAGAACACCTCATGACACCTTGAGAAAAAGAACACCTCATGACACCTTGAGAAAGAGAACACCTCGTGTATCCCACCCTGTTCTATCCAGCGAGCCTCCCAGTCCTTGATACCCATTTTACTCGTTGTAGCAAAACATGTCAAGTCTGCTATGCAGCTATTAAGCCCATATTCTTCTGTTCACAGTTGTTGTCTGCTGCGTAGCGTCTTGAAGAACACGGTAATCTGTTTCCTGCAACAAGCCTTCCACTTTTGGGATGCTGCAAATGTATCTTTACTATATTTTTTTCACCCTTCAATAATTCACAAGTGTGACTGTCGCGTAATGTCTTGAAGAACATGGCAACTCGTTAATTGCGGAGGGACCCCCACTTTTGAAGCGCCTCATGTCTGCATTACGTCTATTGAGCCCCTTTTCTTGAAATCCCAGGTGCGTTTGGCCCGTAACGTCTTAAAGAATGTGGTAATGCGTTTTTTGGAGCGGGACACTTGCCTTATCTCCACCATCCAACGGGGATGAAGGGGATTCTGAGAGGCATGGGCGAGCCTGTTAGGGTGTATGACTGGGCTGTTGCTGTGTGAAGGGAAGATGAGTTGAGTTTGGCTCCACTCCACTCTGATCGATTAGGGCGGGCCCAAAGTGCACGTTCGAATGCGGTTAAAAAAATTTAGGCTTGATCCGAAGCAGCTAATTCAAACAATAGATGGTTGGGTAGGGTTTCCTGCGAATTCGTGCATTGTTGGACCCGCCCTTATACCGTACCTTTAAAGGGATTTTATTCCATGGATGAGCCTCCGATGTCTATGACTGGGTTTTTTTTTGCCATGCAAAGAGTTGAGGTTATTGTGCTCACATCTCACCTCCTTATAATTGTATGGTTTACTGCATACTGGTTTCACATGGGGAGGCCTTTCACACTCCATGGATGCTGCGATCAGTAGTTAGATCATAACCAGGATCGCCTCAGGAAGGTTCGTACATAGTGTGTGATAATGATGGGCCATTGACATCAATTCACAGTGAATGTAAAATTATTGAGATGATGAAAACATGCAAATACAAGCATATATGTAGTGGTACAAGGGAATATCAATTGTCCTAGCTAGCAATGTACTTTAAGAGAATGGTACATTCCCTTATTCAAATTCAAACCCAACCGTGCGGCGCGTACAATTACGAAACTGTCTCCCCGCTCTTCATCCCTTCTGCAGATGCTGATGCTGATTGATGCTGGTGGTCGAGATGCTCCTCAATTGTTCGTGTCGCTACGAGTCATTTATGACTCTTCGTTCTCTAGCCTCGGTACTGCGTTCTTCGCTTGCTGCTGTCAGAAGTGCACAGTATTCTTTCTTAAATTTCCATTTGTAACAATGGATGAGGCTCTTAGGGTGCGTGACTGACGCCACTAAGCTGTTGCTGTTTGAAGTGGAGAAGTTGTGTTAGGTTTCACACTATAGTGGATCTAAATGGGGAAGCTTTCTCACTTCATGGGTTAGCCATTATGGGTGTTACCGCCTGTTTTCATGGGTGTACCAAAAATTTCTAGATTGAGAGCGCGCTCGAGTACTATGTCGAAGATTTCGCCAGGTGGCAGATGGTCGGAAGTTCGCATTCGCTCCAAGGGAGCTGTTACAATCGCGAGAAATCGTGGAGCCAGGAATCACCCTTCGGTTGCTTGTTGCGAAGTTGGTTGGTTGTTACAACCAAGAATGACTTCCCTAAATCCCCTCCCCAAGCCTGCCACCTCAGTCCATGCAAGCCGAGGATCGCCGCCTCTTCCAGCCCGCCCAGCAGGCACCCCCTTGTACCAACCCCCACCCCACCCTCGCCGTCGCCGTCGCTTCCAACCAGCCCGTCACCACTGCTCAACTACAATCCTTCGCCGTCCCTTTCAACGCAAACCTCAACCGAACTCCCTCGTTCCTCGTACCTTTCAAGGCCCGCCCCATTTCCTTAGTCCCTCGCTTCTCAGTCTGGGTCTGACGTCGTGATGACGGGCTGTAACGCGCCGCTGCCTCGAGTTGCAAGGTGCAACGTCAGATGTTGGAAACTAAAAGTTGTCGGGACACTGAGAAGAAACAAAAACAAACAAGGGGATGTTTTTCTTGGAAAGTAGCGCCGCCCGCCGCCGCGCTCGCTTTCTCGCGTCCACGAATTTTGCAGCTTCTCGGTTTGCCCCTCACGAGTACAGCTGTGCGCCTCTCACGAGTCTCGCCATGACACAAGAGTACGTGGGCACGCGACACGTAAAAGAATTGTTTTGAGGCGTCTCAAAACACTTTTGTTATCACGTGGTTTTGCAGCGGCTTCTCCATGCCGCGCCCCTCACGAGGCTCGATACGGCGCCTCGCACGAGTGGTGTGGGTAATAGTAGCTTCACGGGTGCGGCTGCCATCACCGCCGCAGAGCCATCCATCCCAGCCCAAACCCGACGAATGACTTTTGAGTCGATTCAAAAGTCCGCACGAGTGGTGTGGGTGGGTGATAGATTCACGGATGCGGCTTCAGCCATCGCCGCCGCGCAACCACCCATCCCAACCCAAACCCGACGACTGCACAAACCCCTGAACCCTGGGAGGATAGCTTCAAGGTTGCGGCTGCATATTCCGAGGGTTTTCCGGGTCCTCCGTGGTAGGGAATGCCCGGAGTCGGGGGGCATTCGATTTGGGAGAGAACGAAGTGGTTCAAGGGACTGAGTTGACTATTTAGTCACTTAGAATTCACTCTCGGAACATCACTTTTCTGTTCAAAGTCGCATTCAGCCTCACTTCTCTGTCTAGTAATAGTCCTCCTACCAATCATGGAGCGCCCCGCAGCATCATCTCTCATAGTCATCCTGCTCTGTAAGCTCTGCCGCACTGCCGCTACTGCCACTTCGACGTGATCCAACTCTCTCTCCTTCTCTGTTTTGCGACTCTCTCCTGCTGCGTCTTTCTCTCCTGCTGCAGCCACTTGGTCCGCGCAGCATCTGCGACTCTAAACCCTGCCCGGGGTAGCATCTGCTGCATTGGTAGCAAAGCAACGTGATGTTGATTGCTGTTGCGGGATTTTCTCCGCCTGTCATTGGCCGAGGGCTGTGGATTGTGACGAGGCTTTAGTAATGTTTGTAAACTTCAAATTCAAACTTGTAATGTTACAAGTTGGTTGCTGACAGTTCCAGTGCCAATCTTTGAGGCGCCTCAAAAGTTGGTTGCAGACAGTTCCAGTGCTGATCAATCAATGCACGCCTCTCATCGTGGTGACTTTTGAGTCCACTCAAAAGTCACCTTTTGACGTTTTAGTGGATGTGAGGCAGTTTTAAACTGTGGTTACAAGTTGGCTACAGACAGTTCCAGAGTCAGTCGCCGCTCATGTTGGTGTTGCATCTAAGAAATCTCAAAAGCAATATCAACGTTGCTTTTGAGAAATTTCATATTCCAACTGTTATTACAAGCTGGTTTCTGACAGTTCCCGCGTCAATTCATGCAGTCCCCTCATCGTGACTGTCGACAGTCATGTTCTCCCCTGCTCTGTCGTGACCTGCTCTATCCTGATCCCCCCTGCTCGGCCCTGTTCTACCCTGCTCTGCCTTGCTCTGCCCTTCTCTGCTCTGCTCTGCTCTGCCCGCCAGGTGCGGCGCTCTTCACAGCTGCAGCGTCTGCGGCATCAGTCCTCGAGCCATTGCTCCCACACGATAGCACCGTTTCCACCTCATCTGCCACATCTGCCGCATCTGCTGCATCAGCCGCATCTGCTGCATCAGCCACATCTGCCACATCTGCCACATCTGCCGCTCATGCGAAGCCGCTTTTGAAAGGGAAGACTGTCAGTAAGTCCTTCACCAGATTGCTCCTTTCACTGTTGTTCTACGAGTCAGTGCAGCTTCCTCAATTCTGATCCTTTTAATGCCTCCCCATGCGCCCCTATCCCTGCCTATTCCTTGCCTTTCTCAGTGAATAACATGGGCAATCTGCGTCCTCCTCATTACTGATCCTTTTACTGCCTCCCCATGCGCCCCTATCCCTGCCTATCCCTGCCCTTCCCACTATCTCAGTAAAATACGTGGGCAGGCTGCGTCCCACTAATATCATTTCCCATGCGCCCCTATCCTTGCCATTCATCCTCAATTCTGATCCTTTTACTGCCTCCCCATGCGCCCCTATCCCTGCCTATCCCTGCCCCTCCCATTGTCTCAGTAAAATACGTGGGCAAGCTGCGTCCCACTAAGGTCAATGGGAAAGTGGTTGGCGACAAAGGGGCATCGGGGAAAGTCGTAATAAAGGGTATCAGGTACGTGCGCCTCCGGGTGATTCTAGGTTGCAGTTTCAGTCTATTAGTGCTAGCATTGCAACAGACAGTCTGCGATGCAGTCAGCGAGTGAGCCATGTTTTGAGTCACTCGAAACGTGATTCTAGGTTGCAGTTTCAGTCTACTAGTGCTAGCATTGCAACAGACAGTCTGCGATGCAGTCAGCGAGTGAGCCATGTTTTGAGTCACTCGAAACGTGATTCTAGGTTGCAGTTTCAGTCTATTAGTGCTAGCATTGCAACAGACAGTCTGCGATGCAGTCAGCGAGTGAGCCATGTTTTGAGTCACTCGAAACGTGATTCTAGGTTGCAGTTTCAGTCTATTAGTGCTAGCATTGCAACAGACAGTCTGCGATGCAGTCAGCGAGTGAGCCATGTTTTGAGTCACTCGAAACGTGATTCTAGCTTGCAGTTTCAGTCTATTAGTGCTAGCATAGCAACATACAGCGATGCAGTCAGCGAGTGAGCCATGTTTTGAGTCACTCAAAACACGATTCTAGTTTACGGTTTCAGTCTATTAATGTTAGTATTGCAACAGACAGTCAGCAATGCAATCAGCGGTGCAGTCAGCGATGCAGTCAGCGAGTGAGCCAGCATGACACATAGCAGGCTGTGCCCTTTCTAGTTTTGAGGCGCCTCAAATTTGAGCCAGTACGAGACATAGCAGGCTGTGCCCTTTCTTGCTCCTGTAAAAATGACCCCTTACACCCCCACCTCCCGTCGCCCTCCCATCCCCATCCCCATCTTCCCCTTCCCCGTCCCCCTGTTCCCAGTTCCTCCCTACCCCCTTCCCCTCTCCTTCTCCCCGAATTCCATTTCCCCCTCCCCTGTCCCACCTCCCCCGCTTCCCTGTGTCCCCTGTCTCACCTCCCCCGCTTCCCTGTGTCCCCTGTCTCACCTCCCCCGCTTCCCTGTGTCCCCTGTCTCACCTCCCCCGCTTCCCTGTGTGTCCCCTGTCTCACCTCCCCCGCTTCCCTGTGTGTCCCCTGTCTCACCTCCCTCGCTTCCCTGTGTCCCCTGTCTCACCTCCCCCGCTTCCCTGTGTCCCCTGTCTCACCTCCCCCGCTTCCCTGTGTGTCCCCTGTCTCACCTCCCCCGCTTCCCTGTGTCCCCTGTCTCACCTTCGCAACTACCCCTCTCAATGCCCGGTTGGCAGATATGCGTCAACATCATATGCTAACAGCTGGTTTTTCCAAGTCTTGAACATTGCATCTGGAGGGGAGCCACCCTCAACAAGCTTCGGGGCTTCATGCATTCCTAACAGCTTCGAACCACCGCTGAGCAAAACCTGGGTGGACGTCACAAGCAGCAAGAGCGCTCGCCGCAAGCATTACAGCTTTGTTGTGAAGGAGTTTTCCGGGGCAAAGAGCTTGGCGGAGGTGCGGAGCGCGATGGAGGAGGCCATGGCGAGTGGGAGGTTCTTGAGGGTGAACCATTCAAACAACAAGCTGGTGCTATGCGGAAAGCTGATCAAGGTGATATAATGAGTGAGGTGGCTAATTTGGTGTTGGTTTATTTCAGCAAGCTGGTGCTCTGTGGAAAGATCACCAGAGTGGTGTAATGAGTGCCGTGATTGAATTGATGTATTTTTGTAAGTGTTTCGGTCCGACGCTGGTTTGCCTTGCCATCTGTCTCGTACGGTACATACCGTACATACGGGTCACTGGCAACGTTCACCACCAGCAGCAGAAACAAGTCAGGAGCAACAGCTGTACAATATGACAGTTTGGTGACACACTAAGCAAGATTATGACTGTACAAGGAGCAACCTCTATAACATCAAACCTCAAAATTCGGGCTCAGTAAAAACAACACATATCTATAGCTGTACTGTAGATGGTGGAGGCGACATAAGACGAGAGGCCTAAAAACGTTAGGAGATGTTGCAGCGATTTGTTCTTCTCGCCTTGTGTCTTGATGCACAGGCAAGCCCCAGGTGAAAGCCAGGAGCGGTTATAGTCGATGCAGAAGCGGTCGCAACAGGAGCAAGTTGACATTTGAGTCGACTCAAAAGCCAACTCGCGGTTTTCTGGGAATTCTTCTAGCCTTCCGTCTAGATGTATTGGCAAGCCCCTGGTGAAACCCTTGAACTGTTTTACTAGATGCAGGATCAGCCGCAAAAGAAGTAGCACGAGCAGTGGTACCGAAAGCAGGAGCAGCAGCAACTGTGGCAGGAGCGGCGGGAGCAGAAGTGCCGAAACCAAAAGCCGGAGTTGAAGCACCAAGCGCGGCAGAAGCAGAACCCAAACTAAAAGCCAGAGTTGAAGCACCATGTGCAGCAGGAGCAGAAGCGAAACCAAACGCCGGAGTTGAAGCACCAAGAGCGGCAGGAGCAGACCCGAAACCAAAAACCGGAGTTGAAGCACCAGAAGAGGCAGGAGCAGAACGGGAACCAGTAACCAGAGTTGAAGCACCAGGCACGGAAGGAGCAGAAGCGCCGAAACTAAAACCCGGTTTTGAAGCACCAGGCGCGGCAGGAGCAGAAGCAGCACGAGTGGGAGTTGAAGCACCAAAAACCGGAGCAATGGCAGGAGAAACCGACGAAGAAGAACCAAAGACAGGAGCAGAAGCTGCAGCGGGAGCGGCAGGAGCGCAAACGTTAAAACCAGTAGGACGAGCAGCAGGAGTGGGTGAGGGAGAAGTGGCGAGAGAGGGGGCAGAGGTAGGAGAGGGAGCACAGGCCGGAGCAGAGGCGGTAGAGAGGGCAGCGGCGGGAGAGGGAGCAGCGGCGGGAGAGGGAGCAGCGGCGGGAGTGAAAGAAGACGCAAGAGAGGGAGCAGGGGCGGTAGAAGGGGCAGCGGCGGGAGAGGGAGCAGAGGCAGTAGAGGGAGCAGAGGCGGGAGGGGGAGCAGCAACGTGAGAGGGAGAAAAGGCGGGAGAGGGGGCAGAGGTGGGAGGGGGAGCAGAGGCGGTAGAGAGGGCAGTGGCGGGAGCGGGAGCAGCAGCGAGAGAGGGAGCAGAGGCAGTGGAGGGGGCAGCGGCAGTAGAGAGGGCAGCGGCGGGAGCAGGAGAAGAGGCGGGAGCAGAAGCAGTGGACGGAGCAGCGGTGGGAGAGGGAGCGGCGGTGGGAGGGAGAGCAAAGGCAGGAGCAGGGGCGGGAGAAGAGGCTGCAGTGAGAGCGGTGGCAGCGTCAGGAGGTGGAGGTAGATGGGTCGACTCTGTAGCAGAGGCGGGTGACGGAGCAGAAGTGGTAGAAGGAGCAGAAGTGGTAGAAGGAGCAGAAGTGGGAGCAGCGGCGGTAGATGGGGCAGCGGCAGGAGGGGGAGCGGTGGCAGCGTCAGGAGGTGGAGGTAGATGAGTCGACCCTGAAGCAGAGGCAGGGGAGGGAGGAACTGCAAGAGCTTTTGCTGTTGCTGCTGGTGCTGCTCCTGTAGCTGCTTCTGCTGCTGCTACTGCTGGTGCAGCTGCTGCAGCTGCTTCTGATGCTGCTACTGCTGGTGCAGCTGCTGCTGCTTCATAGGACGAATGGGATTGAATCAGGCCGGGAGGGGTGCTGACGCCGACAGAAACGCTGGCGCCGTGGGTAGTAGTAGCACAGTTGACGTGAGATTTCACGTTGACTGCGTTGACAGAGTCAGTTATGCTGACGGAATCTGTCAAAATGGCGGAATCTGTCAAAATGGCGGAACCTATCACGCCATCACTGTCATATATTCTCACTATCAGTGGGTTCTGCTTCTGAAGAACAAACGCGTCATAGAGCTCCTCGTCAGTGGAAAGCGTCAGCACGTCTCCGTCCGTGTCAGTGTATTTGAGAGAGAGGCGCTGTTCAGCGGGTTTTTTGAAGTGCTTGCGGATTCGAAGGTCGACCAGGTCGAATGGCGGAGGGAAGCAGTCGAGAAACGCGATGCGACGAATAGCACTGGTTTCGCCGAGATAGGCCTGCGATTTGGATAGAGGAGGGGGAATTTCGGGGAACCGGGAATTTCCATGGAAAGGAAGGGAGAAGGGTGAGGGAGGGGGTTGTGGTGGAGAGAGGAAAAGAGGGGAATTGGAGAAAGAAGGTGGAGAGAGGTTGGGAGGAGGTCAGACGGCAGAGAGAACCAAGGAGGCCAGAGGCGGCGTAGAATACTAGATTTAAGTTCTGATTGAAGGGTGAAAACTGGAAGGAAGGGAGAGAGAAAAGGAGGCCTGAGGGAAGCCTTTCTAGTCCTCCGCTGAGGCGACTCCGAGTTGGAGGATATCCTCGCGCGAGGAAGGACCTTAAAATGATTAAGGCGCATCGAAAGGAGTCCGCCATGAAGACGATGTAAATGACGACGGAACCGTTTTTTTAGTCGACTCAAGAAGTATGCGCGGGCGAGGAAGGCACTATGAGCAGGGCGGCGAAACCTTTTTACGTGCTTATAAAACGGTTCCGCCGTCATACGTCTTACTTTTTGGATTGAATGACGGGCGAGGAAGGAAGTCCACTATGAGCAGGACGGTGAGACCTTTTTATGCCACATATTGGAAAAAATAGCACGGTGCTATTTTTGTGCTAACACACGACCTACAAGCTCTTGTGATATCATGATGATAAAGGCTGAAAATTGAAGTCCGCGATTGCATGTTTCGCGTGTTCGGACTAGGCAACGCAAGTAGGGAAACGAATCATGTAGCCGCACTTGAGCTCACCTTAATTACGTAGGGTGTGCGACACATGGTGAAATTGCATCCGCATGGTCGACAGGAACATGCTGTGAGAACGTCCGCCACGGATTGGCAACTCGGAAGCGCGTCGACGGTCATAGGTAATAACAGGGCTGGTGCGGGACTGGCAGTCATCGCACGAAGAAATGTGGCTTCCAGCAATTTGCTGGAAGCCTTCCTAGTGACTCCCGATTTCGGGAGTCCTGTCAATCGGCTTTCAATACGGGGGGGTAATTGTGGGGCAACAGAACCACCCTGCAGTCAACCTGATGTCACCCGAAACCAACCTGCGAGGCGATTGAAATGTGTAAGTTGCACATCGCATGTCAGTTGGGCGAGTAATCGAATTTGTTACCTTCGGAAACGAAAAGAAGGCCATCGCACACGCGAGAATTGAAGATTTCGGTTGTAACCACTCGCGTAACAAATTTGTTAAAGTTGGTTACCACGTGATATCAAAATGCTTATGCATAAAATCGGAAAAAGTATTTGTTAAGAGATATTTGTTCGAATTGAAGATGTGACAATACGACAATTAAAAATGATAACTACACTGTTATCGTAAAATGAGATTTGATCGCACAGAACAGTAAAATAGCGTTACGGTCATTAAACCAAAACAGATACGAGAATATATTAATCGGTCGTTACGAACAATACTAAACGATTAGAAATTAGCCAACATTAAAATATCAGAAGCTACATTAAATCTACAAATGCACTATACCTAAACTAATCTACTAAATATCATCTACAATCTGCCAATCCTTCACAATGACATCTCCAAAATAGTAGAACCCACTGACAAGTGGAATGCTTGCGCGACGGACCCAGCGCTCAACCTGGAACTTCCTCTTGGTCATTTCACGGGTGTTGTTCTCGGAGTCAGAAAACATGCTGCTTCGATCACGATATAACATCTCGAACTCCACCTGCCAAGAAAGAGCAAATGAAATTAAACGGCTGATAACGACAAGATAAAGCATTCTAGAAACAGGATCGCTCACCGCGACCATGGTGTAGCACAGCTGGTCAATGCTCAGGGTGTAGACACCCTCCTCTTTCTTCTGCCACTTGCTTGCAGCAGCTAAGAAGGCCTCGCTGCAGAACGGCTTGTCCTCAAAAACATGCCACGGCAGGCCAAACTCCTCTGGAAAAAAAAAAAAAAAAAACATGTCAGAAACATATCATAACTACAGCAACAGCAACAAAAAACGTAACGTACCAGAGACGCAGGACCGCGCATAATCGCGCCGATCCTCAACGGAGCCCTTAACGGCTTTGTTGTCGGGGACATCAACAGCTTGAAACTCGCCTTCCGGGACTTGTTCCCGAGTTTCCCCCGCCGGCCGTTGCAAATGTCGGTGCACTTCTTCGCCCACTCGCCCTTCTTCCAGTAATCGTTAAATTTCCCGAAGTCTTCGGGATCCAGAGCGAGGTGCACCACGACGGCCGCCCTGAACTGGTCTTCGTCAGGGTAAATGACTCGCTGGGAGACATCTGATCCCTTGAGCAAATCATCGCACGCCTTCTTACAGGCATCCTGCTAAAAGAACGAGAAGAAATTAGAACATGATTCACACACCACACTGAACAACAAGTAGATAACAGATACTTACTTCCATGGTTTTCTCGTTGCACCAGCTCGGTTGGTGCACAATCTCGAGAAGATTCTTCACAGTAGCAGCCAGAGTCTGATGAATCTCATCAGATACGCGAAGCCGGTTTTCAATTCGCAGCATCAGAGTGCGAACGTCTTGCAGATCGCCGCGTATAGCAGCGTCGATGTGGTTGTACGAGTTGGCCTCTGGGTGATGAACATCACGATCTGACGAGCGCAACGCTGAAAACACGAGAGAGAATTAAACGAGCACAGCGTTATGGCACTTGAATGTTTAAAATATGGTCAGATGAACGTTGGAAAAAGCACTGAGACAAACAACATAATGATACGTAAAACGTACCGCCAGTTCCAGCAGTCGCGACGACATTTGCGGCTGCACCACGTTGCGCTACCGGTGCAGTAGCGTTCGAAGCGTCGTGGGGAGAGGCAACTCCATTCTCCGCGGTGTGCTCGGCATCAAGTGCCTCAAGGTCTTGCAGAGGCGGGGGTTGCGCAGGCAGAGCGCTCGGGGTACCCACCTGCTGGGCAGGAGTAGAAGTTCTCCGAGTCCCTGTGGTTGGGCTACCAAGCTCGTAGCCTTCGAGACGCCTATTAGAGGTTCGGGATCTCTTACGCTGCAACTCCATTATTTCTGCTGGCACGCCTATCGCCATGTTTCCTAAATTGCCCACTACCAGGCATAGGGCACGTAGTTGAAAAAGAGGCAAAAAAATAGTGAGACTTGGTGGAAGTTGGAGCACGGGAACAAGCTCGGCTGGTTGGAAACGAGGAGAAGCTGCTCCTGTAGGACATGAGATGAGTAGCACAGGTGGTAGGAATTGACAACTAATAGGAATGTTTCCATGGGTAGTGTTGACAGCGTGATGGTTCACCCCGAGCTATTTCAAAACCAAATAATTACACCAATCCTGCAGTTGCGATGGGAATGGACCACAACGTTAAACGCTAGTGCGCGAGATGATAACATCACTTAGCTTTGTAGCGAGAAGTTTAGATAAGTACTGAACAGCATTACACAGAACATGCGAATTGAAATCAACAATAAGTGCTTTGCTTCGGTTTTCGAAACGATTTTGGCCTTGAAATACGCCAAAACACTGCACACATCGGTGCTGTATCTGGCAAGGAATGGTCCCAAAACACATACGTGCCAAACAACGCGACAACTGCGCCGCACAACACCGAACATATTCAGCGAACAAGGACAGTGCAACAGGTTCCGTGACGCGTATCTTGCCACGCGTGAAGCGAGGCATGGAAGTCCAACGAATGAGAGGTTTCGTGCCAGCGAAGCTGTTAACATTGACGACGTCACTGGGAGGCTGACAGCTGCCGGTGACATCATCCGAAGGTGTCACGAAGGACCCTTTTCAACTGTGCATCGAACCCTGCCACAGCCTAACAATGGCACGGTGGACACAGCACAGCTGGCAGACTACTGTGGGCTAGCCAACGCGGCAGGAAAGGCAACCACGCTGCGCGGCAGCATGCCAGCAAGCAAAAGTGTCATGATTACTAGCGTGGCGCAATATCGCCAACAACGCACGGGTGAAGTGTCACACTTCCATCGGGAACAAGGAATTATAGGGGAGAAATCGCGGGTTCGTTTCAACAAGTGATGCTTACAATATTCGAAATACAGTACTGCTTGTGTTATGTCAATCGTGTTTTAATAAAATTTAAACTTGTTCATCACAAAGAGCCCCTCACTAACGGAAACCATATGAGCTACGCGCAGAATGTTATCAAGCTCAAGCAGTTGGTACTCGTTATCACCTGCCTCCCAAGCATACACCGGGCATTTTGATGCGTGCACCGCACCAGTGGCTCTGAAATAGCGGACAAATGCGTATGCGCGCTTGGAAAACGCCTTTGTCTCTGTCGCGTATACGTCGATGGTAAACAACAGCAGCAGCCTTTCATACCATATCACCTTGCGCCTTGTCGTCTGGCCTCCTACAGCCTCAATCTCCTCTTCACCAAGCACTGCTACATCGTTGAACCATGGTTTGTCGCCGAAAGACGCGCACGCTCGCACATAATGTGTCTGGCTGGAGTACTTGGTGAAATCCTCGTCGCCAGGGATAGCCATGCCGTTCTTCACGCGTATGGTACCATTTAGTACCTCGCCTTCCTCGGCCTTGCCTTCCAACAGCCCCGCGAGCTTGGTCATGTCACCCGGCGCCGCCAGCGCATGCGCTGTCCACTTGTCACACCCATCCTCAATGCTTTCCTTCCAGCTTACACTGAAGCTGGTGGCTGCAAGAGTGTTGCTACCGCTCTCCATAGCCTGCAAAATGCATGTCCATTAAGGCATGGGTGTAAAAAAAAGGCTCGTTGTTAATGCGAGGTCGAATACAGGCACCCAAATACGTTTCAACTTGACTTGAAGCTCCAAGCTCACAAGACATAATCCCAGTTACGCACACTTGCTCACGCATGCACAAACCCTCACACACACACACACACACACACAGACACACACACACACACACACACACACACACACGCATATAGACACACACACACGCACATAGAGACACACACACACACATACACACACACATACACACACACACACATACACGCATGCGCACACACACACGCTCACACACACACACGCGCATGCCCACACACACAGTTACATACACACTCTTGCACACACACACACACACACACACACACATATACACCCACACACACATATACACGCATGCGCACACACACACTCTCACATAGACACACACACCCACACCCACACACACACACAAACACATACATACAAGCGCGTACCTCCTGTAGTGCAACCATTCGCTTTGGTCCATCCTCGCTCGGTGCCTCCGATGCTTG
Organism: Closterium sp. Yama58-4; assembly: GCA_947470075.1. Classification (NCBI taxonomy): domain Eukaryota; kingdom Viridiplantae; phylum Streptophyta; class Zygnematophyceae; order Desmidiales; family Closteriaceae; genus Closterium; species Closterium sp. Yama58-4. Next base: position 742,032 of record CANIUD010000120.1, on the reverse strand, counting down.
GAGCACGCGTAGCATGTGCATTCGCACATCGTGCTTCACAATTTGAGGGATAGGATCCCTCTTGTTGCTTGCACGGTACGCTCGCTTCACGAGAGGTTGATGGAGATACTCGTACATGTTGGCGCTGTAATGCATCGGCACCCCCGATCGAATGATGTCCTCCACCACGTGTGCCAATGAATGCACTTTGGTGATGTCGAACTCCGACTTTTGAAGGCCTGCAAAGACTTCCTTCAAGAGCGGAATCAACCTGGTGGAGGGTATGGCACACATGGAGAACATTGAAGAGACAAAACTCAATGGGCGCAAAACAAATAGTAACACAAAACGTCGCAACACATTGGCAAGCATGGAAGGCAAGGAATGAGAGACATCGAACTAAAAAGAGAATAAAACGGATGAAAAAAACAATACAAGCAACCATGCACAGTTGAGAAAGAAGCCTACCTCTTGATGGCCTCATCAAGCTCTTGTAGAGTCTTCGAGGTATGATACCAACGCCGGACTGCGAGCATGTAGCAATCCACGAATGCCGCCACCGCACCAACCACCGAGTTCGGCACGCCGCAATTTGCAAGCACGATCGTGATCACTTGCATCACCGCGCGATGCTCAAACGCTTGAAACCGTACAGCACCCGCAAAGTAACCACCCTTCTCGGAAGATGGGACGGAAACCCGAGATTCGGGTGTCGGTCGCAATGCGCTGCAACTCGGTGTCGAGGGAACGAAGAAAGTCGCGATCTCGTGCGTAATACGCCCGAATGCAGGAAACGATGTGCAAGAAGACACCAAGGTCCATCGCGTGCATCACCTCGACAAGTAAGGCTCGATATGGATTGCCGACAGGGGTACGTCCGCCTCTGAAGCCCCACAAGGCTACCTGCGCATGGGTGAGTGGGAGAAGTATAGTTAGCACACATGAAATAGAACCCACACAACTATGACAAAGTATGACAGGCTCGCAAATTCATAGTAGAAGGTATGCGGGTTGAACGTATGCGCGTACACACACAACAACAGATGCTATAAGGTATGGACGCACTCGCAGACCATACGTACCTTGATGGGATGAGTTCTGATTGCTTTTGATGCCTTGTTGCGCTCGGACCCACTCGGCAACGCCAACAACGCTTCGACTTTCTCGCTCTGGTCATCTTCCGTGCGAAATTGGACCACCGCCTCCATGTTGCTTATGTCTTCACGTTTCACGAGACACTTGTGGCATGGGAACATCACCTTGTGACTTGCAAACGTCCCCGCCAGCTTGCAAGCTTCCGGATGATCGGCCACATATGCGTAGACAGCGGGAAACACCACTTGCGACTGCCCAAAAGGGTCTTTCGTTAGAATGCCACTGCGCAGGTCATAAACAGTGTTGAACATGGGAAAGATACAACGAGAAAAGGAGGGGATATGGATGTGCATTTGAGGTGAGAAAGCAAAAGATCATCGAAGCGATAAAACATACTTGCTACGCACACACAAGCATCTAGTAGAATGAAAAGCACACACCCGCACACACAAGCATCCCGTAAAATGAAACACACACACCCGCACACAATAGACACTCACCCGTAAGATGCTTCCTTGAGTTCTTTGAGAACCACATCCAACGCCAGTTGGAATACCTCCCGATGAAGCGCCTTCCCCTCGTCCGTCCTCGAGTCCACGTTCGGAAGCGGCGGAAGCATAGCAACCATCCGATGCCCGTGTGGCTGCCAACGATTCTTGAGCGTGACGTTTCCGAGGGTGAAATAGACCGGATGTCCCGTAACACGCCCATCGTTGCTCAAGTTTGTGCCGTCGCTGTACAGGATGCACGCTGCAATTACACCACCCCTCGGGCACTCTTCTTGCATCTTGATCCATCCATCTCCCGTCTCGGGCCCCGCGTATATCCGCTGCTTCTTGTCGGACGTGTAGACTGCAGCCGGTTTCACCACAAAGCCGTCTCTATTCGCGCTGTCCGAATACATCGCCACCAATGCTTCTACTATGGAGGTTACGTGCACAGTAACTTTCATGCCGTTGCTCAACTCCACCTCAACAGCTCTCCATTCCACCGTGCCCGTAGCCTCCGCCAGTATCGACTTTTCGTACTTCGCCAAGCCAGCACTGTTCTTGTATGACGGCTTCATGTAACCGGCCTCGTGCAAGACGCTCAGTAGAGTGTTAATGTCAGTTGCCGACATCCCCATGCCTCCATTAAAACCCCGATTCGCCTTCGCCAAAGCTAGGTCTGTGTCAAATGGAAGTTTCTATGGACTAGGATCTGCCGTTGCATCCGTGGTCGAGAATTCGATGTCATCACCGTCGCCGTCGCTGTCATCCGACGTCGGAAAGTCAAACGGGGGAGGGTTCACACTGGTTTGTGCAGATGGTGCTCCGCTAGTGGTCAAAGGCGGACTTGCGGCGGCACGTGGAGCAACTCGTGCACGCAGCAGCCTGTTCACGTCATTAGCTCGCTTGCGTTTCAAACCCTCTAGAATCCGTACATTTGCACTCTCTGACGCAGTTAAGCGCTTCGTACAAAACGGTTTGTGATTAATCAAGCCCTGTCCAGTAGTGCAGACGAATCCACAGCCACATGTAAACTCCATTATCAGTAGATAGGATACAAGGATCCCTAGCACCCTGTGGTGCTATCTAGGAGAAGAAAAATAGTGTTCTAAGCTTAATGGTGAACAATAACAAGCATGGTCTAAAATATATGCAAGATCTTCATCAACATCCCCTGGACCTGCATGCAAAGACCACAGCGCACAAACGGTCATGGCCCTCAGTTGCAATAGGGGGCAAACTGGCGCTGGAAAACGAAAATGGCAAAATACATTAAAAAAAAAAACACTAAAAACGGTACTGACCCCAATAATCCCTCAAGCCGCGGCATTTTCGCGCATTCTGCCACGCCTCGGCACGCGGCGCATCCGATGGTGCGGCGACGAAGTCGCTATTTCTGTCGGGGCGACCTTAACACTAAAGTACATAAAAAAAATGAGCTCGAGTCGCGCCCTACGATCTACCCTAATCTGGACGAGCACCCGTCTTACATGCGGGACGAGGCCGCGTATGCATGGCGAGGCGTCGTTTCATAAAAAAAAACCGCCGAACTCGGGTAAACCGGGCGGTTCCAGCGAGTTAGCGGGTTCCAGGGAGGCGCCATGGCGGGCTCCTTATAAACTAGCTCTACGGGAACAATGTGCACTTCGAGTGAGGAGGGAAATGGAGGGGTTGGAGGGGAACGGCTGCATGATGCGGGCACCAGCCAAAATAGCGCAAAAACGTTCTCAACTGCGTTCCACACCCTACGCCCCTAACTGCCACGGCGACAAAGCAAAAAGTTACGTGCCGTGTTCGCACGTAACAGGGAGTGCGACTCCGTCAACATTCTGGACCAGTATAACTTTTCGCGCGCTGGAAATGAGCCGTCCGAACGGCTCATTTACCTGGTTACCGCTACGGTCAGTCGCCAACGGTAAGTGTTCTGGTAACCGGAGGCGTACGCGTCTACATTTTCGTACGGTAATGAGACAATGTGATTCCATAAAACCTTCAAAAAAATTGCATACATAGACTTGTTCATTTTCAGACTTCACTATTTTTTTTGACAATTATTAAACTATGTATATTAACGAAATCAGTTTAAACACGCCACTCATGTAAGTGGTTAAAATAAAGTTAAAGACAACAACTAATGCTTTAGTAATGTAATGTAAAACAAACACCATAGTGTACAGAACAAGAAATATTATTTCAGCGCGGAGTTCTAAAAACCACCGCACCGAATACCACCGAGCGGTGTCCATCGACCGAACGGGTTGAGTTTTGCACCGACTGCCCGCTAACTGCTCCGTGACTGCACAAATCGAAATTAGGGTAACTGCGGGAGATCGCAGGCAGTTCGGAAACGGAGGGCAATTAGAAAAAAACACCGCAAGCAAACTGCAGGGATGCGATATCGCCAAGCTTACCGCCGGCTGTTTCCCCGCGAACACCAGCAAAGTTGCGATGGTCGCTATGAAAGGCTGGACTGGGTGACGCGTGCTTGATCAAGATTGTCTGATGTGGAGCGTAACGGAAAAGGATGCCAAAACGGAGATGCGACGATGGCAAGAGTGGAGGAGGACACCTGTTTAAAACAGACGCTCAACCTCAACTTGTTTTTAAGGTCTCAAGCGCCGCTTTTGACGGCCTTTCAAACGAAAGCGCTGGGCTTTCTTGAGATGTACGAAAGTTGGTTGTCGCAAAGAGAACCAGACTTATGAACCGAATTTCTTGTAGTTGAACACCAATAATCCACCTGGGTTGGGCTGCTAACCGCGAACTAAAATCTCCGCAAAAAGTTCTGGAATGGCTAGCAGCAGCCACCTTCGCCAAGTCAAAACAGCAGGTTTGGCCAGACGTGTCCGCAGATAGCCGTTGCGCTCTAAGCAGCAAGGAACCCATTTCAACCGAATTCAAAAGATACAATTGAACATCCAACCACGTAATTACACAGCCAAAGCCACACATCAAACGTGTCTGGTCGTCCTTCGAACCTCGAATCAGAGTCGAGTCGCTCTCGGCTTCGCGCGCGACATTTTGAACCATTCGACAGTTCGATGTTGTCTCGTCACAAGCGAGTTACAAACATCTATTGGTATGTGAGAATGTATAAATGCTGAATTTACTCAGCATATTGATGGAAGGGGAATTAAGCTAGGGTTCTTTGCTATCAATTGATGACGCGCGAGCTTGCATCTCGGCTGAAATACGTGAGCCCTTCAAATAATCAGATGGGGTGACAAGAAAGCGAGGTGACTAGTCTGGAAGCTGCTCCCTCATAAAGCCCAGTACGATGTTGACATCTCCACATACTAGTGACAACACACTGGTTGTCATGCATCACTGCTATCCATACGGTACCTAGGGCCCTCAGATTTCATCCTTTCCATGCTGATCCAGTAGCCCTTAACCGTATCTCATACCCGGGCTGATTTATAAGTCAATACAATAATGATATTAGTGCAAATCTGCATTTTGTGCTTATTTTCTGTGGAAAAATACCTGACGACTCTGATTCTTCAGCCTGCCCAGAAATTTGACGTGTGATTGGAGATGGATGGAGGGGTACATCTAACCTAAACGTCATAACACCCCAGACTCTACGAGCTTCCAGGTCTCGAGACAGGTAATTAGGAAAGGATGAAGGACGTGAACGTGGGCTCGGAAGAATATAAGCTGGGGACGATGTATGGAAGAGCAGAGGCGCGCGACATACAGGAGAGACAGAATATGAAGGGAAGGGAGGGGGGGAGAGGGGAGGACAGAGAGGGGAGAACGGAAAAGGGGGTGCCTGCGAGGAGGGTTTGACGGAGAAAGGGGAACGGGGAGGGTTGACGTAAAGCGCGAGTCGAAGAGGGGAAGACGGAGGGGTAAACGGAGGGGGGAAGACGCGGGAACGAAGAGGAGTGGCGTAGACGGGGAGATGGAACAGGGGAGATGGAGAGGGGAAGAGAAAAGAACTAGGGAGGGACTCGAATGATGGAGAGAGGACGAAGGTGGAGGAGAGAAAGAAGATACATGAAGAGATGGAAAAAAGGGGGAAAGGAGGGTGTGGGTGGGCGAGGCGGGGCAGGCGACACCAGGGAAAGGAGGTTTCGGAGGAAGATAACGACAGGCGAGAAGATCGAAAGAAAGAAAATGTGGACTCTGATCTGTTTAAAAGAAAAGGTTCAAGTTGGTGCCAGTTGTCCTCTAGATGCCACTGTCACAATTTGTCGTCGAGTGATTCATCGCGTCGAACAGGGTTGGCCAATGAACGTAACAACTTAGGAAAAGCTACAGCAATGTTAAAGAAAAAGAGGTACTTCATTAGAAAAAATAGGAGAGCACATTTTGCAGCTTATTTTTCTCAAATTATCTATTTACGTCACCAGCTGGAGGCTGAGAAGCTCCTCCTCCGGAATGACGCGGATTTTACAGTCGGACTTCGGGTACGACGCACACATCAGCGCGTATCCCTGCTCCATGACGTCATCGCTCAGCATGCCTTCGGATTGGTCCACCTCACCCGAGATCAGCTTCGCGGGACACGTCATGCACACGCCGAGCTTGCAGTCGTGAGGGAGATCGAGGCCAGCTTCAATTGCAGCGGACAAGATGGTTTCATCCTCGGGAATCTCGAGGATATGTGTTTTACCCTGATGCTCCACCTCCACCTTATGTGCGTGCACAACGAACCTCCTCCTCCCGCCGTTTGAAGCGCTGAGAGCGTTGGACCGGATCGGCCCGCTGAGGACGCGTGGACAGGCGACGAAGTTGGATTTCAGAACAGTGGAGGAGCAGAGTCCCGCGACCGGAGTGACGGTCATGTGCAGCCGGCACGCAGCCATGGCGAACGACTATGGATTGCTTCACGGAACGAGAATGCGGGGACGGAGACCAATCCACTCAGACCGATTAGCTCCGCCTTGATGTTTCTGCGAGTGGGAGAAAAGAAGCTGAGTGAATTCAACGAAAGTGGAGGCGAAAGCAGACTCTAGCAGTAGGTCATAAGTCAGGACTCGAACGGCATCGCAACATTCTGGGATTGGGTAATCCATGGCAAGGTTCAAGGGGCTCCCAGGGGAGGGCCACGTCATCAGTGGAAAGCCCAGTGGTATAGCCACCGCTGGCAGGAACGCAATCCATTTTTTCGACGTGGCGCACTCGTGCCACCAATGGGAGGCCAAATGATTCCGCAAAAGCGCACCACCAAACCTGAGCTGATATACGCCGCCGCGACACTCCCACAGAACAGACTGATTGTGCCAATTGCATCACAAACCGTCACCTGTAACAGCTCAATCTGTCATCTTCACATGTAGATTGTGCGCATAATTTGATTCTCTGCCAATACTAAAAAGCGTAAAAAAAAGGTGCACCACAGCTGGGGTATACCACTTATAATGCGTTTGTTTACACAATGTACCACCACCCTTACGCAGTAACTCCCTTGGAAGCCAGAAATTCGGCCATCTGTGCCTGTCGCTTCTCGGCCAGTGCAGGGAAGAACTTCTTCCTGCCAGGTACAACCTCAAGTGTGCAACCAGCAGCCTCTAGCTTTTCCCTGGCAGCTTCGCTGAAAGAAGACGCCTTGATGGTAACCTTGGTGGAGATTTCGCCATCTCCCAAGATCTGATGGAAGGGGCACATGAGATAATGACCGTGTAAACACATGAATACAAGGCAGGGAAGAGTGGAAGAGGAGGAAAAAATTCCTCACCCAAATCTCCATTCTGAGATATAGTATTGGATACACACACCCATTCCACCATGGTCCCATCCTTCATACATTAATCCTCCATACTTGGGGCATAACCAGCATCGAACTCCTGAACGTTGGAAAAAAAAAAAGGTCTCGACCTCTGGTATGAGCCTGTGCTTCAATCTCAATCAGGCAGGGTCAAGATTTTATCCCTACTTTTTTTTTTTTTTTTTTTTCCAACAAAACTCCTCGCCCTCCTGCAGCCCCAGCTCTTCCACATCGCCCACAGTCAACATAAGCCAACAGGAGTCCACCCAGGTCAACGCACCTTGAGTGGCTGCCGGCAGTCGCGGCCAGAGGGGTTGAGAATCCCATCCTCAACAAGGCTCTCCAGAGACACCTCCTCGCCCTCCTCCAACCCCATCTCCAAATCCCCCACGTTCAGAAAAAGTCAAACCAAGTCAACGCAGGTCAACGCAAGTCAACACACCTTGAGAGGCAGCCGGCGGTCGCGGCCAGAGGGGTTGAGAATCCCATCCTCAATAAGGCTCTCCAGAGACACCTCCTCGCCCTCCTCCAGCCCCATCTCCTCCAAATCCCCCACGTTCAGCGTCACATACTTGGGCAGTCCCGCGCCCATCCCCCCCGCAATGCCCTTCAGCTTCGGCAGCCGCCGGTACAGCGGCATCTGCCCGCCTTCGAACCCGTGCCTCACGCCCGGCCCGGACCTGGACTTCTGCCCGCGCATGCCGAACCCGCAGCTCGCGCCCTGGCCTGCCGCGTGCCCGCGCCCCTTGCGCTTCTCCTGGCGCCGGGATCCCGGCTGGGGAGCCAGGTTGTTCAGGCGGAACCGCTCTGCGGGTGGTGAAGGAGTAGGGTAAGGGGCGGGGTGGAGGGGAGGGGGAGGGGGGAGGGGGAGGAGGGAGGGACGGGGAAGGGGTGGGTAGATAAAAAGTGGTAATGGGGGTGAGAGGGGAAAGAGCAGGAGGGGCGCTGGAGGGGAAAGAAGGGGGCGGGATGGGTGTGAGCAGGAAAGGATAGTGATGAGAGGATAAGAGAAGCGGAGACCAGAAGGAAAGATGAGAGGATGAGAGAGAATGAGTGGGAGTGAAAGTGAAAGATATCACAAAAAGGACGGGATGGTACGGGCGGCAGTGCGGCACCAAACACAAACTGCGAGTGGCATCAGAAAGTTATTTTCTCTTTCAGTGAGAGCGAGGCTCTCTAAAGAAGTACGAATACAAACAGTAACAAACGCATCACGCGCCACTGGGAGTGCCAGATATAATCACACGACTTTCTACGCAAACAAACCAGGAAATGACGCTGACTTCATCAGAAAGGGAACATAAAAACCACCGACACAAACACTAAATTCGAGTGAAAAATGACCAACGAGAGAAACAGGGGAGCGAGATTACGGGAGGCACATCCGAGCCGGGACGACGAGAGGCGACACAACCGAGACACGAAAGAACCAGGGAAGCGAGACGACGAGAGGAAGATCGGACGGCTCTCAGTGAAATGCGACAGTAAATCGTCATGCTGAAAGTCAGGGCGTTGGGACTATGTTTGACACCCTAGAGCCGGTGACTGGAAAAAGGTACGGACATAAACGCTGGTAATTTTCAAGGGGAAACAAGGATGTTGAACGAGGAAAAAGAGGGGAAGCCTGCTGGCGGTGGAATGAGACGAAAAGGGCGAACGGAACGAGAGAGGAAGGGGATGAGGCGAGAAAGACGAACGCACCACACGGCACGAGCAAAACCGAGGGAGGAGGTACAAGTGCCTGTACGCTTTGTTCAGGACATCAGAATCAAGAGACTCGAGAGAATGGGGAGAATGGAGAGAATTGGGAGAATCGACAAGTCGGAATAACGAGGGGAGCGAGAGACCACAGGAGGTGGATCGGGCGGCTTTCAGTGAAATGCGACAGTAAATCGTCATGCTGAACGTCAGGGCGTTGGGACTATTTTTGACATCATCAAGCCGCCACCTGCCACCACATTCTCGTCTCGACGCCGATATAACATCGCGTAGGACGTGACAGCGAGGCACCAGCTGTTCCACTCAAATCGTTACCACGCCAATGATCTAATCCCTTCAGGCGCCTCTAAACCCTCCTCGACACTATTCTCGACTTTTGAGGCGCCTCAAAAGTCCACTCAGATCGTTACCACGCCAATGATCTAATCCCTTCAGGCGCCTCTAAACCCTCCTCGACACCATTCTCGATGCAGCTAAATAACCCAGATTTCAAGCTACCATCTGAGAACTGAGGAGCGAGTGGGGAATCAGCAGCTCTAGGCAACATTGCTATAGAAGCTTTCAGGAGAAACTGCCATTTGCTGCCATACAGTGTTACCGTACTCTCGAAAACACAACTGCGTCGAACTTTCGACGCTGGCTACCGGCATCCCTCAGACGGGCTGAGTCATCACGGACGGCTCCGTCAACAGCGCCGTCAACGGTTCCGTCAACGAGTCCGTCAACTAAGCTGAACTGACTTTACCCACGTGCCTGCTCTACCGCAACAGAGCTACATAATAGCAGCCGCTGATTTAATGCAGCTGCTCCTTCTACATAATGACCAAGCGGCTTTCATGCTTGCGAAGCTCTTCTTGAAGGCTCTCATTAAGGGACCTCCTACATTATCCGTTTCCCCACATAACCTGCTCTTTCTACCACAGGTCCTCTGCCTATAACAGCCGCTCACCTCACCTTGCGTGGCGGCGTCGGCGGCGGCGGCGGAAGCCTGCGCGCGCACCGCGACGGCGGAGGGAGTCGCCGTGGCAGCAACTCGGCGGGAGGAGGCGAGAGCCGTCCCGCGGAAAGAGACGGAGGCAGACGAAGAGAGGGCCTGGAGGAGACGGAAGACAGACAGATCGAGAATAAGTAACGGCGCAAGACAGAGACTACGAGAGAAAGAGACTTATTTTCTCACGGGGAACTAGCCGTAGCGGAAACAAACGTGTCGATTCTCAACAACACATCTTGCAAACAAACGAGTGGGAAACGAGCCGGCGTGTGCTGGTGCGTCAATATCAAAGCCTCTAAGAAGCTCACATTCTGAGGTCTCGACGCTGCGAGCGAGAGGCTGCTCATCTGCGCTTGCGGAGGCGCTAGGAGCGACGCCATGGCTGGCCCAGAACACAGCTACCTTGAATCGCGGAGAAATAATACAAGAGCACCAAGGAGTAAGGAAAATAGGTTCCTTGAAAACCCTAGCGAGGGGGACGGTGGATGTTGAGAACTTGGAACATGAAGCAGGAGAGAGAGAGCCTCTGCTGGCGAAATCAATAGTGTGATGTCCCTGCTTGCGAGTTGAAGCGAACGATGAACGAAACAAATGAAGTTTAACGACAAACTGCTTGCGACGGAGTTTCTGGAGCTGCTTTCCAACAGAAACTGCCCTGTCACCACCTTGGATGTTGATGTCGCTGTTTGAAGACGTGGCGGCCCAGGCCTTACTGGATGACGCTGACGTGGTGAGAGACGTGAGGTTGGTTTGTCACGAGGTGAAAACGATCGATTCCCAAGGGTTCAGGGGTTTCAGGTTCGGATTCGTTAGGGCAACCTACTCGCGTATCAAAGCCTACGAAATAGGTACAGCCGGAGAGGTTCTGTACAATATCGAAGTCTGCCGAGTTTTGTACAGTAGTGAGTACGAAGGTTCTTCAGCTCATTGTGTCGCATCAGACGACCACGCAAATGATCGTGCTGGATTACTCGAGCCTTCTATAATAATTTTCTTCAGAGATGGTGGATAACTGATCCAGAGCGATCAGTACTGGCCCCAGTTCGGCAGGCATTCTCGCCATTATCGCCATTATGGGCATTTTTAACGGGCCCCCAAAAAATGGCCTCTTGAAACTGATGCGAAAGCAGACTGCAGCTACAGTGAAACCTCGGAAAAATGAGCCCGTGTGTTCGGTTGGCATTAAATGGGCCAATATTAATGGCACCAGCCGAAAACGACACTTCGCAGAAGCCCGTTTGCACCTGCGCTGATGGAGCGCAGAATCGCTGTATGGGCAGCCCGGGCAGCCCTGCAAACCAGCTGGAAACGTCTAAAAAAATGGGTTCAGCCCGTCGATGGGTTCAGCCCGTCGATGCGTTAGTGACGGTGTGTTGGTGATGTGCGATTTTCCAGCGGGCACGAAGACGGATGAGAAAGACCGGGAAACGATTTTTTCAGGGCAAGAAGTAATTGCCCCGAATCAGTGATCCGCCGCATGGTGCGGGACCTCGAGGCCGCATGATACGGCGGATGAGATAATGGCCAGTTTGCCAGAGAAATAAGGTTCGAGGAAGGTTCCTCTGGTGGAAATTGTCAGCGTTAAAAGGGGTGTTCGGCTGGCATTCCATTATTGTCTGGCTCGGTGCTGATCCGCTTATATCGAGCCTAGATAACCTTCCAAGCGCTTATCAAAGAAGGTTCCAGGGTGGTCGGTTTACTATAGTCCATACGGGGAAACCGTTTTTTTAATGCCTGCCGAACTGGGCCCTGATCTGACCATCATGAGATGATGACGCCGGATTCTGCTGGATTACTTCAGCAAGACACATGCAGGAAGAGGGAGGCTCTTACCATGCCACTGTCTGTCTCGCTGTCGCATCAGCGTCAGAAAAGTCACAGCAATTCTCATCCTCTCTCAGACAACGGCCATCTCCTCCTGACCAACGGGCAAGCAGGGCCATGGAAGTGTACAAGGTGAACAACAGGGTCAACGCGGTCAACATGGTCAACAGTCAACGGGTTCAGCAGGTTCAACAAGGACAACCAGGTCAACCAGGTCAACAGGGTCAAGAACAGGTCCAGGAAGCAGCCCAAATTGAACCCATGAGGAAAGATCAATTTCAACCACCTCTAGTTAATAATTCCCACCAAGAACCTGCTCTCATCCCCGGCTCATCCGTCACGTCTCAGGCAGCTGTCAGCGGTTTCAGAACCCGTCACGCATGCCTGCCTGGCCAATCATGGTGCGTGGCGCCTCGACCCCGTGCCGTGCCTGCTTCCTCTGGATGGCGCCATCGGCCAGTCGCTGGGGCGGCTGACAGTGTGACGTTGCATGGACCGCGGATAGGTCCACTACGTCATCTAATGGTGGTGGTTTGAAGAGTGCTGAGAACGTCAGCATCCACGTCAGGTGGTGAACACGTGGCATGGGGAGAAGCTGATAAGGTGGTGCTGCAGGGGCTGCCAACAGGGGATTGGCGGGTGAGGCAAGAGGTGAAGTATCGGTGGTTACCACATAGGAAGTGTGGGCGGTGGGAGGAGGTGGGAAGCGGGGAGATAGTGGGGTTGCGTATGGGAGGAGGATGCTTATAGTGGAAGCCCATTGCGACCGGCTGAAATCGCCTCTTAGGAAGCGGCAAAACCCGATGAAACTACCCTTTCATTGGGGTGTTTTTATTGGTCAGAATGCTGCGGCGAAGCAACTTTTGGAGGGAATTGGAGGGGTATTTCTGGATGTAGACCTGATGACGGTGCTGAGACTTGATGGGCATCTGGAGCCCCCTATGGATTGCCTGCACTACTGCCTGCCTGGACCGCCAGATGAATGGGTGAGACTGCTGTATCAAATGCTGAAGGACCTGGTTTGACGTGGTCTGGTGCTTGATTGGTTCACACGCAACCAGTGACAGAGAAAGAGGCCGACAAAGATCGAGAGGAGGAGCAGCAGAAGATAAGGGTGAGACGAGGTTGAGGGGGGGGGAAGAGTCCAAGAAGGGAAAGGGGATGGTTGCTAGCCAAGGGAAAGTGAGGGGCAGGGAAATGAGAAAGCAAGGAAGGAACGATGCATCGAGGAGCAGCTGTGTGGAGAGCAGGACGATAGAGCTAAGCTAGAGGAACTAAGTACGTAGCAGGTTCAGGAGAAGGGTGAATCTATTGAAAGTATAGAATCTATTGAATGTACCGCAACAGGACATATTTGAAGGCATCAGCAATTATATACCTTGCCTCAAATATGGTACTGTAAGTCAAAGATTTGTTTGTACTAGTTATATCAAGGTTATGACTACTGTAGAGCCCTTGGAGGGCTGTAGTCAAAACCCCATGCACCCTAGGGAACCACGAACCTCGGAATTCGCTCCTCTTCACTTCCTGACATCCAATGTCAGCGTTTCCTCCCTTACCACGTCAGCGTCATCCAGACAAGCTTCGGCCGCCACGTAGTCAAACCCAGAACACCGATACCCAAAATGGTGACACGTACGTACCTGTCGCAGACCAGCAAATCCTCAAGAATGGCGAAGAATTTCGTCCCTGGTTTTCACCCTTCGCGCAAACTTTAGGGTGCTCGTTCACAGTTCGCTTAGTTTCGCAGGGGAAGTTCGTCAGACGCTGGGAATTCATCTTCCCAGCTTGTCGGGCCTCAACTATCCCTGCCCTCCCCACTCCCTAGGGTTTCCGTGTTCCTACTATCCTAACGTACTTCCTTGGTCTTAGAGTAAGAATTTTCCCGTGATTTGAGGTAGCTGGTGGCTGTGATCTCGGCCAGCCATGGCGTCGCTTCTAGCGCCTCCGAAAGCGCAGATGAGCAGCATTTCACTCGCTGCGTCGACGTCTCAGAATGTGAGCTTCTAGATGCTTCCGTAGCAATTATCCCCATACACCATCACACCCTTGTTTCACCCTTGTTTGTTTTGAGAATCTCCTCCTTTAATTCGAGTTTATTGGCTCTAGAAAATAGATTCACCCTTTTAATAGCTTCTCACCGCTTCCTCTCGCTGCATCCCTCTCTCTCGGTCACTCATTATCGCCCTCACTGCCTTCCTTCTCCTTCAGGCGCTCTCTTCGTCCGCCTCCGTCTCTTTCCGCGGGGCAGCCATCTCCGCTCCCCGCCGAATTTCCGCCGCGGGGACTGCATCCGCCGCCGTTGCGGTGCCCGCGCAGGCTTCTGCCGCTTCCTCTGCCGAGGCCATCGACGGCGCCGCTCAAGGTGAGGTGAGCGGCTGTGATAGCATTTAATTCATTGAATTTCCTTGCATGTTTGACCGTTGGATGAAAGCCGCTTAAGATGAGGCGAACGGCTGTGCTAGCACCTGATCCGTTGATTTCTTGCACCCCTTGTTTTCTTTCTTCCACCCCTCTTCCAGCCATTTTCTACCCCTTCCCCCTCGACCTCCCCACCACGACCCTCCCCCCAACATCCCCTCCCTCCAAATTCCCGCAGGGGACGCCAGGGGAGGTGCAGGAGGGGGTGCAGCGGGCACTGGCGGCAGTGAAGCACGCGCCAGCAGGCACGCCGCTGTCGCTGCTGCAGCTGGATCTACCTCTTTTACAGTTCTTTTCTCTTCCCCGCCTTCCCCCCTTTTTTCTCGCCCCAATTCCGCCGCTCCCCTCCCGCCCCTGGCCCTTCTCCCCCGCTTTCACCCCCCGCCCCTCCCCCGACACCTGTTCCGCTCGACGCCCGCAGGGGACGCCAGGGGAGGTGCAGGAGGGGGTGCAGCGGGCACTGGCGGCAGTGAAGCACGCGCCAGCAGGCACGCCGCTGTCGCTGCTGCAGCGACAGCTGGCGTCGGTGCTTACGCCGTTCGCGGATAGACTCGACTCGCGCGCTCTGAGCAGCATCATGAAGCAAGTGAGTGAGTGAGGGGGTGAATAACATGTGAGCTGTGAATGGATTTGGGGGGGGTTCGCCAGCAGGCACGCCGCTGTCGCTGCTGCAGCGGCAGCTGGCGTCCGTGCTCACGCTGTTTGCGGATTGACTCGACTCGCGCGCGCTGAACAGCATCATGAAGCAAGTGAATGAGTCCGATGTGAAGGTCACTTGTTAAGCTGGTCGGTCCGGGATTGCCTTCGGAAGGAACTTGCCAGCAGGCACGCCGCTCTCGCTGCTGCAGCAGCAGCTGGCGTCCGAGCTCACGACGTTTGCGGATTGACTCGACTCGCGCGCTCTGAACAGCATTTTGAAGCAAGTGAGTGAGTGAGTGAGTGAGAGGCATCTCTGTGTATGGTCACTCGCGAGGCTTGGCAGGGATTTCCTTAGGGATTCGCCAGCAGGCACGCCGCTGTCGCTGCTGCAGCAGCATCATGAAGCAAGTGTGTGTGTGTGTGTGTGTGTGAGAGAGAGAGAGAGAGAGAGAGAGAGAGAGAGAGAGAGAGAGAGAGAGAGAGTATGTGTGTTTGTGTGCGTGTGTGTGTGTGTGAGTGTATGTGTGTTTGTGTGCGAGTGTGTGTGTGAGTGTATGTGTGTTTGTGTGCGTGTGTGTGTGTGAGTGTATGTGTGTGTGTGAGTGTATGTGTGTGTGTGATGAGAGGGTCATTCGCAGGCTGGGCTGGCCCCTAGGGACTGGAATTGCCTGAGGGCTGGGTTTCCCTTCGGGAGTCTTTTGAGGCGCCTCAAAAGCTGGCCCCTAGGGACTGGAATTGCCTCAGGACTGAATTTCCCTCAGGGAGTCTCCTCTCCTCTCAGAGTCAGGCTCCATGCCGCAGCAGTAGCAGCTGGCTTGGTGACTTGTGAGTCGACTCAAAAGCCACTTCGCAGGCTGGGCTGGCCCCTAGGGACTGGATTTGCTTCAAGACTGGGTTTCCCTCCGGGAGTCTCCTCTCAGAGTCAGGCTCCGTGCCGCAGCAGTAGCAGCTGGCTTGTTGACTGCATGTTTGTTTGCTCAAGCATGCGTACCGCCTGGTCTTGGATTGGATTGGTTTGGATCGGATTGGATTGGATTGGATCGGATGGGATTGGATTGGATCGGATTGGATTGGATTGGATCGGATTTTCTTTGGGATTCTCCTCTCAGACTCCGTGCTCTAGCTGCAAGAATCTGGGAAGAACGACCTCATGCACCCACCCACCTCCCCTTTCCAGTAGATGTTAAGCCAGCACGAATCTGGGTTGCAGAACAGATTGAGCATCTTTCTCTCTCCTCTTTTCCCTCTCCCCCTCCTCCTCCTCCCCCTTCTTCGATCACGCATCTGCCAGCAAGAGGCGGACTGGCGTGTCGTGCTGGCGCTCTACGATTGGATGGCGGGGCAGGGCATTCCGCGCAGCATCCACGTGTACACGGTGGTGCTCTCGTGCCTGGGCCGGGCCGCGCAGTGGAATCACCTTCAATCCGTTTTGGACGACATGGCGAGACTTGGTGAGAGAGAGGGAGAACCGTGTAGCCTGCGAGCAGCAGGGGGCCGCAGCACCCAGCAGAGAGAACTGTACGCGGTGGTGCTCTCGTCTCGTGCCTGGGCCGGGCCGCGCAGTGGAACCACCTGCAATCTGTTCTGGACGATATGGCGAGACTAGGTGAGAGAGAGAGCTCTGTGTGTGTGTAGCGTGAGAGCAGCAGTGCATGGGAAGGCTGCGCTCTCGTGCCTGGGGCGTGCGGCATAGTGGAACCACCTGCGACCTGTACTGGACAATATGTCGCGACTAGGTACGTAGGGAGGGAGTATCAGGGCGGTTGCGGGAGGGAGGTTGGTGAGAGGGTGACAGAGGTCGTTTTTGAGGCGCCTCTAAAACGACCTCAATGCAGGTCGGTGAGACGGTGACAGAGGCGTAGGCTGGGGCTTGGAGCGGCACAGTGGAGTGGAGCCACCTGCAATCCGTTTTGTACTCGCAGGCCCTCCCGAGAGTGAGTGAAGTGTACTTGCCATCCCCACTTCACTCTGCTTAGCCTGTCCCGTCCCTCCCTGCAGGCGTCCCCATGGACGAGTACGTGTACACCACGGTCATAGTCGCCTCCTCCACTGCCGAACTTAACTGTTCCCCACCTTCCTCCGCCTCTCTCCCTGCTCTCCCTCCTTCCCTGCTCTCTTTCCTCCCCCCTCACCTACCTCCCACAGGGGTGCCCATGGACGAGTACGTGTACACCACGGTCGTAGTCGCCTCCTCCACTGCTGGTTGCAACCTCTCCCCTCTCCCTGCTTTCCCACTCCCACCAATACCACCCTCCCACAGGGGTGCCCATGGACGAGTACGTGTACAACACGCTCATAGTCGCATATTCCAATGCGGGCCGATTCAACGACGCTTTGGGGTGGTTCGAGCGTATGGAGAAGGCCGGGTGCATGCCCAACCAGGTGAGGACGAGCGAAAAAGGCTTCCAGGGGAATGTTTTTTGTACCTCTTCCTGTCCTTACCGTCGCCCCCTCTCCCACGTGGTTCAAGCGCATATAAAAGGCAGGGTGCATGCCCAACCAAGTGAGGACGAGATAAAAAGAAGGTTCCCTGTTTTTTTCTGAAACGTTGCTTCTGTTGCCCCCACACTCCCCTTGCCCCTCTTGTCTTGTTTCCCACCTCCTTTCGCAGTTCTTATCGCTCCTCCTTTCCCCATCCCTCTACCCCATCCCTTTTCCCCATCCCTCTACCCGATCCCTTTTCCCCATCCCTCTACCCGATCCCTTTTCCCCATCCCTCTACCCGATCCCTTGTCCCCATCAATAGTCTGCACCCCTTCTTTCGCACCTCCATTCCTTGTTCTCTTCCCTCTCTCTCTCTCTCTCTCGCTCCCCCTCTTTTCCCGTCTCACCCCCTCTCCCTCCTTCAACCCCTCCTTCAACCCCTCCTTCAACCCCTCCTTCAACCCCTCCTTCAACCCCTCCTTCAACCCCTCCTTCAACCCCTCCTTCAACCCCTCCTTCAACCCCTCCTTCAACCCCTCCTTCAACCCCCTCTCCCTTCCCCCCTCATTCATTTACCAGGTTGTCTACACGACAGTGATGAAGCTGTTTGCGTGGGCGGGCAGGACGGATGGTGTGCCACGCACTCCTGAAAACAGCTTCATCACTGTCGTGTAGGCAACTACACTGAATGTGTGCCTGAAACTAGCAGCCTCCTTTGTTCACTTCCCTCGCTCTGTTCCCCCTCCACTCATTCGTTCACCAGGTTATCTACACAACTGTGATGAAGCTGTTTGCACGGGCGGGAAGGACAGATGGCGTGGCACGCATTGCCGCCCTGCTCAGGGAGGAGAGCAGCAGGGAGGACGGCCTTTTTCGGCTGGATTCTAAAACGATATGCGCGCTGATCGCTGCATACAACAGCATGGGGGATCTGAACTCGGCGCAGGAGGTATGTTTTGGCTGGATTCCCAGGCCAAGACCGCATGCGTGCTGATGGCGTATGGCTGATAGTTGATGGCTGATCGCTGCATACAACAGCATGGGGGATCTGAAGTCGGCGCAGGAGGCATGGCGTTTGAGAGGATCACAGTGGTGTTTTCTCCTCTTGTATGGTTTCCTCTTCCTCTGATCGCTGATCGCTGCGTTCAACAGCATGGGGGATCTGAACTCGGCCCAGGAGGTATGGGAGAAAGGGTTGTTCCCCGGCAAAGACCATATGCTTGCTGATAACTGGTGGTTGATGTTTGCTGGCTGATAGCTGTGTACGACAGCATGGGGGATCTGAACTCGGCCCAGGAGGTATGTTGGGAAGTCAGCTTGATGGCTTATGGCTAATGCGCCTGCAAAATGGTATACATGTCGTGTAAGCCACTTTGTAGGTGCATTACACAAATGCACAGCAACGCGCATGCATGCTACATCGCTGATTGCTGATCGCCGATAGCTTTCACCTTATTATTCACAGGTGGTTGAGGCGGCGCGAGCAGGCATGCCCCCGGGCGAGTGGGACATGGTGGTTTGGAGCGCCATGGTGGCCGCGTATGGGCTGCGGTGCAGTCACCCCCCTCCACCGCACAGAACCCATTTTGAAGTCCTCGTCTGCTGTGTTCCTCTCCCCTCCTCCCTAGGTTTTTGAGGCAGCAGGGGCAGGCACACCCCCAGGCAAGTGGGACGTGGTGGTGTGGAACGCCATGGTGGCCGCGTATGGGCTGCAGTGCAGCAACGGCCCTCCACCGCACAGAACCCATCCACAATCCCACAATCCCCCTCTGCTGCATGCCTGTCCCTCCCTCCTTCCTACAGGTGTTTGAGGCAGCACGAGCAAGCACACCCCCAGGCGAGTGGGATGTGGTGGTATGGAATGCCATGGTGGCCGCGTATGGGCGGGCGGGCAAGGTGAGGCAAGCAGAGGAGCTGCTGCTGCAGATGGAAGCACAGGCGGATGGGGGAAATGGAGCGAATGGGAGGGATGGGGGCGTGGACGCAGAGGGTGATGGGGCTGATAGCGCGGATTGGGGCAGCGTAGAGGCGGATTGGGGGAGTGTTGAGGCAGATGGGGGGAGCAGCATGGGAGAGCAAGGCGCAGCCGTTTCAGTGGGCAGGGCCCAAGAGGGCTCTGGGTCGGATCTTCCGTCGACTCAAGAAGTGGTCAGGGTGCAAGGGGACGTTGAGGCTTCTGTGAAGCAGCATCTTGGCAGAAGATTTGCTGCTTCTGTTGGCAGGGCAACAGAGGCAGAGGATCCGGCTGTGGAGGCGCCTCAAAAGGCGTCTGGAAAGGATATGGGTCGGATGACAGAGAGAGAGGATGTGCTGTTGGAGATGGGTGCGGAGGGGTTTGAAAGGGTGCTGCAAGGGCGAGCGACTGACGGTGCTGACAGTGCTGACAGCCCTGATGGTGCTGGTGTTGCTGTAGAAGCTGCATCAGCAGCAGCTGATGTTGCTGCATCAGCAGCTGTGGCAGCAGGACCTGTAGCAGCAGACACAGCTGTAGTAGCAGAGACATCTGTACCAGACGCCTTAGATGGTTCTTTCTGGACTAACCCTAAGCTACAGGGAACTCAGCCTCACCCATCCCCGCTCCTCCAACCTCCCCTTTCCTACTCCGAACCAGCCTCGATGGGCTCCGAGCCTTTGCCAGAGGTTCGGAGCGAGGGTCGGGGTGAGCTTTGGAGCGAGGCTCGGGAGGAGCTTGTGGCATCGACAGCTGTGGCTGTATCCCCGAGGGCAAGGCTGGAGAGGCAAGGTCTCAGGGAGAATGGCAGTGAGAGTCAATATTCCGGTGGTGACAAAGACAGTTCTGGTGTGGGTAACTGGGATAGTGGCAGTAGTGCGGTAGCTGGTGGTGGTGTTAGTGGTAGTGGTGATGGTGGTGATGGGGGGTTCGTGGCTGCAGGTGTCGATAGTGGTGGAACGGAAAATTCTGGGCGTAGACCCTCGGTTTCACCTCCTTCTCCTCCTCCTCCTCCCCCTCTTGTTGCAACGGTTTTGAGAAAGCCCACACCACTGCCTACCTCTGCTAGCAGTAGCATCAGCAGCCCTACCAGCAGCAAGAACGACAGCAGTAGCAGTAGTACAGTCGATGACCGTATAAGCAGCAGCAGGAGCAGGAGCAGCAGCAGGAGCAGGAGCAGCAGCAGTGGCGGCTGCGGCAGCAGTGGTGGGTTGGAGGCAGCAGAGGAGGGCGGGCTTGTGAGCGGTAGCAGCAGCTCAGGCGAATCTTCAGGTGGATTTTCAGGCGATTTAGCAGCAGGAGGAGCAGGAGGAATCCAGGAGGATGGCAGGGACGAGGAGGAGGAAGGGGAGGAGATCGACAGAGAGGTGGAAAGGAGGGAGATGCAACGGCGGGAGGGAAGGGAGAGGAGAGGAGGAAAGTCGAGCAGGGGATATTCTGGTAGCACTGGCAGGGCTAGTTGGGGGAATGACAGAGAGGAGGCAAGACGAGGGAGGGGGGAAGGTGGTGCGAGGAGAGGAAGGGAAACGATGGGAGAAGGCGGAGGAAGTAGTGGCGGATTTGAAGGAGGGGGTCGGGAGCTGTCCCCCCCTCGGTTTGGGCCGACACTGAATGCGTACAACTCGCTGCTGAATGCGTACGCCAAGGCGGGGGATGTGGACAAGGCAGAGAAGACATTCAAGGTAGGCTTGAGATTACGTTGAGGCAAGGTTGAGGCAAGGGCAATCGCCGCCACTCTCAAGGTAGGCTTGAAACAAGGTTTGCGGAATGGGAGAGGGTGGAGGGAAGCAGCAGAGAGTGGAGAGTGGGGTGCCGAAAGCGTATGTTTTTTGAGAATTCTCAAAAAACACTGTGGAACGCGTTTGCCAAGAGCATGAAGACTTGTTTCGAGACGTCTCATGCTGCGAATGGACGTTCCTCTGGACGTGCCTCTCCACGTGTACTTGTGCTGTTCTTTTGAGTGGCCTGCTCAGCCCACTGTCACCATCAACAACCCCTTGTCCTGCTCATCTTCCCCCACCCACTCTGTATCTGCTTTCCCCACCCAACCCCTCCGCTCACAGCGGCTCATGGCACGGGGATTCTACCCGTCAACAGTCACCTTCAACACACTTTTCTCGCTCTATGCCTCGCTTCCCTCCTCCTCCTCCTCGCTTTCTGCTGCCCGCCGCCTGCACGCCCTCATGCTGCAAATGGACGTCCCTCTCGATGTTTACTCGTGCTGCCCTCTCATTGGCCTGCTCAGCCGCTCCGGGCAGGTTGAAGAAGCGGTCGGGCTGTTTGAAAGAATGAAGGCGCAGGGCGTGCAGGTGCGTGTGTGGGGGTGTGATTTTGTGGGTGTTGGTGAGTGAATGCAAGGGTGTGTGTGGGTGGGTGTGTATGTAACAGTGGGGAGGTGGGTGTGGGTGGGTGTGTATGTGCGTGCATATAGAGGCATGCGTTGGTGCATGCGTCTGTGTGTTCCCGTCCGTGTCCCTTCCCTGTACACTCAACCCCACCGCAAGCTGAAGTTCCACGTATGATGAGACGAAGTAGTAAGTTGTTTGAGTCCTCTACCTGTTCGATCTAAACCCACGGCAGATTCCGAGGCGCAACCAGCCAGCCAAAGCTCCGTCTTTGATCCCTTTCCCCACCCATCTCCTCCTCTCCCGCCCTTCTCTTGACACACCCCCTCCGTCCCCTCCGCCACTATTAGCTGGACTCACACGTCTACAACAGTGCTATGATCGCCGTGGTCGCCCGGCACGGCAAGCTGGGGTTTCAAAGTGTTTCATTTTAGAATTCCCAAAAGTAACACCAATATAGTTTTCAGCGCAATGATTGCCGTGTTCGGCCGTCATGGCAAGTTGCAGTTTCAAAGTGCAACCAACCGAAGCCTTATCTAACCCTCCCTTTCTCCCAACGACCCCCACCAGCCGGACTTGCACGTCTTCAGTGCAATGATCGTTTTTGAGGCACCTCAAAAACGATCCCAACGACCCCCACCAGCCGGACTTGCACGTCTTCAGTGCAATGATCGCCATGTTTGCCAGCCACGGCAAGTTTAAGGCTCCTTAGCCCAACCAACCATCCTCTCCCCTCTCCCCCTCCTCTCCCCCCCCCCCCCCCCCCACCAGCCGGACTCGCACGTGTTCAGTGCAATGATCGCAATGTTTGCCCGCCACGGCAAGCTCATGTTCCAAGACACAACCAACCAAGCCTCCCTTTTTCCCCTTCCCTCTCTCCCCCTTCTCCTTCCTCCCCCCCCCCCCCCCCCACCAGCCGGACTCGCACGTGTTCTGCGCAATGATCGCCATGTTCGCCCGCCACAGCAAGTTTGAGGCTCCTTAGCCCAACCAACCATCCTCTCCCCTCTCCCCCTCCTCCCCCCCCCACCAGCCGGACTCGCATGTCTTCAGTGCAATGATCGCCATGTTCGCCCGCCACGGCAAGCTGGAAATCCAAGGTGCAACCAGCCAAAGTCCCCCCCTCTTCCCGCCCTTCCCCCTCCTCCCCCCCGCCCCACCAGCCGGACTCGCATGTGTTCAGTGCAATGATCGCCATGTTCGCCCGCCACGGCAAGTTAGAAGCTGCGCTGAGAACCTTCCAGGAGATGAAGGCGGCGGGGTGCGCAGTGGACATGCCCGTGCTGACGTCCATGATCGGCGTGTACCACCGTTTAGGGCTATTGGAAGAGGCGTCAGCAGCTGCAATGGATGCGATTGTGAGTGTTTTCGGTGGGAATAAAGGCTTCTTTGGGTACAGAGAAGACACTATTGAGAATTCTCAAAAGTGCTTCTTTGGGTACAGAGAAGACACTATTGAGAATTCTCAAAAGTGCTTCTTTGGGTACAGAGAAGACATGAAATGCAGGTTTGCAGTGCATATGCCAGTGCTGACGTCCATGATCGGCGCGTACCACCAACTGGGGCTTCTAGAGGAGGCGTCTGCAGCAGCAATGGATGCGATTGTGAGTGGTTCTGAGTGGTGCCTCCTGTGCCTTGGAGTGCTGAACCTTGAGGTGTTGAGCCTGTGCCTGCCTAGCGGTGCGCAGTGCACATGCCAGTGTTGACGTCCATGATCGGCGTCTACCACCGCTTGGGGCTGCTGGAAGAGGCGTCTGCCGCAGCAATGGACGCCATTGTGAGTGGCTCTGAGTGATGCCTTGGTTTGGAGTGCCAAACCTTGAGGTGCTGAGCTTGTGCCTGCCTCGGGGTACGCAGTGGACATGCCAGTGCTGACTGGGAAGTGCATGATCGGCATGCAAGATTCGCCTGAGCTGCCGGGGCTGACCGTGACATCCCTTGTGAGAATTCTCAACCGTGACATCCCATGATGGCCACGCACCACCTCCACCTTCCCTGCCCTCCCTTCCATCCCACCCCAGACTCTGGGCAGCGGCCATCTAGTAGACCCTGTGCTTGCCAGCGCCATCATCTCCCTCTTCTCATCCGCATCTCTTCCTCTTACTTCCCATCATCTCCCTCTTCTCATCCGCATCTCTTCCTCTTACTTCCCATCATCTCCCTCTTCTCATCCGCATCTCTTCCTCTTACTTCCCATCATCTCTGTGTAATCCTCTTCGCTCTCTCTCCGATCCCTCCCCGCAGACCCAGGGCAGCGGCCACCTAGACTCTGTGATTGCCAGCGCCAACATTTTTTGAAATCCTCTTCGTTCTCTCTCCCCCCTGCCCCCACCAGACTCAGGGCAGCGGGCATTTAGACCCTGTAATTGCCAGCGCCATCATATCTCTCTTCTCATTGTCTGTCTCCCTTTCATTCCCCACTTCCCCATTCTCCTCCGTATGTGTCTCCTCCGTATGTGTCTCCTCCGTATGTGTCTCCTCCGTATGTGTCTCCTCCGTATGTGTCTCCTCCGTATGTGTCTCCTCCGTATGTGTCTCCTCCGTATGTGTCTCCTCCGTATGTGTCTCCTCCGTATGTGTCTCCTCCGTATGTGTCTCCTCCGTATGTGTCTCCTCCGTATGTGTCTCCTCCGTATGTGTCTCCTCCGTATGTGTCTCCTCCGTATGTGTCTCCTCCGTATGTGTCTCCTCCGTATGTGTCTCCTCCGTATGTGTCTCCTCCGTATGTGTCTCCTCCGTATGTGTCTCCTCCGTATGTGTCTCCTCCGTATGTGTCTCCTCCGTATGTGTCTCCTCCGTATGTGTCTCCTCCGTATGTGTCTCCTCCGTATGTGTCTCCTCCGTATGTGTCTCCTCCGTATGTGTCTCCTCCGTATGTGTCTCCTCCGTATGTGTCTCCTCCGTATGTGTCTCCTCCGTATGTGTCTCCTCCGTATGTGTCTCCTCCGTATGTGTCTCCTCCGTATGTGTCTCCTCCGTATGTGTCTCCTCCGTATGTGTCTCCTCCGTATGTGTCTCCTCCGTATGTGTCTCCTCCGTATGTGTCTCCTCCGTATGTGTCTCCTCCGTATGTGTCTCCTCCGTATGTGTCTCCTCCGTATGTGTCTCCTCCGCATGTGTCTCCTCCGCATGCGTCTCCTCCGTATGCGTCTCCTCCGTATGCGTCTCCTCCGCATGCGTCTCCTCCGCATGCCTCTCCTCCGCATGCGTCTCCTCCGCATGCGTCTCCTCCGTATGCGTCTCCTCCGTATGCGTCTCCTCCGTATGCGTCTCCTCCGTATGCGTCTCCTCCGTATGCGTCTCCTCCGTATGCGTCTCCTCCGTATGTCTCTCCTCCGTATGCGTCTCCTCCGTATGTCTCTCCTCCGTATGTCTCTCCTCCGTATGTCTCTCCTCCGTATGTCTCTCCTCCGTATGTCTCTCCTCCGTATGTCTCTCCTCCGTATGTCTCTCCTCCGTATGTCTCTCCTCCGTATGTCTCTCCTCCGTATGTCTCTCCTCCGTATGTCTCTCCTCCGTATGTCTCTCCTCCGTATGTCTCTCCTCCGTATGTCTCTCCTCCGTATGTCTCTCCTCCGTATGTCTCTCCTCCGTATGTCTCTCCTCCGTATGTCTCTCCTCCGTATGTCTCTCCTCCGTATGTCTCTCCTCCGTATGTCTCTCCTCCGTATGTCTCTCCTCCGTATGTCTCTCCTCCGTATGTCTCTCCTCCGTATGTCTCTCCTCCGTATGTCTCTCCTCCGTATGTCTCTCCTCCGTATGTCTCTCCTCCGTATGTCTCTCCTCCGTATGTCTCTCCTCCGTATGTCTCTCCTCCGTATGTCTCTCCTCCGTATGTCTCTCCTCCGTATGTCTCTCCTCCGTATGTCTCTCCTCCGTATGTCTCTCCTCCGTATGTCTCTCCTCCGTATGTCTCTCCTCCGTATGTCTCTCCTCCGTATGTCTCTCCTCCGTATGTCTCTCCTCCGTATGTCTCTCCTCCGTATGTCTCTCCTCCGTATGTCTCTCCTCCGTATGTCTCTCCTCCGTATGTCTCTCCTCCGTATGTCTCTCCTCCGTATGTCTCTCCTCCGTATGTCTCTCCTCCGTATGTCTCTCCTCCGTATGTCTCTCCTCCGTATGTCTCTCCTCCGTATGTCTCTCCTCCGTATGTCTCTCCTCCGTATGTCTCTCCTCCGTATGTCTCTCCTCCGTATGTCTCTCCTCCGTATGTCTCTCCTCCGTATGTCTCTCCTCCGTATGTCTCTCCTCCGTATGTCTCTCCTCCGTATGTCTCTCCTCCGTATGTCTCTCCTCCGTATGTCTCTCCTCCGTATGTCTCTCCTCCGTATGTCTCTCCTCCGTATGTCTCTCCTCCGTATGTCTCTCCTCCGTATGTCTCTCCTCCGTATGTCTCTCCTCCGTATGTCTCTCCTCCGTATGTCTCTCCTCCGTATGTCTCTCCTCCGTATGTCTCTCCTCCGTATGTCTCTCCTCCGTATGTCTCTCCTCCGTATGTCTCTCCTCCGTATGTCTCTCCTCCGTATGTCTCTCCTCCGTATGTCTCTCCTCCGTATGTCTCTCCTCCGTATGTCTCTCCTCCGTATGTCTCTCCTCCGTATGTCTCTCCTCCGTATGTCTCTCCTCCGCATGTCTCTCCTCCGCATGTGTCTCCTCCGTATGTCTCTCCTCCGTATGTCTCTCCTCCGTATGTCTCTCCTCCGCATGTCTCTCCTCCGCATGTGTCTCCTCCGTATGTCTCTCCTCCGTATGTCTCTCCTCCGTATGTCTCTCCTCCGTATGTCTCTCCTCCGTATGTCTCTCCTCCGTATGTCTCTCCTCCGTATGTCTCTCCTCCGTATGTCTCTCCTCCGTATGTCTCTCCTCCGTATGTCTCTCCTCCGTATGTCTCTCCTCCGTATGTCTCTCCTCCGTATGTCTCTCCTCCGTATGTCTCTCCTCCGTATGTCTCTCCTCCGTATGTCTCTCCTCCGTATGTCTCTCCTCCGTATGTCTCTCCTCCGTATGTCTCTCCTCCGTATGTCTCTCCTCCGTATGTCTCTCCTCCGTATGTCTCTCCTCCGTATGTCTCTCCTCCGTATGTCTCTCCTCCGTATGTCTCTCCTCCGTATGTCTCTCCTCCGTATGTCTCTCCTCCGTATGTCTCTCCTCCGTATGTCTCTCCTCCGTATGTCTCTCCTCCGTATGTCTCTCCTCCGTATGTCTCTCCTCCGTATGTCTCTCCTCCGTATGTCTCTCCTCCGTATGTCTCTCCTCCGTATGTCTCTCCTCCGTATGTCTCTCCTCCGTATGTCTCTCCTCCGTATGTCTCTCCTCCGTATGTCTCTCCTCCGTATGTCTCTCCTCCGTATGTCTCTCCTCCGTATGTCTCTCCTCCGTATGTCTCTCCTCCGTATGTCTCTCCTCCGTATGTCTCTCCTCCGTATGTCTCTCCTCCGTATGTCTCTCCTCCGTATGTCTCTCCTCCGTATGTCTCTCCTCCGTATGTCTCTCCTCCGTATGTCTCTCCTCCGTATGTCTCTCCTCCGTATGTCTCTCCTCCGTATGTCTCTCCTCCGTATGTCTCTCCTCCGTATGTCTCTCCTCCGTATGTCTCTCCTCCGTATGTCTCTCCTCCGTATGTCTCTCCTCCGTATGTCTCTCCTCCGTATGTCTCTCCTCCGTACGTGTCTCCTCCGTACGTGTCTCCTCCGTATGTCTCTCCTCCGTATGTCTCTCCTCCGTATGTCTCTCCTCCGTATGTCTCTCCTCCGTATGTCTCTCCTCCGTATGTCTCTCCTCCGTATGTCTCTCCTCCGTATGTCTCTCCTCCGTATGTCTCTCCTCCGTATGTCTCTCCTCCGTATGTCTCTCCTCCGTATGTCTCTCCTCCGTATGTCTCTCCTCCGTATGTCTCTCCTCCGTATGTCTCTCCTCCGTATGTCTCTCCTCCGTATGTCTCTCCTCCGTATGTCTCTCCTCCGTATGTCTCTCCTCCGTATGTCTCTCCTCCGTATGTCTCTCCTCCGTATGTCTCTCCTCCGTATGTCTCTCCTCCGTATGTCTCTCCTCCGTATGTCTCTCCTCCGTATGTCTCTCCTCCGTATGTCTCTCCTCCGTATGTCTCTCCTCCGTATGTCTCTCCTCCGTATGTCTCTCCTCCGTATGTCTCTCCTCCGTATGTCTCTCCTCCGTATGTCTCTCCTCCGTACGTGTCTCCTCCGTACGTGTCTCCTCCGTACGTGTCTCCTCCGTATGTCTCTCCTCCGTATGTCTCTCCTCCGTATGTCTCTCCTCCGTATGTCTCTCCTCCGTATGTCTCTCCTCCGTATGTCTCTCCTCCGTATGTCTCTCCTCCGTATGTCTCTCCTCCGTATGTCTCTCCTCCGTATGTCTCTCCTCCGTATGTCTCTCCTCCGTATGTCTCTCCTCCGTATGTCTCTCCTCCGTATGTCTCTCCTCCGTATGTCTCTCCTCCGTATGTCTCTCCTCCGTATGTCTCTCCTCCGTATGTCTCTCCTCCGTATGTCTCTCCTCCGTATGTCTCTCCTCCGTATGTCTCTCCTCCGTATGTCTCTCCTCCGTATGTCTCTCCTCCGTATGTCTCTCCTCCGTATGTCTCTCCTCCGTATGTCTCTCCTCCGTATGTCTCTCCTCCGTATGTCTCTCCTCCGTATGTCTCTCCTCCGTATGTCTCTCCTCCGTATGTCTCTCCTCCGTATGTCTCTCCTCCGTATGTCTCTCCTCCGTATGTCTCTCCTCCGTATGTCTCTCCTCCGTATGTCTCTCCTCCGTATGTCTCTCCTCCGTATGTCTCTCCTCCGTATGTCTCTCCTCCGTATGTCTCTCCTCCGTATGTCTCTCCTCCGTATGTCTCTCCTCCGTATGTCTCTCCTCCGTATGTCTCTCCTCCGTATGTCTCTCCTCCGTATGTCTCTCCTCCGTATGTCTCTCCTCCGTATGTCTCTCCTCCGTATGTCTCTCCTCCGTATGTCTCTCCTCCGTATGTCTCTCCTCCGTATGTCTCTCCTCCGTATGTCTCTCCTCCGTATGTCTCTCCTCCGTATGTCTCTCCTCCGTATGTCTCTCCTCCGTATGTCTCTCCTCCGTATGTCTCTCCTCCGTATGTCTCTCCTCCGTATGTCTCTCCTCCGTATGTCTCTCCTCCGTATGTCTCTCCTCCGTATGTCTCTCCTCCGTATGTCTCTCCTCCGTATGTCTCTCCTCCGTATGTCTCTCCTCCGTATGTCTCTCCTCCGTATGTCTCTCCTCCGTATGTCTCTCCTCCGTATGTCTCTCCTCCGTATGTCTCTCCTCCGTATGTCTCTCCTCCGTATGTCTCTCCTCCGTATGTCTCTCCTCCGTATGTCTCTCCTCCGTATGTCTCTCCTCCGTATGTCTCTCCTCCGTATGTCTCTCCTCCGTATGTCTCTCCTCCGTATGTCTCTCCTCCGTATGTCTCTCCTCCGTATGTCTCTCCTCCGTATGTCTCTCCTCCGTATGTCTCTCCTCCGTATGTCTCTCCTCCGTATGTCTCTCCTCCGTATGTCTCTCCTCCGTATGTCTCTCCTCCGTATGTCTCTCCTCCGTATGTCTCTCCTCCGTATGTCTCTCCTCCGTATGTCTCTCCTCCGTATGTCTCTCCTCCGTATGTCTCTCCTCCGTATGTCTCTCCTCCGTATGTCTCTCCTCCGTATGTCTCTCCTCCGTATGTCTCTCCTCCGTATGTCTCTCCTCCGTATGTCTCTCCTCCGTATGTCTCTCCTCCGTATGTCTCTCCTCCGTATGTCTCTCCTCCGTATGTCTCTCCTCCGTATGTCTCTCCTCCGTATGTCTCTCCTCCGTATGTCTCTCCTCCGTATGTCTCTCCTCCGTATGTCTCTCCTCCGTATGTCTCTCCTCCGTATGTCTCTCCTCCGTATGTCTCTCCTCCGTATGTCTCTCCTCCGTATGTCTCTCCTCCGTATGTCTCTCCTCCGTATGTCTCTCCTCCGTATGTCTCTCCTCCGTATGTCTCTCCTCCGTATGTCTCTCCTCCGTATGTCTCTCCTCCGTATGTCTCTCCTCCGTATGTCTCTCCTCCGTATGTCTCTCCTCCGTATGTCTCTCCTCCGTATGTCTCTCCTCCGTATGTCTCTCCTCCGTATGTCTCTCCTCCGTATGTCTCTCCTCCGTATGTCTCTCCTCCGTATGTCTCTCCTCCGTATGTCTCTCCTCCGTATGTCTCTCCTCCGTATGTCTCTCCTCCGTATGTCTCTCCTCCGTATGTCTCTCCTCCGTATGTCTCTCCTCCGTATGTCTCTCCTCCGTATGTCTCTCCTCCGTATGTCTCTCCTCCGTATGTCTCTCCTCCGTATGTCTCTCCTCCGTATGTCTCTCCTCCGTATGTCTCTCCTCCGTATGTCTCTCCTCCGTATGTCTCTCCTCCGTATGTCTCTCCTCCGTATGTCTCTCCTCCGTATGTCTCTCCTCCGTATGTCTCTCCTCCGTATGTCTCTCCTCCGTATGTCTCTCCTCCGTATGTCTCTCCTCCGTATGTCTCTCCTCCGTATGTCTCTCCTCCGTATGTCTCTCCTCCGTATGTCTCTCCTCCGCATGTGTCTCCTCCGCATGTGTCTCCTCCGCATGTGTCTCCTCCGCATGTGTCTCCTCCGTATGTCTCTCCTCCGTATGTCTCTCCTCCGTATGTCTCTCCTCCGTATGTCTCTCCTCCGTATGTCTCTCCTCCGTATGTCTCTCCTCCGTATGTCTCTCCTCCGTATGTCTCTCCTCCGTATGTCTCTCCTCCGTATGTCTCTCCTCCGTATGTCTCTCCTCCGTATGTCTCTCCTCCGTATGTCTCTCCTCCGTATGTCTCTCCTCCGTATGTCTCTCCTCCGTATGTCTCTCCTCCGTATGTCTCTCCTCCGTATGTCTCTCCTCCGTATGTCTCTCCTCCGTATGTCTCTCCTCCGTATGTCTCTCCTCCGTATGTCTCTCCTCCGTATGTCTCTCCTCCGTATGTCTCTCCTCCGTATGTCTCTCCTCCGTATGTCTCTCCTCCGTATGTCTCTCCTCCGTATGTCTCTCCTCCGTATGTCTCTCCTCCGTATGTCTCTCCTCCGTATGTCTCTCCTCCGTATGTCTCTCCTCCGTATGTCTCTCCTCCGTATGTCTCTCCTCCGTATGTCTCTCCTCCGTATGTCTCTCCTCCGTATGTCTCTCCTCCGTATGTCTCTCCTCCGTATGTCTCTCCTCCGTATGTCTCTCCTCCGTATGTCTCTCCTCCGTATGTCTCTCCTCCGTATGTCTCTCCTCCGTATGTCTCTCCTCCGTATGTCTCTCCTCCGTATGTCTCTCCTCCGTATGTCTCTCCTCCGTATGTCTCTCCTCCGTATGTCTCTCCTCCGTATGTCTCTCCTCCGTATGTCTCTCCTCCGTATGTCTCTCCTCCGTATGTCTCTCCTCCGTATGTCTCTCCTCCGTATGTCTCTCCTCCGTATGTCTCTCCTCCGTATGTCTCTCCTCCGTATGTCTCTCCTCCGTATGTCTCTCCTCCGTATGTCTCTCCTCCGTATGTCTCTCCTCCGTATGTCTCTCCTCCGTATGTCTCTCCTCCGTATGTCTCTCCTCCGTATGTCTCTCCTCCGTATGTCTCTCCTCCGCATGTCTCTCCTCCGCATGTCTCTCCTCCGCATGTCTCTCCTCCGCATGTCTCTCCTCCGCATGTCTCTCCTCCGCATGTCTCTCCTCCGCATGTCTCTCCTCCGCTTGTCTCTCCTCCGTATGTCTCTCCTCCGTATGTCTCTCCTCCGTATGTCTCTCCTCCGTATGTCTCTCCTCCGTATGTCTCTCCTCCGTATGTCTCTCCTCCGTATGTCTCTCCTCCGTATGTCTCTCCTCCGTATGTCTCTCCTCCGTATGTCTCTCCTCCGTATGTCTCTCCTCCGTATGTCTCTCCTCCGTATGTCTCTCCTCCGTATGTCTCTCCTCCGTATGTCTCTCCTCCGTATGTCTCTCCTCCGTATGTCTCTCCTCCGTATGTCTCTCCTCCGTATGTCTCTCCTCCGTATGTCTCTCCTCCGTATGTCTCTCCTCCGTATGTCTCTCCTCCGTATGTCTCTCCTCCGTATGTCTCTCCTCCGTATGTCTCTCCTCCGTATGTCTCTCCTCCGTATGTCTCTCCTCCGTATGTCTCTCCTCCGTATGTCTCTCCTCCGTATGTCTCTCCTCCGTATGTCTCTCCTCCGTATGTCTCTCCTCCGTATGTCTCTCCTCCGTATGTCTCTCCTCCGTATGTCTCTCCTCCGTATGTCTCTCCTCCGTATGTCTCTCCTCCGTATGTCTCTCCTCCGTATGTCTCTCCTCCGTATGTCTCTCCTCCGTATGTCTCTCCTCCGTATGTCTCTCCTCCGTATGTCTCTCCTCCGTATGTCTCTCCTCCGTATGTCTCTCCTCCGTATGTCTCTCCTCCGTATGTCTCTCCTCCGCATGTGTCTCCTCCGCATGTGTCTCCTCCGTATGTCTCTCCTCCGTATGTCTCTCCTCCGTATGTCTCTCCTCCGCATGTCTCTCCTCCGCATGTGTCTCCTCCGTATGTCTCTCCTCCGTATGTCTCTCCTCCGTATGTCTCTCCTCCGTATGTCTCTCCTCCGTATGTCTCTCCTCCGTATGTCTCTCCTCCGTATGTCTCTCCTCCGTATGTCTCTCCTCCGTATGTCTCTCCTCCGCATGTCTCTCCTCCGCATGTCTCTCCTCCGCATGTCTCTCCTCCGCATGTCTCTCCTCCGCATGTCTCTCCTCCGCATGTCTCTCCTCCGCTTGTCTCTCCTCCGTATGTCTCTCCTCCGTATGTCTCTCCTCCGTATGTCTCTCCTCCGTATGTCTCTCCTCCGTATGTCTCTCCTCCGTATGTCTCTCCTCCGTATGTCTCTCCTCCGTATGTCTCTCCTCCGTATGTCTCTCCTCCGTATGTCTCTCCTCCGTATGTCTCTCCTCCGTATGTCTCTCCTCCGTATGTCTCTCCTCCGTATGTCTCTCCTCCGTATGTCTCTCCTCCGTATGTCTCTCCTCCGTATGTCTCTCCTCCGTATGTCTCTCCTCCGTATGTCTCTCCTCCGTATGTCTCTCCTCCGTATGTCTCTCCTCCGTATGTCTCTCCTCCGTATGTCTCTCCTCCGTATGTCTCTCCTCCGTATGTCTCTCCTCCGTATGTCTCTCCTCCGTATGTCTCTCCTCCGTATGTCTCTCCTCCGTATGTCTCTCCTCCGTATGTCTCTCCTCCGTATGTCTCTCCTCCGTATGTCTCTCCTCCGTATGTCTCTCCTCCGTATGTCTCTCCTCCGTATGTCTCTCCTCCGCATGTGTCTCCTCCGCATGTGTCTCCTCCGTATGTCTCTCCTCCGTATGTCTCTCCTCCGTATGTCTCTCCTCCGCATGTCTCTCCTCCGCATGTGTCTCCTCCGTATGTCTCTCCTCCGTATGTCTCTCCTCCGTATGTCTCTCCTCCGTATGTCTCTCCTCCGTATGTCTCTCCTCCGTATGTCTCTCCTCCGTATGTCTCTCCTCCGCATGTCTCTCCTCCGCATGTCTCTCCTCCGTATGTCTCTTCTCCGCATGTCTCTCCTCCGCATGTCTCTCCTCCGCATGTCTCTCCTCCGCATGTCTCTCCTCCGCATGTCTCTCCTCCGCATGTCTCTCCTCCGCTTGTCTCTCCTCCGTATGTCTCTCCTCCGTATGTCTCTCCTCCGTATGTCTCTCCTCCGTATGTCTCTCCTCCGTATGTCTCTCCTCCGTATGTCTCTCCTCCGTATGTCTCTCCTCCGTATGTCTCTCCTCCGTATGTCTCTCCTCCGTATGTCTCTCCTCCGTATGTCTCTCCTCCGTATGTCTCTCCTCCGTATGTCTCTCCTCCGTATGTCTCTCCTCCGTATGTCTCTCCTCCGTATGTCTCTCCTCCGTATGTCTCTCCTCCGTATGTCTCTCCTCCGTATGTCTCTCCTCCGTATGTCTCTCCTCCGTATGTCTCTCCTCCGTATGTCTCTCCTCCGTATGTCTCTCCTCCGTATGTCTCTCCTCCGTATGTCTCTCCTCCGTATGTCTCTCCTCCGTATGTCTCTCCTCCGTATGTCTCTCCTCCGTATGTCTCTCCTCCGTATGTCTCTCCTCCGTATGTCTCTCCTCCGTATGTCTCTCCTCCGTATGTCTCTCCTCCGTATGTCTCTCCTCCGTATGTCTCTCCTCCGTATGTCTCTCCTCCGTATGTCTCTCCTCCGTATGTCTCTCCTCCGTATGTCTCTCCTCCGTATGTCTCTCCTCCGTATGTCTCTCCTCCGTATGTCTCTCCTCCGTATGTCTCTCCTCCGTATGTCTCTCCTCCGTATGTCTCTCCTCCGTATGTCTCTCCTCCGTATGTCTCTCCTCCGTATGTCTCTCCTCCGTATGTCTCTCCTCCGTATGTCTCTCCTCCGTATGTCTCTCCTCCGTATGTCTCTCCTCCGTATGTCTCTCCTCCGTATGTCTCTCCTCCGTATGTCTCTCCTCCGTATGTCTCTCCTCCGTATGTCTCTCCTCCGTATGTCTCTCCTCCGTATGTCTCTCCTCCGTATGTCTCTCCTCCGTATGTCTCTCCTCCGTATGTCTCTCTTCCGTATGTCTCTCCCTCTTTCTTCCTAACCGTCTCCCCTCCCAGATTCAGGGCAGCGGGCATTTAGACCCTGTGATCGCCAGCGCCATCATCTCCCTCTTCCCATCGCTTCAGTTGTTTCTCTCTCTTCTCAAAACCCTAGGCCCCCCATTTCCTTCTCCCACTCACACACGCCGCCCCTTTCCCCCCCTCCAGACTCAGGGCAGTGAGCATCTAGACCCTGTGATCGCCAGTGCCATCATCTCCCTCTTCTCCAAACAAGGCCGGCTTAGAGATGCCGTTAGAATCTTCCCTCACAACCCCCCATCCCTTCTCTTTCCCCACTACCCATCCCTACTCAGACTCAGGGCAGCGGGCATTTAGACCCTGTAATTGCCAGCGCCATCATCTCCCTCTTCTCTAAGCAAGGCCGGCTTGGGGACGCTGTGAGAATCTTTCGCGCTGCCCGGGGCATGGGCAGCCGGCAGATCCAGCCGGGCAGCATCGGCGAAAATAGTGTGAGCAGTTGGAGTAGGAACAACAGCGTCTGGAGCAGAAGCGGTAGCAGCAGTGGCAGTAGCAGCGACAGCGACAGTAGCAGCAGCGGCACTGTTGAGAAAACAAGTCTTCTTATACCAGAAGTAGAGTCAGAAGAAGCAACAGGAGCAGAGGCCGGAGCTACAGCAGCATCAGAAGCAGAAAGAGCAGGAGCAGCACGGGCAGCAGTGGCGGCAGCAGCAGGGGAAGGGACAGGAGCAGCAGGGGAAGGGACAGGAGCAGCAGGGGAAGGGACAGGAGCAGCAGGGGAAGGGACAGGAGCAGCACCCTCAGCCGCAGCAGATTCAGCAGCAGGAGCAGCAGCAGGGTCGAGTCCGCCCAAGAGGCGGCACAGGGGGAGGGGGAGGGGCAGGAGGCGAGGGGGGCGAGTAGATGCTGTGCTGCTGAGCACGATGATGGACGCTTACAGCAAGGCGGGGCAGCTGGACGCGGCTGAGGCGCTGTTTGCTGAGATCCTGGTGGGTACGGTACGGTACAATATGGTATGGGTGGGTGAGGTGTGAGTGGGTATGGTGAAGCATCTTGTTTCTCAGTGGGGATGCGGTGCTGCTAAGCACGATGATGGACGCTTACAGCAAGGCAGGGCAACTAGATGCTGAGGCCCTGTTTGCTGAGATCCTGGTGAGTGGGTGGAATTTGTTGGATGAGTGGGTGAAATTGTTGGGTGAGTGGGTGGAAATTGTTGGGTGAGTGGGTGGAAATTGTTGGGTGAGTATGGTATGGTGGAGGTGGGTATGTGGTTGTGTGCGTGTGTGCGTGCATGCGCGCGCATGTCTGTGTGTGCCGGCCTGTGTGTGGATGAGTGGGTGGAAGTGGCCGAGCACTTGGTACATTCTGCAAGGCGTGTTTCGGCGGCATGTATGTGAATCACAGCGGGTTGTTGTGACCCAAAACCCTACTTTCCCCTCCACTCTCCTCCATTTCCCCCTTCGTCCTTTCCCACCCACCCGTGTATCACCCCCCGTTTCAGGCAGATGGGTCAGGCAGATGGGTCAGGCAGATGGGTCAGGCAGATGGGTCAGGCAGATGGGTCAGGCAGATGGGTCAGGCAGATGGGTCAGGCAGATGGGTCAGGCAGATGGG
The DNA here is from genome assembly GCA_947470075.1 of Closterium sp. Yama58-4. NCBI lineage: Eukaryota > Viridiplantae > Streptophyta > Zygnematophyceae > Desmidiales > Closteriaceae > Closterium > Closterium sp. Yama58-4. The sequence goes on along the minus strand of CANIUD010000120.1, from coordinate 706,216 downwards.
TCAGGCAGATGGGTCAGGTAGAATAGCGGACCTGGCAGCACACACCACCATGATCAGCGTGTATGGGAAGCCCACTCAGTTACGATGTATAACCCATCTCTAATCCTCCACCCTCTTCCCCCTTCCCCTTCCGGCCTGTCCCCTCCACCACCCACCCTTCTCTAACACACACGCGCCCCTTCAGGCGGATGAGTCGGGCAGTATAGCGGACTTGGCAGCTCACACCACGATGATCAGCGTGTATGGGAAGCATGGGCTGGTGGATAAGGCAAAGGTGAGCGGGACGGGCGAGAGGGGAGATGCGGGATGTATCGGCAGTGATTGTTGTGATGAGAGCGAGCGATAAGCTCACACCATGATGATCAGCGTGTATCGGAAGGAAGCATGGGCTGCTGGTGGATACGGCAAAGGTGTGTGAGGGAGGAGGTGTGAGAAAGAAGAATTGTTGCACTGAATAATGAGCCAAAAGGCTCTTTAGTACAAGCAATGAGCAAGAGAGAGATAAGAGGGAAGCTTACCCTATTGGCCAATAAGTTGGCCAATGGGTGAGTTTGCTTGTGGCCCAAGCAACCACAAAATGTGTGTTGGTTGGGATTGGTTAAGGTAAGGACCAATCCCCACCAACCACAAAATGTGGTTGGAGGGTACACTAACCAACCCCCCAATTTATAAGACTGCTGCACATCTAAGTCTAGCCTATGCATGTTGTATAAAATATGGAATTACAACACAACCCCCCAACATGCATAAGGCGAGAAGGTTATAATCAAGAAGTGGAGACCAACTTTGGAGGAGTAAGGCCAAGGAGACGAATCAGTGAAGAGTGAGCCGCATGCGGAAGAGCTTTCGTGAAGATGTCGGCAAGGTTGGCTGCGGAGTCAACCTTATCGAGCCGAAGGTGCCCAGCCTGAACAAGATCGCGAATGAAGAAATGACGGAGCTCAATGTGCTTGGAGCGCCCGTGAAACACAGCATCCTTCGTGAGGTGAATGGTGCTGGCGTTGTCACACCAAATGGTGGGACAGCGCTGGGGGGCACCAAGCTCCTCAAGAAGGAAGGAGAGCCAGCGAGCCTCTTGTGCAGCCATGGTGGCGGCATACAACTCGGCTTCGCAGGACGAGAGGGCGATAGCCGAGGAGCGCGTGGAACGCCAGCTAATGAGGCCGCTGCCAAGAGAGAAGCCATAGCCCTGAGAGGAGCGACGATCTGGTCGGGAATCAGCCCAGGAGGAGTCACTGTAGCCGCTGAGGAGAGGTGGGGAAGGGCCGCCAAGGGTAAGGACATAGTCCTTGGTGCCACGAAGGTACCGGAGGACGCGCTTGGCAGCCTGCCAGTGCTCGTCCGTATGCTTGCCAGCGCCAACAAACCGAGCGAGGACGCTGATGGGGTAGGCAAGGTCAGGGCGAGTGGAGACCATGGCGTACATGAGGGAGCCAATGAGCTCGGGATAAGGATGGGAGGACGATGAGGGGGAGGTGGGTGGAGAGAGGTGGTGCCCGACAGAAAGAGGTGTAGGTTGGGCGCCGCCGCGGGCCATGTCAAACCGCTCCAAGACCTGCTGCAAGTAATGACCCTGGGAGAGTGAGATGGTGCGGGCGGAGCGGTCACGGGTGATGGTCATGCCCAGGTAATGCTGCAGTTCTCCCAAGTCTTTGCACTTGAGACGGCTACCCAACTCAGCCTTAACACGTTCCAACTCTCCAAGGTCGGCAGTGAGTAGAATCATGTCATCGACATACACAAGGATGTAAAATGGGGAGGGGGAGGTGCGGAGGAAGAGGCTGGCGTCAGAGCGGGAGGTGCGGAACCCAAGTTCAGCAAGGGTGGCGGCAAGTTTAGCATGCCACTCCCTCGGGGCCTGTCGGAGCCCATACACAGGTCGACGCAGCTGCCAGACAGAGTCTGCTGGGAAGGGGAGGTGAGAGCCGGCTGGACGCTCCATGTAGATAAGCTCGCGGAGGACGCCTTGCAGGAAGGCGTTAGAAACGTCCATCGAGTGGATCTCCATATTGAGGCGAGCGGCGAGGTCGAGCACGGCGCGAACAGTAGCAGGCTTGGCAGTGGGGGAGAAGGTATCGAAGAAGTCAAAACCATACCGCTGCGTGAACCCCTTGGCGCAGTAACGAGCCTTATAGACGGGCGGCTCCCCTGGTAGCTGCTTGACGCGAAACACCCACTTGCCTTTCACCACGTTCGTAGGGGCGGGAGGGCGAGGCACATCAACAAAAGAGGAGTTGCCGATAAAAGCCTCCAGCTCCTTGATGATGGCGGCGAGCCATAGTGGAGCGTCAGGGCACGCCATCGCCTCCTCATACGTGGTAGGAACGAAAATGGAGGGAGCAGAGGAGAAGGCGAAGACAGGTGTGCCGGAAAGGTCGAACGTGATGGGTAGAAGCGAGGGGTTATAAAGGTGGAGGTCAAGGAACTCCTCATGGGAGTCCTCAGAGAGGGAGGTGTGGAAGGCGCGGATGACTGCTGGTGCCGCTGCTGGTGCCGCTGCTGGTGCCGCTGCTGGTGCCGCTGCTGGTGCTGCTGGTGCCGCTGCTGGTGCCGCTGCTGCGTCCGCCGCTGCTGGTCCCGCTGCTGCTGCCTCTGCTGGTCCCGCTGCGGGGTCCGCTGCTGGGGCCGCTGCTCGTGCCGCTGCTGGTGCCGCTGCTGGTGCCGCTGCTGGAGAGGAGGTGGCTAAGGAGGCTGTTGCATGAGGGGCTTGATGCAAAACAGCCTGGAAGAAGTGACGAAGGAGGGGGGAGAGAGGGGGGAGGGTAGAGGTAGAGAGGGTAACGGGAGGTGGTGCACCAAGGATGCTGTCACGTGACCTGGTGTGGGGATACCGGGTGAGTATAGTGCGGGGAGGGGAAGGATGGGTCAGTGGCGAGGGAGAGGAAGGGGGGGGAAGGGGGGCACTAGGAGAGGAGTGAGCGGGGGAGACAGGAGAAGACAAAGGGTCCGGGTCAAAGATGTCACCAGACGAGGGAGGGGTACCGTGGGACTGGGACGGCGGAGGGGGGGAGGGTGGGAGGATGGGGGGAGGAGGGAGTAGTGGGGGAGGGGTGGTGTCAGACCAGACAAGGGGACGGGTGAGAGGGGGGAGTGGGTCAGTAGATGGAGGGGAGGAGTAGTAGGGAGTGGACTCGTCAAAGACCACATCCCTGCTGCGGATTAGACGACCGGATGGGGGGTGGAGGAAAAGGTAGTCGGGGGAGGAGGGGTTATGACCAAGGAAGACGCAAGGAAGGGTACGAGGGGCAAGCTTTCCCATGGATCGGGAGCGGTCAGAGGGGTGAATAAGGACATGTGCCTTAGAGCCCCAGACACGAAGTGATGAGGCATCAGGCTTGTCCTTCGTCCAAAGCTTAGTGGGGGTGATGGAGGGGAGAAGGGGGTGAGGGTAGAGGTTAGTAAGGAGGGCGGCATGAAGGAGGGCGTAGCCCCAAAGAGAAGGGGGGCAGGAGGCGTGGACAAGCAGACACCGGGCTGTTTTGGTGATCTCTCGAACACGACTCTCAGCCACACCGTTCTGCTGTGGGGAGTGAGGGAGGGTGTAAGTCTGAAGGATGCCACGAGACTGACAATAGGAGGAGACTTGGTTGTTAAGGAACTCACCACCTCCATCAGAGTGAAGGCGGCGAACAGGGCGCCCAAAATGGGTGTTTGCCCGCTCGAGCCAGGCGATGATCGCAGCCGGGGCATCCGCCTTTGTCCGAAGAAGAGAGACGGACGAGTACCGACTGTGATCATCAACAAGCACAAGAAGGTAGCGATGGCCCTGGCGAGTGGGAGAGGGATTAGGGCCCCATAGGTCCATGTGAACAAGATCAAGTGGCTGAGCAGCAGCGGAGGGGGAGCTCCGGTGCGGCTGCTGCTTGAGCTTGCTCTGAACGCAGACGGTGCAGGGGGGTGCAGGGGATTTGGGGAGGGGAGGGAGGGAGGAGGGGAGACCGTGGAGGAGACCGGAGGAGACAGATGAGCGAAGAGTAGCGAAGTTGGGGTGACCTAGCCTGTGATGGAGGAGGATGGTGGGGTGGGAGAGGGAGCGACAGGAACAGTCAGAGTCAGGAGGGCGGGGTGGGAGGGGTGGGTTAGTGGGAGGGAGGGGAGGGGGAGGGGGAAGGAGGGGGGGGGAGGCAACTTGGAAGGTGAGGGGGCGGGGAACCCGAAGGGTGTACAAACGGGAGCGGGGACAATAGGGAATACGGGCGAGAAAACGACCTGTGGAGGTTTGGTATAGGTCACAATGGTTAGCACCACCTGGGATGAGAGTGGTGATCATGGCTTGTTGGAGGGACCTTTGGGAGAGGAGGTTAGTACGAAGGGAGGGAATGTGGAGTCCGGTGACAGTACCTGAGGGAAAGAGAGGACAGGGAAGGGTGGAGGTGTTGTGACAAGGGATGGAAAAATTGCTATCAGCGCCGAGGAGGGAGGTTGGTGTGGGGAGAGGGCGCAGTGTACCAGCGTCACGAAGGACAGTGTCAGTGGCTCCACTGTCCAGAACGAAGTCAATGGTGGAGGAAGGTGAGGCAGAGTACTGGAACGACGTTTCATTAGCAGAAGAAGGGTACATGGGAGATGCAACAGATTCAGGTTGACCTAATAAACCAACAAAACCAGAGGAAGGGAAAGCGGTCGCACTGCCACCTGCAGACGGCGCCGGGGATGCACCCGAGAGATGGGCTGCAGAGGCAGCACTCCCAGCAGTCCAGGCAGGAAAGGGCTGCTGCTGGGATACCGGAGGAGGAGGGAGGAGGGGCAGTTGCGGCTGGAGGTCTAGCTGCTGCTGGAGTTGCTGGAGCTGCTGCTGGAGCTGAGATAGGAGAAGCTGCTGCCCATACTGCTGTGACCCCTGCTGCTGATTCCCAAGCTGCTGCTGCTGTTGCTGCTGCTGGTGCTGCTGCTGGGGAGGGGCGAGGGCCTGGTGGGCGTGGGTGGAGGAGGAAGGTTCATAGAGGGGAGAGGAACGGACCTCAAGGGGAGTGGGGCGAGGGTTGAGGGCGGACCAGCGAGGAGGGGTGCCGGTGTTGCCACGGGCAAACCACTCATCACTGAGTGCCTTGAAGCACGTCTCAGTGGCATGGGTGGTTTGGCCGCAGCGCTGTCCCTGAGTGGGACCGTAGCGAGGCAGGTACTGACAGGGAGGAAAGGCAGCTGCGGCACCACGACCTGTACCTCCGCTACCAGCACCACCGCGTCCTGCTGATCCCCCTCGTCCACCCCCACGCCCACCACCACGCCCACCCCCACGCACACCACCACGGCCACCCCGGCTGCTGCGCGATTGGGCTGCTGCGGCTGTGGAGGAAGAGTGGCGAAGGATCTCAGCTTCGGTGGTGATAATCCACTGAGCGACTTCAGCAGGGGTGTGGTGCTTGGAGATAAGCTGCATGTACGCAAGCTTGTGAGCGTCGAAGGCAGGTGTCAGGCCCTCAAGAAGGTGGCAGCAAATGACAGCATCTGGGTACACCACATCAAGTGCTGCAAGGCGTCGAGCGAGATCTAGGACGCGGCGAGTGAAGGCAGCTGCGCCGGAGGTTGAATCCATAGAGAGAGTTCCGAATTCTTTGATAAGAGCGTAGAGGGTGGCGACGTCTTGACGGTCGAAAAGGTCGACGAGTGATCGCCACAGGTGGGAGGAGGAGGTGGGTGAGAGCTCGCGTTTGAGGGAGGAGGGAATGGTGGCGAGAAGAATGGCAAGCGCGCGTCGGTCAGCAACTCGCCAGGCAGTGATTTTGGTGGTGTAGTCGGCAAGTTGTGCAGCGTAGGTGTTGAGGTCCTCCTGGTACTTGTTGTGGAGGGCAGCAGCAGCATCATATGTGCGCTTGTCCTCTTCGTAACGCAGTTGCTGGCGTAGGTGCTCTTGGAGAGCGGTGCGGTATGTGCGAATGGCGGTTTCCGAGCTCTGTGGGTCGTTTATATTCGGCGCGAAGGTGGGAGGGTCACCCGGGGGGATAGGCTCGGCCCCAGGAGTGACGGGGGCAGGCCCAGTAGGAGCGGTGGGGGCGACGGGCTGAAGACCGGTGTCTTCCTGGAATACAATCGATCGAAGGTTGTAGCCGATGACTACGATAGAGGAGAGAAGCACCTCGACTGAGTGAGCGTAAGAGTGCCAATTAGCAGCACAGTTGTCAGCAAGTAGCTCAAGTGCGTCAACTGTAGCGAGATCGGCAGAGGAGTCGGATGATGATGCCATAGGGACGAGGTCGAGGAGAGGGAAGAGGAGGAGGCAGGTAATGTGCTGGTCTCGCTGCCGCTGCTGGTCCCGCTGCTGCTGCCGCTGCTGGTCCCGCTGCTGCTGCCGCTGCTGGTCCCGCTGCTGCTGCCGCTGCTGGTCCCGCTGCTGCTGCCGCTGCTGGTCCCGCTGCTGCTGCCGCTGCTGGTCCCGCTGCTGCTGCCGCTGCTGGTCCCGCTGCTGCTGCCGCTGCTGGTTCCGCTACCGCTGCCGCTGCTGGTCCCGCTGCTGCTGCCGCTGCTGGTCCCGCTGCTGCTGCCGCTGCTGGTCCCGCTGCTGCTGCCGCTGCTGGTGCTGCTGCTGGGTAGAACAGGAGGAGGACGAACGGGGGAGGGGGGGGGGAGGAGGGAGGGAGGAGAGGGGGAGGAGAGGGGGGCGGGGGGGCGCGGTGTGGTTGGAGGGCGGGAGGACGACGACGACGAACAGGCTTGCGGCGAACCCGTTGGGCGAGGAGGTGCGATGCGGAGGCGCTGGACGAGGAGGCCTGCTGCGGACGCGCGCGACAGGCAGAGTCGCCGCGGATGCACGCAACAAAGGAGCCCGTGCGGCGAGCAGGTCGCAGCCGTCGGTGAGCAGATCGCGACCGTCGGCGAGCAGATTGCGGCCGTCAACGAGCAGATCGACGCCGTCGACGAGCAGATCGGGGACGTCGACGAGTGAATCGCGGCCGTCGAGCAGAACGCGGCCGTTGACGAGGAAATTGCGGCCGTTGAAGAGGAAATCGCGGCCGTCGCAAAGGTAGGTCGCGGAGAGGGCAAATACGGTCCGCGGGAGGGCGGATCTGGTCCGCAGGAGGGCGGATCTGGTCCGCAGGAGGGCGGATCTGGTCCGCGGGAGGGCGGATCTGGTCCGCGGGAGGGCGGATCTGGTCCGCGGGAGGGCGGATCTGGTCCGCGGGAGGGCGGATCTGGTCCGCGGGAGGGCGGATCTGGTCCGCGGGAGGGCGGATCTGGTCCGCGGGAGGGCGGATCTGGTCCGCGGGAGGGCGGATCTGGTCCGCGGGAGGGCGGATCTGGTCCGCGGGAGGGCGGATCTGGTCCGCGGGAGGGCGGATCTGGTCCGCGGGAGGGCGGATCTGGTCCGCGGGAGGGCGGATCTGGTCCGCGGGAGGGCGGATCTGGTCCGCGGGAGGGCGGATCTGGTCTGCGGGAAGGCGGATCTGGTCCGCAGGAGGGCGGATCTGGTCCGCGGGAGGGCGGATCTGGTCCGCAGGAGAGAGGATAGCGCCTAAGACGTGAAGCGGGAGGTAGCGCTTAAGGAAACACAGGGAGGGAGGCCATTATTGGCCGGGTAGGAAGAGAGGTACATGTTAGGACGGTCCTAAGGATCTTGGTAGGGCGTGAGCCATAAGCTCTGAATACCATGTGAGAAAGAAGAATTGTTGCACTGAATAATGAGCCAAAAGGCTCTTTAGTACAAGCAATGAGCAAGAGAGAGATAAGAGGGAAGCTTACCCTATTGGCCAATAAGTTGGCCAATGGGTGAGTTTGCTTGTGGCCCAAGCAACCACAAAATGTGTGTTGGTTGGGATTGGTTAAGGTAAGGACCAATCCCCACCAACCACAAAATGTGGTTGGAGGGTACACTAACCAACCCCCCAATTTATAAGACTGCTGCACATCTAAGTCTAGCCTATGCATGTTGTATAAAATATGGAATTACAACAGGAGGGTGAGAAGTGAGGACAGGGGGATATGTGATTGTGTATGAAACAAGGGGTGATGTGTGTACTACGCATCGCCCCTTGCGCCACTCTCCCTCTTCATTCCTCTCCCTCTTCATTCCTCTCCCTCTTCATTCCTCGCCTCCCCTTTTCCTTGTTCAAAAGCTGTTGACCGGCCTAAGAGGGTCAGGTCAGGCAGAGAGGACCAGAGAGCTAGGTTATATGGAACACCATGCTGAGTGCCTTTTGAGTCGACTCAGAAGTCACCTAAGAGGGTCAGGCAGAGAGGAATAGAGAGCTAAGTTATATGGAACACCATGCTGAGTGCCACATTCCTCACCTCCCCGTTTTCTCATTGCACCTGCTCTTTATGAGCCTGAGAGGGCCAGGAGGACGCGTGGATGCAGTAATATGGAAAGCCATGCTGAGTGCGCTGGGAAAGGACAGGCGGATGGGGAAGAGTTCATCTGCACACGCATGCTCTCTTCATTCCCCCTCTACACCTCCCTTCTCTGCCCGTTGCAGCTGGTCTTTGCAAGCCTGAAAGGATCGGGCAGGGACTTGGATGCAGTGATATGGAGCGCCATGCTGAGCGCTCTGGGGAAGAACGCGTGGGCGGGAAGGAGCGAGAGCCAGCCACACACATGATCCCATTCTTTCTCCCCATTCGTCCACTCCCTCTTGTTGCACCCTTGCAGCTGCTCTTCACCAGCCTGAGGGGCTCGGGCAGGGACTTGGACGCAGTGATATGGACCGCCATGCTGAGTGCGCTGGGGAAGAAGGCGCGGTTGGTGAAGTGCCAGCCACAGACACACACGGCCCCGTTCACTCTCCCTCGTTCAATATGGAACTCCATGCTGAGTGCGCTGGGGAAGAACGGACGGGGAGGTGGGGAAGAGACAGATGCATCAACTCATGCACTCTCCTCCCTCCATTCCTCACATCCTTGTCCCCTTGTGTGCAGTTGCTTTTCACAAGCCTGAGAGGGTCGGGCAGGGACTTGGACGCAGTGATATGGAACGCCATGCTGAGCGCGTTTGGGAAGAACGGGCGGGTGGAGGAGGCAAAGGAGCTGTTTGCAGAGATGCAGGAGTGCGGGCCGGCACCGACTGTTTATTCCTACTCTATTATGATCGATGCGTGAGTTGATGCGTGCGTGGGTGTGGAGGGAGAGTGAGAATGCAAGGGAGGGAGGGAGGGAGGGAGGGAGTGACGTGGGTGGAGGAGGCGAAGGTGCTGTTTGCAGAGATGCAGGAGTGCGGGCCGGCACCAACCATTTACTCCTACTCTATTATGATTGACGCGTGAGTTGATGGATGCATGAGTGGGTGTGGAGGGGGCGATGGTGGGGGAGGAGGGGTTGGTGCTGTTTGCAGAGATGCAGGAGTGTGGGCCAGCACCCACAGTTTACTCTTTCTCGATTGAGCAATGACCTTACGCTATTACGATTGACGTGTGAGTGGGCATACGTTCAGTGACTGTAAGGTCATGCCACACTGATTGATTGCACTGGGGTGGGTGGAGAAGGTGGCGCCGCTGTTTGCAGAGATGCAGGAGTGTACTCTTACTCTATTACGATTGACGCGGGATTTGATGCGTGCGTGGGTGTGGAGGGAGGGAGAAAGAGAGTGCGAGGGAGTGATGTGATGGTGGGGGAGGAGGTGGGGGTGCTGTTTTCTCTCCAACCGAGAAACGGGTCGGTCAAACCGAGCTTGCAGCTCTACCCGTTTCTCAGTTCGAGAGTGATGGTGGGGGAACAGGTGGGGGTGCTGTTTGCTGACATGCAGGTGTGCGGGCCGGCAGGCACCCACTGTGTACTTACTCCACCCATGATTGATGTGTGAGTGGGTGGGTGCACCCTGCACAGGAAGTGGGTGTGGAAGAGGAAGAGAGCATAGGGTTTGGGGTTTAAGGAAAAGCCGATCGCATCCTCGATGCTTCCACCACCTTTGCCCGCATGCTCTCTTCAGTCCTTCGCCCCTCCCTGGTGACCTTCAACTCCATGCTCGCTGCCTACCCCTCTCCTGCCCTCTTTCCCTGCCGTCCCTTCCTGATACAGCTACGGCAAGGCCGATCGGATTCTCGACGCCTCCAGTACCTTTGCCCGTATGCTCGCCTCTGGTCTGCGCCCCTCCCTGGTGACGTTCAACTCCATGTCGCTGCCTACCGCCGCGCCGGCATGGTCAACGACACCACCGCTGCTCATCCCTCTCCTCCCCTCCTGCTTCCTGCCTCCTGCCCCTTCTCCCCTGCCCCATTCCCCCCCCTCTACCTCCTGTTTCATGTCGTCCTGTCCACCGTCCCTGCAGTTATGGAAAAGCCGATCGGATTCTCGATGCATCAACCACCTTTGCCTGTATGCTCGCCTCGGGTCTGCGTCCCTCTCTAGTCACCTTCAACTCCATGCTCGCTGCCTACCGCCGCGCCGGCATGGTCAACGACGCCGCTGCTCTGTTCCGCCGGATGAGAGCAGAGGGGGTGCCGCCCAGCCATGTGTCGTATGCCATTCTCATCCACACACATGCACAGGCGGGCGATTTGAGGGAGGCCACACGCCTGTTCAGGTGAGCATGGAGCATGAGGGTTGGGGCACAGGGCACAGGGCACAGGGCACAGGGCACAGGGCACAGGGCACAGGGCACAGGGCACAGGGCACAGGGCACAGGGCGTGATGGTTGATGCTCCTCCCAAGGATGAGAGCAGAGGGGGTGCCGCCCAGCCATGTGTCGTATGCCATTCTCATCCACACACATGCTCAGGCGGGCGATCTCTGAAGGGCCACTCGGCTCATCAGGTGAGTTGGGGTGCCTGGGGCATGAGGCACGGGGCACGGGGCACAGAGCATGGGAATGGGGCATGGGTTGTGTGTGTGGCCTGTGATTCTTCTCTGCACGCACGCGCGGGTGGGGAATCCCAGAGAGGTCACATGACCGTTCTGGTAATCTTGTGTTCGCTAGCTGCTTTCGGGGATGGGCGGGAAACAGAAGCCTCAGAAACAGGGCATGGGGCGCAGGGACAGTAAGTGTGCTGTGGACAACACCCTACTCTCCACCAAATCATCTCCATGCTGAGAAGGATTGGTTGGAGTGGCCGGGGCCAGTCAAGACTGGTCAAGCTTTAGGTCCTACAGATCAATCCAAGTCTCCATTCACTCCGCCTCCTCACTCACTCAACGCTTCCCTTACCCACCCGCCACTGCAGAGAGCTGCAGGACAGTGGGTGTGCTGTGGACAACCCGACTCTCCACCGAATCACCTCCATGCTCAGACGGGCCGGCCGAAGCCACTCCAGCATGCTCTAGGGCCTAAAGTTTCCGGTTTCTGGTTTGATGGAAGTCTCGATGGCGACTCAGATATGATAGCTGGTTTGGAAATTGTTGTGATTGCGAGTTGGCTCACGGCAAGACTCGACTGCAGGCTTCGCCCCGTTGATTAAATCTTGCATATTCAGGGCAAACCGTTTTGGAGCAGGGTATCAGAGGCTCGAGTCAACGAAGGGGGCACTGCACAGCTGTATCTGATGTGCGATCTCCCTACGGATGTTTTCTGTATATGCCAAGCAGGTTTGCTGCATTCGGTTTGGCGTATGCCACAATGGCTGATTCTGTTTTAGTAATGATTCGAACTCCCCCCTCCCCCTTCATCCAAATTTGATATTAGGCTCACTGTTTTTAGAAATTTATTAGGTATATGAAACTTCCTTTCACTGTTATTTGTGTGAGGGCAACAAATCATAATACGGGAATTTCTGAACTGGAAATCGTGTTTGAGCGTCAAACTGAAGCGAACGATGTGGAAAAGACGCGGGAAAGCCTTACCGCGTCTCGGCTTGTTCCCGAGGTTAGGCTGGGCACTGATGAGTGTACGGTCAGTTCAGTTTGTTTTCGAAATTCTAGTTTTGGGTTCGGTCCTGACGGTTTTGATAAGTTTTAGGCGTTGACCGCGCTTAGCAAGTAGGCAAAGCCATGCAAACCTCGTTCCCCATGCCAAAGCATGCTTAGTCATTCTCTACCGTCCGATCCTATTCACTGAACGTTCAGGCAGTGTTCACCGTCGATGGTGTAAAGTCTCTCATGTCAGTCCTTTCGCTCATCCTTTCCGCATCATCCACATCTGCGCTTCATCATACCCATTCATGGCTTCTCAGTAAATAAATACGTGTATCAGTAGTTCAAGCAGCATCAGCACAACCACCATCAGCGCACCAGACATTAGGACTCCCTCATGATAGGAGCTTCTTATTCTTTTCGTTGTAGTACAGGAAACGTGAGTTTTCCTCTTTGCGTGACTAACTCATTTGAGGTGGTGCGGAAGCCGTTGAGACTCGGTAGTGGGTGCTGAATACTCCGTTCCAACGCCTCGTTGCCAGAAAGATATCAAGAGGAAGTTGCTTGTACGACGCCGTTCATTGTAGTTACATCATCTGATTCGTAAAATCATTTATCCCGTCCATATTAGCCACTCGTCAGTGGTAGCTCCCGCCATGCCGACTCTGTATGTCATGAAGGTGAGAAGGGATTCTCTGCTTCTCTATGCTGTCAACGCGTCTTGCGTAGATGAGTAATGTCTAGATTTATTGCTCGGGATTAAAGCTTGATGCCCCCCCTTCTCGGCTAGATCAAGTCAAGTCGCTTCTATAGGACAAGGGGATGACGCTCGCAACTCGTCTCGCGGCGACCGACTCCGGGAACTCACAACAGCAGCATCCTCCCCATCGGATTCAGGCGAAACTACCGTTTTTTTTTTTTTTTTTTGCACCCTTACTTTTCTTAATCCGTTTACCCTTTCCCCTCTTCCTGCACCGTTCCCCTCTTCCTCCGCTTTTCATCCCCTCTATTCACCGTTCCCCCTCCCCTACAGGTCAATTGCGATGGCGTGTTGCGTCGCATCTCGTCCCGCTGCTCCCCTCCGTCGTTCCGCCACGTCAGCCTTCGGATTCGCGCGCTTCTCGACATCCCCGCCAGCAAGCCGATTTTGCTGACGTACAGAGATACTGACGGTGACGTCATCGCGCTCTCCACGGACGAAGATCTGCACGACGCTTTCGTTTTTCAGGAACTGAATCCGTTGCGTGTTGACGTGGTCTTTGACGGAAACGCTGACGGAAACGCTGATGCTGACAAGGACGCTGACGTGAACGCTGTCGTTAATAGTGACGGCGACTTGACAACTGCCAAAGTGACGGATACTGTAAAGTCAGACGCTAAGTGTCTTCTTCCAGCCGTCAGCACGTCGGTTGCTGTCAGCACCGACAACCTGCTCCCACCTCCCTCGCATTCTGCAAAGAAAAGCAATGACCCATCCTCCATCTTGGGAGCTACAAGTGACGCTGGTGCTGCTACGGGAGAAGCAGTTGCTGCTGATGCTACGGTCCCTGTTTCTTCAGGAAAGGCAGTTAGTACTGATACGACCGTGACTGCTGCTTCTGGGGAAGCAGTCGCTGACGATGATACTACTACGGTCACTGCTGCTTCAGGGAAAGAAACAACCGAGATTACTGTTGATGATACCTTGACTGCTGGTTCCGGGTTGCCAGAAGCAGATACAGGCGTCTCGTTCAATACAACCGATTCAACTGCTGCTACCGTTCCATCAGCTGCTACCGTTCCATCAGCTGCTACCGTTCCATCAGCTGCTACCGTTCCATCAGCTGCTACTGTTCCATCAGCTGCTACCGTTCCATCAGCTGCTACCGTTCCATCAGCTGCTATCGTTCCATCAGCTGCTACTGTTCCATCAGCTGCTACCGTTCCATCAGCTGCTACCATTCCATCAGCTGCTACTGTCTCATCTTCTGCTAAGCTTCCATCTGCTGCCATTCCATCTGCTGCTGTCAGTTCATCTGCCCCTGAAGCTGCTGCTTCTCCTGCTGGTGTTACCGCCCCTGCCTCCAAGCCTGCTGTTTCTGGCTTTGCTGCTTTCGCTACCACTCCTGGGCCTGCCTCCTCTGCTTTTGCTGCTTTCGCTGCCGCTGCTGCTTCTCGCACCTCCAACCCCGCTGCTGGCACATCGCGTTCCAGTTTTGGCGCCCCTACTCCTGCAGCTAGCACCACTGCTGCTGCTTCTGGTGCTTCCAATGCCTGCGGGACTGCCAATCCCGCTGCTGGCACCTCGTCTTCAGGGTTTCACACTGCCACTGCTGCGTTCGGTGCCACCAGTGCTTCTAGCGCTGCCACTCCCACTGCAAGCACCATCTCGTCTGGGCTTGGCACTGCAACTCCTGCTTCTGGCACTGCCAACTCCGCCAACTCTGCTTCTAGCACCCTGTCTTCTGGCTTTGGTGCTGCCACTTCTGCTCGTGGCTCACTCACTCCTCTTTTTGGTAACACAACGACAACCAATAGCATATTCCCTGCCAGCTGGCCTGCTCCGACCACAACATCACCAAGCCTGTCCAAACCATCAATGGCTGGCGCGTCTTCTATCTTTCCCTCCTCGCCTGCCGTTGCAACTGCCTCATCTGCTCTCAGCAACACAGCAACAGCCGCACCCCTCTTCTCGAAGCCTCTGGTATCTGGTTCGTTGCCTACCTTTGGCTCATCATCTCCTACTGCCACTTTCCCCTCTTTTCCCAGCAACACAGCAACAGCAACACCCCTCTCTTCCAAGCCCGTGGGAACTGGCCTTTTTTCCCCAGCTTTCCCGCCTCCGCCCAGCACTACAGCAACCGCACCACCCCTCTCCTCCAAGCCTCCAGCAGTCACCGCTTCTTCTGCTCCTTCTCTGAGTTTCTCTAGCTTTGCCCCTGGCGCAACCTTTCATCCCACCCAGCCCTCTGCCTCACTATGGCAATCCAAGTAGCTGCTGTTTCAGTTGTTGCAGCTTTCCGCCCTTGCCCTCCTCCTTTCCGCCCTTGCCTTGCTGCTTTCCGGCCTTGCACTGCTGCTTTCCGGCCTTGCCCTGCTGCTTTCCGGCCTTGCCCTGCTGCTTTCCGCCCTTGCTCTCCTGCTTTCCGCCCTTGCTCTCCTGCTATTGCCACTTCAGCAGCAGTAACAAGCCTCTCCTCCCCCTGATCCTCCAATCCCCTCATTTTCGTCTGCTCCTTCTCCGAGCTCTTGCACCCTTCATCCCTGGTGCAGTCTTCTACCCCATCCAGACCCCTGCCATTCCATGGCATTCCAAGTAGCTGCCGTTCCTTCTGCTCCTGCATTCGGCGCTCCTCCTGGTTTTCACCATTCTGCCTCGATTTTGGCACTTGTACTGCTTTTGTCGCATCAACAGTAACAGCAGCAATCTTCTTCTCATGCTCTGGGAGTTTTTACCTTCCGCCCTGGAGCTGCCTTCTCTCCCATCCAAGGCTCTCTGCCATGTATTCGCAGGCCACATCATGTGCTGCTCCCTGTATAGTGTCTCAGCTGGGGTAGAATCATGTATCATGGCTGCAATGTTTGTACGTACGGGTCGATGTATTGCAAGATTTTTCTTTTGAAATTTTGATATAAAATTGTCAACCGATATATGAGAACGAACCTTGTATCGCATCAGAAAACGAATAACGAACCTGTGACACTGTGAACTGCTGATACAATGAAAGGCATGCGATTATATAGCGAGACAACCTAGCTAGGCGGGAACCTCGGGAATGCGAGGTTGAGTGCAGGTTGGGCAAAGGAAAACCGAAGGCGACGCGAGGTTGCTTCGGCAGCAAGCAAACCGGCCGAACGTGCACTTCGAAAGTTGGGGTTGTACGCGAAAGAGTAAACCCCAGTAAGGAAAAAGGGCTTTCCCAAGACCGTGGAAGTCTTCGTAATGAACTTGTTGATAATAATTGAAAGAAAACATGATGATTAAGATGATGATACAAGGAAGTTAAATAGCAAATCTAACAAGCAATATACTCTGAGGGGTACATTCCCTTATTAACTGTATTGCATTGATACAGTAACCGCAACTAATATTATTTCCTACAGTTACCACATTCCAGCGTGTAACCTCTAATGAGCGGTTACTGGATGGCGTGTTGTCAGAATCAACAGCAGGAATGAATGAACTATGAAAGGGTTTGGTACAAGTACTAACCCTAAACTGTGTTGTACCCCATATAGGCTACCTCACTACAGCCTACAACAACACACATAACATTCTGACACACCCCCATAGGCAAGGTGGGGGAGCACAAGTAGTCACAGACAAGCAAAGCAAGCTCAAGGTGGATCACGAAGTCACCACACATTCTGAGCACAAGCAAAGGGCCACAAGGCCAGTCCACATGCAGAGTTATATAAAACAAAGCAAACAGTACTGCGATCACAACCTAGCAAGAGCAAGCATGCAGATATATATATAATGAATCACAGTACAAGCAAGGTCACGCAGTGAGCAAGTGAGAAAACGTGGGCACGAGGTCTAACAAAGTACAGAGACGCTGATGGTCACCAGGCGGAAGTGCCTTGGTGAATATATCAGCTGTGTTGGCCCGAGTGGCCACGTAAGCAAGACGAAGCTGGCCACGCTGCTGCAACTCTCGAGCAAGGAAGTAACACAGAGCGATGTGCTTCGTTCTGTGCTCCAGTCTGTGCTCCTGACACAAGGCAATGGCGGCCTTGTTGTCGACGTACAGAACTGGAGGAGAACTAGGCCGCTCTCCCAAGTCAGTCAGCAGGTAGGTGAGCCAGCGTAACTCCTGTGCAGCCATGGCTCCTGCGTAGATCTCAGCCTTACAACTGGAGCTGAGAACAGAAGACGAGCGGGTAGACCGCCAAGAGACAGAGCCAGAACCAAGGCTGAAGGTGTTACCTTGTAACAACCGCTGCGTAGCCAGGTCGTCTTCCTAAGAGGCGTCTGAGTGTCCAGTGAGGACAACTCGACCCCGTCCTCCAAGCACCAGCCCCATGCCCGAGTAACTGCACAAGTAGCGCAGCACCCTCTTAGCAGCCTCCCAGTGCTCTCGCTGGTGTCTCCCAGGCGCAACGTAACGAGCCAGGATGCTAAGAGGGTACGCAAGGCCAGGTCGGGTGCAGGTCATCAGGTACATGAGGCAGCCCACAAGCTCTGGATACGGGCCACTCGGCTCTACGGACTCGTCCGAAGGTGGAGCTGAGAGCGAGTGACCGATAGGCAATGGAGTGGGCTGTGGCGAGGAGAACTGAAAGCCGAAGCGCTGAAGGACCTGGTGCACCATGTGTGACTGAGTCAGGGTGATGGTGTGCCGTGCTCTGTCCCGGGTGATCTGCAGGCCAAGGTAGCTGCGCAGCTCACCTAGGTCAGTGCACGTGTGTCTCTTCTGTAGCTCCGACTTCACAAGGGCCAGTGCCTCAGTGTCAGCAGTGGCAAAGACCAAGTCGTCGATGTACACGAGGATGTAGAACGGCGGCAGCGAAGGGTCGGTGCATAGAAACAGCAATGGGTCAGCAGTCAAAGGAGCAAACCCAAGAGCCGCAAGTGTCGTCCTCAGTGTGTCGTGCCACTCACAAGGCGCCTGGCGGAGACCGTAGACTGGCCGCTGGAGGCTCCACTGGGTACCAGGAGGAAAAGACCCAGTGAAGCCAGGTGGGCGGCGTAGCCAGATCTCCTCGTCCAGGCTGCCCTGTAAGAACGTTTTGCTGAAGTCAAGAGAGTGAAGCTCGTAGTCACGCTGGGTGGCAACGTGCAGCACCACCCGAAGAGTGGTCATCTTTGGGGTAGGGGAGAAGGTCTGGAAGAAGTCAACTCCCTGTCGCTGACTGAAGCCTCGTGCAACGTAACGAGCCTTGAAGACAGGCGGAGAACCCGACGGCCGCTTCACCCTGAAAATCCACATGCCATTGATTATGTTCGTCCCAGGAGGGGGAACCTCGTCGACGTAGGTGCCAGTGGACTTCCAGGATGCCATCTCTGCGTCCATGGTTGTCTGCCACTGAGAGGAGTAGGGACCCGTAATCGCCTCTACGTAAGAGAACGGGGTCGGGATGTCCTTTGCATCCGGGTCTCCCTCAGGTGCAAGCAGCCAGGCCACGAGATGAGGTACAACAGCCGCAAGACAGTCAAAGTCCTCCTGCCTGTCCTCAAGGACGTCCGTGCCAAGAGCACACTCACCCTCGACGGGCGGAGGATGGATAGACTCAAACTCAGCGACAAGACTGGTAGCATAGTCTAGACGACACGCAGCAGCAAAGTCCATAAGCTCAGCAACTAAGGCAGACGCAGCAGTAGACTCAAACGACGGGTCAGTGACAACAGTAGCCAGGAGACGGGTGACAGTAGGGCTGGCAGCACGAACACGGTTGGACTCAGGGTCCGGAACGTTAGAAAGAGTTTACGCAGGAGGAGACGAATGAGGGATGGGCTGTGGAACAGAGGAAGGACGAAGTGCCATAGTGTGCGTATCTGGCACAGGAGGAGGATGCGGTCGCCAGACACGACGAGCACGGCGAACAAGGGAGGCAGGACGAGACGCAGGCTCACGACGCTCTGTAAGGGAGACCGGCTGCTCAGTGTAACGAGACGGGGCAGGCATCGGCGAGTCCAGAGGAAAGGCAGTGGACGAAGGAAGACTAAGAACCTGACGGAGCACCGACTTGGGTGGAAGCTCAGACAGTTGCGGTGGCGGCAAGAAAAACGGTCGCTGCTGCACAGGGCCTCCAGCTCCAGCGCCTCCAGCTCCAGCAACCCCTGCTCCAGTAGCTCCAGCTCCAGCGCCTCCAGCTCCAGCACCTCCAGCTCCAGCGCCTCCAACGCCAATACCTCCACCTCCAGCGCCTCTAGCTCCAGTGCCTCCAGCTCCAGCGCCTCCAGCTCCAGTGTCTCCAGCTCCAGCTCCTGCACTTCCAGAGCTTGCAGCTCGAGAACCTCCAGCGCTAGTGCCTCCGGCGCTAGCACCTCCAGCTCCAGCGCCTCCAGCTCCAGCGTCTCCAGCTCCAGTGCCTCCAGCTCCAGCTCCTGCAGCTCCAGCGCCCGCAGCGCCAGTGCCTCCAGCTCCAGCAGCGCGACTCCGAAGGCGGGTGCGACTGGCGCAGCTGCTGCGGTGAGAGAGGCTCCACAGCGCCGCCAGTACCAGTACCTATAGAGCTAGCAACGTCAGTACCTCCAGCACCTCCAGCTGCAGTACCGCCAGCGTCAGCGCCTCCAGCTCCAGGGCCGCCAGCTCCAGCGCCTCCAGCTCCAGCACCTCCAGCATCAGCGCCCCCAGCGCCAGTACCTCCAGCGCCAGGACCTCTAGCTCTAGTGCCTCCAGCGCCAGCGCGACTCCGGAGGCGGGTGCGCCTGGTAAGCCACTAGTGCAGCTGCTGTGGTGAGAGGGGCTCACGCTGGGGAGACCGCTGCGGCGAGGCACCCTGAAGACTACCAGCAGACGCAGCACCACCAGACTTAGCACTCCCAGAAGTAGCACCCCAGGCTCAGCACCCCCAGGCTCAACACCCCCAGGCGCAGCACCTCCAGGCTCAGCACCCCTAGGCTCAGCACCCCTAGGCTCCGCACGCTCAGGCTCAGCACCCCCAGGCTCCGTACGCATAGGCTCAGCAACCCCAGGCTCCGCACGCACAGGCTCAGCACCCCCAGGCTCCGCACACTCAGGCTTTGCACCCCCAGACGTAGAACCCCGAGCAGGACCAACCCCAGCAGCACCTCAGTCACCAGTGAACTCGAGAGGCTCAGCCAAGGGAAGTGGGTCTACCTGAGAGACACCTGAAGGAGCAGGACCCTGAGGGGGGAGGGGGTCTACCGGAGGGGGACCTGGAGCGAGGAAGAGTGGCAGGGTGGGGGAGAGGGGCAGTGCGGTAGGGGAAGAGACGGTAAAAGGGAACCGACTCGTCAAACGTGACGTCCTGAGAGGGGAAGATACGGCGCGAGGTGGGGTGGTAAAACTGCCAGCTAGGCGCGTCAGGGGGGAAGCCAAGGAAGACGCAGGGAATGGCGCGAGAGGAGAGCTTGTCCGCAGTGGTATCGCGGACAAAGGCACAAGAGCCCCAGACCCGGAAGCGCGACGCATCACCAACCTCCCCCGTCCAACGCAGTGTGGGCGAGGTCTCCGGCAAGGAGACACGGGGCCAGAGGTTGAGCTGATGCGCAGCGTACCGGACCACAAACGGCCACAAAAAATGGGGAGCAGCCGCATGGATCAGGGAGGTACGAGCGACCTCCATGACTAGGCCAATGCGGTGCTCAGCAACCCCATTCTGCTGCGGAGAGGCCGGAAGCGTGAACGACTGGAGGATGCCCTCCCCCTGACAAAAGTCCCGCAAGAGGTCGGAGGAGAACTCACCACCTCTGTCAGAGTGCAGACGCAGGACGAGAAGGTCCGTGCGGAACCGCTCGCGGAGCTGGAGACGTACAGTGCGGATCCAAGGGATGAAAACAGCAGGGACCTCACTCTTGCTGCGCAAGGGGAAGACCGTGGTGTAACGCGAGTAGTCGTCGACAACCAGCAGAAAGTACCGCTCGCGGCCCTGTCCCTGGACGCGGGGTGGGCACCACACGTCCATGTGGAGGGTCTGCAGGGGAGCAGTCATCGGGGGAAACGAGGAGGAGTGAGGAGCGGCGTGCTGCCGCCCCTCGACGCAAGGAACGCAGGGCGGGGCAGGCGAGGGTGGGAGGGAAGGAAGAGACCTGGGAAGACCAGAGACAAGACAGAGGGAGTGCTTTCCACGGAGGCGTGGCAGGGAGGGGTGACCAAGGCGGTGGTGCCAAAGGAGAGTCTGGTGCGACAGGAGGCGACACTCGCAAGGGGGGGGCTACCTGACCTGACTCGAACACCTGACCAGACGCAGCAACCTGAGGAGGCTCAGTAGTCAGTGTGTAAAACTCGACCCAGGCCGACGGGTGAACGTGGCCAGGTGACGGCCAGTCCGGGAGCACGTGCAGATCGCCACACGCTGCCCTCCAGGGGTAAAGGTATCAACCCCGACATCCTGAAGGATGGCGTTACTCACCAAGTTCGTCGAGAACGAGGGGAGGTGGAGACCTGACAGTGAACCGGACGGAACCGCCGGACACGGGAGAACAGTGGAGGAACGTGCAAGAACTGGGCCCCCAGAGGGGTCAGCCAGTGAGACTGCAACGGGTCTAGGGAGTGGTGTGACTGTGTTACTGCCGCAAAAGAAGCAGCGGGAAGCACCTGAGTCAAGCATGAAGGTGTGCAAGGCCTCAGCAGGCGCAGTACCAGAGAGAGAAGACTCACTAGCACCTAGAGCAGCAGCCTCTATACCTGGGTCGGGCGGCACACACAGGTAACAGTCACCGTCGGTACTGACAGTCAAAGCAAACATGGCAGTAAGGATAGCGTCAAAGTCTAGAGCAAATATATCCACGCTGCGTCGAATCAGCTCTAGCCAGTAGGGGAGCTCAGCGTCGTCGCCAAAATCTGCGTGCCAGGAGTCGCTCAGATAGGCGAAGCAGCGGGACTGTGTGTGGCCAACTGTCCCACAAGTCTGACCAGCCCGATCACTTGTGCGAATGACGTACGGGCAGCGAGCAGTACTTCCAGATGCCCCACGCTGAGCGTACCACTCACGAAGCTGCTGGGGCGTAAGGGTCTCGCGCGGACGTTGCTGAAGCTGCACCAGGCCACCGCCAGAAACTCCCCACTGAACAGCTCCACCGCGACTGCTACTATGACTGCCGCCACCACTCCCACTGCTACCACGAAGAGAAGTCATAGCGAGCGAAGCAATGTGGCGTGTGACGAGCAGGGCAGCACGTAGAGAAGGCAGGGCGTCGATCAGGCACTAGGGTTAGCGCGGAGGGTAGGGCTGGGCGGTGGACGGTCAGGGAAGGGCGGCGCGCGGCCAGAGCAGGGCGGCGCGCTGGAAGTAGGTCGGCGCGCAAGTAGGGCAGGGCGTACGCGCTGCGCGCGAGCAAGGCAGGGCGTGCGCGGGCTGCGCGACTGGCAGGGCAGGACGTAGACGCGGCGCGCTGGCAAGGCAGGGCGCGCGCGGGCCACGTGACGGGCAGGGCAGGGCGGACGCGCGGCGCGCAGGTAGAGCAGGGCGCGCGCGGGTCGCGCGACGGGCAGGGCAGGGCGGACGGGTGACGCAACGGGCTGGGGCAGCCCGCACGGGCGACGCGACGGGCAGGGGCAGGGCAGACGGGTGACGCGATGGGCTGAGGCAGCCCGCACGGGCGACGTGACGGGCCAGGGCAGGGCGTACGGGTGACGCTGCGGGCTAGGGCAGCCCGCATGGGCGACGCGACGCGACGGGCAACAGGGGCGCGCTGCGCGACGGGCAGCAGGGGCAGGGCGTACGGGCGAGGCGGCAAGCTGGGGCAGCCCGCACTGGCGGCGCGACGCGACGGGCAGCAGGGGCGCGCAATGCAACGGGCAGCAGGGGCGCGCGACGCGACGGGCAGCAGGGGCAGGGTGTGAGGATCTGGTTCAGGAAAGATGATTCTATTGAATGATTCACCTGGGTACAAGGCGAGGCTATATATAGGCTCGACACAAAGGCAGTAACCCGGGTGTTACTAGAAGGTTCCGCGGGTCGCGAAGCATCCCGAACGGGTCCTTCCCGAATTTGGTAGAAGGCAATTCGGTGGCAACCGAAAAGCCTAGAATTCGGTGCACTCAACCTAGTTCGGTGCCTATAACTATAATAAATATAGTAAAAGCAACGAACCTAGGAAATCTAGCAAAAGCAAGCAAAATAAAGCAAAGCTAAGCTAGATAATGCATAGTAAAGCAGAATCAAGCTAGTAAAGCGTAGCAATGACGTCGTACTCTCACACGTCCCCCCCTCAAAGCTGGGTGGCGTGAGAAACACCCTGCTTGACAAGATAGTCCTTGAGAGCACGGCGTGCGTTGCCCATATCAACTTCTGCAACCCAACTGTCCTCCGATGGGTCATATCTCTTCCAGCGTATCAGGAACTCGAGCGTGTTGCCGCGTCTGCGTCGATGAGCGAGAACTTTTTCCACCTCGTACTCTGGTTCATCCTGTATGAGAACAGGTGATGGTGGCGGTAGCTGGCGTCCCTGGAACTGTTGGTTGGGGTCCTTGTAGGGCTTTTGTAGCTGAACATGGAAAGCGTTGTGAAGCTTCCACGTAGTAGGTAAGCGCAAGCGGAATGTTACTGGTGTCACCTGTGCCTCAATGCGAAAAGGACCACAGAAGCGAGGCCGGAGCTTGGACGGTAGGTGAGACAGGTTCAAGTTGTGCGTCTCAAGAAGCACCTGATCTCCGACTGCTACTGAGTGATCTCGTCGCTGGCGATCGGCATACTACTTCTGGGAGTTCTGCATCGTGGTGAGACGTCGCTGAGTCTTCTCCCATAGCTGCTGCATGGTGGTGACGAAGTCGTGTGCGGCTTGGACGTGTGCCGGTGTGGTTGGCTGCTGTGGTGTAAGTGGTTCCCGTCCGTAGCACAGGAAGAATGGAGATTTCCCTGTGGCCGCATGCGACGCGTTATTGTAAGCGAACTCAAGTGTCGGTAACTGTGAATCCCAGTGGCTGACGTCGTCTTTGCAAGCTGTGTGCAGTAACTGTTCAACCACCTGATTGAGTCGCTCTGTCTGTCCGTCAGTCTGGGGGTGGTACGCTGAAGACATCGCAAGCTTTGTCCCCAACAATCCCATGAGTTCCCTCCAGAACTTACTAGTGAACTTAGGGTCTCTGTCCGAGATAAGTGTAGCGGGGATGCCGTGGATGGTGATGATGCGGTCGAAGAAGAGGCGAGCAGTTGCTTCAGCAGTAGCTGTGGCGTTGGTCGGGATGAAGTGTCCCATTTTAGAGAACTTATCGATCACCACGAGTATAGCGTCATGCCCTCGTGAGGTCGAAGAAAGCCCAGTAATGAAGTCTAGGCTGACAACTTGCCATGGCTGCTCCGGTACGGGTAAAGGCTGAAGTAACCCTACTTTTTTCTGCTTGCTATTCTTCATCCGCTGGCACGTGTCGCATGAAGTGACGAACTGCTGCACGTCTGTTGCCATCCGGGGCCAGTAATAATACTTTGCTATTCCCGCTAACGTCTTGTTGCTCCCGAAATGTCCCGCGTATGCCACATCGTGAAACTCCTCCAGTAAGATCTGTCGGAGCGGGGCATAGTTCGGTACCCAAATCTTTCCTGATCCCTTTCTTACAGCTAGGTCCTTCTCCCACTGTAACAGCTTCTGTTTCTCTGCTGTAGTGATTTCTGCGTCCACGGAGTATCCATGCTGGAATAGACCCTTGAGCAGAGGGTTCATCCCGTCGAGTTGGATGCCTGCTACATGACCGGGGCGGCTCAACACGTCAGCTTTGTTGTGTAGCCCGGGCTTGTAGACGATGTCGTAGTGGAAGTGGGTCTCCAAGAAGTCTACCCACCGCACCTGTCGTTGTGAGAGCGTCGGCTGCGACTTCAGGTATTTGAGGCTGCAGTGGTCAGTGTAAACTGTAGTCTTGGCTCCCTCTAGGTAACACCTCCACGCCTTGAAGGCTGTGACTATCGCTAAGGCTTCCTTGTCATGGATAGGGTAGTTCAGTTCTGCTCCGTGTAGCTTCTTACTCAGATAGGCGATGGGCTGCAAACCGCGTCCGTGATTCTGCATCAACTCTGCTCTGACTGCTTGGTCACTAGCGTCTGCTTCCACCACGTAGTCTCTGTCTGGATTCGGTAGGATGAGTACTGGCACTGTAGTCAGTGCTGTCTGTAGTTGCTCCATGGCTTGCTGTTGAGGAGTATCCCATTTATAGGGTGTATCCTTTTTCAGTAGGTTGGTCAGTGGCGCTGCTATCTTAGCGTACTGCGGCACAAACCTGTTGTAGTAGTTGGCGAAGCCTAGGAACTGCTGCAACTCCTTCACGTTCTCAGGAACATCCCCTGTATCCGTCCAGCTTCGCAGCTCCACACGTTTCCCGTTGTTGTAGATACACGCCTTCCGGTTGACCCAGTCGATCTCGGGGTTGAACCGCTTTAGAAAATCACGCCTTGATGTTCGTGATCGGCAACGTCGGCTTCCACCTTAACGCTCCTATCTGTAGCTGCAGTGTTGACTCGCCGTGGATGGGAAGCTTCGTACCGTCCACCATCGTTGCTGTAAACTGGGTCTCTTCTGAGGATTCTTCAATTTTCTCCAACGTCCCGCGGTCGCATAGCGAGTGGGACGCACCACTGTCCACCAGTGCCTGGAGGCGTCGCCCATTGCAGATCACCTCGAGTACTAGTGGCTGTTGCTGCTCCGAGTAGCCGTAGATGGTATCGCTTATAGGATCGTAGGGTACGTCGAATATGTCATCCCTAGGTCCTGCGCTCGAAGATGCAGCTTCAATATCAGGTATCACCTGAGTAGGGTTAGAAGGATTTATCCGAGGCTGGTACAGCTTCTCTTGAGCCTGGAACCTTCCCCTAGGCCTTTGCAGCTGTGTAGGCTTCATCTGTGGGGAACAGGGAGCCTTTAAACAGAGCTGCTGGGAGAGAATATTAACTCCTCGGAACGCTCGACCCTTGTTAGCGCTCCGGAGTAGGGTCCCCATATTACCCGGTACCGGTTTAATTTCTGACTCTCCCTTAATAAAGGCTTGAAACCCACGAGAAGTAATATTCTTACTTGTCGGGGTGTACGGCTGGAGTTTCCCAGTCGGTGCAGGGTCTTGTTTCGCGGAGTCTCCATTTGTCTCGGCGATTTCCCCTGGTGCCGGCTGGTCGTGACGTTTTAAATTCGCGCCACCATATTCTCCTTTTTTCGCCCTCTCCGAAGTTGCCACGTTGTCCGTTTTCTGCTTCGGGGGTGCCGCACTGTTCTTGTATCTCAGCTCCGCACGCCTTCCCTTCATTTCCCAACACGCCAAGATACGATGTCCTGTAGCGCCGCAAAATTTGTACGTCTCAGTTTTTGCTAGCCGCTGCTCCACATCGCCCTCGTCGTTCTCCATCGGTTCAGCAGTCGTGGGTGGTGCCAATCGCCCCATGCCACTAGTTGGCTTGTTGCGTCGTGTTCCGTAGTAGCTACTGTTCAACGTGTCGAACTGTTCGATCAGTGCTGCCCGAAACTGCGCCCACGTCCCTTCGCCTTGGACTATTCTGTTGTTGATCCACTCTAGAGCTGGGCCTTGTAACAGTGTTGCTGCGAGCCGTATGCGCATTGCGTCTTCTGTCGGGGTCGTGCACCCAACGGCTTCGAAGTAAATTTCGAGTTCAGCTACAAATCGACGAACGTCGTTCCCTTTAACTATAGGATCGAACGCCTCCGGTAGCCTCAGCTTCACTGCTTCGAGGTTAACTGTAGCTGCTGCCGTTGTCGCAGGTAGAATTGTCGGTGTCGCCGCTGCTGCTGCTGCTGCTGCTGTCGCTGCTGCATTCGCTGCTGCTGTCGCTGCTGCATTCGCTGCTGCTGTGGCGGTTGCCGACTGGTTCGCAAGGAGTTTCTCGAGTCGTGGGAGCGCCGCACGTATCTGCTTATGCTCGGCACGTAACTCCGCGATTTTCTGTACTGAAATATCTCTTTTTCCCTCCATTTGGCGATTTACAGAAAGAAGCGCGACGAAAATAATTGAATTTTGGGTGCTGGTCGACTTACTGTGAGTCGGGTTGACTGTAGAATCGACGAGCACAAATTCTGTAAGTCGCGTAAATCTTCCTTCGTGTAAATTCGCGTTCGATCTCGGCCGTTGAGAAGAAACTCGATCCGACGCTCCAAATTCCAACCTTTTATGGCGAAATTCTCTGGGCCGTTGAGATGAAACTCGATCGAACGGTCGAAACTCCAACCTTTCCACCAGTAAATCTGAGGGGTGTTCGAAAACCGAATCGAGGGGGTTTAGAAAAATTGCGCGGAACTGGTTTTACATACCCGTATCGGCGCCTTCGTCGTCGCCCCCGCGGTTTTTAAAGGCCGGAACTACGCGGTTGAAGACCTCGCGTGTAAACCCGCTCTGATTACCAAGTGTGAGGATCTGGTTCAGGAAAGATGATTCTATTGAATGATTCACCTGGGCGAGGCTATATATAGGCTCGACACAAAGGCAGTAACCCGGGTGTTACTAGAAGGTTCCGCGGGTCGCGAAGCGTCTCGAACGGGTCCTTCTCGAATTCGGTAGAAGGCAATTCGGTGGCAACCGAAAAGCCTAGAATTCGGTGCACTCAACCTAGTTCGGTGCCTATAACTATAATAAATATAGTAAAAGCAACGAACCTAGGAAATCTAGCAAAGGCAAGCAAAATAAAGCAAAGCTAAGCTAGATAATGCATAGTAAAGCAGAATCAAGCTAGTAAAGCGTAGCAATGACGTCGTACTCTCACACAAGGCGTTCGCGGGCAGCGCAACGTAGGGCATGGCAGAGCGCGCGCTAGGCAGCACAACGCAGGGTAGGGCAGCGCGACTGGTGGGGCAGCGCGACGGGCAGGGTAGGGCGCTACGAGCAGGGTAACGCGCTACGGGTAGAATACGATCGGTGGGCCCTAAAGAGAACGGTCCTGGAACAGGACCTGCTCTGATACCATGTCAGAATCAACAGCAGGAATGAATGAACTGTGTAAGGGTTTGGTACTAGTACTAACCCTAAACTGTGTTGAACCCCATATAGGCTACCCCACTACAGCCTACAACAACACAACATTCTGACATGTGTAATCTCCGAGTGCGGTTGCCGATGGTCAACTGCAGGAGCTGTTCACTTACGTGTGCTTTTCAACTATCGCGTGCTCTATATGAACTAGTGCAGTATTGATACAGGAGTACTACTTTGTTATGAGGCGGTGTGTTACGGGAAACCTTCGGAAATGTTATAAGAACCATTGGTCATTCCAACACTCCCTTTCATTCCTAAAGGTAAGCCACGTAGGATTTCTTCGACATCTCGCAGAGGTTGGCGCAATGCTGGAACTTCTGACGTGGCTGCTTCTTCGTCAGGAAATCTGCTGTCATGTCGCCAGTTGGGCAACACGTGAGTTTAGACGTTGCCCTTGTCAATCTCATTCGTCCTTGACGAAGAAGTAACGGAGTGCGATTTGCTTCGTGCGGTTGACGAAGCCAGGCTTGTTCGCGATTTTGATCGCGCTCTGGTTGTCGCAGAGTAACGTGAAATGCCCGTTCATCGTCACTTTCGCTTCTTGCAGGAGCTCCATCAGGTACAGTCCTTCGCGAAGAGCTGTGCTGGTGGCAATGAACTCAGCTTCGGCTGATGAAAGGGCAATGAACTCCTGCTTCGGGGAGTTCTAGGTGATGAGTCAAGCTCGTGCGGGAGTGTTTGTTGTAAATATCTCCCGCATGGTCCACGTCTACATAGCCGTGGAGATGTAGAGTAGCTGTTAGGTTTGCCGTGTAGGTGAGTCTGTTGCCGGCAGTAGAAATGAAGTATTGAAGTGCTCGGCATAGGTCTAGTAGATTCTCCCCTTTAGGTCGGCGCAGGTACTGTGAGAGTTGGCTTGCGACGTAGGAGAGATCCGCCCGGTACGTGACGGTGGCGAACAATAGGCACCCCAGTTGCTGCCGATGATTCACGGTAGATAGCGACATGGTGTCGGGCTCATGGTCAGGAGGAGGAGTGCAGAAGGGTGTGGTGAGGTTGATTGGGGCGATTGCGAATTTCTTCGCGAGTGTTTCCGCGTACTTGGCGGTGGAAAGATGGATGGAGGTGGCGGACTAGGTGATGTTGAGACCCAGGAATTCTTTGACGCTGTGGTTGATGGTCACCTCTAGCTTCTTCTTGATCTCCTCCTCGAATTGGTCGAGTAGTTCCGTGTCATCGCCGGTGTGCAGCAGATCGTCGACATAGGCGAAGAGGAGGATGAACTTGCCGCATGGCATCTTCCGGTACATGCCTTGTCGTGTGGTAGCTGAACGAAGTCGAGTTCGAAGAAGACGTTGCGCAGGTACTGTTGCCATAGTCGTGGCGCATGCTTTATGCTGTAGAGAGATTTTTGGAGAAGGCAAATGGCGCCGTCGCTTTCGTCTTCTGGAGACGTCGATTTGCCAGAGTGGGCGCTGCTTGATGGCGACGATGCATATGAGAATGTGCACCGAGGTGTGTCGTCCAACGAGCGAGAATATTTGATCATAGTCCACCATGTGAGTTTGCTCCAAGCCGAGCACCACCCATCTCGCCTTGTATGTATCAATTGAGTTGTCCGCGAGCATTTTCATCCAGAAGACCCATTTGCCACTGAGCATCTTCCTCCCCTATGCATCTTCCTCTCCAAGTCTCGCGGCACTTAAGTGCTGCTACTTCTGCTGCCATGGCCACCTTCCATTTCTCGCTATCAGGTCCAGATAGATCTTGACACACGGTAGTGGGTTCCTTGGGCGAGGCATGGCGAACTGCTACTGCGAGCCTAAGGATGCGGAGGCAAGTTTCGTTAATTTATTCGTAGGCGAGGCGATCGTAGTCATGCGTGCTGGTACTTTGACAACGTCGTCGTCGCTGTCGTGATTGTTGTGGATGGTGTATTGCAAGGGGCTCGACAGTGGTAACTGGGTATCTTGAGATTATTGCATTGTGCTGTTGTAGTTGTGGCCTTCATGGGTTGTAGTGTCCGGATCAAATTGTGAAACAGGTATGAAGGTTGGAGTCTGGAATGGGCTTGTAAGGGGGATGTTGGGAAAAGAGTCGAATGGTGTGACGTCCATTGCATCTGCATCCTCTAACACGTCAGCCACATCCTGTGATGTGGTAAAGCTACGGTGCCCCTCAAAAACCCTTTCCGGTGCCTTGTCAGCTTCGCGGTGTTCCTTGAACAGTGGCAGAGTCAGCTTCTCGTAGAAGATGCAGTCACGTGATTTCGTCACTTCGTGTGTCGCGCAGTCCAGCACAATTCACGCGTTGAAATCATTTTCAATCCCGAGGTGAATGCCCCAGCGTGCCCGGTCAGCAGATTTTCTGGTTCTTCTCGTATGTGGTCTGTAGTGTACCATGCAGCCGAACACCCGGAGCAGGCGTGTGTCAGCTTTTCTACCCGTCCAGTCCTTGTAAGGTGAAGTGTTGTTCTTCAGACCTCGGGACGAGAGCAACTTGTGCAGCTGAACAGCATGGTTCATTGCGAATGGCCATTGCTTGGTTGGGATGGCCGACTGCTTCATCAGGGCCCTCATCCGCGTGGCGAGGCTCCTGTTTGTCCGTTCTGCTACTCCTTGCTGCTCGTGAGCGTAGGGCAGGGACACCTGGTGCTCAATCCCCTTGGCGAACAGCTCCTTGAACTCAGTTGAGAAGTACTCCAAAATCCCATCTGTCTGGAAGCTTTTCAGCTTCAATCCTGATTGCGTTCGGCGCGCTTCATCCAGGTTACGAAGCATTAAAGGCTCGCGAGCGACAGTCGATGTTGACAACCCACATGTAGCGTGTGCAGGCATGAATGAAGGTCATCGTGTTGTTTTTCCATCAAGCCCTTCTTGGCTAAGCATCAAGGAGTCGCAGTCGACTGTATTGAATGGTTCGTAACCTTTGTAGCCTGGAGGTAATTCCGGGAAGGGCTTGTAAGCGAGTGACGCGGTGGGGAAGATGAGGCACGACGGGTCGTTTGAGGTGGTTTTAAGTACGTCGCCGCCGAGCAGGAGTAGTCCTTCCGAGTCGAAGACTTCGGCTTCGATGTAGTTTTTGGTGTGGCGTGCGAGGGATGACCGAGCCGCTGGTGCCATGTTTCTAGTTCGGCACGATAGCCGACCGTCCTCTTGTAATATTACTTCTCTCTTCTTCGTCCCACTGCCCCCTTTCAGGTCCTTTGTCGTCGGCGACACGAACATCAGCTGCAAAAGCCTGGGTATGGAGATGTCATCTGTATCAGCGACGTGAATCAAGTCGTCGGTGGTCGGGGAGGAGCTGTGTAGTTGGGAGTCGGGCTGCCTATGGCCACTCGGAAGCAGGAAGTCTCTTCATTGGAATGCAATGATAGAGGTACTCATCGCCGGTGACAGGAATTAACCGATGTCCTTGTTCCGGCGGTGGTGCTTCTTCGGTAGGTGAGGGTAGCTCTGTTGCTTTGCCAAAATTATAAATCATGCCTTCTGACTCCTCTTGCTCTTCCTCTATAGTTTCGTACGGGTACTGGTATGGAAAAGGAGGTCCTCCCCAGCTAGTGCCGCGCGTTGCCCAACACGGATCTTGTTTTGCCAGTTCTTCAAGAGGAAGTGTCAGAGCTTCGGGATAAGGAGGGCTTGGAGGTGCCCAGCTGCGCTGAGAAGTTGACGTTCCCCAACCGCCTTCAGAAACTCTTGCCACTGGTGACTGTGGCACTCCCCAAGCGCTGATGGTGACTGCGGTGTTGGTCCATCCGGGAGCAGCTACTCCAGTGTTTCCCCATCCTCCAGCATTTGGTTGCCCTGCAGTTGCTGACTCCTCACTGTCTGCTTCTTGTTCCATTGTTGGAGGCCTGGTGTCTCCAGGAATGGTGGTCGAGGCAGTTGGGACGGCGCGTGAGTGAAGAAGACCGTCTGGTCCGGGACGTTCAAGGTCCATTTCTTCAGGATGCGACCGCGTCGGAGCTGGGCGTGGTCTTCAGAAGTATTGTTATGTCCGAGTCGCCGGTGTTGCCCTGGGACGTGAAGTTCAAGACAAAGACTCCTTCGTCGGTCGCCTTCCCGATGTAAGTGTTGTTGTAAAATAGTTCGAACCTTTTGTCATCACTGTTGCTTCGAATGTCGACTTTGCAAGTATTGAGTTGTGCCGCAGCGAGAAGGTTGAACTGGAGGTCGGAGACAACGAGTTTGTCACCAATGTGTATAGTGAAGTTGGTGTCACCTGACTATATCTCTCCAAT
Organism: Closterium sp. Yama58-4; assembly: GCA_947470075.1. Taxonomy (NCBI): domain Eukaryota; kingdom Viridiplantae; phylum Streptophyta; class Zygnematophyceae; order Desmidiales; family Closteriaceae; genus Closterium; species Closterium sp. Yama58-4. Next base: position 674,752 of record CANIUD010000120.1, on the reverse strand, counting down.
CTCGTATGCCTACAGTCGGTTGTTGTTTGCGACAATGATTTCGCATGGTCGTCGCATCCGCCTCGATGTACTGATGAATGGTGGTGATTCTACCATGTATTGCCCGCAGCAGCTATCGAGATACAATTTGTTGAATTCTCGTCGCTGCGACGTGCGATGCTGGCGATTTTCGGAGTGATGATGCGCTCAAGATCAAGACAACGCGAATGTTCATTTTTATGTCTTACAGGGAAGTTGGGAGGAGACTCCGGTGTGCTCGGAGGCAGTTCGAAATCACGTGGGAGATTTGTTTGTGCATCGATCCAGAGGCTGATCGTAGGATCATTGTTTGGACTTGGTGTAACTTGGTCGATTGGCGCGATTGACGGGTAGCGTACTTTGTTGTAGTAGCGAATGCTTTTGCGATGCGCCATGCAACTGAGGATTGACCCCTTTCCCTTATCCTTAGACTAGATGCGTACAGAAATTTGAGTAATACTTGCGACGGAGGGTGGTGACATTGTCGCCGCCGCGGCTGGAGTCGAGGGGGGCCAAAGTTTAGTGCGCAATAGATGAACAAATTAACATACAAAGGCCTATGTTCGAGCAAATCATAGGCTGAAATAGAATAAAACAATAATACACAAATAAACATTTAACACCACAAAGAAATGTTATATCAATGCGTAGCTTGCAATGCCTTCAAATGAAGAGACAAAAAATTACCATATCCAATTTAACAAGGATAATCTACAGAGATGTAAAAGAACCAAACAATAACGAATCCATTTTTAAAGAAAACCAAGATGAACAGTAAAAACACACATGCACACGATGCCCGTTTGACTAAGGAAGAGGGCTCTTAAGTGATTCTTGCATTTCGCTAAGCTTTCGTCAATTCGCACTTAGCAAAAAGGGCTTTTAAAAGATTTTGTAACTCGCTGTTGACCGTTTGACATGGGTCTCTTCTGTCAAACTTCGGTTTTTGTGGTTCGTATTGCTCGAGGTGCTTGTAAATGGGGTGCAACTGGCTGGTACCCTAATACACGGGTGCAGAGTTTCCATCGCGGGCAGGGCAAATTCGCGTGCAGGGGTTGGGCATCTTGTGCACTCGCCTAAGGCACGTGTAGATAACGAAATGGGAAACCTGTAACCACATCGCGACTGCCGCGACTGCAAAACCCAACCGTCCTGATTGGGCCAACAGCGGCGAAGTGAGGTAGGGAGATACGTGGCGCACAACTCGAACAATTCACGGCTGTGTCTCATCCAAACCAGCTTGACACCGACGAAACCCTACACTGTCGAACCTCGTCCGTTACAGTCAGCCCCATGAATAACCACGCAGAAAATGAACGATAAGGACGCGGCACCTGTTTGTGTTTTTCCAGGATCGGGGAAGGATCGGACAGTCACACCGAACCTGGCACATCGAGTGGCACATCGATGTGCCCTAACTGCAAAATTGAAGTGTGATACACACTTCGAGCCTCAAGTGCCAGGATCGACAATGCAGGATTGGCCTAGCAAGTACGTTGCTGTAATTTACAACACACTGAAAATCCATCCAATCACAGAACACCTTGGTCGTCGCACAGCACGGCCTGGGCGACTTGGGCCCCAATCAAATCAAACCACCTTCCCGATGTGCAAGCACGCCCATATTCCCTAGCACAAAGAATGTTCGTTGGTAGTCGCAGCGACTCATTCAGTTTCAGCCTGCGACTCAGGGCGACGCCGATCGATCTTGGTTGTCACCTGTGGCGCGATGTACTATCCCGCCTGCTCAGACCAAGATCGATGTGTGCCCACAGGCACATCGATCGTGCGAGCTGCGGGTGCCACCACTTCATCACTTGTGTTTACTGTATATATTGGCGATTTAGCGAAACCAGGAAACCAGGTATGCGCGATGTCGCCAGTACACTGTACACACGGCACATCGATCCCCAACCAGGATCGATCGTGCCTCCTGGGAAACAGGTGCCGCGTCCTAAGTTGTCAGATGCGAGAATTACCATTAGAGCGTGTTACGTACCCCTTATTTTGGTGTTAGGCCCCGGTTGCCTCCAAAAGTCGACTCAACCTGACTGGTCAGGTCAACCGGGGCTGTCAACTTGGCCGGTTGGGTACCTAGCAGGCAACCTGCAAATGTACCACTCGCCTGCTTTTGGGACCCAACCGTGCCAACAGTATTTCGGGTAGACCCAACAGTCACTGTGTCAATCTTAGTGGCCAAAATTTGATGAAATTTTGATTGCACCAGTCACATCAATTCCCGCTAGTGCAACCTGCCCGCAATGTTTTCGTGCACCCTCTGTTTGCGCGGCGGTTAGGTACGTTCAACCCTGGTTGCCTGAATACGGTTGTACCTGGTCGAGACCAGTCGGTTGCCCGACTACGTGGTTGCCTCGACCAGCTGCCAGACGGGTATGGTACGCACGTACATTACTGTACACTGTAGAGCGTAGGGTTATCCGGTAACCCTACGTTCAACCCAACCGGCATGTTTGAGGCAACCGCGACCGGGCCCCATTATAAGGGGTACGTAACACGCTCTTACGACCGACAGAGCTAGCGGGAAACCTCCCGTTTCCGTTTCTCCCCCCCCCCTCAGATGACTCACACGGGCAAACCCCTTGGGCCTGTGTTTGGCTAACCTGAGAATTTTCCGATGATGCCGCCACTTCTCTCGCACATTGCGCCGCCTTGCTGCTCGCCTGCGTGCCGCCTTGCCTCGCCCCTCGCCTCGCCGCTCTTCCTCCCCCACTCTACCCCCCCGACATCGCCTCATCGCCTCGCTCCGCATCGCCGCCCAACCCCAGCGCCGCCTCCCACGGCACGCCACCCCCTTCGCCTCTCGCTTTCCTTCCCATCCGCCTCTCCGCCCATGCTGCTGCGCCGCCCTTTCCCCGCCTCCACCCCCGCGCAGTGTCCCTCGTTCCGCCCTTCCGCCGCATCCTCACGCATCCGTCGCCTGTCCCCCGCACGGCGGCGCGGAGCGGGAGCGGCGGTAGCGGAGGCAGCGGCGGGCGACGGGGCGGGCGACGTGCAGACATTCATCCTCACGGCGGGCGCGCTCGCTGCCGCCGCCGTCTCCCTGCGACTTGCGCTCAAGGTGCCGCTCTCCGCGCACCCATTCCGCGCACCCACTCCGCGCACCCACTCCGCCACCCCTTCTCTCCCCGCTGCTCGTCCTCCGGACGCCCCCCCTCTTCCAATGCCCTCCGCTCCTCACGCCTACGTTTCTTCTCTAGCTTCCGTGATCACTGCACACATGCTCGCCACGCCTCACACGCTCGCCCGGGGTCACTCACTATGCGCCTCCTCTCTGCCTGCTCCTCTCTCCTGCGCCCCGCATGCTGTCCTGCGCCCCGCATGCTCTCCTGCGCCCCGCATGCTCTCCTGCGCCCCGCATGTTCTCCTGCGCCCCGCATGCTGTCCTGTGCCCCGCATTCTCTCCTGTGCCCGTGCCCGCCTTTCCGCATGCAATGCTGGCAGGGCGACCCAGTGCCGTGTGCCAAGTGCGGGGGAAATGGTGAGGGCCTTCTCATACACCTCACTGCATGTTTTTTTAGCCTTCTCATACACCTCACTGTATGTTTTTTGAGAATTCTCATACACCTCACTCTATGTTTTTTTAGAATTCTCAAACACCTCACTGTATGTTTTTTTAGAATTCTCAAACACCTCACTGTATGTTTTTTTAGAATTCTCATACACCTCACAAAAAGCATATGCCGTGTGCCAAGTGCGGGGAAATGGTGTGAGAGAGCCTTTTCATACACCTCACTCCCATGCCACCTCACGAAGCCTCTCGTCACTCTTCATTTTTTCACATGGCGCCACATAACACCTTGATGCGATGGCACCATGACGTTGCACCTTGATGCGATGGCACCATGGCACCATGGCGACACTGTTGACCGTCGGCCCCTCCTGCGTCTTCCTGCATCTCTCTGACGCTCAATCTCAGGTTGCTCCCTGCACTTTCCCATATGTTTCCATCCCCTTTCCACCTCGTCACCCCCGTTCGCTGTCCCTCCTCTGTGTGTCCCTCCTCTGTGCGTGGGCCGGCAGGAGGCACGGCGTGTGTGTTTTGCGAGGGGGGCAAGATGACCGGCAAGGATGGGCGCCTCATGGATTGCCGCGTGTGCAAGGGGGCAGGTGAGGGGCGCATGGGGGCAGGTGAGGGGCGCATGGGGGCAGGTGAGGGCGCATGGGGACAGGTGAGGGCGTATGGGGGCAGGTGAGGGCGCATGGGGGCAGGTGAGGGGCGCATGGGGGCAGGTGAGGGGCGCATGGGGCAGGTGAGGGCGCATGAGGGCAGGTGAGGGGCGCATGGGGGCAGGTGACATGGGGGCAGGTGAGGGCGCATGGGGGCAGGTGAGGGCGCATGAGGGCATGTGAGGGGCGCATGGGGGTAGGTGAGGGCGCATGAGGGCAGGTGAGGGGCGCATGGGGGCAGGTGAGGGGCGCATGGGGGCAGGTGGGAGGTGAAAGGGTGCAGGAGGGGATCGTAAGGGCTAGGCGAGTTTCTAAACTGTGCATGTACAGGCTCTTGGCCCTCATAAGCCTTCCTCCTACCTGTCACCTAGTTCTGTAGCTAGTTCTGTACGGTATACCCACAGCAGCATTGATAAACCCTCCTTGAATCTGCTCCTTTTCCTTGCTGCCTGATGTGCAGGACTGGTCTTTTGCAAGGAATGTAAGGGCACTGGATATGTCAAGAGATTGTAACAAGGATGTTACTAACTACGCAACGACCTTAACCTTAGACGCGACACTTGTCGTAGTCGTGATGCAACCGTGCAGAACCACATTGAGCATTGCACGCACTGCACTAAAGTAGCACAGTGGAAGTGGTGTAGGTAGGATATTTTTTTCCTTTCTGCTAGGCTGAGAAGATCCCATTCACCCTAAGGGCGTGGAACATTTGGAAAATGACTGGAGCATACCACGGCACCGTTCGGAACTCGTCGTGGTGTGGTGACAGATTTCGTTATTTTTCGCATTAAGGTTCGTAAGGGTTTCTGCGACACATCCTCGCTCCACATGGTGGTGCTTGATGCGATTCAGTACAAGGTTGCTTCTCACAGGTCGGTTGTCAAATCTAAATTAGATTTACACACACACAGTAACTGAACTCACTACCCAACAACAACCTATACATACATTGCAGCCATGATACAAAACTGGAACGCGACGTGTCATGATGTCCTTCAGGATTAGGGCGCGTAACCATTTTGCACCCGACGGTTCGAACCTGTCAAATGTTGTAGCCTATAGTGAGGTTTGTCTTAGGGGGTACAAAACTTAGGGTTAGCTATATGTACCCCAACCAACATCAATGCATCATCCATTCTTCATTTTGACATGGTATCAGTTAGGTTAGGATCCTGTGGGATCCCGTTCCTCCGTTCTCCGTTCGAGCCTCCCGAGCCTGATCCTAGCTCTCATTCGTCCCGGTTCCGTTGTTACCGCGCGTAGTGCCGCGCCTAGCGCCACTCCTAGCGTCGCGTCCTGCCCGCCCTTTCCCCCTCGTCGCGTCCCTTTCCCCCCGTCGCGTCGCGCCCTTTCCCCCTCGTCGCGTCCCTTTCCCCCCGTCGCGTCGCGCCCTTTCCCCCCGTCACGTCGCCCTGCCCCGTCACGTCGCCCTGCCCCGTCCCGTCGCCCTGCCCCGTCGCGTCGCCCTGCCCCGTCCCGTCGCCCTGCCCCGTCCCGTCGCCCTGCCCCGTCGCGTCGCCCTGCCCCGTCGCGTCGCCCTTCCCCGTCCCGTCGCCCTGCCCCGTCGCGTCGCCCTGCCCCGTCGCGTCGCCCTTCCCCGTCCCGTCGCCCTGCCCCGTCGCGTCGCCCTGCCCCGTCGCGTCGCCCTGCCCCGTCGCATCGCGCCCGCCCTTTCCCCCGTCCCGTCGACCCTACGCCCTGGCCCGTCGCCCTAGCCCGTTCTTCCGCTGCGACTAAGTCCCCCCCCCCCCACCTGAACCCTAATTTGCCTCTTACCTCCTGCTGTTACTCGCCTGCTCGTTCGCGTTAGTTCTCGCTATGGCGACTCCGCGAGTTCTTCGTTTCGACGCTGACGGTAGACCTCTTGACTTTTCCGTCTGGCTTCTTCGCGCTCGCCGTCTGTTAGAGAGTCAAGTCCAGGGGGGCGAGACCCTCTGGTCGCACGCTACTGGTGACCTCCCCGAGCCCCCCGAGCCTGCCGCTTTAGGTCCTGCCCCTGACGATGCTGCTACGGCTCGCTTTGCCCGTCAGCGCGCTGACAGGACGGCTTGGACGTCGCGTGACGCTGCGGCCTGCATCGCACTCAGCAGCCTCCTCCCTGAGTCAGAGGAGGTCCACTTCACTCAGGTTCGCACCGCTGCTGCGTACCTCACTGCGATTAAGGCCCGCTACTCTACTCCCGCTACTGTCTCTCTTGGCCGTCTTTTCCTCCCGTTCCTGTTTCCTGATCTCGCCTCGTTTGAGCGCTCTGCTGACTTGATCGCTCACCTCCGCTCGCTCGACGCTAGTTACCGCGCTGCTTGCACTGAGGCACAGCTTGCACTGCTTCCTCCCCCTATGGCGATTACTATCTATTTCATCGCCACTAGCCTCCCTGACCGCCTTGCCTCCGTTCGCGACGCGCTTCTGCTGAAGCACCCTAGTGAGCTCACCGTCGATGTCCTTGAGTCTACACTCAAGGACGTCGAGAGCAACCTTCGCTCGGTAGCCGCTGCCTCTGGTGCTGTGCCCCCCCCACTCTTCCACGGGTGCACAGTCCCGCAGTTACCCACCTTTACTGCCTCACTTGCCACTGCCGCTACTGACGCGACTGCAGCTGCTGTTACGACTGCGTCGCGGTCCCGCGGTAGGAGTGGCAAGAAAGGCGGTTCTGGTGGTGGTAGTGGAGGTGGAGGCGGAGGTAGTGGAGGTGGCGTTGCGCCTGGCGGCGGTGGAGGTTCAGGGTCTGGAGAGGCGCCTCGTGCAGTGACTGGTGACTCCACTGCGCCTGCTAGTGGTGGCGACGCCCGAGTTCGTCAGTCGCCTCCTGTACTTCCTGCCCCGGTTGGTGGAGCAGCGGCGTGGTACCAGGCTCAGCGTCAGCAGCAGCTTCTGCAGCACCAGCAGCCCCTCTCCTCCCAGCAGCCTCAGCAGCAGCAGCGGCAGCAGCTGGCTCCAGGGTCGGGGCTGCGTCAGACCCAGCGTGGTGCTGCTTACACTCCCTGCACCTACCAGGTTCTGACAGGCCCTCGTCGTGGCCACCCTTGTGGCCGGTTTCACCCCCCTGGTCAGTGCTTTGCTCAGCTCACTGACACGGTTCGTTTGGTCTACGGGGTTGGTGCTCCTGCCCCTGACTGGCTGCCTCTTGTTCAGCGCTACGGCTCCGCTCTGTGGGGCATGTCTGCTGAGCAGTTAGTTGATCTGATTGGTACTCCCCATGCTATGTATGCTGTTGTTGACTCTAGTGTTTCTGACTCTGCTTACTCTGGTGTTGTTAGCTTAGGTGCTAGCCTTGCTCAGTTGCCTGTTGCTAGTGTAGGTTCTTGTGTAGACTCTAGTCCAGCGGCTACCTCAGAGGACGGTTCGCTGTCGTTCACGCTGGACTCTGGAGCCTCTCACTGCTTCTTTCGTGACAGCACGACACTTACGCCTCTTCCTGCGCCTGTTTCTGTAGCACTGGCTGATCCCACTTCGGGACCAGTCACCGCGCGTCACACTACCACCTTGCCGTGTCCGGCTGCTCCTTCTGGGTCTCTCACTGGGTTTCACGTCCCCTCGTTCTCCCGGAACTTGGTGGGCGTGCGACCCCTCGTGAGTCAGCACGTGGGTGTGTGGTTTGAGCCTTCTGGAGAGACTGCGGTGTGTGTTGACGGGGACTCTTACCAGCCCCTCGCCACTTTTGCTGCTGAGCCGGGCTCCGGTCTCTACACTCTTCACACTGGCCCGCGCGCTCAGCAGCGACTGCAGCAGCAGCAGCAGCCGCAGCAGCAGCAGCGGCAGCAGCCGCAGCCGCAGCCACAGCGGCCGCCGTCGCAGCAGCCACTCCTCCCAGTTCCTGTCCCTCCCCCTAGTCTCCTCCCTGCGTCTCACCAGGTGGTTCCGTCCCCTCAGGTTGTCGCGTCCAGTCCAGTCGCTGCGTCTTGCTCCTGTCGGTCGCTTGCCCACCCCACCGTTCTGTGGCACCACCGGATGGGACACCCTTCTCTTCCACGTCTGCGTGCTATGTCTAGTCAGCGTCTGGTCTTAGGTCTCCCGCGTGTCTTGCCGTCGCTGCCGCCGTCCCTTGCACCACCGTGCGGTCCTTGCGTCGAGGGTAGGCTGCGTGCCACCCCTCACTCCTCCTCCCTTCGTCCGGCCACCGAGCCTTTTGAGACGCTGCACTTGGACGTCTGGGGCCCCTCTCCTCGCCCTGGCCCTGAGCGTGAGCGTTTCTTTTTGGTGGTCGTTGACGACTACTCCCGCTACACCACAGTGTTCCCCCTGGCGAGGAAGTCTGAGGTGACTTCTACGCTGATCAGGTGGTTGCTTACCACCCAGGACACTCGTGGTCGTCGTGTCAGCTGTCTCCACTCCGACCGCGGGGGCGAGTTTCGCTCCGGCATTCTCGCTGGATTCTGTCGCGAACAGGGCATTCGTCAGTCCTGGACGCTTCCGGAGTCCCCACAGCAGAATGGGGTTGCTGAGCGTCGCATAGGCCTGGTCATGGAGATTGCCCGCACCTCCTTGACTCACGCCCGTGCCCCCCATTTCCTGTGGCCATACGCAGTCAGGTACGCCGCGCACCAGCTGAACCTCTGGCCACGCGTCTCTCGGCCGGAGGCTTCACCGACCAGTCTTTGGACAGGGTCCCCTGGTGTCGCGTCGAGGTTTCGTGTCTGGGGGTGCTTGGCTCTTGTCCGCGACACCTCCGCGGACAAGCTCTCGCCTCGCGCCGTTCCTTGTGTCTTCCTTGGTTTCCCTGAGGACTCCTCTGACTTCACCTTTTACCACCCTCCCTCTCACCGGTTCTTTGACTCCCGTGACGTCCGTTTCGAGGAGTCCACCCCCTACTACGTCAGGTACCCCAGTCGAGGTCTCCCGGTCCCTCCCCCCCCTCTCTTCCTGACCGCCGCTCCCCCGCCTGCTCCCCCGGTACAGCCTCCCCCCCCTGGTCCAGCCCCGTCTGGTGTGTCTCAGGCTAGCCCTCCCCCTTCGGTAGCCCCCCCTGTACAGCCTCCCTCCCCACAGTCTTCCTCGCCGCCTCCTGCAGGTGCTCCCTCTCGAGAGGTTGGTCCTGCGACTGTCCCTGTACAGGTCTCTGGTTCTGGGGGTGCTGGAGTTGGAGCTGAGCCGCGGGTTGCAGAGGACTCTTGTCTTCCGGGGGCTGGTACTGGTCGTGCAAAGTCTGGGGGTGCTGGTGCGGAGTCTGGGGGTGCTGCGTCTGGGGGTGAGGGTGTTCCTTCGGTTTCTGGAGAGCCTGGGTCTAGAGCTCGTGTTGGTGCTGCCTCTGGGGGTGGTGTGCTTGGTGCTTCGGAGGTCGACTCTGGGGCTGCCGCTGCCCCGGACACTACTCCTTCCCCCCACCCCTATCCGACCAGGTTCCAGGCTCGTGTTCGCCGTGCTCGTGAGGAGCAGCTGGAGTTGGAGAGAGAGGAGAGAGAGTTGCAGCGGCTCGAGGAGCAGGAGCGACAGCAGCAGGGGCAGCAGCCGCTGGAGCAGCAGCAGCCGCAGCAGCCGCAGCAGCAGCAGTTGCCGTCTCCTCCTCCTGTCTCGGGTCTTCGGACCCTTGGTCTCCCCTCTCCCTCTCCTTCCTCCTCCCCCTCTCCTCCCGTCTCTGGTCCTCCGCTTCCTCCTCCTGACCCCTCTCCCGCTGTTTTCCCTCGTTCTCAGTCTTCGTTGTCCCCTCCTCCTTCTCAGACTTGGGCCTCTCGTCGCTCCCCTCGTGCTCGTCCCTCGTCTCCTGTTCCCTTCACTGACCTTCGTACTGCCTTACTTCGTTCTAGTCCACCTCGTCCGTCTCCGTCTGTGCTTCCGTCTCCTCCTGAGTCGGCTCTCACTGCGTCGCTCCCTACTCCTGTCACTGACTACTACCGCACGTACCGTCCTCTTCTCTCTCGTGTTCTCGCCTCGCTTGTTACTCACCCTCGTGCCTCTGTGTCCTCTGTGTCCGCTCTTACTGCCGCAGTCACTGACTTTGCCTCTACCCGCCGCCTTGACTTCGCCACCGCGCTTGTGGCTGCTCCTCCTTCCAGTCCTCTGGCCGTCGGGGGTGTGTCTGCCCTTGGCTGTGACGCCCTAGAGGACAGGCAGTTTGAGCTAGAGTTCCTGGCGGCCGCTTCCCCTCATCTCTGTGCCATGCTCCTCGCCCCTGAGGGTGACCCTGACGCCCTTGACATTCCGACTCCTCGCACTTACGCTGAGGCAGTGTCAGGGCCTTGGGCCTCTCAGTGGAGAGCTGCCATGGACGCAGAGATGGCCTCCTACAGATCCACAGGCACCTACGTCGATGAGGTTCCCCCTCCGGGGGCGAACGTAGTCGACGGCATGTGGATCTACAGGGTGAAGCGGCCACCGGGATCTCCTCCGGTCTTCAAGGCGCGCTACGTGGCTAGAGGTTTCAGTCAGCGCGAGGGAGTTGACTTCTTTCAGACCTTCGCGCCCACCCCGAAGATGACCACTCTTCGGGTGTTACTACACGTAGCAGCACAGAGAGACTACGAGTTACACTCTCTCGACTTCTCTACTGCTTTCCTTCAGGGCAGTCTTCACGAGGAGGTCTGGTTACGTCGTCCCTCTGCCTTCACTGGCTCTTTCCCTCCTGGGACCCAGTGGAGGCTGAGGCGACCGGTTTACGGTCTTCGTCAGGCTCCTCGTGAGTGGCACGACACCCTGCGTTCTACCCTGTCTGACCTTGGGTTCCAGCCGTCTTCTGCTGACCCGTCGCTGTTCGTTCGTCGTGGCCCCACACCTTTCTTTGTTCTGGTCTACGTTGACGACCTTGTTTTCGCCACCCCTGACAGGGTTGCTTTGGCACACGTGAAGTCCGAACTGCAGAAGAGACACACCTGCACTGATCTTGGTGAGCTGCGCCACTACCTTGGCCTGCAGATCACCAGGGACAGAGCTGCTCGCACCATTACACTTTCACAGTCGCACATGGTGCAGCAGGTCCTTCAGCGGTTCGGGCTTCAGCACTCCACAGTACAGCGCACACCTCTTGCTGTTGACCACAGACTCACTGGACCCTTTCCTGACGAGCCGTTCGAGCCTAGTGGTCCCTACGCAGAGCTTGTGGGTTGCCTCATGTACCTGATGACTTGTACTCGCCCGGACCTCGCCTTCCCTCTCAGCGTTCTTGCGCGCTTTGTTGCGCCAGGGAGACACCGTCCTGTTCACTGGACAGCAGCTGTGAGGGTGGCGAAGTACCTAGCGACGACGTCAGGCGTGGGGCTAGTTCTTGGAGGGCAGCAGTCTGTCGTACTTACTGGTCACTGTGACTCCTCTTACGCTGACGACGCTGAGACTCACAGGTCTACTCAGGGGTACTGTTTCAGCCTGGGTTCTGGAGCTGTTTCCTGGCGGTCCACGCGCTCCTCTTCGGTCTCGACCTCTACAGCTGAGGCTGAGATCTACGCTGGTGCCATGGCGGCACAGGAGCTGCGTTGGTTGACCTTCTTGCTCACCGACCTTGGTGAGCGGCCGAGCTCTGCACCGACCTTGTTCACTGACAACAAGGCGTCTATTCTCCTTTGTCGAGAGCCACGACTGGAGAGCAGAGTGAAGCACATTCACGTCAGGTACTTTCTTCTGCGAGAGTTGCAGAGGCGTGGACAGGCTCGCTTTGAGTTTGTGGAGTCCGAGGCCAACACTGCAGACATCTTCACCAAGGCGCTTCCGCCTTGTGACCACCAGAGGTGCTGTGTGCAGTTAGGCCTTGTTGACACTGGTTCTCGTGTTGCTTAGACTTGAGTGTACTGTTTACTTTGCTTTCTATATACCTCTGTTACTTCTTGGACTGGCCTTGTGGCCACTGTTGTTTGTGCTCAGACTGTGTGGTGACGTTGTGATCCACCCTGAGCTTCGTTTCTTGGACTGGTCTTGTGACCGTACTCGTGTGGTTCTGCTAGACACCCCTCACTTAGGCTATGGGGGTGTGTCAAATGTTGTAGCCTATAGTGAGGTTTGTCTTAGGGGGTACAAAACTTAGGGTTAGCTATATGTACCCCAACCAACATCAATGCATCATCCATTCTTCATTTTGACAGAACCGTGGACCGTCCGGGTGGCGAAGAGGTAACCGTTTTCGTGCTATGTCGTAAGTGTGTTCGTTAAGGTGTTGGCGACATCGCCAACTAAACGGACAGTCGTGACACTTTTTCCCATTTTCTACGGTCCGAAATCTGAACCGTGGACAGTCCGAATCTCAAACGGACTGTCCGAATTTCCTTGCATCCGATTGGTGCACGACGTAAAAATTCTCAGGCATCTCGTCCACCAACAAAAACATGTAGTGAGATTTCGCAAATTTACATTGACCAACCAGAGACAACTCGCTTAGAATAATGATTCGAAAACGAAAACCTTGGAAATCGTGAATCAAGTAACGCTTGTACAGTTGTCGCGAAACTGTACAATAGAAGAAAAGTGTCACAACTGCCTTCGGACAGTCCGAAGTTGCAAATTTTCACTTCGGACGGTCCCGTTTTAAGTAAGTGGACTGTCCGCTTCGTTTTAAGCGGACTGTCCGTCAAAATCACAAAATGCAAAATGGTTACGCGCCCTTAGGGCCTATGCTCGCCGTCTGATGGTCTATAACGGTGCAACCTATCACGCGCTGGATCTCGCGCGCGACCTAGGGAATTGGGCAATACACGAACGACTACCTCATTTCCATCAACACCGCACCCACCATCACCACTCACATCCATCACTCCTCTCCTGCTTAGAGCAGAATTCCTTGACATGGAGTAGGATCAGCATTGCGCAACTAGCACTAAAATTTCTAGCCAAACGCCTTTCTATTCCTAGCATCCGCTGCTTCCTGTTTTGGTTCTTTACGGTTTAGAACAAACGCCTGTATATTCTCCCATTTCGTCAGATATTCAGCCATAGTTGTGTGTGGACGGCTTTCAAATTCGTAGTACGTGCTGAATATCCTTCGTTCAGACATCGCTCTGCCAGACAACCACTGATGGGAACTTCCGTGTGATACGCCACTCCTCGTGGTGTATAGAATCATTTCCCACGTCCAGTTTACCATTGCCACCATGTCGACCCTCTATGTCATGAAGGTGAACATGATTCTATGCCACCCTGCACCCGTCGTTGGGTACTAGATACGGAACTTCTAGATTCATGCCTTGGCCTTGGAGACTGTTTGCTTTCTTATGGCGATAACTTTTGTCGTCTTTAATTTTCTTGCTTCAATCGAGTAAAGTCGCTCTTACGTTCGTCATCCTACGGATTAGCTACGATGCGCCATTCACCGCGTTGAGATACACATTCCTGACATCGCACCACGACTCCTTCCCACCCATTGAACTCAAATCCGCTTTTTCTTCCACCCCCTTTCCTCTTAACCCTCACGGCTCTCCTCTCCTTGGTCTTTCCGCTCCCCTTTTTTTCTCCCCCTTCTCCCTCCCCCCAGGTCAACTGCAATGGCGTTTTGCGTCGCATCTCGTCCCGCTGCTCCCCTCCGTCGTTCCGCCACGTCAGCCTGCGGATTCGCGCGTCTCTCGAGATCCCCGCCAGCAAGCCTCTCTCTCTCACGTACACAGACACGGACGGTGACATCATCGCGCTCTCCACTGACGAAGATCTCCACGACGCGTTTATCTTCCAGGAACTGAATCCGCTACGAGTGGACGTAAACGTAGACGTTGACACTGACGGGGACATCAACGTAGACGCGGACGCTGACGTTAACGTAAACGTTAGCGTTGTCAATGACGCCTTGAAGGCGGACGCCGAATGCCCCGGTTCAACTGTCAGCATGTCGGTTGCTGTCAGAACGGACGATCTGCTCCCCCTTCCCTCGTGTTCCGAACGAGATGCTGGTGTTCTATCCTCCCCTCTGGTAGCTACTGGTGCCGTTACTGCTGCTCCTGCCGTTACTGCTGCTCCTGTCGTTAGTGCTGCTCCTGCTGTTAGTGCTGCTCCTGCTGTTAGTGCTGCTCCTGCTGTTAGTGCTGCTCCTGCTGTTAGTGCTGCTCCTGCTGTTAGTGCTGCTCCTGCTGTTAGTGCTGCTCCTGCTTTTAGTGCTGCTCCTGCTTTTAGTGCTGCTCCTGGAAACGCATTCAGCACTGGTACCAAGATGAGGCGAATTTTGAGGCGCGTAAAAAATCACCATACGACAATCGCTGCTGCTTCAGAAAAGGCCGTTACCACTGGTGCCACAGTTAATGCTGCTTCGATTGTAGTAGTTCCTGTTGAGATTGGTGCTGCAGAGAAAGAAGTTACCGATACTACCGTTACTGGTGTTTTGGGGAAGCCACCTGATAGCGCTGTTACTGCTGCAAAGGCGTTTACCCTCGATACTATCGTGCCTGCTGCTTCTGGAATTGCAGATATTACTGATGATACTACCACCGTGACTGCTGATTTGGAAAAGGCTGACTTGCTCGCTGCAGTTTCGGGAAAATCAGGTGCAACGGATGCAAACGTTGCTGCAGATTCTGCCACAGCAGTTACAACTGATACCAATACCGTGGCTACTGTTTCGGAGAAGGCTGTTATCGCTGATCCTACGGTCGCTGCTGCTTCAGGAGAAACAGTTGCAACTGATGCGAAGTTTGCTGCAGATTCTGGCATAGCCATTAGAACTGATCCAATGGTCGATGCTGCTTCTAGTAAGCCAATTGCAACTGATATAACAGTTGCTGCAGGTTCTGGAACAGCAGTTACCACTGATCGGACAGTCGATGCTGCTTCGCGAAAATCCGCTGCAGATTTTGGAACAGCAGATACCACTGATGCTTCTACCGTGGCTGCTGTTTCGGAGAAAGCTGGTTTCGCTAAACCGACGGTTGCTGCTGCTACTGATACACGCATTGCTACCAAGTCTGGACAAGGAGCGGTTACCACTGATGCTTCTACGGTGGCTGCTGTTTTGGAGAAGGCTGGTTTCGCTGAACCGACGGTTGCTGCTGCTTCGGGAAAAGCAGATGCAAGTTATGCAAGTGTTGCTGCAGATACTGGAACAGCAGTTACCGCTCATACTTGTGCTACCGTGGCTGCTGTTTTGAAAAAGGCTGGTCCTGCTGATCCTACTATCGCTGCTGCTTCGGGAACAACAGTTGCAGCTGATACAAGGGTTGCCGAAGTTACCGTGACTTCTGATTTGAAAAAGGCTGGTGCTGCTGTTCCCGTGGTTGCTGCTTTTCCAGGGAAAGAAGATGCAGGTGATACAAGCACTGCTACAGATTCTGAAACAGCTGTCTCCACTGATACTTCCACTGTGACTGCTGATTTGGAAAAGTCTGGTGCTGCTGATCCTACGGTCGCTGCTGCTTCGGAAAAAGTAGTTACCACTGATCTTACAGGAAAGGCAGTCACCACTGACACTACCGCTGCTGCTTCTCCTGAGAAAGTAGTTACCACTGAGGCAACAGTTACTGTGGATTCAGTAAAGGCAGCTACCACTGACACCACCGTTCTTGCTGATTCAGGGAAAGCAGTTACCACTGATGTTACCGCTGCTGCTGCTTCAAGACACCCAGTTACCGCTCCTGCAACAGTTACTGCTGTTTCTAGCCTTATAGCAAGGTGTCATCCAGCCGCTTCTACCACCGCTGCTGCTACTGCCAGTTCATCTGCTGTTTCATCTGCTACATTCGGGCTAGGTGTTTCCACTTCCGGGTTATTTGGTTGCACTTCTGGGTTGGGTGCTTCCATTTCCAAGCTTGGTGGTTCCACCTCCGGGTTCGGTGGTTCCACTTCAGGGTTGGGTGGTTTCACGTCCAAACTTGGTGCTTCCACTTCCAAGTTCAGTGCTTCCACTTCCAAGTTCAGTGCTTCCACTTCTGGGTTCAGTGCTTCCACTTCCAGGCTCGGTGGTTCCACTTGCGGATTTGGTGCTTCCACTTCCGTCTTTGGTGTTTCCACTTCCAAATTAGGTACTTCCACTTCCAAAAAAGGTCGTTCCAAGTCCAAAAAAGGTGGCACTTCGGCATCTACCTCTGGCTTTGGCGCTTCTACTTCTACTAGTTCTGCTACTGCTACTGCGTCGTCACCTTCTGGTCCATCCACTCCTCCTTTTGCTGCCCCCCCTCCTGCCCCTGTCTCCGCTCCTGCGTATGCTGGTTATTCTCGCGGCGTTTGCCTCGCTCCTGCTTATCGGGCTTCCTATCCTGCTCAAGGTTCTTATACCCCTGGTTACGGCTACGGCTATGGCTACGGTTATGGTCCCAGTTATGGTTACGGTCCCAGTTTTTGTTACGGTCCCAGATTTGGTTACAGCTACTCCGCAGCACCTGATGATTGCTACCCTGGTGATGACTACGCTGGTGATGACTACGCTTGTGACGACTACTCTGCGCCTGTTGCCCCCACATACGAGAGTTACGTGACACAAGCAAGCTCGTCCAGGTTCCAGGAAGCTGCCTTTTCCAACCCTAAAAGGAACAAGTCAAGAAAATCCAAGTCAAAAAAAGCTGCCGCTTTCAATTCTGAGCGCTAGGAGTGGATCGCTCCATATACTGGCACAAGTGCATCGCATGCACATACTGCTGATTGATGCTGCCTCCAATGTATGTGCTGTGCATGTGATACATACAACATGGAAGCTTTTTGATTGTTCTTGTAATGACTCTGTATTGTACACTTTATGCCTTGTACACGGACCCTTTACGGTGGTACACTAATGAGGCCCTGAACAGGGTCGCACCACAACTGGCACACAGCACAGCTGGCACGCACCACAGCCGCGGTGTAAACTGGTTTTGAGCTTTGATGAGTGGTGAAGAGCAATTCCGAGCCGATCCGTGCCGAGCTGAGGCGTTCTGCAACACGTCGTAACCTTCGGAGGCGACTCGATGAAGGATGAGGTCGGAAAACTTGCGCGACGCGGCAGACCCCGAACTTCTCTCAAACCCATCGACCAAGCTCGCACCACAGATAGGGCGATCCGAACCTCGGCCAAATGGATCGACCTACGGTACATGCGTTTTCACGTTATTTTCATGCTGCAAAAGCTGTAAATAGCCGTTACAGGTGCCATTTGGTTTTACGGTCAGAATCGCGAAATTGCAGCTTGAGGTTCCAATTCTTCCAATATATATATTTGATTTCGCTACACGACGCTACCGATTGAGTCAGCATGCTGACCGCGGGCAAAAAAAATAAACCCCATGGCTTACGGCATGCCATTCGGGAGCCTCAACCCTAAAATTTTAGGGTTGAGGCTCCTGAATAGCATGCCATCCGGATGGGGTTTTTTTTTCTTGCCCGCGCAGTATATATTCCAGTAAACAAGAAACGTGGCACGCGCGCCAAACATAATAGCGCTTCCGAAACAATGACATCGAGAGGGACCACCGACTCTCACGCATCAGAATTGTCAGTCTTTATCGCAAAAGCGCATGTAGGTCGATCCATTTGGCCGAGGTTCGGATCGCCCTACCTGCGGTGCGAGCTTGGTCGATGGGTTTAGGAGAAGTTCGGGGTCTGTCGCGTCACGCAATTTTTCCGATGAGGTCGGTCCAATCCTGTACGCGGCACGCTACATGGCCCATCCTTTGTCTGTTTCAGCCGACGCGCGTCATTTCGCCAATTTGCATTCTTTGGCGGCACTGCGGATGCACCGAAGCAAGGGCCAACGAAATTTCAGCATCAAGTCAAAGCGAATCAGGAGAAAGTGCGGTTCGCGAATTTGTCCTGGTTGTGAAGCGGAGGCGGGAATTGGCACGGAAAAGTGTGCTCGGCTCGGTTTGATTGTAGCTACTTAATTTTTGGGTTCGGTTCAGATAGTTCTGGCTAGGTCAGGTCTGGTTTGTTCGTGTCGATTGCCTTGAACTTGATTGTGCATCCGAAAAGATCGCAAATCCAGTTCTCTCTGATAGAAAGGAGGAGTGCTTTTCCCAGTTAAAATTCATGTACTAGCCGTTGCCTTCGTCAGACTTTCGTTCGTTGGAGTAATTACGTGCTCAAATTTCCTAGCCGATTCCCACGTCACATCACCCTCGCGCCTGTAGCGTTGACATGTCGTCCCTGAATTATGTCGTGAAGGTGAGCAGAAAATCTCGCTTTGAGGCGTCCCAACTCAAAAAATCTCGCCAGCCTCTTTGCCCTAAAATAACGCTTCAACTCGTCGATAATCGAGACTTAGCCTCCAGATGCCCTACACGTATCGCTACGTCTGCGCCTCGCGTTTCTTAGTATCCTGTGCTGATTGCTGCTTCTTCTATCGTCTGTTTTGGCGTTTTCATCACACTCGGATGAGGTGTAACATCAGAAACGAATGTTTAGTCGGTTTGTGGCGTTTACTCGGATGAGTGGCACGACACAAATCGTCTCGAGGCGACCCTTCGTCATGCAAGAGCGGTCCGGCATACCTCCCATCGACCTATGTGCCTTTTTCCCCATTGCAAAGCATTGCTCTATTTCCCACCCCCTTTCCTCTTACTAACCTGTTTTCCCATTCTCCCTCCTACTCACCCTCCACCCCCCCTCCTTTCCAGGTCAACTGCAATGGCTCTGTGCTTCGCATCTCGTCTCGCTGCTCCCCTCCGTCGTTCCGCCACGTCAGCCTGCGGATTCGCGCGTCTCTCGACATCCCCGCGAGCAAGCCGCTGTCGCTGACGTACACGGACGCCGACGGTGACGTCATCACGCTTTTCACGGACGAGGACATTTATGACGCATTTGTTTCCCAGGAACTAAGTGTGCTACGTGTTGAGACCGCCTTTGACGTTTCTGACGCTGACGTTAACGTAAAATCTGGTCTTGGCAGCGACGGCGACTCGACGACTGTCAAACTGACGGATTCCGTCAAATCGGATCTCAAGTGCCGCCCAACCGTCAGCACGTCGGTTGCAGTCAGCACTGACGATCTGCTACTCGCTCCCTCCTGTTCCGAACAGAAATCTAGTCCTCCATCCTCCCTTCTGCTCGCTGGTAGTGCTGTTAGTGTTGATGATATCACAGCCGCTGCTGCCTCGGGAAAGGCAGTTACCACTGATACCACCGCTGCTGCAACTCCGAGAAAGGCATTTGACAATGCGGATACAGTTACCGTCGCTTCTGGAGGAGCAGTCACCGCTGTTACTCCTGTAGAATCAGTTATTTCTGATGCCGCCGTGATGGACTCTCTCAGCTTGCAAGCAGCAGCTGCTGGCGTTCCGCCTGCATCAACTGCTTTTTCTGCTGCTGTTGCCGCCGCTTCATCCACGGGTGTCGTTCCAACTGCTGCTGCCATTTCATCTGTCTCTACCGTTTCATCTGCTGCTACTTTTCCATCTGCTGGCGACTCATCTACAGCCGCTGTTTCAACCGCTGCTGGTTCATCTGCTGCTGCCGTTCCGTCTGCAACTAACGCTGCTACGTCCCCTGTCAGTGCTACCGCACCTGCTTCCGAGGTTGCTGCTTCTGGCGGTGCTGATTTCGCCACCATTCCTCGGCCTGCCACTCCTGGATTTGGTGCTGTCACTGCCACTGCTGCTTCTAACTCTTCCACTCCCACCACTGGCACTTCGCCTTCCGGTTTTGGTGCTTCCTTTCCGGATCGCGCTGGTTCTCCTCCTTTTCTTGGTAACCCAGCCGCAATTGGTGCCAACCCTTTTCCTGCCACTGTCTGGCGTGTGAGAGCAGGAAGCCTCTCCAATCATCTGACCTATGGCGATTCACCTTTTCGATTCTCCTCCCCTGCTGCTGTGCCCGCCACTTCTGCTCTCCGCAAGACGGCAACAGCAGCACTTTTCTCCAAGCCTCTAGTGTTTTTAGCTTCTCCTTTCAGTTCCACCTCCCCTGCTGCTGCGACTGCCCCGTTTGCTTTCAGCAACACAGCAACAGCTGCGAGCCTCTTCAAGCCTCCAACACCCACCGTTTCATCTGCTCCTGCGGTTGGCCCTTGCACCCCTGCTTTTGCCTCTTCAGCAACAGCAGCAAGTGCCTCCACGTCTCTACCACCAGCTGCTGCATTTTGCACCCCCACCTTGGGCTTTTGCAACTTCTCATTTGATGCTGCCTTCCATCCCGCACTGGCCACTGCCACGCCTTGGTACATTAAGTAGTATACTGCTCCATATGGGCTTGGTTCAAGAAGAGCGAGCTTGGCTGCAATATTTCATCGTCGATGTTTGTATATATTCTTGTCACGCAATGTGCTTTTTAATCCAATCTCCTCATTATGCGAACGGTGCTGGCCTCTGCCAATATAATAACACCTTGATCTTGATAATGTACTACCGGTACGACAACTGAGAGGGGTGAACATGGTAAGGACATGATTCGCTCGGAAATCCATAGAGAGGAAAGAAGAGAAGTTGGTTAGCCCCACTGCAAGGATGCAGCAGCAGACTGCCATTCAGGAGCAAGATGAGTTTTAATACCGTACGACTTTTCAGAAATCGGCGGGCAGGAGCAGGAATGAAGGGAATGTGCCGCCACTTTTGGGGAGCAGCAGCAGCAGCAGACTGCTATTCAGCAGCATCCCGACCCGAGTCACAGGCCTTGCATCCCCTTCCTGACTAGACCTAATTTCTGCTCCCTGACTACACAACTGCCTTCACACACAACTAGAAATCCGTGGGCAGGGCACGAATGAAGGGAACGTGCCACCACTCTTGGGGAGGAGCAGCAGCAGCAGACTGCCGTTCAGCAGCATCCACGGGAGCACAAACTGACACATTATTTTCCATGCCAGGACACTTGCCTTCACACACGATTAAAAGTCCGTGGGCAGGAAGGAAGGGAAAGTGCTGCCACTCTTGGGGAGCAGCAGCAGCAGACTGCCATTGAGGAGCATCCACACGAGCACGAATTGGCACACACTAGATTCTTGCCCCCAGACTAGACACCTGTCTCCACGCACAGCTAGAAATCCGTGGGTAGGAACGAAGGGAACGTGCCGCCACTTTTAGGGAGCAGCAGCAGCAGACTGCCATTGAGCAGCATCCACGCGAGCACGAATCGCCCTCTGCCAAGTGGCGAGATCTCGTCGAGCGACGGTAGCTCCTCGCTGTTGCGGAAGGCGAGGATGATGAAGGCCCAGAAGAGGCACAGCACACTGCCGGAGAAACCACCAAGTGCCAGCAGGGCCAGAGTGATAAGTGTGGTGATCTTGGCCTTGCGCCGACCGAATAGGGCCTGCATAGGAGGGCATGGTGACAGAAGGCAAAGGGAAGCAGGGAAGGCGAGGATGATGAAGGCCCAGGAATGGCACAGCACACTGCCGGAGAAGCCTCCCAGGGCTACTAGCGCTAGAGTGATGAGGTCGTAATCTTGGCCTTGCGCCTGCCGAATAGAGCCTGGTGGGGTTAGCAGGTAGAGGGTAGAGGTAGAGGGAAGGGTAAGGGCAGCTCCTCACTGTAGCGGAAGGGGAGGATGATGGAGGACCAGAAGAGGCAGAGCACACCACCTAAGGCTAGCAGGGCTAGAGTGATAAGAATGGTGATTTTGGCCTTGCGCCAATTGAGCACCAGTTAGGTGCCATGGTTTCAATACGTGGCAGCAACTCTTAGGGATGACACCTTGAAAGTTGTTTTGTGTGCTGGTGTAAAAAAGCTCTTGAAATAAAATTCCGTGGTAACCGGTTTCGGCGTGTCAGCCTTCTTCAGACCACAAAGGGTCCTACAAAGGGGGAGCAAAGGCAAGGGCAGGCAGGGGAGGCGAGGACGATGAAGGGTCAGAAGAGGTAGAGCATACCTAGGAGAGCTATCATTATGATGAGAGTGGGTGTTGGGTGGGAGGTATACAGGGGATGGCAGAGCAACAAGGTACGTACACCATGTGCCACCACCCATGGCCCCTCTCCACCTCCCAGCAAACCTGTCCTCTTCATATGCCTAGCCCAGCAACACCCACTGCAACCACCCTTCTGCACCATGTGCGCTGCCCAGCAGGCAACAAGCTGAGTGCCATGATCACATACCCCAGCAGCCCTCCAGCACCCAGCAGCCCTACCCCAGCCAGCATCACCCTCTTCCCCCGCCCACTCCATCATACCTGCACCATGTGCCCCCCATCCAGTTGTCCAGCTGGCAACAAATTCAGCGCCGTGATGACGAACCCCAGCAGCCCTGCAAATGCTAGTGGGTTGACGGGCACGCCCAGCCCTTCCACGGCGTTTGGCATGACGTTGCCCAGGTCGTCGGAGTATGGGCCGATGATGTTCTGAATGAAGGAAAGCATCAGGTTGGGTGCGAAGAAAGACGGCTCGATGTACCTGGTGGAACATGGGGGGGAGAAGAATGGGGAGGAGAGAGCGGTGGAAAGGGTGGATAAAGAGAGGGACAAGGAAGGAGTATGGGCCGATGATGTTCTGAATGAAGGAGAGGAGGAGATTGGGAGCGAAGAAAGACGGCTCGATGTACCTGGTTGGGGCAATGGGGGGAGAGGAGAGTCAGGGGAGGGGGGAAGGGGAGAGGGACAAGGAAGGAGTATGGGCCAATGATGTCCTGAATGAAGGAGAGCAGGAGGTTGGGGGCGAAGAAGGACGGCTTGATGTACCTGGTGGGACATGGGGGGAGAAAGACAGTGGAAGAAGGAGAGGAAGAGTTGGGAGGGAAGAGCAGAGAAGAATAAAGGGATGGTGGAAGAGTGTAGGCATGACATTTTGTTGATGATGGGGAATGCAAGGAGAGAGATGGAGAAGAGGATTTCTTCTGAGAAGATGCGTGATAAAAACGAAATGATTCATGAGGTGTCAATGCATGAGAGCTTTTCTTAAGTACTTTCTGTACAGTAACTCCTCTAATCGACCTTTTGAACACACAGAATGCGAACAGTGCAACATGCATGGCATGCATACGCTTTTCTTCGATGATCCGGCCACCTGACAATAGCGCGGAACAACTTCATTGGTTCATTGTAAACGAATACTGCAACAACCAAAGAGGATGTTTCACGCTGTTGGCAGGTGGACTGACCAGTCGAAGGAGAGCATATTCGAGGCCAGATAGACTGCCGTGTTTGTATTTTATGTGTTCATGAGGGGCGACCAGAAGGAGTCACTGTACCGAAATTACTTGAGAAATGCTCTCATGCGTACACGTCTCGTAAAGCGAGTCGCGCATGAAGTTTATGGGGTTCCGATCCATGCGTGCCGTATATCGAGAGGAAAACAACTTTTGGGAAATGAGAAAAATAACATCCGAAGTGACAAAAGGGCGGCTAGTAGCTTCTCTTGATTACACGGCATTGAGGGCAAATGATAAGCAAGACAAAGTGGAGGTGGAGTGGGTGGCAGAGGTTATGGCAAATTTAATGTGGGTGGAGGTGGAGTGAGTGGGTTACAGACTACATTTTAGACATGTCAATGTAAAACAGATGTGCAAACGTGACAAAAGTTCGAAGTTGGAAAACCAGAGCTTCTGACGGCACCTTCTTATACCTATCTGAAAGGAATTGTTGATGGCAGGGAAGGGACTCACATGGGGTCGATCCCCCCATCAACACCCCCATCAGCTGCCAGCGCCACACACGCAAGAACGAACGATGTCATGAATGAACCCACAGCCTTGGCTGCACACATGTCGAACAGTGCCTGGTGGGAGTGGGATGGAGAAGAGGGGAGAGAGAGTTGGAGATACAGAGGGGAGAGAGAGTTGGAGATACAGAGGGGAGAGAGAGTTGGAGATACAGAGGGGAGAGAGAGTTGGAGATACAGAGGGGAGAGAGAGTTGGAGATACAGAGGGGAGAGAGAGTTGGAGATACAGAGGGGAGAGAGAGTTGGAGATACAGAGGGGAGAGAGAGTTGGAGATACAGAGGGGAGAGAGAGTTGGAGATACAGAGGGGAGAGAGAGTTGGAGATACAGAGGGGAGAGAGAGTTGGAGATACAGAGGGGAGAGAGAGTTGGAGATACAGAGGGGAGAGAGAGTTGGAGATACAGAGGGGAGAGAGAGTTGGAGATACAGAGGGGAGAGAGAGTTGGAGATACAGAGGGGAGAGAGAGTTGGAGATACAGAGGGGAGAGAGAGTTGGAGATACAGAGGGGAGAGAGAGTTGGAGATACAGAGGGGAGAGAGAGTTGGAGATACAGAGGGGAGAGAGAGTTGGAGATACAGAGGGGAGAGAGAGTTGGAGATACAGAGGGGAGAGAGAGTTGGAGATACAGAGGGGAGAGAGAGTTGGAGATACAGAGGGGAGAGAGAGTTGGAGATACAGAGGGGAGAGAGAGTTGGAGATACAGAGGGGAGAGAGAGTTGGAGATACAGAGGGGAGAGAGAGTTGGAGATACAGAGGGGAGAGAGAGTTGGAGATACAGAGGGGAGAGAGAGTTGGAGATACAGAGGGGAGAGAGAGTTGGAGATACAGAGGGGAGAGAGAGTTGGAGATACAGAGGGGAGAGAGAGTTGGAGATACAGAGGGGAGAGAGAGTTGGAGATACAGAGGGGAGAGAGAGTTGGAGATACAGAGGGGAGAGAGAGTTGGAGATACAGAGGGGAGAGAGAGTTGGAGATACAGAGGGGAGAGAGAGTTGGAGATACAGAGGGGAGAGAGAGTTGGAGATACAGAGGGGAGAGAGAGTTGGAGATACAGAGGGGAGAGAGAGTTGGAGATACAGAGGGGAGAGAGAGTTGGAGATACAGAGGGGAGAGAGAGGAGATACAGAGGGGAGAGAGAGTTGGAGATACAGAGGGAGAGAGAGTTGGAGATACAGAGGGGAGAGAGAGTTGGAGATACAGAGGGGAGAGAGAGTTGGAGATACAGAGGGGAGAGAGAGTTGGAGATACAGAGGGGAGAGAGAGTTGGAGATACAGAGGGGAGAGAGAGTTGGAGATACAGAGGGGAGAGAGAGTTGGAGATACAGAGGGGAGAGAGAGTTGGAGATACAGAGGGGAGAGAGAGTTGGAGATACAGAGGGGAGAGAGAGTTGGAGATACAGAGGGGAGAGAGAGTTGGAGATACAGAGGGGAGAGAGAGTTGGAGATACAGAGGGGAGAGAGAGTTGGAGATACAGAGGGGAGAGAGAGTTGGAGATACAGAGGGGAGAGAGAGTTGGAGATACAGAGGGGAGAGAGAGTTGGAGATACAGAGGGGAGAGAGAGTTGGAGATACAGAGGGGAGAGAGAGTTGGAGATACAGAGGGGAGAGAGAGTTGGAGATACAGAGGGGAGAGAGAGTTGGAGATACAGAGGGGAGAGAGAGTTGGAGATACAGAGGGGAGAGAGAGTTGGAGATACAGAGGGGAGAGAGAGTTGGAGATACAGAGGGGAGAGAGAGTTGGAGATACAGAGGGGAGAGAGAGTTGGAGATACAGAGGGGAGAGAGAGTTGGAGATACAGAGGGGAGAGAGAGTTGGAGATACAGAGGGGAGAGAGAGTTGGAGATACAGAGGGGAGAGAGAGTTGGAGATACAGAGGGGAGAGAGAGTTGGAGATACAGAGGGGAGAGAGAGTTGGAGATACAGAGGGGAGAGAGAGTTGGAGATACAGAGGGGAGAGAGAGTTGGAGATACAGAGGGGAGAGAGAGTTGGAGATACAGAGGGGAGAGAGAGTTGGAGATACAGAGGGGAGAGAGAGTTGGAGATACAGAGGGGAGAGAGAGTTGGAGATACAGAGGGGAGAGAGAGTTGGAGATACAGAGGGGAGAGAGAGTTGGAGATACAGAGGGGAGAGAGAGTTGGAGATACAGAGGGGAGAGAGAGTTGGAGATACAGAGGGGAGAGAGAGTTGGAGATACAGAGGGGAGAGAGAGTTGGAGATACAGAGGGGAGAGAGAGTTGGAGATACAGAGGGGAGAGAGAGTTGGAGATACAGAGGGGAGAGAGAGTTGGAGATACAGAGGGGAGAGAGAGTTGGAGATACAGAGGGGAGAGAGAGTTGGAGATACAGAGGGGAGAGAGAGTTGGAGATACAGAGGGGAGAGAGAGTTGGAGATACAGAGGGGAGAGAGAGTTGGAGATACAGAGGGGAGAGAGAGTTGGAGATACAGAGGGGAGAGAGAGTTGGAGATACAGAGGGGAGAGAGAGTTGGAGATACAGAGGGGAGAGAGAGTTGGAGATACAGAGGGGAGAGAGAGTTGGAGATACAGAGGGGAGAGAGAGTTGGAGATACAGAGGGGAGAGAGAGTTGGAGATACAGAGGGGAGAGAGAGTTGGAGATACAGAGGGGAGAGAGAGTTGGAGATACAGAGGGGAGAGAGAGTTGGAGATACAGAGGGGAGAGAGAGTTGGAGATACAGAGGGGAGAGAGAGTTGGAGATACAGAGGGGAGAGAGAGTTGGAGATACAGAGGGGAGAGAGAGTTGGAGATACAGAGGGGAGAGAGAGTTGGAGATACAGAGGGGAGAGAGAGTTGGAGATACAGAGGGGAGAGAGAGTTGGAGATACAGAGGGGAGAGAGAGTTGGAGATACAGAGGGGAGAGAGAGTTGGAGATACAGAGGGGAGAGAGAGTTGGAGATACAGAGGGGAGAGAGAGTTGGAGATACAGAGGGGAGAGAGAGTTGGAGATACAGAGGGGAGAGAGAGTTGGAGATACAGAGGGGAGAGAGAGTTGGAGATACAGAGGGGAGAGAGAGTTGGAGATACAGAGGGGAGAGAGAGTTGGAGATACAGAGGGGAGAGAGAGTTGGAGATACAGAGGGGAGAGAGAGTTGGAGATACAGAGGGGAGAGAGAGTTGGAGATACAGAGGGGAGAGAGAGTTGGAGATACAGAGGGGAGAGAGAGTTGGAGATACAGAGGGGAGAGAGAGTTGGAGATACAGAGGGGAGAGAGAGTTGGAGATACAGAGGGGAGAGAGAGTTGGAGATACAGAGGGGAGAGAGAGTTGGAGATACAGAGGGGAGAGAGAGATGGAGATACAGAGGGGAGAGAGAGATGGAGATACAGAGGGGAGAGAGAGTTGGAGATACAGAGGGGAGAGAGAGTTGGAGATACAGAGGGAGAGAGAGTTGGAGATACAGAGGGGAGAGAGAGTTGGAGATACAGAGGGGAGAGAGAGTTGGAGATACAGAGGGGAGAGAGAGTTGGAGATACAGAGGGGAGAGAGAGTTGGAGATACAGAGGGGAGAGAGAGTTGGAGATACAGAGGGGAGAGAGAGTTGGAGATACAGAGGGGAGAGAGAGTTGGAGATACAGAGGGGAGAGAGAGTTGGAGATACAGAGGGGAGAGAGAGTTGGAGATACAGAGGGGAGAGAGAGTTGGAGATACAGAGGGGAGAGAGAGTTGGAGATACAGAGGGGAGAGAGAGTTGGAGATACAGAGGGGAGAGAGAGTTGGAGATACAGAGGGGAGAGAGAGTTGGAGATACAGAGGGGAGAGAGAGTTGGAGATACAGAGGGGAGAGAGAGTTGGAGATACAGAGGGGAGAGAGAGTTGGAGATACAGAGGGGAGAGAGAGTTGGAGATACAGAGGGGAGAGAGAGTTGGAGATACAGAGGGGAGAGAGAGTTGGAGATACAGAGGGGAGAGAGAGTTGGAGATACAGAGGGGAGAGAGAGTTGGAGATACAGAGGGGAGAGAGAGTTGGAGATACAGAGGGGAGAGAGAGTTGGAGATACAGAGGGGAGAGAGAGTTGGAGATACAGAGGGGAGAGAGAGTTGGAGATACAGAGGGGAGAGAGAGTTGGAGATACAGAGGGGAGAGAGAGTTGGAGATACAGAGGGGAGAGAGAGTTGGAGATACAGAGGGGAGAGAGAGTTGGAGATACAGAGGGGAGAGAGAGTTGGAGATACAGAGGGGAGAGAGAGTTGGAGATACAGAGGGGAGAGAGAGTTGGAGATACAGAGGGGAGAGAGAGTTGGAGATACAGAGGGGAGAGAGAGTTGGAGATACAGAGGGGAGAGAGAGTTGGAGATACAGAGGGGAGAGAGAGTTGGAGATACAGAGGGGAGAGAGAGTTGGAGATACAGAGGGGAGAGAGAGTTGGAGATACAGAGGGGAGAGAGAGTTGGAGATACAGAGGGGAGAGAGAGTTGGAGATACAGAGGGGAGAGAGAGTTGGAGATACAGAGGGGAGAGAGAGTTGGAGATACAGAGGGGAGAGAGAGTTGGAGATACAGAGGGGAGAGAGAGTTGGAGATACAGAGGGGAGAGAGAGTTGGAGATACAGAGGGGAGAGAGAGTTGGAGATACAGAGGGGAGAGAGAGTTGGAGATACAGAGGGGAGAGAGAGTTGGAGATACAGAGGGGAGAGAGAGTTGGAGATACAGAGGGGAGAGAGAGTTGGAGATACAGAGGGGAGAGAGAGTTGGAGATACAGAGGGGAGAGAGAGTTGGAGATACAGAGGGGAGAGAGAGTTGGAGATACAGAGGGGAGAGAGAGTTGGAGATACAGAGGGGAGAGAGAGTTGGAGATACAGAGGGGAGAGAGAGTTGGAGATACAGAGGGGAGAGAGAGTTGGAGATACAGAGGGGAGAGAGAGTTGGAGATACAGAGGGGAGAGAGAGTTGGAGATACAGAGGGGAGAGAGAGTTGGAGATACAGAGGGGAGAGAGAGTTGGAGATACAGAGGGGAGAGAGAGTTGGAGATACAGAGGGGAGAGAGAGTTGGAGATACAGAGGGGAGAGAGAGTTGGAGATACAGAGGGGAGAGAGAGTTGGAGATACAGAGGGGAGAGAGAGTTGGAGATACAGAGGGGAGAGAGAGTTGGAGATACAGAGGGGAGAGAGAGTTGGAGATACAGAGGGGAGAGAGAGTTGGAGATACAGAGGGGAGAGAGAGTTGGAGATACAGAGGGGAGAGAGAGTTGGAGATACAGAGGGGAGAGAGAGTTGGAGATACAGAGGGGAGAGAGAGTTGGAGATACAGAGGGGAGAGAGAGTTGGAGATACAGAGGGGAGAGAGAGTTGGAGATACAGAGGGGAGAGAGAGTTGGAGATACAGAGGGGAGAGAGAGTTGGAGATACAGAGGGGAGAGAGAGTTGGAGATACAGAGGGGAGAGAGAGTTGGAGATACAGAGGGGAGAGAGAGTTGGAGATACAGAGGGGAGAGAGAGTTGGAGATACAGAGGGGAGAGAGAGTTGGAGATACAGAGGGGAGAGAGAGTTGGAGATACAGAGGGGAGAGAGAGTTGGAGATACAGAGGGGAGAGAGAGTTGGAGATACAGAGGGGAGAGAGAGTTGGAGATACAGAGGGGAGAGAGAGTTGGAGAAAAAGCGGGGAGAGAGAGTCATGAGTGACCCCAGCACCACACACGCTAGAACGAATGAGATCATGAATGACCCCACCGCCTTGGCTGCACACATGTCAAACAGGGCCTGGTGGATATGGGGGGGAGGAGAATGGGGAAAGGGTCTCTGAGTTGAATGGATAGGACTCACGTGTAGAGATGTCATGAACGACCCCATTGCCTTTGCTGCACACATGTCAAACGCGCCTGGTGGGGTGGGGGGGGGGGGGGAGGAGAATGGGGAGAGGCGCAGGCCATACCCCCTTTCCTCTCACTCCTTCCAACCGTCCATCCTTCCCTCACATGTTTTGAGACTTCTCAAAACACGCAGGTCATACCCCCTTTCCTCTCACTCCTTCCAACCGTCCATCCTTCCCTCACATGTCTTGAGACTTCTCAAAACACGCAGGCCATACCCCCTTTCCTCTCACTCCTTCCAACCGTCCATCCTTCCCTCACATGTTTTGAGACTTCTCAAAACACGCAGGCCATACCCCCTTTCCTCTCACTCCTTCCAACCGTCCATCCTTCCCTCACATGTTTTGAGACTTCTCAAAACACGCAGGCCATACCCCCATTCCTGACACTCCTCCCTACCATCCATCCACCCCTGACATCAATCGTCACATCACCACCTACCCGGGAGGAGGGTAGTAGAGACTCGAAGCGAGTGGCAGTGCCGTGGCAGCCCAGGGGGCCAGGGAGGAGGTAGGGCGGGGAGAGCTTTACCCCGTATCGACCCGCCATAATACGTTGGAAGATCTGGGGGGGTGATTGGGGTAGTGGAATGGAGGGTGGGGAACGGTAAGTAACGAGTGTGTTTGGGAAAGGCAGGAGAGGAGATAGGATTTAGCTGAGGGAGAGAGCCATGATGCACTGGAATGTGAGTGGGGTTGGCCAATGATGACTATGGCAAGGCCGAGAGCCTGGGGGAGGGCGTGGTGAGGCAACTCACCAACGCCATAGGGGTCGAGATTGACGCCAGCGACAGTGGCAGTGGTGGCGAGGCAACCCAGGAGGGAGAGGAGGGCAGGCGGAAGGGCAAGCAGGACAGAGAAGGCAAAGAGCTCACCTCTCCCACACCGATGACTGTAGCAAGGCCAAGGGTTAAAGGCAGGGCGTGGTGTGCTGACTCCCCAAGCCCAACTTTATAGGGGTCGAGGTTGACTCCAGAGACGGTGACAGTGGTGGCGAGGCAACCCAGTAGGGAGAGAGGAGCATGTGGGCAGTATGAGAGGCCAGCGGGAGAAGGCATAGGAAGCACTCACCTCTCCCACACCAATGACTGTGACAAGGCCGAGAGTTGAAGGGAGGGCGTGGTGAAGCTGCTCCCCAAGCCCAACTTTATAGGGGTCGAGGTTGACTCCAGAAACGGTGACAATGGTGGCGAGGCAGGCCAGGAGAGAGAGGAGGGCAGGCGGAGGGGAGAGTGAGAGAGCGGGCAGAAAAGGAGCTCACCTCTCCCACACCGATGACTGTGGCAAGGCCGAGGGTGAGGGGAAGGGCGTGGTGCGCTGACTCCCCCAGCCCAACTTTATAGGGGTCGAGGTTGACTCCAGAGACAGTGGCAGTGGTGGCGAGGCAGCCCAGCAGGGAGAGCAGCATGAGCGGCCAGCGGGAGAGGCCGGTGAGAGTGGTGAGGGCGAGACGACGATTGATGGAGGATACTGGCTGCACTATGCACACCTGATGGGTGGTTGGGGACAAAAAGGGGAAGAAGAGACAGCGGGAGAGGAGGGAAAGCAGCAGGAAATGATGGAGAACAGATGGAAAGGAGTGAGAGCAGCAGGAACGGAGGAGGAAATGGGGAAAGCAAGAGACGAGGAGATAAGTATGAGTGGTCAGAGGGAGAAGCAAGTGAGACTGGTGAGAGTTGTGAGGGCGTGGCGTGACGGTGACTGATGGACGATACTGGTTGCACTATGCACACGTCATGGGGATGGGTTGAGGATGGGGAAGAGGAAGTGGAAGAGGAAGTGGAAGAGGAAGTGGAAGAGGAAGTGGAAGAGGAAGGAAGGCCAGAGGGATGGAGGGATAAAGTGGGTGAAGGATAGGTGGCGTGTGATGGATTTGAGAGGCCGGTGAGGTTGGTGAGGAGACGAGGCATGGCAGGATTTGAACTACTGGATCCACGATGCACCCTAATGGGGATGGGGATGAGCGTGGGGGGGAGGAAGTGGAAAACGAAGGGTGGCCGGAGGGAGAGAGAGGTAAAGTGGGTGAAGGATAGGTGGCAAGGGTGAACGGAGAGTGACCTCGAGTGTCTGAGAGTGTCCCGAAAGTGATCCAAAGGTGAACAGAGTGTGACCACGAGTGAAAAATCTGAAAGTGACCCTAGAGATTGACCAGAGACAGACCTGAGAGTGACCCAAGAGTGACCTCCGTGTGACCCACGCGTGACCCAAGCGTGACCCAAGCGTGACCCGAGCGTGACCCGCGCGTGACCCGCGTGTGACCCGCGTGTGACCCGCGTGTGACCCAAGAGTGACCCAAGTGTGACCGAATTGTGACATTTACTTGAGGGACGCCCACCTCCATCTCCCTCTGCTCCTTTTCCAAGAAGAACACAGCCAAGGGGCAACCAGTAGCCTCACCCAGCATCGCCTCCAACCTCTCCCCTCAACAGCCTCACCTCACCCACGACCCACCACTGACCCACAAACAGCCCACTGCCCCATACCCACAAAACACACCTCCTTCTCCCTCCTCTCGTCTTTTAGGAAAAACATGACCACAGGGCATCCAGCACCCTCGCCCAGCTTCGCCTGCAGCCTCACCTCTCTCACTTGAACCTGCTAGTGAGTGTTCAGCCCACGCCCCTACGGGGCAACACAGCTACGGGGCAACACAGCTACGGGGCAACACAGCTACGGGGCAAGCAGCACTCTCGCCCAGCTTTAACTCCAGCCTCTCCCCTCTCACTTGAACCTGCTGGTGCCGCTCATGCACCCCACGCCCCTACCCACCTCCTTCTCTCTCCGCTCGTCTTTCAAGAAGAAAATCGCCACAGGGCATCCAGTCCAGTCCAGGCGAATCTGGGTTGACCACATGAACCCTCAGCCAGCTTCGCCTGCAGCCTCACCTCTCTCACTTGACCCGCTAGTGCCAAGAATGCAGTCCATTCCATACCCCCTCTCACCACCCAACCACGTACCTCCTTCTCTCTCCGCTCGCTCGCCTTTCAGGAAAAACACCGCCACGGGGCAACCAGCACCCTCGCCAAGTCTCGCCCATCACAGCATAACCAGCCCATTCACACCCACACACCTCCTTCTCTCGCCGCTCGTCCTTGAGAAAGAAAACCGCCACGGGGCAACCAGCACCCTCGGCCAGTTTTGTCTCCAGCCTCTCCCGTGCGTCCGCCACGTCAGCAGCGCGCAGGTTGCCTGTGAACAGTACGCCTGAGCCGTAGGGGCGGGAGTCTGTGGGCCAGAAGTCGGTGTAGGAGAAGCAGGTGCGGAGCTGGAGGGGTAGGGAGAGTTGTGTTGTGGGGGGAACGGGAGTGGGGGAGGGGAGGGAGAGGGCACGGGAAGGAGAGGGGATAGTGCCTTGCTGAACAGCAGGCCCGAGCCGTAGGGACGGGAGCCTGTGGGCCAGAAGTCGGTGTAGGAGAAGCAGGTGCGGAGCTGAAGGAAGCGGGATGGGGGAGAGGTAAGAAAAGGAAAGGGAGGGAAGGAAAGGAAAGGAAAGGGGCGGAACAGTGCGCCTAAGCCGTAGGGGCGGGAGTCTGTAGGCCAGAATGGGGGTTGGATGGGAACGCGGAATTCGGAATTGTGTGGGAGGGCTGGGAGGGGAGGGGAGGGGTTGTTGAGGGGGTTAAGTGGGAACAAATGAGTGTCCACCTTGGACCGCTTCGTAGGTGCGCGCAAGTGGCATTGGCGGTAAAAAGATATCCATCTGTCCCTTTCCCACTATCACATACGAGGCGACCCAAGCGACTCTCCAGTGAGTCTTGCCTGCTGCACCCATCCCTAGTCCTTCACGTTCCTTTGAGTGACTCACACACACACCCATCCTCACCCATCCTCATCCCTCACTGACTCCGCACCGGCCCCTGACCCACTATCACCTTGGCAATATCCACCTTTCCACCAGCCCCCATACCACTCCACAGGGACCCACCTTGGCAATATCCAGCTTGTCAACGCCACCCCGCCCATCGCTGGTAGCGCCAAACGCGTCCTCTATGGCCGCCGCCAGCCCCATCAGCAGTCCACTCTTCCCCGCCCTTCGTTCACCTCCCCTTCTCCAGTTCCCTTGATAACACTCACAAACATACCCACCCCTCACAGGGACCCACCTTGGCGATATCCAGCTTGTCAACGCCAGCCCGCCCATCGCTGGCAGCGCCATACGCGTCCTCTATGGCCTCCACCAGCCCCATCACCGCTTCACGTGTGATGTGTTTCCAACCCCCACTGGCTCTCACCTTGGCAATATCCAGCTTGTCAACGCCGCCCCGCCCATCGCTGGTAGCTCCAAACGCGTCCTCGATTGCCTCCGCCAGCCCCATCAGCAACCCCCCCTTCACCGCCCCGTCGTCCTCCTTCCCGCCCTCCGCGCCGCCACTGCCGCCGCCAGCGCCGCTTGCGCTGGTTGGCGGCGTCCCCGCCCGTCTCGCCGCTTGCCGCAGTGCTTGCTGTCTCCGCCGCTCCTTTTCTCTCTCCTCCTCCTCATCAATATCCTTATCTTTCTCTTGTTGTGCTTGCACAGGAACGCTGCTCTCGCCAACCACGCCGGATTTTCCGGATTTCACCGAATTTACAACTTCACTATCGGATTCCGAACCGCCTTTGGCAGTTGAAGAGCCATCCTCCGCCTTCACTCGCACGATGCGCCTCCTGAATCCCTGGTTCCGCTTTTCCAGTCGCTCTCCTAAAGCTGCTGCCGGGTTTCGTATTCTTAGATTCGAGCTTCGTTCAAAAATGGAGGCCGATTTCGGTGAGGACTGTGAGGCATTTCCGTTCGGTACGCTGATCGTGACGTACCGCAGAGGCAGGGATGCTACTAACCCAGCCATAGCCGCGGTCATGATTTATTGAAAAAAAAATCGACTCGGGTCGAATACAAGTAGAAGATGATTAGGAAAATCGACTCGCAACCAGAAAGAAGAAACGCAGTGCGTCGTGATTGGGGCTAATACAAGCAATGAATCGGCTCGCAGGAAATATGTGTCACATCCCGTCCCGACGCTCCTATCAAGCTTCACGAGGAGTGGGGGAAAAATAGCTGCGAGCCGCCAATAAAGGAGGAATGGGGAAAAGCCGCCATGGCTTCATTGCAAAGCATTGATGACAGCTGCTCTAAAGCGCGCCGAGCACTTCGGATGTTTTGAATTTCGAGGCTAGCACAAAACCAGAATTCAAGGTTTTGATTGGTCAGTCTGCGTGGCAGGGAAATCTAGACTCTTCCGAGCCTACATAGAGTTCGGGCCACACAAGGTTCGGCTTCCTCGAGGCTCTCAGGGGAGTTGGTGCGACAAATCCTGGTTCGGGGTAAAGTTTGGATGACTCGGCAAGCGCGATTCGTCGAGTGAGTTCGGTTTTGTCAAGGCCAAAGCCGAGGAATCCAGCAGATTGGCTGAACCATTCCACGTCACGGTTCTAAGGGTGAATTCGAAATCTGGCGGCCAACACGGATTTAGCTTGTGAACAACATCCAAAAGCCGATCGAGGAGTTGATATTAGTGCATTGCTCTTTATACAAATCATTGATCCTCTTTACACCCATGTAAATAACTCAGAATCTCAGAAAGACATTGTACTACCTAATTGGCACACTTCATATAGTACTTCGTAGAGTTTCTCTGTTGGTATACCCACTATAACTGAGCGTTTTTCTGTAGTCATCCAGGGTTTTGGTCCAAGATCCATGGAGGCCAAGTAGAGCAGGCAGCTAATGCTGCCTGATCATCCAAGGTTGTGGACCACGACTGGCAGCTTCACCTTGTAGTAGCGGCACTGCAGGATGCCACTCGAGGCGAAATAGAGTGGAAAAGTCTCCCAGATGGCAGTGACCTTGTACCTGCCAGCCACAGAGAAATTGGTAACGGGAGAGTTGTTAGATGGCAGTCACCTTGTACACACAGTGAGAGTCTTGAGTTGTTAAGAGACAGCGATGGATGGCAGTGACCTTGCACCAGTACTTGCAATACAGCCGTGGGAACGGTGGAAGTCATATAGTACGGTAAGACTGGGATTGTTAGCGACAGTGATAATTGGCAGCAGTTGTGCTGGTGGCAGGGCAAAGCAGTTTTCACTCAAGAAGCGAGAAACATGGAACTGCTTTTGAGGTGCCTCAAAAGAAGGGCAGAGCAGTTTTCAATCAACAAGGTAGAAACCTGGAACTCCATGTCAGAATTAGACATTGCTCGATATGGCCAGGTTCACTCACTCATTCCAGGCATGCCACACTGTCCTGAATTTCCGGGTACTGCCCTTACTGCTGCCCCAACTCACGTGTACTGCCCGCCAACAACAAGGGGTCGGAGGCGCTTTGCCCGAGTGAAGTCGCAGCTCTTGAACGCTTTCTCATCGTCCATTATCCACAGATCATGCCATGCCAGGTCCGTCCACTTGAACACTAAAGGCTTGGGAGGAACAGAGTGCGTGAGGAATGTGCAAGTGCAGTGGTGAGCATACAAAAATCTACATGAGGCACCTTCTCATCGTCCATTATCCACAGGTCATGCCATGCCAGGTCCGTCCACTTGAACACCGTAGGGGAGGGACATACGGAAGAGGACACATCACATGGGTGGAGGTGAGAGGATGCAATCCACAGATCATGCCATGCCAGTTCCGTCCACTTGAACACTGGACGGGCGGGTCGGAAGACATGCCACATGGCATGGGTGGTGGTAAGTGGATAATATTTCACTCATCATGCCACATGTGTTGTAGCTCTGAATGATGATGCATGCTGATGGCTCATGAGTATGGTGCTTGGTGATCGTTCATTCATGGATCATGATACCAAAACATGCCATGTATGCCCACGTCAGTCAACCGTGAGAATGAGAAATACATGGGTTAAGAGGGATGCATAGTGGTGACTCATGCATCATGGTGCGTGGCTGGCCTATATTTACCGGCCAACACTCATAAACTATCCCTGATCGTGACACGTCTGCAAACCAACCTTACATCATCTGGACATAACCACAAGTCATAATACGCGGATCTCACGGTTACTCCATTGTCACAAAGAAAGATACGGAGTGGGGCGAGTTAGAGATGCGGGATATGGAGAGTCGAGTGGTACATGGTGCAACTGTGCGACCTACCAATTGTATCGCCACGAGTTACCAAATCCGGAGGCTGCACCCCTCTCGTCCTGATGAGATCCCAAGGGATGGTGTAGGTGGCTGCCTGGTGGATGGAAAACAGAGAGGCAGGGAAAACAGAGAGGCAGGAAAAACAGTTTCGAGCCAAGGGTAGGGTGGTGGTACCATATCCTTGCTACCCACTAAGGTATGGTTTACGAGGCAGCCTGGTGGGTGCAGGGTAGAATCCGTCCGGCCCAGCACTGAATTTCAAAGGATCAAAAGGTACACCAAGGGTTGAATGGTGGTACCCTATCCTTGCTACCCAATAAGGGGTGGTATACGAGGCAGCCTGGTGGGTGGAGGGTAGAATCCTTCCGACCCAGCAAAGGTGTTTCAAAGGATCAGAAGGTTTTCCAGGGGTTGGTGAACAGGGCGACCTAACGCGTGGAAGTAACAGTTAGAATCAAACGAAGATGGGCTGAAGACTGCAGATATTGCATAGACCAAACGCATAGTGAAGGCACTTCATGTTTTGAGTTTCACTCATATCAATCAACACTTAATTTCTGCTTTTTAGGACCACCCCGTATAGCTAGTTCCCGGTTAAAAGTGCTTATGAGAATTCTCAAAAGCACCACCAAAATAGCTGCTCTCTAGAACCCCATAAAGCTAGCCCCCGGTTGAATTGAACAATAAAATATGCCAAAGTGATATAATGTGACAGCATGAAGACACGAGATGTTATCAGCCAAGGCGACTGCTCAGCATACTGGAAAGCGAAAGTGGCGATAGGGTTACCAGCAGGGGAGGACAGATTTCGCGACTCACCTGTGCTTGCTGCAGCCAGGCAGCTGCGCATGGCGGGGAAGGGGAAGGGGAAGGACGGAAGGGCGGAGGGAAGGACGGGGGAGGGAGGGGAAGGAAGGGGGGGAAAGGGGGGGGGGGGATGGGGAGATGGGAGGGGAAGAAAGAAATAAGCAAGAAAGGAGGGGAGATGGGGCGAAGAAAGGAGGGGAGGGGAGATGGGGCGAAGGGGAGGTGAGAAGCCTGGAATAAGCATGTGACTGTGAAGCGCGTGACTGTGAAGCTGATTGAGCCGATTAACTGGCTGTCAGGAGGGACACGATATTCTGCGTCTGGGAGGGGAGGAGCGTTAAAAGGAAATCAAAGACATTGCATGTTGAGATGCTTACTCGTCAGGAGGAGCGAGGAGCTGACGAGCAAGGCGACGGCGGCGCCGAATGATCGCGCCATTAGTAACAGCAGCACCAGCGGCAGCTTTCAGCTCGCACGAACGAGGTGTGAGGCGAGAGGCAGTACTAATGCGATTCTGCTCGCGTAATCGGTAACAAGCAAGACTCAAAGGACACAGCTGTACGGACGAACGCTTCGCAGCGTGGGCTAGCGCCGTCTCTGGAGACCTCGCTACTGCACAGAGAGAACGACTGCTGGTGTCAACTTGAGCGTCAGGCTAACAGCTGCTTGGGTAAACTCAGACCGGTCGTTTAAATCGGTCGTAAGATTGTTATGGGTTACAGAACCACGATCGGTCATTTTCTTGCGCACTCAAAACGCCATCCGACAGGCAGACGGAAAGCTCCATTCTCCGCGCACAACGCTGACCACGCTGACCAAGCTGTCAGCGTGGTGGAAGTCTGCGCGCAACGAAGCACCGTTACAAACATCGTCACAGTAAAGCTGCTTGAGAGGGCAGGTTACTGGGTCCGCGAGAGTCAGTGTGACTCGCCTACAGGGGTCTGTCGAAGCAACGCGCGCTGGCGCGCCTTGACGAAGGTTGCTTGGAACGGTAAGGTAAGGTAAGGTAAGGTATGGTACGGTAGCATAAGTTAGGCGCTCTCAGTTGAATTCATAAGGCTCTTCATTCGACCGTCAGAGACCGCCATTCGTGGTCTGATTGGCGAGCGGTGGAAGCGTGTGGGCAAAAGGTGAGGGAACATTTCGCGCGCTCATACGAGGGTTGTCTTCACACGGCTCTTCATTCCGAATGAAGAGACCGCCATTCGTGGTCCGAGCAGGGAGTAAGGCGGAAAGCATGGCGGAAAGCAGGCCGGAAAGAATGTCGGAAAGAAAGGCGGAGGCACCTCCTGGCAGACGGGAATTGGACATGAGCTGCATCGCGGCGGTTATAATCGTCCTCTGATATGAAACGAGACGCAGCGTGAGAGTCGGCGCCGCTGAGTCGGAGCAGACCCTAGCGTATGAATCCTACCGTTGCCGCAATCAATGCTGCTATCGATGTCGCTATTGATGTCGCCTTGCTAGCCATCACTGCCACGTGGATCCATGGCTGCTGCTTGGTTGGTTTCCTGCAGTTTCAGGGGGTTTGCTTTCGGTATGGAAGGGGACAACATCATCCACATGCGAATTCTGCCAGTGCGATTTGCGAATGTATGCAACTGACGGCCGTCGGTAAAGGCGCTGCAGAACCGTTAACTGCCCGCGATCAGAAAAAAAATACCCCGTCCGGATGACATACGATCTGGGAGCCTCAACCCTAAACACGGGTAACCCCGTGGTTTTTCCGCCGGGCCGACATGTTTCCTTTGATTCCGTCAATTGCATACAATCGCAAACCCGCACTGGCATAATCTGCATGCCTGTGGAATTGACCGGGTACGGAAGGACCTAAAATTTTGGGCCGAAGGGGGGAGGAGACGCGAAAATGTTTCTGAGGTGCCCCGACCAACCACCCTTTTGCTAGCTCCCCCCCACGCGTGCAGTTTTTGTGCGAAACGCCCAAACGAGGGTCAACTGTTGTTGACTCTGGTTGGACTCTCTGCCTTCGCAACCTTCCTCCCAGCACCCCACTGGGCGGCTGCCGGACATCGCCGGCATGCCCGCGGTTGACCCATTTCAAGGGCACCAGGTGCTTGGAAGCACACAGTGGCCGACATCTTGTGTCGTGGTAACCCTTTCGTTACGCCCTTATCCACGAAACTCTGACTTGCCGAGTTTCGCCCACACGGTTACAGTTTCACCCTATAAAGGTCCTATCGAGTTCATCTTTTCTGCATGTGCTCACATTTGCATCAAACCACACACAAATCAGATGGCATTCCTGGGGATGGCCAAACGCCAAACGTCTGGACATTTGAGCGTTGGGGCCACGTGCCTTCAACGAGGTAGCCCACCGACAGCCGTGCGACGTTTTCGCACGACTGATGTTCAGTAGTGTAGTTGACGCAACGTGCAACTGTAATGGCGCTGTTGTAAACACCAGAATGAGGGCCAAAACCATTTGGGGCATAGGAAAACAAAAAGCCACAGGGATGGTTGCATTGAAGTAGCGGATGTTTGTGTTGGTAGGGAGTTTGGCACTGCATACCCCATGCGTGCGAGGATTGTCGATTCCGCAAATAATTTTTTCGAGGGTGCGTCCCCTGGCTTGTTCAACGTCGAACAGGTCGCAGACGTTTGTTCGCGCACGAAATTCATTGGCGCGCGAGTGCAGATGTTATTTGTTGCTAACGTCACAAGGCTGCTTTTACACGTCATTGGAGTGGCTAATGTCCAGGCCGTCCCCGGGAACGCCCAGAGTCTCGTCTCACATCCACCCAACCTTGCTCACACATAGGCAAGAGAGACATAGAGACATGTCGTCGTTTCGCGCTCTTATGCGACTTGGGCGACTCAAGTTCATTCCGTATTCGTCCATGCTCGCTCTCATGGGCGCGCTCTCACGAGACATCAGCCACAACCACGGGTTCCGTTTTCGCATCGAGAACTTCGTTCCCGTGGCGCTCTTCGTGGCGTGCACGCACGTCATGACGCATTACTACAACGAATACTTTGACTACGAGGCCGATCTCGCCAACAAGCAACGCGGCAAGTGGAATGGCGGCTCGGGCGTGCTTCCCGAGGGCTTGCTGCCGCGTTGGCTGGCGCTCGCCGCGGCAAACGTGCTGCTCATCGGGAGCGTCGTCACGCAATTCGCATTCTTCCGCGCTCCAGCGCAATGCGTCGCGTGCGCGACGCTGTTCCTCTCCTGGGCGTACACCGCGCCGCCATTTAAGCTCCACTATCGCGGCTTGGGCGAAGCGACCGTTGCCGCGGTGCTGACGTGCAGCGTCCCGGTGATGGGCGCGCTGCAGCGCCGCGACGACAACGCATTCGTCCTCCCCACGTCGCTCCGCGCGATTATCCCGCTGCTGTGCGCGCAGCAGCTGGTGCGGACGATGATCATGAATCTCCCCGACATCGAGTCCGACCTGCAGTGCGGCAAAATTACGTTGACCGCGCGATTGGGGCCGGAGCGGGTGGCGCGTTTGTATCGATTCACGCAAAATGCGGTTGGTGTTATAGCCGTGGTTTTGTTCGCGTGCGGGCACATGACGTGGCCCGTGCTGATCGCGTTCCTCGTCGCCACGACGAAGGGGATCAGTTTGGCGCGTCGCTTGGACGCGATTGTGTTTGCTGGCCGCGCTGGGACGGCACGCAACGACAAAAAGGACGATTCGGAATGTACTTATGCTGCTGTGAGAACTATGAACTTCGGAGATCTCCCGTACCACGCAACGATCCACGTGGCATCCACGGCGCTGATGCTGGTCCTGGCGCAAGCCGTGGTGCTGATAACGCAGTGAGTGAAACTGCGTCATCCAAGGCGGTGGATGCTGGAAGTTCCATCGAGGTGGGGGCACCGCCGCGACTGAAAGTTTCATATGAAAGTGGTCGAGCGCGGCTTTTGACGCGTAATCGAAGGCGCGTAAACACAGTCGCCTTTTCCAGGCGTCCTAGCCCTCTAGTCGCGGATGTTTTAGCGAGTAGATGAGAGAAATGCCGTCCTTACCTGGTGATTATGGTCCAGGTGGCCCTTTTCTGCCTCTCTCGCGGTGTGCTACTGCGATTAGGGTTGTGAAAGGTTTGGGGGTTTGGTTTGCTTTTGGGGAAGGGGGGGGTGGGGAAGAGGGTTTGTAATATGGTAACCAGTTTTCAAATCCATAAGGATTTTGGAAGGCTTTTGCAAATGTATATATACTGAAATCAGCAAAGCACTCGATGGTGTCACGATTCTTGTTCCTGCTTTTCCATCCCCTTTCCCTCACCGCTCGTTAATAGCTCATCGCGTGAGGCTTCTCACATCAAACCCAGTCCCAAAGCTAGCTTAGGTTGCTTTCTCTCTCACACCAGAAGAGCAGCGATTTTCAAACGTCAAGCTTTGTCTCTGTGTGTGGGCTTTTCTTACCTGCGACTTCATTGCTTTGTTTCATGACTCACCTTATTGATTTCTAGACGGAATCAGACATATCGCCCATTGTCAGCCAAACGTGCTTCTGAGCGATCTGGTTCGCAATTTTGTTTTCCTGGTTTTTTTTCATGGGGCAAGAGACAGATATACGAGGAGGAGAATACTCGGGAAGGACGAAGTAACTGTATCTTTGTTCAGGAGAGCAAGGGATAAAACCAAGGATCGATCTACAAATCTTATGCGCGCACCGCTATGGTTTTCAACTCTTTGTCATCTTAACCCCGCAATCTGACGAGGGGGTGTGGCGGCTAAGGAAGCGGGGTACGGAAAGAAGAGCTCCTAAAAATCCTCAACTATATGTCTTCACTGACGGGTGTTCTAAAATTGTGAGGGGATAAATGGAGTTACAAAAACAAAAAAAAAACACACCAGTTTACGCAATCATTCTGAGATAACTTTGAAGAAAGGAAGAAAGGAGGACAGTTGTGTGTCAGTAAATACTTGTTCAGAGGGTCGGGACAGCTTACGTCAGTCTTACCTCAGCACTCGAATCGCCACCCTGGTTCTCCTTTCCGACCCATTTGACGAGGTTTGGTTCGTCTGCTGGTTCCAGTTGGCTCGGCAACAATTACGTTAACCTACGGCGCGTCGCGAGCCAAGACATAAATCGCGTGAAATCCTCTGATTGCCGGGAGACGGGAAATTGCGTGCGTCTCGCCTGTGGCCCGCGTCATTTGTAAGTGCTGTACTACTACCGCGCAGACGCTGCACGCAATATGGCGGCCAACAATAGCGAGGATAATTTGGCGACGCGTGATTCTGCTGAGGGTCCGGACGAGTGGATGGAGAACGACAGGGCGGACACGGGGGTTGTGACACAAACGGGGGAAGAGGAGGATGAGGAGGCGGAGGCGGAAGGGGAGGCGGAGGAAAGGGGGGCGGAGGCGGAAGGAGAAGAGTACGCAGAGGAAGAGGAAGGCGGAGAGGAAGAAGCGGAGGAGGATGCTGGGGAGGAGAACGGTTACGGAGAGCAAGGGGGAGCAGCGGAAGGGGGAGAAGCGGAAGGGGGGGAAGCGGAATGGGGAGAGGAAGGGGGGGGGGGGGAGGAGGGGGATGTAGAAGTGTGGGTGGCTGGGCAGGATGAAGCGGAGGGGGATGGCGGAGAGGTGGAGGCGGAAGGGGAGTGGGCGGACGCGCGGGGGGGCGGCGAGGAGGAATGGGAGGATGCACGGGAGGGGGAAGAGGGCGATGTGGAGGTATGGGTGGCTGGGCAGGATGATGTGGAGGGGGATGGGGGGGAAGAGGGGCGTGGGGGAGGGGACGGAGAAGGAGAGATGGAAGGTGAAACGGAAGGGGAAGGAGAGTGGGGGGAGGAGGCAGGAGAGGGCGAGGAAGCGGGGGAAGGAGAGGAAGCGGGTGAAGAAGAGGTGGGGGGGGAAGGCGGGGAAGGGGAGGGAGAGTACCCTGGATGGGCGAGTGAGGCGCTGTTGTCGTTTCTGGAGGAGCAGGGCGAGAATGTGCAGGAGCCGCTGTACTGGTCGACCGTGAAGAAGATCGTTGCAGGGTACATCCAAGCCAACGGGCTGCAGGTGAGCACTCTAACAGGTGAGAGCTTGAGGCAGCAGGGAGCAGGGGAGTGTGTTGATGCAGTTGCTGTCGTTTCTGGAGGAGCAGGGTGAGAGTGTGTACGAGCCTCTGTACTGGTCGGCTGTGAAGAGGATAGTTGCTTGCTGGGTACATCCAAGCCAACGGACTGCGGGTCAGTGCTTGAGGCAGCAGGGTGCAATTCGCGGTTGATTGCTTTCTTCCGTGCAGGGTGAGAGTGTGTATGAGCCTCTGTACTGGTCGGCTGTGAAGAGGATAGTTGCTTGCTGGGTACATCCAAGCCAACGGACTGCAGGTCAGTGCTTGAGGCAGCAGGGTGCAATTCGCGGTTGATTGCTTTCTTCCGTGCAGGGTGAGAGTGTGTATGAGCCTCTGTACTGGTCGGCTGTGAAGAGGATAGTTGCTTGCTGGGTACATCCAAGCCAACGGACTGCAGGTCAGTGCTTGAGGCAGCAGGGTGCAATTCGCGGTTGATTGCTTTCTTCCGTGCAGGGTGAGAGTGTGCATGAGCCTCTGTACTGGTCGGCTGTGAATAGGATTGTGGCAGGCAGGGCAGGGTACATCCAAGCCAACGGGCTGCAGGTGAGACTGGAGCCAAAGGGGT
The DNA here is from genome assembly GCA_947470075.1 of Closterium sp. Yama58-4. Taxonomy (NCBI): domain Eukaryota; kingdom Viridiplantae; phylum Streptophyta; class Zygnematophyceae; order Desmidiales; family Closteriaceae; genus Closterium; species Closterium sp. Yama58-4. The sequence goes on along the minus strand of CANIUD010000120.1, from coordinate 630,842 downwards.
GCAGACAGGCGAGAGTGTGGGCGTGCCGCTGTACTGGTCGGCTGTGAATAGGATAGAGGCAGGGTACGTTCAAGCCTACGGACTGCAGGTGAGCGTTGGAGCCTAAAGGGGTTTGTTGACACATGCGTATCTCCCCTTTAGGAGCGTTGGACCAGTGGCTCACCTTAAGGTGACATATGCGTATCTCCCCTCCCCTCTCCCTTTTCTTACCCTCGCATCTCCCCTCTCCCTTTTCTTACCCTCGCCTCTCCCCTCTCCCTTTTCTTACCCTCGCCTCTCCCCTCTCCCTTTTCTTACCCTCGCCTCTCCCCTCTCCCTTTTCTTACCCTCGCCTCTCCCCTCTCCTTTTCTTACCCTCGCCTCTCCCCTCTCCTTTTCTTACCCTCGCATCTCCGCTCTCCCTTTTCTTACCCTCGCCTCTCCCCTCTCCCTTTTCTTACTCTCGCATCTCCTCTCTCCCCCTTCCCCACCTGGTGGTTGTTGCAGAAGGGCAGATGGATCACATGCGACGATGCGTTACAAGCACTCTGTGACACCGATAGAAGCACCCAGACCCAGTTCTCCTGTTTCCCCCTTCGCCCCTCGTCCCTCACTCCCCCCTCCCACCCACCCCTTGTGGTTCTTGCAGAAGGGTAAGTGGATCACATGCGACGATGCGTTACAAGCGCTCTGTGATACCGATAGAAGCACGCAGGCTCAGTTTTACTACACTCTCGCCACGCACTACCCCGTTAAGAGCTCTGTTAAGGTGCCTCGGCGGCTGCTGAAGCGGCAAGCAGAGGAGGAGGCTGCTAAGATGGGAGCGGGGGAAGGGGAAGGGGAAGGGGAAGGGGAAGGGGGCGAGAGGAGGAGAGGAGGAGGAGGGAGGAGAGGAGGAGGACGAGGAGGCCGGGGATTTGGAGTGGGAAACGGCTGGGAGGAGGGGACGGGGAAGGGGGAGAGGGAGAGGGAGGGGAACAGGGAGGGGGAGGGGGAGGGGGAGGGGGAGGGGAAGGGGTAGGGGGAGGGGAAACAGAGGGGAGAGTGTGACAAGAGGCAGTAAGAGGTTGAAGAGTTACGGTGAGATGGAAGGCGATGGAGAGAAGTACGAGAATGGTGAAGGGGAGAGGGATGAGCAGGGGGAGGGGGAGGAGGCAAGAAAAGGAATGGAAGGGGAGGGGAGGAGGGAGGAGGAGGAGGATTCATGGGAGAAGGACTGGAGTTCAAGGGAAGGAGTGACACAGGAGCATGATCTGGCAGAGGAGAACGAAGAGCAGATGAAGACTGGTAACGCACAACAGCAGCAGCTGCAGCAGCACCAGCAGCGACAGCAGGAGGAGGAGGAGAAGGAGGAAGAAGCATTCGCTCAGGACTATGATTCAAAACCTATTCCAGAGCCAAGCCCGCGAAAGAGGAAGCGCGGCCGGCCCCCCAAGGCCTCTCGAGACAACCCATCTGCAACCACCGCTACAGCTACCGCTTCAGCTGCTACAGCCGCTGCTGCTACAGCTGCTGAACCCAACAGCACCCGCCGCTACTCAGATCCATTCGCCTCTGACCCGTTCTCCTCAGACCCCGACGCCCCAGAAGTGACCGATCCGTTCGCGCCCTCCCCCTCCTCCTCCGCCTTCCCCCCTGCTCCGCCCGCTCCCCCCCCGGGCCCTGACTGCGGGTACGCGGCAGTGACGCTGGCGAATCTGGGGGGGGTGTTTCTGAAGAGAAGGCAGCTGGAGGGGCTGCTGGCGGATGAGGCGTTTGACCGCAAGGTGGTGGGCACTTTTGTGCGGATTCGCGTGCCGGGGCCGGCCAATCAGACTGAGGCGTGTTACCGCCTCGTGCGGGTCACAGGTGGGTGATATTGGGGTGTGGGGTTTGGGGTTCAGTCAGGGTTAAGGGCAAGGCGCTCAGCTGGAGGGGCTGCTGGCGGATGAGGCGTTTGACCGCAAGGTGGTGGGCACTTTTGTGCCGATTCGTGTTCCGGGGCTGGTGAATCAGGCTGAGGCGTGTTACCGCCTCGTGCGGGTCACAGGTGAGATTGGGACGGGAGTATGGGTCAGAAGAGGAAAACACGGCAGCTGGAGGGGCTGCTGGCGGATGAGGCGTTTGACCGCAAGGTGGTGGGCACTTTTGTGCGGATTCGGGTGCCGGGGCCGGCCAATCAGACTGAGGCGTGTTACCGCCTCGTGCGGGTCACAGGTGAGACAGGGGAGGGACAGAGTATTGTTTTTAGCATGGGTTTCAGGGTCAAGGCCCACGAGGCTGGAGGGGCCGCTGGCAGATGAGGCGTTTGACCGACTGCAAGGTGGTGGGCACTTTTGTCCGTATCCGGGTGCCGGGCCCGGCCAACCAAACAGAAGCGTGTTACCGCCTTGTGCGAGTCACAGGTGAGTGATACGGGGAGGGGAGATATGTGTTTGGCTTGGGGCACAGAGTCACAGACAGAGTGTAGGCAGGGGGAGCAGGGGTGGGTGAGAGGAGGAGAAGAAGGCAGCTGGAGGGGTTACTGGCGTGGCGGATGAGGTTTTGGCCGCAAGGTGGTGGGCACTTTTGTCCGGATCCGCGTGCCGGGCCCGGCCAACCAGACCGAGGCCTGCCACCGCCTCTCCATGCCCGTCTCGCATATCTTCCCCTTTCATGTAATAATTAGTTTTGAGGCGCCTCAAAACTAGACTCGCATATCTTCCCCCCCTTCTGCCCCTCCCTCTCCCTTCATTCAATCACCAGGCTGCACGAGCCAGACGGAGATGTACCCGGTGGGCAAGGGGCTCACCAACAGGGTGTTGCTCATCATGAACCTCAAGACGCCAGAGGCCACCACCATTGACCTGGTCTCCAACTCCGACTTCACTGAGGTAGGAGGGAGCGTGTGTGAGTTACAGTGAGTGATTTACCTTGTGAATGTGTGGATGTGTGAGCATGTGGTTGAGTCACAAGAGCCGGACCAACAGGGTGCTGCTGATAATGAATCTCAAGACACCAGACGCCCCGACTATTGACCTCGTCTCCAACTCTGACTTTACAGAGGTAAGAGGGAGTGTGTGTGAGCGTGTGAGTGAGTGTGTGAGCGTGTGAGTGAGTGTGTGAGCGTGTGAGTGAGTGTGTGAGCGTGTGAGTGAGTGTGTGAGCGTGTGAGTGAGTGCAAGTCGCAAGCGCCTCACCAACAGGGTGTTGCTCATCATGAACCTCAAGACGCCAGAGGCCACCGCCATCGACCTTGTTTTTAACTCGGATTTTACTGAGGTGCGTGGTTGTGAAGTGAACGAGTGTGTGAGAGAGAAAGTGAGTGTGAATGTCCGTGAGAGTGAGTGTGAGTATCCTTTCAGCCTTCTTCCTCCTCCCCTCCCCCCGCAATCAACACAGGAGGAGTGTCAGAAGCTGCGGCAGTACATGAAGTGGGGCCTGGTGGATCGACTCACTGTGGTATGTGTGTGCTGCCATGCCTTTAAACAGTTGATCTGCAACACCCACATGCTGTGCTGTGCCCATGTCAGTAGCACTATGGTATGTGCTGTGCCCATGTCAGTAGCACTGTGGTATGTGCTGTGCCCATGTCAGTAGCACTGTGGTATGTGCTGTGAGTGTCAGAAGCTGCGGCAGTACATGAAGTGGGGGCTAGTGGATCGACTCACTGTGGTACGTGTGTGCCATTCCATTGTGCTATGTGTCTGCTTCTATGCTTCGATTAAGCTTCTATGCTGCTCTTGACTGTGCCCTTCCATGCCTATGTGACCATGTCGTTAATATTGCCACTGCTACTGCTGCTATTGCCTTTGCCATTGCCATCCCATACCATACCATGCCGTACCTTTGTTCTTACCATACCATGCCATACCGTGTTGTGGCATGCCGTGCCATGCCATGCCATGCCGTGCCATGCCGTGCCATGCCATGCCGTGCCATGCTGTGGCATGCTGTGCCATGCCATGCCATGCCATGCCGTGCCGTGCCGTGCCATGCCGTGCCATGCCGTGCCATGCCATGCCGTGCCGTGCCATGCCATGCCGTGCCATGCCGTGCCATGCCGTGCCATGCCATGCCGTGCCATGCCATGCCGTGCCGTGCCATGCCATGCCATGCCATGCCATGCCATGCCATGCCATGCCATGCCATGCCATGCCATGCCATGCCATGCCATGCCATGCCATGCAATGCCATGCCATGCCATGCCATGCCATGCCGTGCCATGCCATGCCATGCCATGCCATGCCATGCCATGCCATGCCATGCCATGCCATGCCATGCCATGCCATGCCATGCCATGCCATGCCATGCCATGCCATGCCATGCCATGCCATGCCATGCCATGCCATGCCATGCCATGCCATGCCATGCCATGCCATGCCATGCCATGCCATGTCATGCCATGCCATGCCATGTCATGCCATGCCATGCAATGCCAATGACAAATTCCACGTGCACAAAATTCACCCCTGCTCTCCATTCGTTTTTCCTCTCCCCACCCACTCCTTCCTTGGCAGGTCAAGGCGAGGTGGCAGCCGAGGCGAGCAAGCTGCATGAGCTCAAAGTGAATCGGCTGTGCTGCCTCCAAAGCACACTCATGCACTCGCTCCTCTAACCTCTCCGCTCGCCCCTCTCCCTCATTCCTCTCTCCTCTCCCCCCTGTGCCAGGACGAGGTGGCGGCCAAGGAGAGCGAGCTGCATGAGCTCAAAGTGAACGATGTGAGTGGTGTGTAAATTTGAGCAATGGGGGGTAGTGCGGTGCGGTGCGGTGCGGTGCGGTGCGGAGTGGAGTGGAGTGGAGTGGAGTGGAGTGGAGTGGAGTGGAGTGGAATGGAGCGGTGTGGTGTGTAGTGGTATGCGGTGGTTGTATTGAAAGCTGAAATCTCAGCCGTAATGTGTTCCATCCACGTCACGTTTTTCACCACTAGTTTCCACTCGTTGATTCTTAGAGGCGGCATCAGGTATCATAAGAAATCGATGAGCCAAACAATGTAGCAGAAACTCCCCTAACCTCCCCTCCGTTCCTTCACCCTCCCTCTCTCTCCCCTCCCCCCCCCCGCTCCCCTCTCTTCTGCCCCTGCCAACCCCTTTTTTTCACCTAGTTTGTCTCTGCTTATTCTCTTTAACTCCTGCCAGTGGTTGGACACCTACTCCTGGATGCAGCTTCCTCGCAGACCGAGTGAAGCTGACCAATCTGAGGGACAGGGCCAGCGAGCTACTCACACTCACACCTTCCCTACTCCCCTGCTCCTCTGTGCTTTCTCTCTTGCTGTTGCCCCTCCCCCCCCTCCCACCCAACTCTCCCAGTGGTTGGAGGCAGAGCGAGTTAAGCTGATTAATCCGAGGGACAGGGCCAGGGAGCAAAACTTGGAGCCTTTACCACTCCCCCCCCTCCCTGCTCCCCTGTGCTCCCCTGTGCTCCCCTGTGCTTTCTCTCTTACTGTTGCTCCTCCCCTCCCCTTTCACTTCCTCCCAGTGGTTGGAGGCAGAGCGAGTGAAGCTGACCAATCTGAGGGACAGGGCCAGCGAGCGCGGATCCAAGAAAGAATATCCTCCTGCAGCGACACTACTCCCCCCCCTCTCTTACCTCATTCCTTACCTACAGCCACCCTTATGTGGTCCCGACCTTGTGCTTTTCTGCTCGTGCTTTTCCGCACCGGTTTCTCATTTACTGTCCTCACTTCTCTACATTCCAGTTCTCGTTTCTCCCCACCCAGCACCCTCTCCCACCCCACCTCGCTGTCAATCTTTTGAGTCGGCTCAAAACTCTTCTCTGCATTCCAGCTCTCATCTCTCCCTACCCAGTGCCCTCTCCCACCCCTCCTCGCTGTCGATCCCATGCAAGCAAGCCTCAATGCATCCAAGCGTTCCTTAACCAGCCGAAACTCCTTTATCCCATCCCTCATCCTTGGCTCCACTTCCATTCCCCCCCCCCCCCCCCCCCCCCCCCCCCCCCCCCCCCCCCCCCCTTCCTTTTCCATCCTCATCTTCTCTCCACCTCGTCCTGCTCCTCCTTCCCCATACTTCTCCCTAACCACCGAATCTGGAACTCCTGTGCTGAATAAATTGATCCCGTTCAACTGCTTTCAACCGTTCTGCGCGCCACGCAATGGGAGTGTGTGCAAGCGCTCAAGGAGCTGGACAAGCCGGCATTCAAAGCCAAGAAGATGGCCGAGTACCCAACCATTGAGGCGGACCCTGACCTCATGCACCTCTCCACGGGCGATTCCGATGACGAGGGGGAGAAGAACAAGACAGGTGAGAGTAGTGGTAGGCACGGAGGGAGAGAGGGTGGCAGGGAGGGAGGGAGTGTGTGCAAGCGCTCAAGGAGCTGGACAAGCCCGCCTTTAAAGCCAAGAAGATGACAGAATACCCAACCATTGAGGTCCACTGGGGATTCCGATGATGAAGGGGAGAAGAACAAGCAGACAGGTGAGGGCCTAGGGAGGGTAGCAGGGAGGCTGGGAGTGTGTGCTTTGAGACGTCTCAAAACACTTCTTCAAACACGTGGCTGGGAGTGTGTGCTTTGAGACGTCTCAAAACACTTCTTCAAACACGTGGCTGGGAGTGTGTGCTTTGAGACGTCTCAAAACACTTCTTCAAACACGTGGCTGGGAGTGTGTGCTTTGAGACGTCTCAAAACACTTCTTCAAACACGTGGCTGGGAGTGTGTGCTTTGAGACGTCTCAAAACACTTCTTCAAACACGTGGCTGGGAGTGTGTGCTTTGAGACGTCTCAAAACACTTCTTCAAACACGTGGCTGGGAGTGTGTGCTTTGAGACGTCTCAAAACACTTCTTCAAACACGTGGCTGGGAGTGTGTGCTTTGAGACGTCTCAAAACACTTCTTCAAACACGTGGCTGGGAGTGTGTGCGTGTGCTCAAGGAGCTGGACAAGCGGGCCTTCAAGGCCAAGAAGATGGCTGAGTACCCAACCATTGAGGCGGACCCTGACCTCATGCTGCTGTCCACTGGGGATTCTGATGACGAGGGGGATTTGAGCCAGGTCAGAACGCTTATCCCCACCCCCACCCCCCCTCTCCCTTCCCCAGTCAGAACGCTTAGCCCACCCTCGTGCACTCATTCGCTGCTCCGCTTCCCACTTCTCCCTTCCCCCTTCCCCCTTCCCCCTTCCCCCTTCCCCCTTCTCCCTTCCCCCAGACCCCTGGAGCCAGGGTGTCCCCCATTCGCGACCCAGGGGGGGGAGAGGGGGAGGGGAGATGGGTGGGAGGGGGAGAGGGGACGGTTGGGGGAGTGGGGCAGGAGCAGGAGGGGAGAGAGGGGAGAGAGGGGAGAGAGGGGGGGAGAAGAGAGAAGAGGATACTGCTCTCCCCCTCTCTCGATCTCTCTCTGGTTCTCGCTCGGAGGAGGAGGAGAGGGGGAGAGGAGGGTGGGGGTATGGGGGGGAGAGAGGCGGGTGGAGGGGGAATGATAGGGAAGGGGATGATGGGAGGTCGGACAGGGAAGGGGGCTGGAGGGGGAGCGGGAGGGGAAGGTTTGGGGAGGGGAGAGGGGGAGGGGGAGGGTGGAGGAGGGAGGAGAAGGGAGGGTGTGTCCGAGGGGAACGTGAGGAGGAGAGGGTGGGAGACAGGGACGGGAGAGGTGGAAGGGGTTTGGAGAGAGAGAAGGAAGAGGGGAGCAGAGGTTGGGGGCGGGATAGGGAGCGAGGTGAGAGGAGAGAGGGACGGGGGAGGGACGGATGGGGGAGAGAGGAGAGGGAGAGAGAGGGCAGGAGCGGAGATAGGGGATGGAGGCGGGAGGGAAGTGGAGGGAGTAGAGAGCGAGAGGAGGAGAGGGACGGGCGGAGGGAGGAGAGGGATGGCTGGAGGGGAGAGGCAGGGATGAGCAGTGGTAACCAGCAGGAGTCCAGCCCAAACTGGCAGCAAAACCCCCAGCAGGGGCAGCAGCAGCAGGGGCTTCAGCAGCAAAACTTCCAGCAGCCGTCGCAGCAGGCGCAGCAGCAGGTTCAGCTTCAGCAGCAGCAGGCAGAATTGAAATCAGCCTGGCGCGCAGAGCTCTCACGTCTCGAGCAGCAGCAGCTGTGGCACTACCGCGACCCCCAGGGCGACCTGCAGGGGCCCTTCTCCCTCGCGCGCCTGCGCGGCTGGCTGCCCCTCAACGTGTTCCCCCGGACCTGTGTGTGTGGCGCGTGGGGGAGGGGCAGGAGAGCGGAGTGCTGCTGGCAGAGGTGGCCGAGGGGAAGGTGGACCCGTTTGGGAGGGAGAAGCAGCAGTTCTGGTGGTGCTGCTGCTGGTGCTGCTGGTGCTGGTGCTGCTGGTGCTGGTGCTGGTGCTGCTGGTGCTGGTGCTGGTGCTGGTGCTGGTGTTGGTGCGTCTGGTGGTGGTACGGCTGGTGCTTTTGGTGCTGGTGGCGGTGTGGGATCGGGGTTGGCAGCAGCGGGAATCGGGCCAGCAGCAGCAGGCACAGCAGCGTTCAATGTGCCAAGCAGTGGGGTGGGGGGACCTGTAGTACCCCAATTTTCCCAAATTCCCCAGGTTTCTCACTCCCCACACGTTCCCCATGCCCCTCATGCTCCTCAGCCGTATGGTGCTATGGGCAGCAAGTCACACCCATTGGGCCTGGAGTTAATGCTGCTGGTGGGGCAACAGGAGCGTCAGGGATGGGGGGTGCTGGAGGTGATGGGTCAGGTTGGCAAAGCAAGGGCGGTGGCAGTGGCGGGTGGGGGGGCGGGTGGAGTGGGGAAAACAGGCAGGGTTGGGAAGGAGGAGAACAGGGTGCTTCTGGGGCAGGTGGTTTTGGAGCGGGTGCTTCTGGGGTAAATACCCCTGGGGTAGGTGGTACTGGAGGATGGGGGGGAGAGAGTGAGGATGGAGGGTGGCAAAGGCGAGGGGGTGGGGAGGGACGGGGGAGAGGGAATGATGATGGGGGTTGGCAGAGTAGGGGTGGAGGGGAGGGACGGGGAAGAGGGAGTGACGATGGGGGTTGGCAAAGCCGAGGGGGAGGGGAGGGGCGGGGAAGAGGGAGTGACGATGGATTGAGGGATGGTGGTGGGAGGAGGGAGATTTCATTTCGAGGGCCGGGAGGGGGGAGAGAGCGAGGGGTGATGAGTGGAGTGGTGGTGGTGGTAGTGGAAGGTTTGGGGGTGGTGGGAGCGGAGGAGGGGAGGGTGATCGTTTTGCGTGTAGGTTCTTTGCCAGAGGGTTTTGTCGAAACGGGTCGAGCTGTCGCTTCAAGCATTGAGGCGAATTGATGTGATGTGATGTGTTGTTATGTTTGACAATAACTATATGCTATATCTGTGGAATATTTGTTAGATAGTGATGACTAATCAAGCTGTTGGTGTTCATGACAACATGTTTTCTTCATACGCTATATAATCTGTAGAATAAAAGTGCGATCGCGATACTAGTGAGTTTGAATGCGAGTGTATTCGGCACTGTAGTTTTGGGGTGGCTGCCGTACATGGATACAGACACATCCTCGATCACACACTAGCCAACCAACCAGGAGATCGTTCCCTTCCTGAAGCCGAACCAGAACTACGTGACGTCACCTACCATTGGTAGGTGAAAAAATAGTACGCTCCTCCAGCTATTTCCTCTTTCGCTAGTAAACGGTTAGCTTACCTCATGAATGAGGTGCTACATTGGAGGCTGTTGCGCAAAACGACTGGCAGAACGCCGACTAAGGTCGTAGACTGATGGTTTATGATGTGTGCCGATCGGCTGCCGTGACGAGCTGAATTGGCTGCATTTCGAATCCGAACTACGTACCGAAGGTATCGACTAAGCTGTAACTGCTGCTGTATGCGCTGGTAACTTCATGGACTGACAGTTGACGTTGTAGGTAGCGTTGAAGTTCTGGTTTCCACAAATTTGTCTTGAGAAAATACCTTCTGAACGGTATGTCTACCTTACAGTTGACTACATTATCAAACTCCAGCATCTCAGCCGCCCCCGTCGCCTGCGGCCAGTAGAACCGCACTCCACCTCTTGTGAGCGCTCGGCGTCTCTACCTACAGCAGCTGTCTATTTAGCACTGCTGGTAACCATCGTAAGCTTCAATCTGTGCAAGCTCCGACGCGGGTATACAAGCTTATCCTTTGTGAGGGGAACGGATAGAATATTCCTTGAGGTGCGTTTTACAGATATCGATAGACTAATTGTTTCGTATAAGTGTTTAGACCCTGATCCTGCGAAGCGGTACAGTCTTATTTCTTGTGGATTCAGTGTGTGGGGGAAGAAGGTAACAGTCATGGCGCCAACGGCGCGACATGGAGGAGGCAGTCCACGTGGCGGCACGGAGAGCGTCGGACACGCGTTTCGCGAATGCGTGGATGACCCCGTGCGAGGCGTGCGACGTCTGGCGACGAGTCACGCGGCGATGCAGCTGCAGCGCTGGGCGATGCTTTCGTACGAAACGGCGAAGAACAATGTCGGGGCCGTCTGGCGCAAGTACCAAAGCGGGGAGCTCTTTAGCGCGAACACATTCGAGTCCGTGAAAATGTAAGGGTAAAACGAGTCAGATTACTTATACGAAGGGGGAAAGCTCCCACTGGATCTCCGTACACGCCTGCTAATGTGAATGCGAATATGATTGTGAATGCGAGTGCGCTGCAATGGAAGGTAAGGGAAAAAGGCTTTTGGAGAACAAACACGTTTTCATGCGCCTTTCGGGCACCTGCAAAGCTGCTTGGGCGCAATGCACTTACTTCCCCCCCTCCGCATCTCCCCCCCTCTTCCCCCCCCCCCCCCCCTCTCCCACCTTCCCCCCGACCCCCCCTCTTTTTTCTCACCAGGTGCAACCTTGCCAGGGCACATGTGCAGGCGGGGGCAGGACGCATCTCTTGTGCGTGCACTACCTCTTTCTGCAACCAAAGCCCCCTTAAACCCTCGAATTACCCCCTCTCCCTTCCTCTCCCCACAACACTTCTTCTTGCCCCTCTTCTTCCTCATCCGATTCGCCCATGGGCTTCTTGCCAAGGCACGCGTGCAGGCGGGCAGGGCACACCTCTTCTACATGGCTCTTGTCTCATCACGTCCTTCCCTCCCTCCATTCCCCCCGCTCTCATCCCACCCACCGTTTGCTGCCTCTGTTTCCTCATCCGATTCGCCCATGGCCTGCTTGCCAAGGCACGCGTGCAGGTGGGCAGGGCACACCTCGTCTGCATGCTCTTGCCGCATCAGGCTCTCCCTCCCTTCCCCGCATCCCCCTTCCATTTCCTCCCAACGTTCCCCCTTGCCACCCTTTTTCCTCATCAGATTCGCCCATGACCTACTCTCTAAGGCACACGTGCACGCGAGCAGGGCACATCTCTTCTCACACGCGCACTCCCTCTCACGCCTCCCGCGGCCACCCTCCCCACCGCTGCCTTCATTCTCAATCCCCCCTCCCTCCACCACACCACCTCCTTGCTCCCTTCGTTCTCACCAGATACGCCCATGACCTGGTAGCCAGGGCACACGTGCAGGCGAGCAGGGCACATCTCTTCTGCGTGCTGCTGTATCATCAGGCCCTCCCTCCCCTCATGCCCCCTCCGTCTCCCTCCCCTCACCCTCGCACCTCATCCCTTTGCCCCCTTTCCTCATCAGATACGCCCATGACCTTCTCGCCAGGGCACACGTGCAGGCGGGCAGGGCACATCTCTTCTGCGTGCATTCCCTCTCGCGCCTCCCTCCCCCACTCGTCGCTCCCCTCCTCTCCTCCCTCACCCTCCTCCTCCTCTTCCTCCTCTGGTCATCCCTCCATTCCCCCACCACCCAAGTCTCCCACTTCGCCCCGCCCTCCTCCCCCCTTTCTTCCCTCTCCACCCACTCCTCCTCCGCTCTCACCGCTCTCAACCCATCGTCAAGCATCTTCACCGCATGTCAGGAGCTCCTAGCCGCACACGGCAGGGCAGTGAGTGTGGCAGTGGGGGCGGATGAGGGAGGGCCGGGGGCAGCAGCAGCTGTAGCCGCCGCTGCTACTGCTACAGCCGCCGCTGCTGCAACTGCCGCTGCTTCTGCAACCGCCAACACCTCTACTGAACCCCTTTCCAGCCAAGACCTGCAGCAGCAACAACCAGCAGCACCGGACCAACCCAAGCCCGTCATCCCGGGGTCGACCCTCCTCACTGAACACGCCCTGAAATCATTTGAGCAGCGCTACGAGTGCCTCGCCACCCAGGGCATCTGGGATTCGGACCCGGTCCCGCGCCAACTCCCATGGTTTAAACTTCGAAAGGGCTGGTCCGGCTGGGAGTGCGATGCTGCCTGGTCCCGCCAGGCCTCTGAAACCGGCAACCTGGCCTTCGCCGCTGCCGATGCTGTGGCTGACGAGGCTCGGCATGCGCGCGAGTGGCAGGTTCGGGACGCGGCGAAGTACAGGTGGAGGGTGCACAGGAGGTGCGGGCGGTGGGGTGCGGTGGAGAGGGGTGCGCTGGCGGAGAGGCTGGCAGGGCGGAGGGTGCTGATGGTGGGGGATGAGACGAGCGCGATGCTGTTTCTGTCCCTCCGCAACCACATGCTCATGCCAGGAGGGGGAGGGACGGGGGGAGGAGGAGCAGCAGGGGGAGGAGCAGCAGGGAGTGGAAGGGGAGGAGGAGGGGGTGGGTACGAGGGGTTGGAACATCGGATTATGGTGCGGGATGAGGTTCCGGATTTCTGTGCCAGGCTGGACCTAAGGCAGCAGCAGGACTTTCCTGTTTGCACCCAATTCACGTTCGGCGACTCCGCGTCTGTCCTCTTCGTTCGAGACGACGTGCTCCGAACCTCGCCGCCCAATACCGACCCTGCAGCCCAGGATCCGGCTGCCGGGCCTGCGGACGCATCGACCCTCTCATTGCCCTGGTTCGACCAGATCAAGGTTGTCCCCTCTAGTAGCAGCTCCAGTAGCAGTAGCAGCAGCAACGACAGCAGCAGTAACATCTCAGTGCTTATACTGAATCGCGGGTCGCACTTTGTGGAGGATGATAAGTTCATCCAACAGCTGAACGAAACCCTCACCAAAGTGAGAGCCGCAGCACCGGACCTCCTCATAATCTACCGAAGCACGCCGCCCGGCCATGCACACTGCGACCAGCTGCTAGCACCAATCGCAGAGCGCCAAGACCCCTCGTCCCTACCCAACCACTGGGGAGAGTTTGCCGCCCAGAACGAGTGGGCTAAGCGGCTGGTGAAGGCTGTTGGGGGCGTGTTCCTTGATGTCGACCCTATGACCGCTTTGAGACCAGATGGACACATTCGGCCGCCCTCGGATTGTCTGCAATATTGCCTGCCAGGGCCACCGGATGAGTGGACCAGGATGCTCTACCACATGCTGCTCGACCTGCTCTGACCTGAGTTGACCTGCTTTGACCTCGTTTGACTAAGATTGACCTGTCGTGGATCTGGGCTGAAGTTCTTAGATCATACTGGGATTCCGGGATGCATCTCCCTAGTTGACAAGCATCTGCCGGTATTGTTCTGTTGTGCCGGTATTTTACCTCAAAAGCTGTGCGTTTTGCAAACGGCAGCTGCTGCTTGTACCAGTGGTAGCTTTTCGATATCACAACACAAGTGTTTGGATTGGAATTTTGCACTGGCAAAACGCCTGGTACGGTAGATGCGCAACAGACAATGCAAAGAAGAACGCGTCTACTGGTACCCAAGATTCCTGCACCCACTACAGGGTATAGTAGCTGTATAACACAATACCACTCCAAGCTCTAAGAATATGTACAATTATATTACTTGGATGATATTGTCCCTTGCCCCTGAGCGCTTCCCCGCGATGGCAGGATTGCACTCAATGCATCATCAGCACCACTGCTTGCGCTAGGACCAGCATCAGCGCCGTCGACGCCACGTGGATCGTGGCCTGGTACGGGAGATCCCCAAAGTGCATGGTAGTATTCACGGGCTTTCCCGCAGCTGTATGATGAGACGCGGCGCCGTCGTATTTTTTGTTGTTGCGGGAGGAATTTGTCGCAATCCCAGCGACGGCAAACACGATTCCATCTAAGCGACGCGCCAAACTGATCCCCTTGGTCGTGGCGACGAGAAAAGCGATCAGCACGGGCCACGTCATGTGCCCACACGCGAACAGGATAACAGCCATAACACCAACCGCATTTTGCGTGAATCTATACAAACGCGCCACCCGCTCCGGCCCCAATTGCGCGGTCAACGTGATTTTGCCGCACTGGAGATCGGAGTCGATGTCGGGGAGATTCATGATCATCATCCGCACCATCTGCTGCGCGCACAGCAGCGGGATGATCGCGCGCAGCGACGTGGGAAGCACGAACGCGTCGTCGCCGCGGCTCTGCAGCGCGCCCATCACCGGGACACTGCACGTCAGCACCGCGGCAACGGTTGCTTCGCCCAAGCCGCGATAGTGGAGCTTAAATGGCGGCGCGGTGTATGCCCACGAGAGGAACAGCGTCGCGCACGCGACGCATTGTGCGGGGGTTCGGAAGAAGGCGAGCTGCGTGATGACACTCCCGACGAGCAGCACGTTCGCCGCGGCGAGCGCCAGCCAGCGCGGCAGCAGGCCCTCGGGAAGCACGCCCGAGCCGCCATTCCACTTTCCGCGTTGCTTGTTCGCTAGATCGGCCTCGTAGTCGAAGTATTCGTTATAGTAATGCGTCATGACGTGCGTGCACGCCACAAACAGCGCCACGGGAACGAAGCTCGCGGGGAAACTGAACCACGAGTCGTGGTGGTGACGACGGTGGTGGTGGCTGATATCGCGTGAGAGTGCGCCCATGAGTGCGAGCATTGACGAGTACGGAATGAACTTGAGTCGCCCAAGTCGCATGAAAGCGCGGAAGGACGACATTCTCTCCCTCTACTATCTGACTCTGCTGCTTGGCTTGGTGGGAGCGAAGTTTGAGGGAGTCTCAAGTTTGTGTGGATTGGTGCTGGAGGTGAGAGACTTCGAAATGGAACGCAGGCACTGTACTTAGTGCCAGCCGAACAAGGCCTTTGTAGGGTAGGGATCAACAAGCATGAAATTGGATATATGTGGGCGAAAGTCCGCGAGTCATGGTAGTGTATCGTGAATGGTTTCCTGAAGAAGACGTAACCACCATAATTTGCGGCGATGGTGCACCTCCAGTCCAGAATCTGCTTGCTCGAAAATGCCGTGCGAGTCAAATGGTTGGAGCGGGACACCGATCCGCACTGTCATGGCATTCGCAATTGCTATTGGGCGGCTCGATGTCTACGGATTTCGCCCCAAAGGGCGACTCCTGGCGAGCGAACCCCACGGCACACAAATCACGGAGGCGAACACCGACGAACTCCCAGGGCGACAGAATTACAAGCAGCAATCTGAAGAAGTTTCGTGAAATCGAGTCGTTGCAGAAACGACAAAATATCCAAACGGTCCCTCGGGACTGTAGAAGGCTGATTCCGTAGGAAACCAGTGCCTGCCGAACAGCGTCCAGTCAAGGAAGCAGAAGCCAGAGAGCCAGGGACATGGCACGTGGCAGAAGAATGTTACCGCCAGCTTCCTCGCGCGTTAACATTTCTTTGCGCCGTAGGGACAGCGCTAGCAGCAAGGGCTGTGCAAGCGATAGGGACAAGCTTAGCAATCGATTTCGCCTCTATCTGAAAGGTCGTATGAAAGGTTTGTCGCCTCGCCGTCCGTCCGCAGCTGCAGCGATGCAGGACAACGGAAGGTGCTGTGCTGCCCGCCTTGCTTTCCGCCTTGTTTTCTGCTCGGACGGGGAAAGGCGGTATCCGTTTCGACATCGTCGTCGCGCCGTCCTAACCTGCCGCGATCCGGGCAACTCTCGTAAGGCCGCGCGCGCGAGATGATGTTGCCTTGCCTCAGCAGACTCTTCGAAGTGAATTCCACTGACGGTTCTTTCCGGTCTTTTCCTTACCTTACCCTTACCGTTTCAGGCGGATCATAGTAAGGCCGTCAGTTGCTGCGACCTCGCTTCGTAGGAACTAGGAGGCGAGTCTCACTGGACCCGGTAACCTTGTAGCCTGCCTGTCACGCAGCTTTACCGTGATGTTCTGACGTTTTTTGGAACGGCGCTGCCGTGGCGCCGAGGTCGACACCAACGGCGGCGCGAATGGTTCGTCGCGTCGGCCTGTGGGACGGCGATCTGAGTGCGCGGCGAACTGAGCGCGCGGCGATCTGAGCGCGCGGCTGAGTGCGCGGCGATTTGACTCAGATGGTTCTTTGTAACGCCTGTGGGGCTTACGGGTTCAGCCAACCCTCAAAATATAACCCTCGTTTTGCCGGTGCTCCAGTGAAGTAGCGAATATGAGTCCTGTCGGACAGCGACCTGAGCGCGCAAGCAGGGGATCGGCGATCCGAGTTCTGCGACCGATTTCAATCGTACGATTTTTCCTAATTACCGTGTTTTTTTTTTTTTTTTTTTTTTGTCAATCAGCTTGAAGCTTTAAGACTCCTGAGTCAAGAGCGATGGCGGCAGCACTGCTGGCAGTCGGATTCCACCAGCGAAGAAACCGCCGGAATCCGCGTTTTCACCGTGCATCAGCGAGCCCGAGCCATTGGAATTCCCGAGGCGCCGTTCGTGCTACGCTACGCGGTGACAGCGTTCGTTCCGAACGAGTCGTACGCGAGGAAGCTCATTAACTGCGTGATTTCACGCTAACACGCGGTGTGCGTGATTTCATTTTCCCTGCTCCTAGTGGACTCGGATTATTGTTATCACTGCTCCTACTATTCCTGTGTACCCTAAATCCCGGAAACACTGGACGCGTAATTTCGTTTCTTTCCAGACCGCTTATTAGCTCAAATAGTTTCAGTCACTTATTCCTGCTTCCACTCCTCCCCTCCTCCCCATCTCACGTCCCCTCCTCCCCATCTCACGTCCCCTCCTCCCCATCTCCCGTCCCCTCCTCCCCATCTCACGTCCCCTCCTCCCCATCTCACGTCCCCTCCTCTCCATCTCACGTCCCCTCCTCCCCATCTCACGTCCCCTCCTCCCCATCTCACGTCCCCTCCTCCCCATCTCACGTCCCCTCCTCCCCATCTCACGTCCCCTCCTCCCCATCTCACGTCCCCTCCTCCCCATCTCACGTCCCCTCCTCCCCATCTCACGTCCCCTCCTCCCCATCTCACGTCCCCTCCTCCCCATCTCACGTCCCCTCCTCCCCATCTCACGTCCCCTCCTCCCCATCTCACGTCCCCTCCTCCCCATCTCACGTCCCCTCCTCCCCATCTCACGTCCCCTCCTCCCCATCTCACGTCCCCTACTCCCCATCTCACGTCCCCTCCTCCCCATCTCACGTCCCCTCCTCCCCATCTCACGTCCCCTCCTCCCCATCTCACGTCCCCTCCTCCGCATCTCACGTCCCCTCCTCCCCATCTCACGTCCCCTCCTCCCCATCTCACGTCCCCTCCTCCCCATCTCACGTCCCTCCTCCCCATCTCACGTCCCCTCCTTTCTTCTCCTCGTCGTTCCCCACTCGTCCCTCGTTTCGCATTCACACTAACATCTTTCTGAACCACCATAACTCCCATCCTTCCCATCCTTCCCATCCTTCCCATCCTTCCCGCGCGTCCCCCCATACCCTTCCTCTCCATGCGCAGCTGTCTTTTGAGTTGACTCAAAAGCTGACTTTCAAGTCGACTCAAAAGTCATTTTGAGTCGACTCAAAAACCCTTCTTCGCACGTCCCCCCCTCCCCTTCCTCTCCATGAGCAGCTGCCTGACTGCAGCAAGCTCAGGTGAGTCGCCCCGACCTTCCTGCCCTTCCACGACCTTCCCGCCCTCCCCCGCACTTCCCCGCCCTTCTCTGCCCTTCCCCGCGCGTCTCCCCCTCCCCTTTCTCTCCGCGTGCAGCTGTCTGGCTGCAGCAAGCACTGGTGAGTCGCCCCAACCTTTTCGCCCTTCGCCGCGCCTCCCCGCTTTTCTCTGCCCTTCCCCATGCGCGTCCCCCCATCCTCTTCCTCTCTATGCGCAGCTGGCTGGCTGCAGCAAGCACTTGTGAGTCGCCCCGACCTTCCCGCCCTTCCCCGCGTTTCCCGCCCTTCTCTGCCCTTCCCCGCCCTTCCCCGCCCTTTTCCGCCCCCCTCCGCGCGTCCCCCCCTCCCGTTCCTCTCCACGCACAACCGTCTGGCTGCAGCAAGCACTGGTGAGTCGCCAGGGCTGGTCAACCTATCGCACTATAGAACAGGTTTTCACGATTCGTAACAATTTGCGCAGCTGCCTGGCTGCAGCAAGCACAGGTGATTGTAATATATCGCCAATTTTGCTTATTCTGCACTGCAGTCATAATGCTGAGTCCTTTTGTTTGGCAGTCATCTTCGTTTGTTACCCGCTCTTGCTTCCACCCATTCGGGCAATGAGTTCACCATCCCTTGGAATGCTCTAGTTCATTCTGGTTCTGCGAAATTGTTCCACATTTGCTGCATACCCTGATGCATGGATAGTCACAGATAGTGCCTCATTAGCCATGGCTTGTGAATCAGGGTCCGCCACGCACCATGATGCATGAGTCGCCCCTATGCATACCTCTTAACCCATGTCTTTCTCACTCTCATCAGTGAATGAAGCGGGTGTGACATGGCATGGCTGCCATGGCATGCTTACATGATCCATGCGTCATCAGCATGCGTCATCAGCATGCGTCATCAGCATGCCCCATCAGCATGCCCCATCAGCATGCCCCATCAGCATGCCCCATCAGCATACCCCATCAGCATGCCCCATCAGCATGCCCCATCAGCATGCCCCATCAGCATGCCCCATCAGCATGCCCCATCAGCATGCCCCATCAGCACGCCCCATCACCTTGAGCCATAAATCATGTGGTTTGAGCCATAACATATTATGGGACATCATGAGTGACCTTGAGCCATATCATGAGCCATCATGAGCCATCATGAGCCATCATGAACCATCATGAACCATCATGAGCATCATGAGCCACTATGAACCATCATGAGCCATCATGAGCAATCATGAGCGATCATGAGCCATAACGTATTACATGTGTTCTTCACAGTGTTCAAGTGGACGGACCTGGCGTGGCATGATCCTGTGAAATTTTATCCACTTACCCTCATTGCCATCTCGCAGTCTTCAAGTGGACGGACGTGGCATGGCATGATCTGTGGGTCATGGACGATGAGAAAGCCATCATGAGCCATAACGCAATACATGTGTTCTTCACAGTCTTCAAGCGGACGGACTTAGCATGGCATGATCTGTGGGTCATGGACGATGAGAAGGTGGCTCATGTGGCTTGTTGTATGCTCACCACTGCACTTGCACATTCCTCATGCACTTTGTTCATCCCGAACCTTCAGTCTTCAAGTGGCCCAGTCGGCCCCACCAGAACCGAGCCGCCCCACGTGCGACCGCCACGGCCCCTCCAGGACCGAGCTGCCCGAACCGAGCCGCCCAGTCCGAGCCGAGCCGCGCGACCCGAACCGAGCCGCGCCGCCCTACCCGAGCCGCGCCGCCCTACCTGAACCGAGGTGCCGCCCGTACTGAGCAGCCCCTCTGGACTGAGCCGCCCTACCTGTCTCACACTGCTTACGGCTTCTAGGGTGCTCCCACTGCTACTGCTACTGCTGCTCCTACTGCTCCCATGGCTAGACAACCTGTGCTAGCTTTCGATGCTGAGGGCCGCCCAGTGAAGTTTGACACCTGGCTAGATGACCTGCACCTCTTCCTACAGCTCACTGCCAAGGAGGACATCTCACTGTACGATCACGCCCTAGGCCATGCCACTGCACCTGCTACTACTGCTGACAGCTCTACCCGCTCACAGTGGCAGACTCGTGACGCCCACGCTCGCTTTGCTATTCGCAACTCCCTGCCGATAGATGAACGCGAGCACTTTGGCCAGCACAAGACTGCGCAGGCACTGTACACTGCTGTCGTTGCCCGCTACTCCTCACCTGCCTCTGCCGCACTAGGCCGTCTCTCGCTTCCCTACCTGTTCCCCGACCTGTCCTCTTTCCACACAGTCGCTGACCTCATCACGCACCTCCGCACTAGTGAGGCTCGCTTCCGCACCGATATGTCTGATGAGTTCCTTGCCAAGTTCCTTGCCACCGATGGCTCACTCTCTACCACCTAGTCACCCGCCTCCCTGACACTCTGCGTTCGGTCAGGGACCACTTCCTAGCTCGCTGCCCCACTGAGCTCACCATTGCCCTCCTCGAGAAGGAACTCCTTGTCAGAATGTTATATTGTCTAGCCTGCAGTGGGGTACTCTATAGCGAGTACAGCCCAATCTAGGGTTTGCTATTTGTACTCAACTGCCTGCTAGTTCAAACCCTCTTTCTGTTCCTAACTTCTGCCTAACTTGTTTCGACATGCTATCAGAGCAGGTCGACCCCCTTGGGTCGATCCTGTGGGTGGGCCCACCACCTAACTGTTAAACTGTATTATGCTTGTAGGCTGTAGTGAGGTAGCCAATATGGGGTACAACCCCAACTAGGGTTTCATATTTGTACCCAAACTTCTGCTAGTTCATTCATTCTTGCCTAGTTATTTTGAGATGGTATTCAGAGCAGGAGGTCCCTAGGACCTACCGACCGTTTTTTTTTAAGGGCCCACCACCGCTCGCATGCGGTTACTACGCTACCCCGTGCCCTAGCCTCGTAGCGCCCTCGTGCGCCCTCGTTCGCGCCCTCGCGCGCCCCTCTTTAGCGCCCTCGCGCGCCCCTCACTAGCGCCCTCGCGCGCCCCTCACTAGCGCCCTCGCGCGCCCCTCGCAGTGTCGCCCGCCCGCCGAGCCGCCCGCTCGCAGCCCGCTCGTCCTGCTGCCCGCTTCGCAGCCCGCCCGCTCGCTGCCCGCTTCGCGGCCCGCCCGCTACGCAGCCCGCCCGCCCGCTCGCTGCCCGCTTCGCGGCCCGCCCGCTTCGCAGCCCGCTCGCGGCCCGCCCGCTTCGCAGCCCGCTCGCTCGCTGCCCGCTTCGCGGCCCGCCCGCTTCGCAGCCCGCTCGCCCGCTCGCTGCCCGCTTCGCGGCCCGCCCGCCCGCTCGCTGCCCGCTTCGCGGCCCGCCCGCTTCGCAGCCCGCTCGCTCGCTGCCCGCTTCGCGGCCCGCCCACTTCGCAGCCCGCCCGCCCGCTCGCTGCCCGCTTCGCGGCCCGCCCGCTTCGCAGCCCGCTCGCCCCGCTGCCCGCTTCGCAGCCCGCCCGCCCGCTCGCTGCCCGCTTCGCGGCCCGCCCGCTTCGCTGCCCGCTCGCAGCGCCGCCCGCCCGCCCGCTACCTGCTTCGCAGCGCCGCCCGCTGCCTCACTGCCCGCTTGCTGCGTCGCCCGCCCACCCCACTGCCCGCTTCGCAGCCCGCCCGCCGCGCTTCTCGCCTGCTGCTCCCTGCCTGTGCACCGCCGCTTGCTCCTGCTGTGGCTGCTAGCTTCGCTCTAGCGCGTCCCCTCTGCTGCTGCCGCTGCTCTGCTGTGCCCTCACGCCTGAGCTATGGCCTCTATTCGCGTTCTTTCCTTCGATGCTGAGGGCCGTCCCGTGCAGTTCACTTCCTGGCTCGACGACCTGCAGTTGTATCTTATGAGCAATAGCACGGACCACATCTCCCTCTATGACTACGCGTCTGGTGCTGCCGCTGCTCCTGCTGCCACAGCCGAGCTTAGTGTTCGTTCCCACTGGCAGACTCGTGACGCAGCTGCTCGCCTAGCCATTCGCAGTCACCTGCCGCTAGCTGAGCTCGAGCATTTTGGCGACTGCAAATCCGCTAAGGCCCTGTACGATGCTGTCGTTGCTCGCTACTCCTCGCCTGCCACAGCCGAGCTTAGCCGCCTCATGCTGCCGTACCTGTTCCCCGATCTGTCCACCTTTACTACAGTCGCCGATCTTATCACCCACCTTCGCACTAGTGATGCTCGCCTGCGTGCCGCCCTTCCCACCGAGTTCTGCACTAAGAACCCCCCTCCACTGTACTGGACACTCCACTTCATAGTCACCCGTCACCCGTCTCCCTGACACCCTCCGCTCAGTTCGAGACCACTTCCTTGCTCGCTGTCCCACTGAGCTCACAGTCGCCCTCCTAGAGGAGCAGCTGCTCGCGGCCGAAAAGAGCATTGTAGCTGTCGGTGCTGCTCGTGGCGCTCCTCGCACCCCCATCTTTGAGGGGTGTTCTCCCTCTCCCCTCGCTCCCTCCTACGCTGCTGCTGCTGCTGTTGACTTCCTTGGTGCTGAGTCTGTTGGCGCTGCTTCTGCTCCTGGTGGGAGGCGCCGCACCGGCAAGGGCAAGGGGGGCAAGGGTGGCGGGGGTGGCGCTGGGGGGGGAGGAGGTGGGGGAGGTGGGGGGGGAGGCGGTGCTGGAGGGAGCGGTGGCGGGAGCGCTGGTGGGAGTGGGGTCGGTGGTGGAGGCGGGGGCGGCGGAGGAAGCAGTGGCAGTAGTGGCGGCGGCGGCGGTGGCGGCGGTGGCGGTGGTGGCGGTGGTGGCGGTGGCGGTCGGAGCGGTGGTAGTGGTGGCGGCGGAGGTCGGAGTGGAGGCACTGGCTCGGGCCAGAGCTCCCAGCAGCAGCAGCGTCCCCAGACGACCCAGCAGCTTCGTGAGTGGCTTGCTCAGCGTGGGACGTCGGGGGGCAGTGGCCGCTGTTCTTATGTCATTCGCACAGGTGACCGCAAGGGACAGACGTGTGGGAGGTTCCACACCCCGTACCGCTGCTTCTCCCGCCTTGATGACGCTTGGCGTGAGGAGATGGGTGCGGATGTTGAGCGCCCCCGCTGGGCTGAGCTCATGAGGGCTGGTGTTGATGTCTTTGCTCTTGACTATGATGCTATTATTGCTGCCATGTATGCATTGACTGTTAGTGCCGAGGGAGACTGTTACTTGTGTGTGCCACCTGACCCAGGTATAGAGCCCGCTGCCCTGGGTACTAGTGAGTCTGCTCTCTCTGGTATGGTGCCCCCTGTACTTGCTCCCCCCAGTGCTGTCCCGGCTGGTTTCGAGTCTGCTCTCTCAGGTACAGCACCCACAGAGACTGCTCTCTCAGGTACCGCACCGGCTGAGGCCTGTCACACCTTCACCCTTGACTCAGGTGCTTCCCGTTGCTTCTTTCGTGACAGTACTGAGCTCACACCGCTTCCTGCACCGGTCCCAGTCTCCTTGGCTGACCCCTCTGGGGGCCCAGTGTTAAACTGTATTATGCTTGTAGGCTGTAGTGGGGTAGCCAATATGGGGTACAACCCCAACTAGGGTTTCATATTTGTACCCAAACTTCTGTTAGTTCATTCATTCTTGCCTAGTGATTTTGACATGGTATTCAGAGCAGGAGGTCCCTAGGACCTACCGATCGTTTTTTTTTAGGGCCCACCACCGCTCGCATGCGGTTACCACGCTACCCCGTTCCCTAGCCTCGTAGCGCCCTCGTGCGCCCACGTCAGCGCCCTCGCGCGCCCCTTCGTTAGCGCCCTCGCGCGCCCCTTTGCTAGCGCCCTCGCGCGCCCCTTGCTAGCGCCCTCGCGCGCCCCTCACTAGCGCCCTCGCGCGCCCCTCACTAGCGCCCTCGCGCGCCCCTCGCCGAGCCGCCCGCTCGCAGCCCGCCCGCCCGCTCGCTGCCCGCTTCGCGGCCCGCTCGCTACGCAGCCCGCCCGCCCGCTCGCTGCCCGCTTCGCGGCCCGCCCGCTTCGCAGCCCGCTCGCTCGCTGCCCGCTTCGCGGCCCGCCCGCTTCGCAGCCCGCTCGCTCGCTGCCCGCTTCGCGGCCCGCCACTTCGCAGCCCGCCCGCCCGCTCGCTGCCCGCTTCGCGGCCCGCCCGCCTCGCAGCCCGCTCGCCCCGCTGCCCGCTTCGCGGCCCGCCCACTTCGCAGCCCGCCCGCCCGCTCGCTGCCCACTTCGCGGCCGCTCGCATCGCAGCCCGCTCGCCCCGCTGCCCGCTTCGCAGCCCGCCCGCCCGCCCGCTGCCCGCTTTGCGGCCCGCCCGCCTCGCAGCGTCGCCCGCCCACCGTGCTGCCCGCTTGCAGCGCCGCCTGCCCGCCGCGCTGCCCGCTTCCCGGCCCGTCCGCCGCGCTGCCCGCTCGCAGCGTCGCCCTCCCGTCGCACTGACCGCTTGCAGCGCCGCCTGCCCGTAGCGCCAGCCTCGCCCGCTGCTCTCTATCCGTGCACAGTCGTCTTCCCCTGCTGCGGCAGCTTTCGTTACTCTGTCACACTGTCGCTATGGCTTCCATCCGCGTGCTGTCGTTCGATGCTGAGGGCCGCCCTGTGCGTTTCACCGCTTGGCTAGATGACCTGCAGCTGTTTCTCCTGAGCGATAGCAAGGAGCATGTGTCGCTCTATGACTACGCGTCTGGTGCTGCGCCTGCCCCTCCTGCCACAGCTGAGCTTAGTGTTCGTTCCCACTGGCAGACTCGTGACGCAGCTGCTCGCCTAGCCATTCGCAGTCACCTGCCGTTAGCTGAGCTAGAGCATTTTGGCGACTGCAAATCCGCTAAGGCCCTGTACGACGCTGTCGTCGCTCGCTACTCCTCGCCTGCCACAGCCGAGCTTAGCCGCCTCATGCTGCCGTACCTGTTCCCCGATCTGTCCACCTTTACTACAGTCGCCGATCTCATCACCCACCTTCGCACTAGTGATGCTCGCCTGCGTGCCGCCCTTCCCACCGAGTTCTGCGCTAAGAACCCCCCTCCACTGTACTGGACACTCCACTTCATAGTCACCCGTCTCCCTGACACCCTCCGCTCAGTTCGAGACTACTTCCTTGCTCGCTGTCCCACTGAGCTCACAGTCGCCCTCCTAGAGGAGCACCTGCTCGCGGCCGAAAAGAGCATTGTAGCTGTCGGTGCTGCTCGTGGCGCTCCTCGCACCCCCATCTTTGAGGGGTGTTCTCCCTCTCCCCTCGCTCCCTCCTACGCTGCTGCTGCTGCTGTTGACTTCCTTGGTGCTGAGTCTGTTGGCGCTGCTTCTACTCCTGGTGGGAGGCGCCGCACCGGCAAGGGCAAGGGGGGCAAGGGTGGTGGTGGTGGCACTGGGGGGGGAGGAGGTGGGGGAGGTGGGGGGGGAGGCGGTGCTGGAGGGAGCGGTGGCGGGAGCGCTGGTGGGAGTGGGGTCGGTGGTGGAGACGGGGGCGGCGGAGGGAGCAGTGGCAGTAGTGGCGGCGGCGGCGGTGGCGGCGGTGGCGGTGGTGGCGGTGGTGGCGGTGGCGGTCGGAGCGGTGGTAGTGGTGGCGGCGGAGGTCGGAGTGGAGGCACTGGCTCTGGCCAGAGCTCCCAGCAGCAGCAGCAGCGTCCCCAGACGACCCAGCAACTTCGTGAGTGGCTTGCTCAGCGTGGGACGTCGGGGGCCAGTGCCCGCTGTTCTTATGTCATTCGCACAGGTGACCGCAAGGGACAGACGTGTGGGAGGTTCCACACCCCGTACCGCTGCTTCTCCCGCCTTGACGACGCTTGGCGTGAGGAGATGGGTGCGGATGTTGAGCGCCCCCGCTGGGCTGAGCTCATGAGGGCTGGTGTTGATGTCTTTGCTCTTGACTATGATGCTATTATTGCTGCCATGTATGCATTGACTGTTAGTGCCGAGGGAGACTGTTACTTGTGTGTGCCGCCTGACCCAGGTATAGAGCCCGCTGCCCTGGGTACTAGTGAGTCTGCTCTCTCTGGTATGGTGCCCCGTGTACTTGCTCCCTCCAGTGCTGTCCCGACTGGTTTCGAGTCTGCTCTCTCAGGTACAGCACCCACAGAGACTGCTCTCTCAGGTACCGCACCGGCTGAGGCCTGTCACACCTTCACCCTTGACTCAGGTGCTTCCCGTTGCTTCTTTCGTGACAGTACTGAGCTCACACCGCTTCCTGCACCGGTCCCAGTCTCCTTGGCTGACCCCTCTGGGGGCCCAGTCCTTGCCCAGTCCACCACTGTCCTCCCTTGTCCGGCGGTTCCGTCTGGCTCGTTGTCGGGTTTCCACCTCCCCTCGTTCTCGACGAACCTGGTGAGCAACGCTGTCCTCCAGGATCAGTGGGTTGACACCTTTACCCCTGGCGGACAGCGTGTGGCGATCTGCACGTGCTCCAGGACTGGCCGTCACCTGGCTACGTTCACCCGTCGGCCGGGGTCGAGTCTCTACACACTGACCACTGCGTCTCCCCAGGTAGCTGCTGTCGGTCAGGTGTCTGCGTCAGGTCTGGTGGCCCACGCCTGTGAGTGTCGTTCCCTGTCGCACCAGACTCTTCTCTGGCACCACCGCCTGGGTCACCCCTCCTTGCCACGCCTTCGTGGCATGCACCGTCGCCTCCTTGTGTCCGGTCTTCCCAGGTCCCTCCCTCCCCTCCCTGCCTCGCCTGCGCCGCCCTGCCTTCCTTGCGTCGAGGGGCGGCAGCGCGCCGCTCCTCACTCCTCCTCGTTCCCCCCGACAGAGGCTCCTCTGGAGACCCTCCACCTGGACGTGTGGGGCCCAGCCCGCGTTCGTGGTCAGGGCGGTGAGCGGTATTTTTTGCTGGTTGTCGACGACTACTCGCGTTACACCACGGTCTTCCCCTTGCGCACCAAGGGTGAGGTCCCTGCTGTTCTGATCCCTTGGATCCGCACGGTTCGTCTCCAGCTCCGCCGCCGTTTTCGGACGGATCTTCCTGTCCTGCGTCTGCACTCTGACAGAGGTGGTGAGTTTTCCTCCGACCTCTTGAGGACCTTCTGTCAGGCGGAGGGCATCGAGCAGACCTTCACGCTTCCGGACTCCCCACAGCAGAATGGGGTTGCTGAGCGTCGCATTGGCCTGGTCATGGAGGTCGCTCGTACCTCCTTGGTCCACGCGGCGGCTCCCCATTTTCTGTGGCCGTTTGCTGTCCGGTACGCCGCGCATCAGCTCAACCTCTGGCCCCGTGTCTCCTTGCCGGAGACCTCGCCCACACTGCGTTGGACGGGGGAGGTTGGCGATGCGTCGCGCTTCCGGGTGTGGGGTGCTCGTGCCCTTGTCCGCGATACGTCTGCGGACAAGCTCTCCTCCCGCACGCTTCCCTGTGTCTTCCTTGGCTTTGTCCCTGACGCGCCTGGCTGGCAGTTTTACCACCCCACCTCGCGCCGGGTCTTCGCCTCTCAGGATGTCACCTTTGACGAGTCGGTTCCCTTTTACCGTCTCTTCCCCTACCGCACTGCCCCCCTCCCTCCCCCGCCACTTTTCCTTGCTCCTGGTCCCCCTCCGGTAGACCCCCTTCCCCCTCAGGGTCCTGCTCCTTCAGGTGTCTCTCAGGTAGACCCTCCTCCCGTCGCTGAGCCTGTCGAGGTCACAGGTGACTCAGGTGCTGCTGCGGGTGGTGCTGCTGGGAGTGCTGAGCCTGGGGGTGCTGAGCCTGGGGGTGCTGGGCCTGGGGGTGCTGGGGCTGCAGGTGCTGGGACTGAGGGTGCTGGAGCTGAGGGTACGGTGCCTGAGAGTACGGAGCCTGGGGGTGCTGCGCCTAGGGGTGCTGAGCCTGCGGGTGCGAGGCCTGGGGGTGCTGAGCCTGGGGGTGCTGCGACTGGGGGTGCTGAGCCTGCGGGTACTGAGCCTGCGGGTACTGAGCCTGGGGGTGCTGCTACTGAGCCTACGGAGCCTCGGGTTACTGTGTCTGGGGGTGCTCCGGTTCGGGGTGCTGAGCAGTCTCTCACACCGCAGCAGCTTCGTGACTGGTACGTCCGACGCTTTCGCCGTCCTAGTGGCTCGGCTGGAGTTTGGGGTGCTGGAGCTGCTCGTCCTGGGGGTGCTCGTACTGGGGGTACTGGAGCTGCCGGGACTGGCTGTTCTGGGAGCACTGCGACTGGAGCTGCTGGAGCTGGGGACTCTGGCGCTGGCGGTGCTAGCGGAGTTGGAGCTGCCGACTCTGGGGGTGGCGCTGCTGCTGGTGCTGCGGACCCACCTGGTGGAGCTGCTGCTGGTGCTGAGGAGTCGGACGGTGGAGCTGCTGCTGGAGCTGGGGACCCGGCCGGTGGAGCTGCTGCTGGTGCTGTGGACCCGGACGCTGGAGCTCCTACTGGTGCTGAGGACCCGGCCGCTGGAGTCCCTTCTGCTTCTGGAGACGCTGCGCGGCCGCGACCGTACTTCGTACCGCTTCTTCAGCAGGTTCTTGGGCAGGCTCCTCCTCCTTGTCCTCCTCCCTCCGTAGAGTGTCCTCCGCCTGTCCAGCCGCAGTCACAGTTACCGCCTGCCTCGCCTCTCCCTGCTCCCTCTCCTTACGCTGGTCCCACAGGAGGTCTTACAGAGCGTCGTGAGCCTGAGTCTCGTCCTGTGTCGCCTGTTCGTCCTGCTTGCACTGGTAGTCGTGTCCGTCGTGAGCGTCCTCCTCCTGTCCCAGGCACTCACTACATGACTCTGCGTCCCTCTACTGCTCCTCGGCGTGTCCCTCTACCGTCTCCTCCTGCGTCCTCTTTGCCTGCCGTTCCGGACCCTGAGTCTGACCGGTATCGCGCTGAGCACCCTACAGTCACGCGTCTCCTCGCTACTGTTGTCACTGACCCTACCTTTGAGTCCTCGGCTGCGTCTGCTCTGGTCGCTGAGTTGGTTGACTTTGCTGCTGCCTGTCGTCTAGACTACGCTGCTAGCCTTGTTGCTGAGTCAGAGTCTGCGTCTGTCTGTCCTCCGTCCGTCGGGGGTGAGTGTGCTCTTGGCACGGACGTCCTTGAGGACAGGCAGGAGGACTTTGACTCTCTTGCGGCTGCTGTACCTCATCTCGTGGCCTGGTTGCTTGCCCCTGAGGGAGACCCGGATGCACTAGACATCCCCACTCCGCGCACTTACGCAGAGGCGATCTCGGGTCCCTACTCCTCTCAGTGGCAGACAGCCATGGACGCAGAGATGGCATCCTGGAAGTCCACAGGCACCTACGTCGACGAGGTTCCCCCTCCTGGGGCGAACATCGTCGATGGCATGTGGATTTTCAGGGTGAAGCGGCCGCCAGGTTCTCCGCCTGTCTTCAAGGCTCGTTACGTTGCTAGAGGCTTCAGTCAGCGTCAGGGGGTCGACTTCTTCCAGACCTTCTCCCCCACCCCGAAGATGACCACTCTTCGGGTTCTGCTGCACGTTGCTGCTCAGCGTGACTACGAGCTTCACTCTCTTGACTTCAGCACAGCGTTCCTGCAGGGCAGCCTGCACGAGGAGATCTGGCTGCGCCGCCCACCTGGCTTTACTGGGTCGTTTCCCCCTGGTACCCAGTGGAGTCTCCGCCGGCCAGTCTACGGTCTCCGCCAGGCGCCACGTGAGTGGCACGACACACTGAGGACTACTCTTGCGGCTCTTGGGTTTGCGCCGTCTACTGCTGACCCGTCGCTGTTTCTGCGCACAGACACGTCGCTGCCGCCGTTCTACATTCTCGTGTACGTCGACGACTTGGTCTTTGCTACTGCTGACACTGAGGCACTCGCTCGTGTGAAGTCGGAGCTGCAGAAGAGACACACCTGCACTGACCTGGGTGAACTGCGTAGCTACCTTGGCTTGCAGATCACCCGGGACAGAGCTCGCCGCACCATCACCCTGACTCAGTCACACATGGTGCAGCAGGTCCTTCAGCGCTTCGGCTTCCAGTTCTCCTCACCACAGGCCACACCTCTGGCTACCAGCCACTCGCTCTCAGCTCCACCTTCGGACGAGTCCGTAGAGCCGAGTGGCCCGTACCCAGAGCTTGTAGGCTGCCTCATGTACCTGATGACTTGCACGCGACCTGACCTCGCGTACCCTCTTAGCATCCTTGCTCGTTACGTTGCGCCTGGGAGACACAGGCGAGAGCACTGGGAGGCTGCTAAGAGGGTGCTGCGTTACCTGTGCAGTACATCAGGCATGGGGCTGGTGCTTGGAGGACGCGACAGAGTTGTCCTCACTGGTCACTCGGACGCCTCTTGGGTGGACGACCTGGCTACGCAGCGGTCGTCACAGGGTTACACCTTCAGCCTTGGCTCAGGTTCTGTCTCGTGGCGGTCCACCCGCTCTTCCTCTGTTCTCAGCTCTAGTTGTGAGGCTGAGATCTACGCCACAGCCATGGCTGCACAGGAGTTACGCTGGCTCACCTACCTGCTGACTGACTTGGGAGAGCGGCCTAGTTCTCCTCCAGTTCTGTACGGTGACAACAAGGCGGCTCTTGCCTTGTGTCAGGAGCACAGACTGGAGCACAGGACGAAGCACATTGCTCTTCGCTACTTTCTTGCTCGAGAGCTTCAGCAGCGCGGTCAGCTTCGGCTTGTGTACGTGGACTCGAAGGCCAACACTGCTGATATCTTCACCAAGGCGCTCCCGCCTAGTGATCATCAGCGGCACTGTACTTCTTTAGGCCTTGTGTCCACGTTTCCTCACTTGCTCACTGCTTGACATTCTTTGTACTGTACTTTATATATATCTTGTTGCTTGCTTGCTAGGTTTTGATCACTGTGTTGCTTGTCTTGTACTATATCTAGCACTGCATGTGAACTGGCCTTGTGGCCTTTACTTGTGCTCGGAGTGTGGTGACGTTGTGATCCACCCTGGGCTTTGTTTTGCTTTGCTGGACTGGTCTTGTGACCCTTTGTTCTCCCCCACTTTGCCTATGGGGGTGTGTTAAACTGTATTATGCTTGTAGGCTGTAGTGGGGTAGCCAATATGGGGTACAACCCCAACTAGGGTTTCATATTTGTACCCAAACTTCTGTTAGTTCATTCATTCTTGCCTAGTGATTTTGACACCCAGTCCTTGCCCAGTCCACCACTGTCCTCCCTTGTCCGGCGGTTCCGTCTGGCTCGTTGTCGGGTTTCCACCTCCCCTCGTTCTCGACGAACCTGGTGAGCAACGCTGTCCTCCAGGATCAGTGGGTTGACACCTTTACCCCTGGCGGACAGCGTGTGGCGATCTGCACGTGCTCCAGGACCGGCCGTCACCTGGCTACGTTTACCCGTCGGCCGGGGTCGAGTCTCTACACACTGACCACTGCGTCTCCTCAGGTTGCTGCTGTCGGTCAGGTGTCTGCGTCAGGTCTGGTAGCCCACGCCTGTGAGTGTCGTTCCCTGTCGCACCAGACTCTTCTCTGGCACCACCGCCTGGGTCACCCCTCCTTGCCACGCCTTCGTGGCATGCACCGTCGCCACCTTGTGTCTGGTCTTCCCAGGTCCCTCCCTCCCCTCCCTGCCTCGCCTGCGCCGCCTTGCCTTCCTTGCGTCGAGGGGCGGCAGCGCGCCGCTCCTCACTCCTCCTCGTTCCCTCCGACAGAGGCTCCTCTGCAGACCCTCCACCTGGACGTGTGGGGCCCAGCCCGCGTTCGTGGTCAGGGCGGTGAGCGGTCTCCGATCTCTTGAGGACCTTCTGTCAGGCGGAGGGCATCGAGCAGACCTTCACGCTTCCGGACTCCCCACAGCAGAATGGGGTTGCTGAGCGCCGACCAAGGCGCTCCCGCCTAGTGATCATCAGCGGCACTGTACTTCTTTAGGCCTTGTGTCCACGTTTCCTCACTTGCTCACTGCTTGACATTTTTTGTACTGTACTTTATATATATCTTGTTGCTTGCTTGCTAGGTTTTGATCACTGTGTTGCTTGTCTTGTACTATATCTAGCACTGCATGTGAACTGGCCTTGTGGCCTTTACTTGTGCTCGGAGTGTGGTGACGTTGTGATCCACCCTGGGCTTTGTTTTGCTTTGCTGGACTGGTCTTGTGACCCTTTGTTCTCCCCCACTTTGCCTATGGGGGTGTGTTAAACTGTATTATGCTTGTAGGCTGTAGTGGGGTAGCCAATATGGGGTACAACCCCAACTAGGGTTTCATATTTGTACCCAAACTTCTGCTAGTTCATTCATTCTTGCCTAGTTATTTTGAGACTAACTGCTATCGCTGCTGTTATGCTTCTCGCGCGCCTCGGGCGTGCGTCGTCTTCTTCCTGCTGAAAATTTTTTAGGGTTTTCATCCCGCCGTGCGCTCGGGGCGCGCGGCGGTTTTCTGCCCGCCGTGCGCCCCGAGGCGCACGGCGGTTTCCTATCGTGGGGGACCCGCGCGCGCCCCCGCCCTGTCCGTCGCGTCGCCCTAGGGGACCCGCGCGCTGCCCCCGCTGCCCCGTCGGTGGTCGCGTCGCCCCGCCACCCCGTCGCGCCGCCCTGGGGAGCCGCGCGCGACCCCCCGCTGCCCCGTCGACAGTCGCGTCGACCAGCTGGAGCCGCGCGCGGCTCCCGATTCCCCGGCGCGCCGTCCCCCTCGCCGTCCCCCGCGCTCCTTCCCCCGTTCCGCCCGTTTTAGGGTTTGGGGGTGGGGAGTGTGGGGGTGGCGGTTGTGGGGGTGCCGGTTGTGTGCCCCGTCCCCTCCTCCTCCTCCTCCTTCGTCTCCCGCTGCTGCAGCTGCCGCTCAGGGGGGTGGTTGTGTGGGGAGCCGAAGGAGTGGTGCTAGGGGGGTGAAGGGGGAGTGGAGCTAGGGGCGCAGCAGGGGGTGTGTGTCGAGGGGTGTGGGACTGTTGGGGGAGATTGAGTGGAGGTTGCCGTCGTGTCGTCCGCAGCGCCTGTATTCCGGGGTTCTGATAGCCACCGGTAGCTCAGAGAGCCGGTTGCACCTGTCGCCCGTGGGTCTGTTGCTTCTGTCGCTGCTGATCAGACGCAGAGCCAGTTACTCCTGTATTCCGGGGCACTTGCTCCCGGTAGCCACTAGCGTTGCACCAGAGCCGTCTGTTGCCCGTGTGTCTGCAGCTTCAGTCGTCGCCTCCCATCTACTCTCCTCTCGCCAGCCCTCCTCCTCCTCACTTGCCCTCAGTGACTGCCTCTACCTTTGCTCATAATTTATGAACTATTGCTATTGTGACTGCTTGTTGTGCTGATTACACCCCACTTTGGCTATGGGGGTGTGTCAGAATGTTATATTGTCTAGCCTGCAGTGGGGTACTCTATAGCGAGTACAGCCCAATCTAGGGTTTGCTATTTGTACTCAACTGCCTGCTAGTTCAAACCCTCTTTCTGTTCCTAACTTCTGCCTGACTTGTTTCGACACTCCTTGCAGCTGAGGCTAGCATAGTCGCTGTAGGTGCCTCTCGTGGCGACCCCCGCACCCCGTTCTTTGAGGGGTGTTCTCCTTCCCCCCTTCTTCCCTCTGTCGCCTCTGCTGCTGCTGTCGACCTCCTTGGTGCTGAGAAGGTCGGGACTGCGTCCGCTTTTGAGCGGACGCCGCAGCGGCAAGGGCAAAGGGGGCAAGGGAGGCGGAGGTGACGGCGGGGGAGGCGGTGGTGGGGGCGGTGGCGGCGGTGGGGGTGGTGGCGGGGCTGGAGGGGCGAGTGGCAGCG
The DNA here is from genome assembly GCA_947470075.1 of Closterium sp. Yama58-4. NCBI lineage: Eukaryota > Viridiplantae > Streptophyta > Zygnematophyceae > Desmidiales > Closteriaceae > Closterium > Closterium sp. Yama58-4. The sequence continues at coordinate 597,848 of CANIUD010000120.1, read as the reverse complement.
GTGGGGGTGGTGGCAGGGGCGGGGGCGGTGGTGGGGGTGGCGGTGGACGCGGCGGCGGCAGGGGTTGGGGTGGTCGAGGAGGTGGGGGCGGAGGTGGTGGTCGTGGAGGCGCTGGCGGTGGCCAGAGCCAGCAGCACACTCCGTCGCCCCAGGAGGTCCGTGAGTGGTACTCTCAGCACGGGGGGGGGGGCGGGTGGCTTTAGCTGCACGTACGTCATTCGCACTGGTGACCGCACTGGTCAGCCGTGTGGGGGACCGCACGCCACGCAGCGCTGCTTCGCTCGCCTCAACGACGCTTGGCGTGTTCAGTTCCCTCAGGCCACTGAGCTGCCCCGCTGGGTTGATCTCCTGAAGAAGGGGATTGATATCTATGCTCTAGACTTTGATGCTATTCTCACTGCCATGTATGTGATGTCTACTAGTGGAGAGGGTGCTGAGTACCTGTGTGTTCCGCCCGACCCGGGCATTAGGACCAGTACGGCTGCCGCTCTAGGTGCTCGTGCGTCTGCCGCTTCAGGTACTTGCGTGTCCACTACCCCAGGTACTGGTGAGGCTGCTGCTCTAGGTGCTTGTGCGTCTGCGCCCCCTGGTACTGAGTCGACTGAGGCACTACACACCTTCACACTGGACTCAGGTGCTTCTCGCTGCTTCTTTCGTGACCGCACTGTCCTTGAGCCGCTTGCTCGGCCAGTTGCTGTCTCCCTCGCTGACCCCTCTGGGGGTCCAGTCATTGCGACCTCCTCCACTGTCCTTCCCTGTCCTGCGGTCCCGTCAGGCACACTGTCAGGTCTCCACCTCCCCTCGTTCTTTAGAACCTGGTGGCTGGTTGTGCGCTCCAGGACGCAGGTGTTCACCAGTTCACCCCTGCCTACGAGCGCGTGACACACTGCACGTGTGCTCGTACGGGCCGCCACTTGGCTACCTTCACTCGGCAGCCGGGGTCGGACCTGTACACACTGACCACTGAGTCCCCTCAGGTCGCTGCGTCTGCGTCTGCGTCAGGTCAGCTGTCGGCCCCCTGCTCGTGTCGCTCTCTGGCGCACGAGACTGTCCTCTGGCACCACCGACTTGGCCACCCGTCTGTGCAGCGCCTTCGTGCCATGCACTCCCGGTACCTTGTCTCTGGTCTTCCCAGGGTCCTCCCTCCCCTCCCACCCTCGCCTGCTCCTCCCTGTCTTCCCTGTGTCGAGGGGCGGCAGCGCGCCGCTCCTCACTCCTCCTCGTTTCCCCCGACGACTGCTCCCTTGCAGACGCTCCACATGGACGTGTGGGGCCCGGCCCGCGTCCGTGGTCAGGGTCAGGAGAGGTACTTCCTGATAGTTGTTGACGACTACTCGCGCTACACCACGGTCTTCCCCTTGTGCACCAAGGGTGAGGTCCCTGATGTTTTGATCCCTTGGATCCGCAGAGCTCGTCTCCAGCTCAGCGAGCGTTTCCACTCGGACTTTCCTGTCCTGCGCTTGCACTCTGACAGAGGTGGTGAGTTCTCCTCCGACCTCTTGGCAGCCTACTGTGCCGAGCACGGCATTGAGCAGTCGTTCACGCTTCCGGCCTCTCCACAGCAGAATGGGGTTGCGGAGCGCCGCATTGGCCTAGTCATGGAGGTCGCCCGTACCTCCTTGATCCATGCGGCTGCCCCCCACTTTCTGTGGCCGTTTGCGGTCCGGTACGCTGCGCATCAGCTCAACCTCTGGCCCCGTGTCTCCTTGCCGGAGACCTCGCCCACACTGCTGTGGACGGGGGAGGTTGGCGATGCGTCGCGTTTTCGGGTCTGGGGATCTCGAGCTTTTGTCCACGATACGTCCGCGGACAAGCTCTCCTCCCGCGCTGTTCCCTGTGTCTTCCTTGGCTTTGTCCCTGACGCGTCTGGTTGGCAGTTTTACCACGCCACCTCGCGCCGGGTCCTGCCCTCTCAGGACGTCACTTTTGACGAGTCCGTCCCCTACTACCGCCTCTTCCCCTACCGCACTGCCCCGCTCCCCCCCCCGCCTCTCTTCCTCGCGCCAGGTGCTGCTGTGGTAGACCCCCTCCCCCCTCAGGGTGCCGCTCCCTCAGGTGTGTCCCAGGTAGACCCGGTTGAGCCTGTTGAGGTAGCTGTTGACTCTCGTCCTGCTGCGGGTGCGGAGCCTGGGGGTGCGGAGCCTGGGGGTGCGGAGCCTGGGGGTGCTGAGCCTGGGAGTGCTGAGCCTGAGGGTACTGAGCCTGGGGGTGCTGAGTCTGGGGGTGCTGAGCCGCGAAGTCCGGAGTCTGGGGGTTCTGAGTCTGGGGGTGCTGAGCCTGGGAGTCCTACACCTGGAGGAGCTCTCTCCTCGGAGCAGCTGCGTGAGTGGTACTCACAGTACTGCAGCCTCAGGAGAGGTGCCTCTGGAGCCAGGAGTACTACTGGGACTGGTGCTGGTGCCTCCCCTCCTCAGCAGGAGTTGCCCTCTCTTGAGCGGATCCGTGAGTGGTACGAGCGGCGCTGCACTCTCCGGAGTGGCGCGCCTGGTGTCGCGGACCCTGGTGCTGGAGGTGCTGGAGGTGCTGCTGCTAGCGCTGCTGGTGCTGGAGCTGCTGGAGGTGCTGCTGCTGGTGCTGGAGGCTCTACTGGTGCTGCTGGTGTTGAGGACCCGGGCGTTGGAGTTGCTACTGGTACTGAGGACCCTGGCGCTGGTGTCTCTGCTGGTTCTGGAGTTACTGCACGGCCGCGGCCGTACTTCGTTCCGCTCCTTCAGCAGGTTCTTGGTCAGCCTCCTCCTCCTTGTCCTCCTTCCTCCTTAGAGTGTCCTCCGTCTGTCCAGTCGCAGTCACAGTTACCGTCTTCCTCCCCTCTCCCTGGTCCTTCTCCTTACACTGGTCCTACTGGAGGTCTTACGGAGCGTCGTGAGCCTGAGTCTCGTCCTGTGCCGCCTGCGTCTCGTCCAGTGCCGCCAGTTCCTGCTGCTCGCACTGGTCGTCGAGCCCCGCGTGAGCGTCCTCCACCTGTCCCTGGCACACACTATATGGCTCTGCGTCCTTCCACTGCTCCACAGCGTGTCCCTCTGCCGTCTCCTCCTGCTTCCTCTCTTCCTGCTCTTGCTGACCCGGAGTCTGACTCCCTTCGTGCTGCTAGTCCTACTGTCACGCGTCTTCTGGCTACTGTTGTCACTGACCCTTCCTTTGAGTCTACTGTTGCGTCTGCCTTAGTTGCTGAGCTTGTCGACTTTGCTGCTCGCTGTCGCCTAGACTACGCCGCTAGCCTTGTTGCTGAGTCTGAGTCTGTCTGTCCTCCGTCCGTCGGGGGTGAGTGTGCTCTTGGCACGGACGTCTTTGAGGACAGGCAGGAGGAGTTTGAGTGCTTTGCTGCTGCTTTGCCTCATCTCGTGTCCATGCTAGTTGCCCCTGAGGGAGACCCGGATGCCCCAGACATCCCGACCCCGCGCTCTTACGCAGAGGCGATGGGGGGTCCCTACTCCTCTCAGTGGCAGACAGCCATGGACGCAGAGATGGCTTCCTGGAAGTCCACAGGCACCTACGTCGACGAGGTTCCCCCACCTGGGGCGAACATCGTTAGTGGCATGTGGATTTTCAGGGTGAAGCGGCCGCCGGGTTCTCCGCCTGTCTTCAAGGCGCGTTACGTTGCACGAGGCTTCAGTCAGCGAGAGGGAGTTGACTTCTTCCAGACCTTCTCCCCGACCCCGAAGATGACCACTCTTCGGGTTCTGCTGCACGTCGCCGCTCAGCGTGACTACGAGCTCCACTCTCTTGACTTCAGCACTGCTTTCCTACAGGGCAGTCTGCACGAGGAGATCTGGCTGCGCCGTCCACCTGGCTTCACTGGGTCGTTCCCTCCTGGTACCCAGTGGAGCCTCCGGCGGCCAGTCTACGGTCTCCGCCAGGCGCCACGTGAGTGGCACGACACACTGAGGACGACGCTTGCGGCTCTTGGGTTCACTCCTTCTACTGCTGACCCGTCGCTGTTTCTACGCACCGACACCTCGCTGCCGCCGTTCTACATCCTCGTGTACGTCGACGACTTGGTCTTTGCCACTGCTGACACTGCGGCACTCGCCCACGTGAAGTCGGAGCTGCAGAAGAGACACACGTGCACAGACCTGGGTGAACTGACAAGCTATCTTGGCTTGCGGATCACCCGGGACAGAGCACGGCGCACCATCACCCTGACTCACTCACACATGGTGCAGCAGGTCCTTCAGCGCTTCCGCTTCACGTACTCCTCGCCTTAGTCCACTCCTCTGCCTACCGATCACTCGCTCTCAGCTCTGCCTTCGGATGAGTCCGTAGAGCCGAGTGGCCCGTATCCAGAGCTTGTGGGCTGCCTTATGTACCTGATGACCTGCACTCGACCTGACCTTGCATACCCTCTTAGCATCCTTGCACGCTATGTCGCTCCCGGCCGTCACCGGAAGGAGCACATGGATGCAGCTAAGAGGGTGTTGCGCTACTTTTGCAGTACGTCGGGCATGGGGCTAGTGCTTGGAGGGCGAGACCGAGTTGTTCTCACTGGGCACTCAGACGCTTCTTGGGCAGACGATCAGGCTACTCAGCGGTCGTCTCAGGGTTACACCTTCAGTCTTGGCTCTGGTTCAGTTTCTTGGCGTTCTACACGCTCTTCTTCAGTTCTCAGCTCCAGTTGTGAGGCTGAGATCTACGCCACAGCCATGGCGGCCCAGGAGCTACGCTGGCTCACCTACCTGCTGACTGACTTGGGAGAGGTGCCTCGTTCTCCTCCAGTGCTGTACGTCGACAACAAGGCTGCCATTGCCTTGTGTGAGGAGCACAGACTGGAGCACAGAACAAAGCACATCGCTCTGCGCTACTTCCTTGCTCGAGAGCTGCAGCAGCGTGGTCAGCTTCGTCTGCGTTACGTGGCCACTCAGGCCAACACTGCTGACGTGTTCACCAAGGCGCTTCAGCCTTGTGACCATCAGCGCTTCTGTACTCTTCTAGGCCTTGTGCCTACTGGACCTCACTTGCTTACTTCTTGACTTTGCTTGTACTGTGATCTATATATATATATATATATATACCTGCATGCTTTCACTTGCTAGGTTGTGATCACTGTACCTCTTGCTATATTATCAAACTGCATGTGAACTGGTCTTGTGACCACTGGCTTGTGCTCGGAATTTGTGTGGTATCCCTTGAGATCCACCCTGAGCTTGCTTGTGCTTTGCTTTGCTCTGACTGGTCTTGTGACCCCTTGTTCTCCCCCACTTTGCCTATGGGGGTGTGTTAAACATTATATATGTTGTGGTTGTTTAGGCTACAGTGGGTTAGCCTTTAGGGGGTACACAATTCTAGGGTTAGGTACTTGTACTCATTTCACTGCTAGTTCAATCATTCCTGTTCGTTCATTATGACAACCCGCTGTGCAAGAATGGCAGCGGGTCGGTGTGAAGCCCAAGGCGCTCGGCGCGTAGTGTGACGAATGTGCGGCCGAACTCAGCTACCACCATATTTTCTGTCGGGTGGCTCCTGGAGACGAGGATGCGATCCGAGCACAAGGTCGAGGTTATGCAGTGTTACGTAGGCGGTGGCGTACCGAGGCGCACACAAAACATCGAACTCAAGCCTCCTATCCACCAATCGCCATTTCGTCTTCAGGCGACCGTTAACCTGCTCCACCACCGTCTTTGCGCGCAACTATTGCAGTTTTCTGGCTCGCTGTAGCACTGGCAAATGGCACCCCGTTATAGCTCTGTAGCGTGTGTAGAGTGAGGGGCGTAGGCCATATGCAGCGTCCAAAACTATAGCGTATTCAAGTAGTCCTCCTTCAATTTGTGTCCTTGCCGGGCTGTTCTGGAAGACTCGCGCATCATTGACACTTCCAGGCCACCCGACCAAAAAGTTCCAGATTAAAGCTCAAGGCCCAAATTGCGCATGATTAGTAATCTTGCGCAAGGGTTTGGGCTGGTGGTTTGGGAGGTGAACAGAAAGTCGAGAAAGTGGGGTTCGCTTTTTTCGTCAAGCCCTCGCAAAACTTGCTGAGTCAGCAAACTCTGGGCCAAATATTCTGTTTGGGTCCGATAGTCCCAAATTGAGAAATACGGAAACATGAAGTTTGCGCGGTGAGTTTGGTCTCGACCAATCAGATTCATTCGTACCTAGTGTAACCAAAAATTCGCCAACTCACAGCACCCAAACAGCCGCTCAGCAAGATTAGTAATCTTGCCCAGCGCGGCCCGCAATTTGGGCCTTGAGCTTTAAGCCATTGCGGTCGCATTTTGCGCAGGTTCCAAACTAGTTGTCTTGCTGGCAGATGGCGCCCTATAGTAGCTCTATAGGGTGTGTAGAGGTAGGGACGTAGGCCATATGCCACGTTCGAGACAATAGCGCAGTCTAGTAGTCTTCCTTTTTTTTATTCGTGTCCTTGCAGGGCTATTCTAGAAGACTCGGGTGTCATTGACACCTCCGGGCCACCCGACCAAGAAGTCAAAGATTAAGCCATTGCAAGCGCATATTATCTACAAAATAATGGAACAAAAACCTTTCCTATTCCATATATCCTTACGATGTGGGTCAAAACTATGACAACAGATGTAGGTGCCATCTATGCCACCTACCACTCTAAGAACCTCAGCAAAAGTGTAAAGATCTTGTTCAAAAACTTCAAACATCTCCCTGCCCCGCCACCAAACCCAACGAGGAGTAAGTACATCTTCCATCGATAGTTTGTGGGTGAAGGAGTAGCTATACCCAAATTCATGGAAAGAACACCCATGGCCCAATTTGGTAAGTGTCATAACGACCCGTTTGTCAACCTGCATGCACTCGTAAAAACTGTCAAAGTGTATTTGTAATGTTTGTGATGTTACATTCCTTAGCCCAAGTTAAGGTCAGCTATGTGTATCTCCCATCTACCTGGTTCTCACCTTTCCTCACTCTCTCACATGGCATCATCGAGTTAGGTTTGGTCACGCTTCCGCCCCTAAAATGAGCGTAGCCTATTACTAGCTTAGTGCGCCCCAAGAGCGCCTCTACCTTTCACCGCCCATCGTGCCCCGTTACCCTACTAAACACCACGTGCTGGCTATAACCTCTTTACCAGGGGATGATTGCACCATTAAAACACGCTTTCGAAAGATGTGGGTGCAGGTGTTAGTGAGGCGGCGGGAATTGGGCGATATTGTTGACCACCGTATTTGGAGCGAGAAATCAACATGGCGTTCAACCTTGAGTTGGATTTATGATTCTTGGAACCCCATCTGAGAGGCAAACACCGCTGACATATTCACCAGGGCACTTCCGCCTTGCTGCTATCAGCGGTTCTTTACTCAGCTCGGGCTAGTTACTTATTGTCCTCACTTACTTGTGTCTTGATCGCTATTGTTTGTTTTCATATATACATATACATGTGCAAACACTAGTACTGGCCTTGTGGCCTTGTTTGTCTCAGAGGTTGGAGAAGTAGTGCCGCCCTAAGTTTGCTTGTTGTTGTTGCTCAGAGACTACCTGTTGTCTAGCCTAGGGGGTGAGTCAAACTATATATTTGTATGGTTTATATATATGGTTATAGGCTAGACTAGGGTTACCTCTTAGAGAGGATTTCACTTGTATGTTTGTACCCTCGATCATTCCTAGTGCAGCTTTCCTCTTGACACTACCCATGTCTCCCGTGTTATCCGTGCTTTACTGCTTGTACCTTGCCCATATTGTCTTGGTGCCACTAGTATAGTGGGTGCCCGTTCGCACCCCGCACCCCGGCTCCTCTCCCCTTCGGCACGCACACCAAGCTCCTGCTGCAGGCCATTCAACCGCAGCCAGGCACATGTTCCACCGCAGTGCATTGAACCCCGGTGGTTCCGCTCCTGCTCAGTGCCTGCTGCTCGTCGGCTTGAGAGGGGGCCCCTTACTGGTGTTCCCCAGCCCGGTGAGGGGGTTTTATAGGTGTACCCCTGAGATGGGTGTCAGAATGAACGGACTGGAATGACTGTACTAACAGAAGGCTGGATACAAATAGGAAACCCTAATCCAGTGTACCCCCTAAGGCGTAACCCACTACAGCCTACAACCATATAAACATATAATGTTTGACACACCCCCATAGGCGAAGTGGGGAGACCTGGGGGTCACACGACCAGTCAGGGCAAAGCAAGGCAAAGCAAGCTCAGGGTGGATCTCGAGGATTCCACACAAATTCCGAGCACAAGCCAGTGGTCACAAGACCAGTTCACATGCAGGTTTATAACAGAGCAAAAGATACAGTGATCACAACCTAGCAAGAGTAAACATGCAGGTATATATATATATATATATATAGTGATCACAGTACAAGCAAAGTCACGAGGTAAGCAAGTGAGGTCCAGTAGGCACAAGGCCTAGTAGAGTGCAGAAGCGCTGATGGTCACGAGGCTGAAGCGCCTTGGTGAACACATCAGCAGTGTTGGCCTCAGTGGCCACGTAGCGAATACAAAGCTGACCACGCTGCTGCAACTCTCGAGCAAGGAAGTACCGCAGGGCGATGTGCTTCGTTCTGTGCTCCAGTCTGTGCTCCTCACACAAGGCAATGGCAGCCTTGTTGTCGACGTACAGCACTGGAGGAGAACGAGGCCGCTCTCCGAGGTCGGTCAGCAGGTAGGTCAGCCAGCGTAGCTCCTGAGCAGCCATGGCTGTGGCGTAGATCTCAGCCTCACAACTGGAGCCGAGAACAGAAGAAGAGCGCGTAGAGCGCCAAGAAACTGAGCCAGAGCCAAGGCTGAAGGTGTAACCCTGAGACGACCGCTGAGTGGCCTGGTCGTCTGCCCAAGAAGCGTCTGAGTGCCCTGTGAGAACAACTCGGTCTCGCCCTCCAAGCACAAGCCCCATGCCCGACGTACTGCACAAGTAGCGCAACACCCTCTTAGCGGCATCCATGTGCTCCTTCCTGTGACGGCCAGGAGCGACATAGCGTGCAAGGATGCTAAGAGGGTATGCAAGGTCAGGTCGAGTGCAGGTCATCAGGTACATGAGGCAGCCCACAAGCTCTGGATACGGGCCACTCGGCTCTACGGACTCATCCGAAGGCAGAGCTGAGAGCGAGTGACCGGTAGGCAGAGGAGTGGACTGAGGCGAGGAGTACGTGAAGCGGAAGCGCTGGAGAACCTGCTGCACCATGTGTGACTGAGTCAGGGTGATGGTGCGCCGTGCTCTGTCCCGGGTGATCCGCAAGCCAAGATAGCTTGTCAGCTCACCCAGGTCTGTGCACGTGTGTCTCCTCTGCAGCTCCGACTTCACGTGAGCGAGTCCTGCAGTGTCAGCAGTGGCAAAGACCAAGTCGTCGACGTACACGAGGATGTAGAACGGCGGCAGCGAAGTGTCGGTGCGCAGGAACAGCGACGGGTCAGCTGTAGAAGGCGCGAACCCAAGAGCCGCAAGTGTAGTCCTCAGTGTGTCGTGCCACTCACGCGGAGCCTGGCGGAGACCGTAGACCGGCCGCTGAAGCCTCCACTGGGTACCAGGAGGAAACGACCCAGTGAAGCCAGGTGGGCGGCGCAGCCAGATCTCCTCGTGCAGGCTGCCCTGCAAGAAAGCAGTGCTGAAGTCAAGTGAGTGAAGCTCGTAGTCGCGCTGAGCAGCTATGTGCAGCAGCACCCGAAGAGTGGTCATCTTCGGGGTGGGGGAGAAGGTCTGGAAGAAGTCAACTCCCTCTCGCTGACTGAAGCCTCGAGCCACGTAACGCGCCTTGAAGACAGGCGGAGAACCCGGCGGCCGCTTCACCCTGAAAATCCACATGCCACTGACGATGTTCGCCCCAGGAGGGGGAACCTCGTCGACGTAGGTGCGTGTGGACTTCCAGGAAGCCATCTCGGCGTCCATGGCTGTCTGCCACTGAGAGGAGTAGGGACCCGCCATCGCCTCAGCGTAAGTGCGCGGGGTCGGGATGTCTGGTGCATCCGGGTCTCCCTCAGGGGCAACTAGCAAGGACACGAGACGGGGCAAAGCAGCAGCAAGACACTGGAACTCCTCCTGTCTGTCCTCAAGGACGTCCGTGCCAAGAGCACACTCACCCCCGACGGACGGAGGACAGACAGACTCAGACTCAGACTCAGCAACAAGGCTAGCAGCGTAGTCTAGACGACAGGCAGCAGCAAAGTCAACCAACTCAGCGACCAGAGCAGACGCAGCCGAGGACTCAAAGGTAGGGTCAGTGACAACAGTAGCAAGGAGACGCGTGACAGTAGGGTGCTCAGCACGATACCGGTCAGACTCAGGGTCCGGAACGTCAGGCAAAGAGGACGCAGGAGGAGACGGTAGAGGGACACGCTGAGGAGCAGTAGAGGGACGCAGAGTCATGTAGTGAGTGCCTGGGACAGGAGGAGGACGCTCACGACGGACACGACTACCAGTGCGAGCAGGACAAACAGGCGACGCAGGACGAGACTCAGGCTCACGACGCTCTGTAAGACCTCCTGTGGGACCAGTGTAAGGAGAGGGAGCAGGGAGAGGCGAGGTAGGCGGTAACTGTGACTGCGGCTGGACAGGCGGGGGACACTCTACGGAGGGAGGAGGACAAGGAGGAGGAGCCTGCCCAAGAACCTGCTGAAGGAGCGGTACGAAGTACGGTCGCGGCCGCGCAGCGTCTCCAGAAGCAGAGGAGACTCCAGCGGCCGGGTCCTCAGTACCAGTAGGAGCTCCAGCGTCCGGGTCCACAGCACCAGCAGCAGCTCCACTGGCCGGGTCCTCAGCACCAGCAGTAGCTCCAACGCCCGGGTCCTCAGCAGCAGCAGCAGCGCCACCGCTTGGGTCCTCAGCTCCAGCAGCAGCTCCACCGTCCGAGTCCTCAGCACCAGCAGCAGCTCCACCAGCCGGGTCCTCAGCTCCAGCAGCAGCTCCACCGTCCGAGTCCTCAGCACCAGCAGCAGCTCCACTGTCCGGGTCCTCAGCACCAGCAGCAGCGCCACCGCCCGGGTCCTCAGCTCCAGCAGCAGCTCCAACGTCCGAGTCCTCAGCACCAGCAGCAGCTCCACCAGGCGGGTCCGCAGCACCAGCAGCAGCTCCCACGTCCGGGTCCTCAGCACCAGCAGCAGCGCCACCCCCAGGGTCCGCAGCACCAGGAGCACCACTCCGAAGACTGCAGCGCCGTGTGTACCACTCGCGGATCTGCTGAATGGGGGGGAGCTCCTGGGTAGGAGGGGAAGTACCGGGACGAGCTCCAGCAGCACCTCTCCGGAGGCGGCAGTACTCGAGGTACCTCTCCTGCAGCTGCTGGGAGGAGAGGGCTCCTCCAGGTGTAGCACGCTCAGGGTCAGCACCCCCAGACTCAGCACCCTCAGGCTCAGCACCTCCAGGCTCCGCACCTCCAGGCTCCGCACCTCCAGGCTCAACACCCCCAGGCTCCGCACCCCCAGACTCAGCACTCCCAGGCTCAGCACCCCCAGACGCAGCACCCCCAGGCTCAGCACCCCCAGATGCAGCACCCCCAGGCTCAGCACCCCTAGCAGGACGAGAGTCAACAGCTACCTCGACAGGCTCACCCGGGTCTACCTGGGACACACCTGAGGGAGCGGCACCCTGAGGGGGGAGGGGGTCTGGTACCTCAGCACCTGGAGCGAGGAAGAGAGGCGGGGGGGGGAGCGGGGCAGTGCGGTAGGGGACGGACTCGTCAAAAGTGACGTCCTGAGAGGCCAGGACACGACGCGAGGTGGGGTGGTAGAACTGCCAGCCAGGGGCGTCCGGGACAAAGCCAAGGAAGACGCAGGGGACAGCGCGACGGGAGAGCTTGTCCGCGGACGTGTCGCGGACAAAAGCTCGGGATCCCCAGACCCGAAAACGCGACGCATCGCCAGCCTCTCCCGTCCAACGCAGTGTCGGAGAAGTCTCGGGCAAGGAGACACGGGGCCAGAGGTTGAGCTGATGCGCAGCGTATCGGACTGCAAACGGCCACAGAAAATGGGGGGCAGCCGCATGGCTCAAGGAGGTACGAGCGACCTCCATGACCAGACCAATGCGGCGCTCAGCAACCCCATTCTGCTGTGGAGAGGCCGGAAGCGTGTACGACTGCTCAATGCCCTCCTGCTGACAGAAGGCCTCCAATAGGCCAGAGGAAAACTCCCCACCTCTGTCAGAGTGCAGACGCAGGACAGGGAAGTCGGAGCGGAAACGCTCACGGAGCTGGAGACGAGATCTGCGGATCCAAGGGATCAAGACATCAGGGACGTCACCCTTGGCGCGCAAGGGGAAGACCGTGGTGTAGCGCGAGAAGTCGTCAACAACAATCAAGAAGTACCTCTCCTGACCCTGACCACGGACGCGGGCTGGGCCCCACACGTCCATGTGGAGCGTCTGCAAGGGAGCAGTCGTCGGGGGAAAGGAGGAGGAGTGAGGAGCGGCGCGCTGCCGTCCCTCGACACAGGGAATACAGGGAGGAGCAGGCGAGTCGGGAAGGGGAGGGAGCACCCTGGGAAGACCAGCAACAAGGTCCCGTTTGTGCATGGCCCGAAGGCGCTGCACAGACGGGTGACCAAGGCGGTGGTGCCAAAGGACAGTCTCATGCGTCAGAGAGCGACACGAGCAGGGGGCGGACAGCTGACCTGACGCAGACGCAGACGCGGACGCAGCTACCTGAGGGGACTCAGTGGTCAGTGTGTAAAGGTCCGACCCCGGCTCCCGAGTGAAGGTAGCCAGGTGGCGACCCGTCCGAGCACACGTGCAGTGTGTCACGCGCTCGTAGGCAGGGGTGAACTGGTGAACACCCCCGTCCTGGAGCGCACTACCTGCCACCAAGTTTGTAGAGAACGAGGGGAGGTAGAGACCTGACAGCGTGCCGGACGGGACCGCCGGACAAGGAAGGACAGTGGAGGAGGTCGCAATGACCGGACCCCCAGAGGGGTCAGCAAGGGAGACAGCAACTGGCCGAGCTAGTGGCTCAAGGACAGTGCGGTCACGAAAGAAGGAGCGAGAAGCACCTGAGTCCAGTGTGAAGGTGTGCAGTGCTGCAGTCGACTCAGTACCAGGGGGGACGGACGCACGAGCACCTAGGGCAGCAGCCTCACCAGGACCTGTGGGAGGAGACGCACTAGCACCTAGAGCGGCAGCCGGACTGGCCTGAATGCCCGGGTCGGGCGGAACACGCAAGTACTGAGCACCCTCTCCACTAATAGACATCGCATACATGGCAGTGAGAATAGCATCAAAGTCTAAAGCCCAAATATCAACACCCCTCTTTTCCAGATCAGCCCAGCGCGGCAGCTCAGTGGCAGCAGGAAACTGAGTGCGCCACGCGTCGTTAAGGCGCGCGAAGCAGCGGTGCGTGGGGTGCGGCCTCCCACACTGCTGGCCGCTGCGATCACCTGTGCGAATGACGTACGTGCAGATAACGCTACGCTGCGCATACCACTCACGGGCGGCCTGAAGCGTCGGGGCGGGCTGCTGACTCTGCCCTCCGCCAGTGCCTCCACGACCACCACCCCCACCGCCGCCGCCCCGGCCACCTCCACCCCTGCCGCCGCCACGACCACCTCCGCCTCCGCTGCCGCCTCCACCACCACTCCCACCGCTGCTGTCTCCTCCCCCACTGCCGCCACTAGTCTCCCCAGCCGCGCCTCCACTCCCACCGCCTCCACCCCCACCTCCTCCGCCACCACCCCCACCCCTGCCCCCCTTGTTCCTGCGGCGCCCGCTCGAAGCAGACGCGGTCCCGACCTTCTCAGCACCAAGAAGGTCGACAGCAGCAGCAGAGGCGACAGAGGGGAGGAGGGGGGAAGGGGAACACCCCTCAAAGAACGGGGTGCGGGGGTCGCCACGAGAGGTGCCTACAGCGACGATGCTCGCCTCAGCTGCAAGCAGTTCCTTCTCGAGGAGGGCAACAGTGAGCTCAGTGGGGGAGCGAGAGAGGAAGTGGTCCCTGACTGCGCGCAGAGAGTCAGGGAGGCGGGTGACGATGTGGTAGAGAGTGATCCAGAGTGGGGGGGGGTTGCTAGTGAGAAACTCGGCAGGCATAGCAGCGCGAAAGCGGGCCTCACTAGTCTTAAGGTGGGTGATGAGGTCTGCAACAGTGTGAAAGGAGGCTAGGTCGGGGAACAGGTAGGGGAGAGTGAGGCGGCCTAGCGTGGCAGAAGCGGGTGAGGAGTAGCGGGCAACTACAGCGGTGTAGAGGTCCTTAGCAGTCTTGCACTGGCCGAAGTGCTCGCGCTCGTCTAGCGGCAGGGAGTTGCGAATAGCAAAGCGAGCATGCGCATCACGGGTCTGCCACTGGGAACGCAGAGTGCTGTCAGCAGTCGAGTCAGGGGCAGTGGCATGGCCTAGGGCGTGGTCGTACAGTGAGATATCTTCCTTGGCAGTGAGCTGTAGGAACAGGTGCAGGTCATCGAGCCAGGTTTCGAACTTCACTGGACGGCCCTCGGCATCGAAAGCTAGAACTGGCGGACTAGCCATAGTGACAGTAGCAGTAGGAGCAGTAGGAGTAGCAGTAGGATCAACAGGGCTGCTAGAACGGTCGACGCGGCTCGGTCGGGCGGCGCGGCTCGGTTCAGGTAGGGCGGCGCGGCTGCGCGGCTGCGCGGACGGGGTCGCGGGGGCCTCTAAGCGGGGCTCGACGGGGCCGTGGGGCCGCTAAGCGGGGCGCAGCGGGGTCGAGGGGCCGTGTGGTGCGGGCGACGGGGCCGCGGGGGCCTCTAAGCGGGGCTCGACGGGGCCGTGGGGCCGCTAAGCGGGGCGCAGCGGGGTCGAGGGGCCGTGTGGTGGCGGGCGACGGGGCCGCGGGGGCTCTACACGGGGTGCGCGCGGGGTCGACGGGGCCGTAAGCGGGGCGCGCGCGGGTTCGACTTGCCGTGTGGTGGCGGACGACGGGGCCGCGGGGCCTCTATACGGGGTGCGCGCGGGGTCGACGGGGCCGTAAGCGGGGCGCGCGTGAGTTCGACGGGGCCGCGGGGCCACTAGGCAAGGCGCGACGGGGCCGCGGGGCCTCTAAGCGGGGCGCGATCGACGGGGCCGGGAAAAAAAAAAAAAAAAAGTGCTCGAGGGCGCTAAGGGGGGAGGCGCTAAAGCGCACTCCGATAGTAGGGCGCACGAGGGCGCTAGTAGGTAGTAGGTAGTAGGTAGTGGTGGGCCCGAAGAGAAGTTAGGTCCTAGCGAAGGACCTGCTCTGAAACCATGTCAGAATGAACGGACTGGAATGACTGTACTAACAGAAGGCTGGATACAAATAGGAAACCCTAATCCAGTGTACCCCCTAAGGCGTAACCCACTACAGCCTACAACCATATAAACATATAATGTTTGACAATGGGAAGCTCTGCACATGGTTATTCACTTCAGGCAGATAAGGGGAGAATCGAAATAGATATACATATCTATTTTATGTATCTGTCTGTAGTGAAATTATAGTGTAGTTCTTCTGTAAGTGGTGCACCTCAAGGTATATGTACCTTGAGTTCTATAGTGAACTACAACATTTCGTCAATCGCCACAACATTCCCGATACCATTGGCCTCGGCTCTAAGCCTAGGCACCTACCTAAACCTTACGCTACTAGCTATGAAAGCAAGTCGATATCGTGCCAACACAGCTTGGAGGCGGCTTGCCAACGTTGCAAGTCGGCGACCTGCCAGCGCTGTACCAAGGCGGCTTGCCAATGCTGCACCAGGGCGACTTACTAGCGTTGCAGCCGCGGGTGACTAAATGCACAGGCACACATACGTAGGTCGACGGTCGAGCATGTTGTGCCTCGTCCCGCGCACCACGTGGGTGCCAAGTCGGCCACGTGCCGTCACCTATGCCCGATGCACCGCATTGGCCTCGGGATACCAGCCCGCTGGTCGACTTCGCCAAAACCATTTGGGCGACGTCCGCGCCCCCCCACAGAAGTCCGTCACCCCGGTGACTCAGTCGACTAGGTAATGTCCACCAGCGTCCTCATGCCAACGAGCACTATCGTCGACCGCACAAGTCGAAGCCGGCCGCCGACTTCCCTCCGTCAGCGGCTTCACAGTAGTTCGAGGAGGTCAACCAAGTCTGTCGACTGCCTCGCCCAAGTCGGCGTTGACCACTGACAGCAGCCCGCAGCACATTCCGTGTACTCGACTGTGCAGTCGACTTTGTCCAAGTTAGGGCGGGGCCATTTCCCATCAACATCCGCAGTGACCACCTGGCTTTATGTAGATGTAGTATTGTTCGCCTTGATAAGATGTTCAATGGAAGAACTTGTTCTAGTAGCACTTACTATCCAAAATGGCTCCCATACCATGCTAGAATGACTTGAGGATCAATTTGGACAGGATAAGTGTGCAAAGAAGTATAATTGCTCATGAGGAATATAATTGACAAGATGATAAGATGCAATATATTAAATGATATAATCCTAACTAGCCATATACTTTGAGGGGTTCATTCCCTTATTTAACTATTTCACCAGGCATCGCTACAACAACTCTGACTATTCTGATGCCTGCGGTTAGTTCGTTGTTGCTCGTAACCTCCAATTTGTAACCTCCTGGGTGGTTGGTCAAACTGTCGAAGGTCACCTCTCGACTGTTGACAAACCTCCACATTATTGCATGCTCCTATATGGGCATATCCCGATACTGGGAAGTGCGCGTGCTCTATATGAGCTCATGCGCTTTAGCGATATCTTCGTGAATGCCGGTATAAACTTTCGGTTATGCTCGTGCTGCTGTCTGGCCCTCCTCCTATGATAAAGGCGATGGCCCCTCTGCTCGAGGGGATGAGTTACCTGATTGATCGCATGTTGACATTTGGAGACGTGAATATGGAGCGTTGTTTTCCCTGTTTTCATTTGTTAAGATGTATATATATGTATACATATTTTATGCAAGCCTTTTAATGAGCGGAAAAGAGGTGCTGGCCACTGCTCGTGCTTAGGGCGTGGCTCCATTTTGCCCCCGACGGTACGAACCGTCAACGGTTCGAATCGACGAAGGGTTACCGGCGTCGCACGGTTTCGTAGCAGAGTTCGTGAAAGTATGTGCGACGTCGCCAACAATCCGGTCGGACCTGGCATGGCATGATCTGTGGGTCATGGACGATGAGAAGGTGCCTCATGTGGCTTGTTGTATGCTCACTACTGCACTTGCACATTCCTCATGCACTCTGTTCATCCCGAACCTTCAGTCTTCAAGTAGACGGACCAGGCATGGCATGGCCTGTGGATCATGGATGGTGAGAAATCGTTTCAATGTGGGGTATGGATGATGAGAAAAGCCTTCAGAAGCTGTGACTTCACCCGGGCAAAGCGCCTCCATCCTCTTGTTTTTGGCGAGCAGTACACGTAAGTCTGGGCAGTTTGAGGAAAGTCTGGGCTGTATGAGGAAGTTCAGGGCAGAATGGGAAAATTCAGGGCAGCATGACGAAAGGCGGGGAGCTGCTTGAAGGATTTCAGAGCAGCATCGGTGATACAGGCATGGCGTGAATGAACCTGGCCGGTTTGAGCAACGCGTGCTATCTTTTGTGCGGAAGGTTGCAGGCTGCTTGCTTATCTTTTCTTTCTTTTGCCCTGCATGTTCACTGACTGCAGAGAAGCATCAGCAATCAGCTGGTTGTGGTTTTGCCCCCTTGTTGCCACTTGCTTGCCACCGCCGCCGCCGCCGCCGCTGCCGCCGCCGCCGCCGCCGCCGCCGCCAGCGCCACCACCACCAGCGCCACCACCACCAGCACGAACACCACCAGCAGCAGCAACTCCACCACCACCACCAGCGCCGCCGCCGCCACTATCATCTCTCTCTCACTATCACTAACAATCTCAGACTTCCACCATCACCATACAAGGTTACCCTCCATTCAACACCATCACTAACAACCTCATGCTTTTACTCTATAGATTTGACCATTACTATCTTTCTTGTGGCAGGTACAAGGTAGCTGCAGTCTGGGAGTTCTATACTCTCTCATTCGCCTTGAATTGAATGTTATCATGCATTGCCGCTACTTATGTGAAGTTGTTGATTGTGGTGAATTTTCCTGGATGACTTGAGAACAGCGCCAAGTTGAGGTCTCCACAGCAGAAGGCGAAGGCGGCACAGGAGGCGCAGGAGAAGGCGGCACAGGAGAAGGCGGCACAGGAGAAGGCGGCACAGGAGAAGGCGGCACAGGAGAAGGCGGCTCAGGAGGAGGCGGCACAAGAGAAGGCGGCTCAGGAGCCGGCGGCACAGGAGAAGGCGGCGCAGGAGAAGACGGCACAGGAGAAGGTGGCACAGGAGGCGGCGGCACAGGAGAAGGCGGCGCAGGAGAAGGCGGCACAGGAGAAGGCGGCACAGGAGAAGGCGGCACAGGAGAAGGCGGCACAGGAGAAGGCGGCTCAGAAGGAGGCGGCACAGGAAAAGGTGGCTCAGGAGGCGGCGGCACAGGAGGCGGCGGCACAGGAGAAGGCGGCGCAGGAGAAGGCGGCACAGGAGAAGGCGGCATAGGAGAAGGCGGCTCGGGGGAAGGCGGCACAGGAAAATGAGGCACGGGAGAATGCGGCGCGGGAGGCGGCGGCACCGGAGGCGTCGTCGCAGGAGGCGGCTGTTAGAATACTAGGCAGGAATGATGGATTGAAAGAAGCAAGGGTACAAATAGGAAACCCTAGTTGGGGTTGTACCCCATATTGGCTACCCCACTACAGCCTACAAACATATTGTCAAAATGCTAGGCCAAAACGAGAAACAGGCAAGAAGGGTTTTGACTAACAAGCATAGGGATACATATATGCAAACCCTAGAAGGGCTGTACTCGCTATAGAGTACCCCACTGCAGGCTAGACAACCATCACATTCTGACACACCCCCATAGTCAAAGTGGGGTACAATCAACACAACAAGCAGGCAGAGCAATAGTTCACAATTATAAGCAAAGCTAGAGGCTATCACAGAGGGCAAGTGAGGAGGAGGAGAAACTGTGGAGGCGAGAAGATGGGAGGCGACGGCTGAAGCTGCAGACACACAGGCAGCAGGAGTACGCCGCACTGACGCTACCAGGCTAAACCCGGACTACACGGCGACAGGGGGTCGCAGCTGGCTCGCTGTGCTCCCAGGAGTGCACACACTGTAGCTACCGGGCGCAGAGCCCCGGACTACTCAGGCCACAGGGGGTCGTGGCTCCCTGGACTTCAGGCGCTGCGGACGACAAGTCGACGGCCTCCTCTCAACTTCCCCCAGCTGTCCCACCCCCTTTTTACACACCCCCTGCTGTTCCCCTAGCACCGCTCACACTACACCCCCTAGCGCCACTCCCTCGGCTCCCACACACCCACCCCCCTCAGCGGCAGCTGCAGCAGTGGGAGACGGAGAAGGAGGAGGAGGAGGGGAACGGCACTCAGTGGCTTCACCCCCATACCCCTCACCCCCAAACCCTAATTCAGGAGAACGGGCTGTAGGAGGGGTGGGGCGCCAGTAGAAGCACGGGGGACAGTGGGGAGGGCAGGGGCAGCGAGGAACGGGCCGCCCACGGGCCTGGCATAGCCGCCCGAACCGCGCGCAGGCGGCCCGAGCCGCGCGCGGGCCTGGCGCTTCCCGTACGGGCCGCGCGCGGGCCTGGCGCAGCCCGTACGGGCCGCGCGCCGGCTGTACGGGCCGCGCGCAGGCCACGACGGGCGACGGGGGGCGACGCGCGGGTCCCCGTCGCCCGTCGCAGCGCCTCCCGGGGGCGACGCGCCGAGTGACGGGGCAGAAAACCGCCGCGCGCCCCGGGCGCGCGGCGGGAAGAAAAAATCGCTGCGCGCCCGGAGCGCGCGGCAGGCAGGAAACAGCAGGAAACAACAGCGGAAGCTTCTGGTGGGACCACCCACAGGATCGACCCAGGAGGGTCGACCCGCTCTGATAGCATGTCAAAATGCTAGGCCAAAACGAGAAACAGGCAAGAAGGGTTTTGACTAACAAGCATAGGGATACATATATGCAAACCCTAGAAGGGCTGTACTCGCTATAGAGTACCCCACTGCAGGCTAGACAACCATCACATTCTGACACATATAACACATTTATACTTTGACACACCCCCATAGGCAAAGTGGGGGAGAGCAAGGGGTCACAAGACCAGTCAAGCAAAGCAAAGAACAAGCTCAGGGTGGATCACAATGTCACCACACTCTCTGAGCACAAGCAAAGGCCACAAGGCCAGTTCACATGCAGATTTATATAGAAGAACACAAGTAGTACAGTGATCAAAGCCTAGCAAGTGCAAGCATGCAAGGACTGGTATATATATAGGGATCACAGTACAAGCAAAGTCAAGAAGTAAGCAAGTGAGAGAACGTGGACACAAGGCCTAACGCAGTGCAGTGCCGCTGATGATCACTAGGCGGAAGCGCCTTGGTGAATATATCAGCAGTGTTGGCCTTCGAGTCCACGTACGCAAGGCGAAGCTGGCCACGCTGCTGCAGCTCTCGAGCCAGAAAGTAACGGAGAGCAATGTGCTTCGTTCTGTGCTCCAGTCTGTGCTCCTGACACAAGGCAAGAGCTGCCTTGTTGTCGCCGTACAGAACTGGAGGAGAACGAGGCCGCTCACCCAGGTCAGTCAGCAGGTAGGTGAGCCAGCGTAGCTCCTGTGCAGCCATGGCCGTGGCGTAGATCTCAGCCTCACAACTGGAGCTGAGAACCGAAGAAGAGCGAGTGGAACGCCAAGAGACAGAACCAGAGCCAAGGCTGAAAGTGTAACCCTGTGACGACCGTTGCGTAGCCAGGTCGTCAACCCAAGAGGCGTCTGAGTGTCCAGTGAGGACAACTGAGCCCTGTCCTCCAAGCACCAGCCCCATGCCTGATGTACTGCACAAGCAGGGCAGCACCCTCTTAGCAGCCTTCCAGTGCTCTCGCCTGTGTCTCCCAGGTGCGACGTAGCGAGCTAGGATGCTAAGAGGGTACGCAAGGTCAGGTCGAGTGCAGGTCATCGGGTACATGAGGCAGCCCACAAGCTCTAAGTACGGGCCCACTCGGCTCTACGGACTCGTCCGAAGGTGGAGCTGAGAGCGAGTGGCTGGTAGACAGAGGAGTGGACTGAGGTGAGGAGAACTGGAAGCCGAAGCGCTGAAGGACCTGCTGCACCATGTATGACTGAGTCAGGGTGATGGTGCGGCGTGCTCTGTCCCGAGTGATCTGCAAGCCAAGGTAACTGCGCAGCTCACCCAGGTCTGTGCACATGTGTCTCCTCTGCAGCTCCGACTTCACAAGAGCAAGTGCCTCAGTATCAGCAGTAGCAAAGACCAAGTCGTCGACGTACACGAGGATGTAGAACGGCGGCAGCGAAGTGTCTGTGCGCAGGAACAGTGAAGGGTCTGCAGTGGAGGAAGCAAACCCAAGAGCCGCAAGTGTCGTCCTCAGTGTGTCGTGCCACTCACGTGGCGCCTGGCGGAGACCGTAAACTGGCCGTCGGAGGCTCCACTGGGTACCAGGAGGAAAAGACCCAGTGAAGCCAGGAGGACGGCGCAGCCAGATCTCCTCGTGCAGATTGCCCTGCAAGAAAGCTGTGCTGAAGTCAAGAGAGTGAAGCTCGTAGTCACGCTGAGCGACAACGTGCAGCAGCACCCGAAGAGTGGTCATCTTCGGGGTGGGGGAGAAGGTCTGGAAGAAGTCAACTCCCTGGCGCTGACTGAAGCCTCGAGCAACGTAACGAGCCTTGAAGACAGGCGGAGAACCCGGCGGCCGATTCACCCTGAAAATCCACATGCCATCGACGATGTTCGCCCCAGGAGGGGGAACCTCGTCAACGTAAGTGCCTGTGGACTTCCAGGATGCCACCTCTGCGTCCATGGCTGTCTGCCACTGAGAGGAGTAGGGACCCGCGATCGCCTCAGCGTAAGAGCGCGGGGTAGGGATGTCAAGAGCATCCGGGTCTCCCTCAGGGGCAAGCAGCATGGCCACGAGATGAGGCGCAGTGGCTGCAAGACACTCAAGGTCCTCCTGTCTGTCCTCAAGGACGTCCGTGCCAAGAGCACACTCACCCCCGACGGACGGAGGACAGACAGACGCAGACTCAGCAACAAGACTAGCAGCGTAGTCTAGACGATAGGCAGCAGCAAAGTCAACAAGCTCAGCGACCAAGGCAGACGCAGCAGCAGACTCAAACGACGGGTCAGTAACAACAGTGGCTAATAGACGCGTGACAGTAAGGTGCTCAGCACGGAACCTGTGAGACTCAGGGTCAGCAACGTCAGGCAGAGAGGACACAAGGGGAGACGGCAGAGGAGCAGACCGCTCAGTGGAGGAAGGACGACGGACTACGAGGTGTGCGCCGGGGACAGCCGGCTGACGCGGACGGGTAACAAGACGACTGGTACGACCAGAACGAACAGGCGAGACAGGACGCGACGCAGGCTCACGACGCGCAGCAAGACCCCCAGCCGGCGCAGTGTAAGGAGAAGGAGCAGGCAGCGGGGAGTCAGGCTGTAACGGAAGACCAGTAGACGACGGTAGGCTAAGAACCTGGCGAAGCACAGAGTCAAGCGGCGGAGGGGACGACGAAGACGGCGGAGCGAAGAACAGTCTCGGCTGCGCCGCGGCACCAGTAGCGCCAGCGCCCCCAGTAGCTCCAGAACCTCCAGCGCCAGCTCCTCCAGGACCAGCTCCACCAGCAGCAGCTCCCCCAAAACCGGGACCTCCAGCCCCAGGGTCTCTAACCGCAGTGTCTCCAGCTGCAGCACCCCCAGACGTAGCACCTCCGGTCCCTGCAGCCCCATGACTGCCAGTAGACAAAGAACCAGCACCACTCCTAGCTCGAGTGACGTCAGCAGAAGCACCTCCAGCTGCAGAGCCCCGAGCTCCAGCAGCGCGACCCTGACGGCGACCGTACCAGTCGTGCAGCTGCTGCAAGGTGAGAGGCACACGCGGACAAAGGCGGCCACTCCAAGGAGACCGTGCACCAGTAGTCGCAGTACCCTCAGACGCAGCACCCCCAGACGCCGCACCCCCAGACTCAGGACCCCTAGACTCCTCACGCACAGGCGCAACACCCCCAGACGTAGTACCTCCAGCCTCCTCATGCAAAGGCTCAGCACTCCCAGACGCAGTACCTCCAGGCTCCGCACGCTCAGGCTCAACACCTCCAGACGCAGCACTCCCAGGCTCCTGACGCTCAAGCGCAGCACCCCCAGGCTCCGCACCCCCAGGGACAGCGCCGGCTCCAGTGCCGCCAACACCAGAGCACCCCGCAGCAGGGCCCCCAGCTCCAGCAGCGTGACCCTGACGGCTCACGTACCACTCATGTAGCTGCTGTGGGGAGAGAGGGAGACGGCTACGAGAGTGCAGCGGCGAGGCACCAGCGGAGCGACTACGGAGACGGTCGCTCGAGGGAGACTGCCCACCAGACGCCCCAGTGCCCCCAGGTGCAGCACCCCCAGACGCAGCACCCCCAGGCCATGCAAAGATCCCCAGGCTCCGCACCCCCAGGCTCAGCACCCCCAGACTCAGCACTCCCAGAGGCAGCACCCCCAGGCTCAGCACCCCCAGGCTCAACACCCCCAGAGGCCGCACCCCGAGCAGGACCACCCGCAGCAGGACCTGAGTCACCAGTAACCTCAACCGGCGCAGGCAAGGGAGGAGGGTCTACCTGAGACACACCTGAAGGAGCAGGACCGGGAGCGGGGAGGGGGTCTACCTGGGGAGCACCTGGAGCGAGGAAGAGCGGGGGGGGGGGGGGGGGGGAGAGGGGCAGTGCGGTAGGGGAAGAGACGGTAAAAGGGAACCGACTCGTCGAACGTGACGTCCTGAGAGGGGAAGACATTGCGCAAGGTGGGGTGGTAAAACTGCCAACCAGGCGCGTCAGGGACAAAGCCAAGGAAGACACAGGGAACAGGTGTGATACCTGGGGTGATACCTGGGGTGATACCTGAGGTGATACCTGAGGTGATACCCGAGACGGTGGAAGAGGGCGCCTCAAAGAGGGCGCTAATGGTGATACCTGAGAGGTTATTGAAGGGATTGGTTAAGCGAGGATAGCGTGGGAGGAGAAGCGAGAGCAGCAAGAGAACAAAGAGCGGGAGAGGTGGAGGGAGAGCAGCATTAGCGATCCGCAGGAGAGGCTCGTGAGATTGGTGAGGAAGAGTTGACGAGAGATGACAAGGGAGACCCTAAACCCTGAAGGGGCGAGCGTGGGTTTCGTTAAATCTCTCATTGGCACCTCTGAAAACACAGCAACAGGGCATTCAGCCAGGCGTACACAAAACCTGCCACTGACCCATACGCAGCCCAGTTTCCTCTCACCACACCCCCACACTCCTCCGTCTGCTCGACCGTGAAAAGGAACACTGCCACAAGGCAGCCAGCAGCCTCGCCCAGCCTCGCCTCACCCGTAATCTAGTAGAGACTCTCAAGCATCAAACAGCCAGCTCACTGCTCCTCACTCACCCAAGACGCACCTCCTTCTCCCTTGTTTGGTCTCTCAGGAAGACACCACCACGCCACAGGCGGGGCCACGCCACTCACTCAGCAGCCCTGCCCGGCTTCGCATGCAGCATCCCGTGCACCTCAGCCACGCCGTGTGAACAGCCTCTGCACGGATGAACAGTGCACCCGGACTGTAGGGGCAGAGGCTGGTTTGGGAAAAGCAGGTGCGCTGAGGGGGGGGAAAGGGAAGAGGGTGGAAAGGGTAA
Organism: Closterium sp. Yama58-4; assembly: GCA_947470075.1. NCBI lineage: Eukaryota > Viridiplantae > Streptophyta > Zygnematophyceae > Desmidiales > Closteriaceae > Closterium > Closterium sp. Yama58-4. The sequence continues at coordinate 573,376 of CANIUD010000120.1, read as the reverse complement.
TCAGCACAGCGGCTGCTGAGAGGGACGTGGGAGACAGTGCTGTAGGGTTGCAAATTCGGTGAGCCATGAGTCTGTGCAGGAGAAGCAGGTGCGGAGCGTAGCTGGTGGTGGTAAGACGGGAGAACGGTGGGTGGGGGGGGTGGAAAGGAGAGAGGAAGGGATTGTGCGTGGTGAGTGAGTGAGTGAGAGCGCAGTGCAGCCAAGTTGTAGGGGCACGATATTCTCAAAAGTTGTTAATTTTGAGAATTCTCAAAAGGCATGAATCTGTGGGCCAGGCGTCAGTATTCGAGAGACGGGTGTGGAGACGGATGGGCTGGCTGGGAGATGGGGGTAAACGGAGAGGGTATGGGGAAGAGAGGGGATAGTGCCTTGATGAACAGTGCAACCGCGCTGTGGGGAGCCGAGTTCATGGGTCAGAAGTCAGTGTAGCAGTAGCGGATGCGGGGCTAAGTTGGGGAATTGGGGCAGTGCCTTATGAGGAAGATTTGGGAGAGAGTGCCGTAGGGGCGTGAATCCGTGGGTCCGTGTAGGAGAAGCAGGTGCGGAGCTGCCGGGGAAATGAGTGGAGGGAACCCAGGTGAATCTCATTTGAACTGCAATGCAACCACCTTCTCAACTCACCTGGGCTCCCTCCCTCCACTCACTCCCACACCATCCCGCAGCCACTCGTACCCACTCTTACACACTCTTACCCACTCGTACCCACTCTTACACACTCCACTCCCTCTAGTCCTCACCGACTCCTCAACAACTCTCAGAATATCCCCCCTTGCCCACATCTAGAGCTATTCCACTGGCCCCTCTCCATAATCGCCTAGAACGACTTGATAGATTCCTCCACGCATGTCCCCCGCCCCGCACCGACTCCCATCCCGGCAATATCCACCTGCCCGCCGGCCCTATCCACCCACCCATCGGTACCACCCCGCCCCATGCATGATGCATCCTCAATGGCCTCCTCCCGCCCCAGCCGCGCCCCATCCCTCTACTGACTCTCACAACCATCCCGCAGCCAGCCGCAGCGACTCCGGCGTGAACCCCCGCCGATTCCTCACCCAATCCTCATCCACTCGTCACCCACTCCTCACCCACTCGTCACCCACTCCTCACCCACTCGTCACCCACTCCTCACCGAAGCTCAGCAACTCCCACCCACCTGAGCCACATGCAGCTATCTTATCAACTGCTCCCTTACCGCCATCACCAACGAGTGACTTTTTAAAAATGCCTGCACAAAACTCCCTTCAGAACTCCGCCCCCCCAACCCCTCCCCCAGAACCCCGCACCGCCCCGGAGCTCCCTCTCTCACCTTGCCGATTACCACCGCCACCCGTCACGCATCCTCTATCGCCCCCGCCAGCCCCAGCACCTCCTTCGCGCTGCTGGTTGTTTCTAAGATTTCTCACAAATACCCCCCCCCCCCCGTTGAGTGACTTTCTAGGCGGTGCTGCAACGCCGAGCAGCACTTCCTTCTTCACCCCCCTTCAACCCCCTTCAACCCCCTTCAACCCCCTTCAACCCCCTTCAACCCACTTCACCCCCCTTCAACCCCCTTCACCCTCCTTCAACCCCCTTCAACCCCCTTCAACCCCCTTCAACTCAACCCCTTCAACCCCCTTCAACCCCTTCACCCCCTTTCAACCCCTTCAACCCCCTTCAACCCCTTCAACCCCCTTCAACCCCTTCACCCCCCTTCAACCCCTTCACCCCCCGTCAACCCCTTCACCCCCCGTCAACCCCTTCACCCCCCGTCAACCCCTTCACCCCCCGTCAACCCCTTCATCCCCCTTACCCCCAATTTACCCTTTTTCACCGCCCCTTCGCCACCCCGTCAACCCCATCAAGTGACCCACACCCACAGAGACCGTTCACTCACTCCCACACACCACCCCTCCCAGCATCGCCGGTAGCGCCAAACGCGTCCTCCATGGCCTCCGCCAGCTCCATCAGGAGCCCCCTTTTCAACCCCCTTCAACCCCCCTCAACCCCTCTTCGCCGCCCCCTCGTCCTCCGTCCCCCTCTCCCCGCCACCGCCTCTAGCGCCGCAAATGCCATTTGCGCTGCTTGGCGTTTTTTTCCGCTTGTCTTGTCACCTGCCGCTGCAACTGCTGCCCCAGAAGCCCCTTCTCCCTCAGAATGGTCCTTACATTAAAAAGCATACAGCAGTTTTATCGGCGGCAAAATACATATCCATTCAAGATCTGCCCTTTCTCCTGTTGTGCGTCCACAGGGTCACGATCCCGTCAACATCTCATAACTGATTGGCTTTCGCGGAACCTTTTGCAGCTTCACTATCGGTCCGGGCCGCCACCAGTAACAGCAGAAGCCCCGTCGTTCCGCCTTCACTACTTGCAGCCTGTAGCAGTATAAAAGTGCTCGGCGTTAGCGGTGCATGCAGCCGATCGGCAGCATATCATAAATCCGAACGGCGCGAATGGCGATCCGCCTGAACAGGCGACGGCGACAGTCTAGAGAAGGCCTGCGACAGAAGACGCTCGGTTCACATACACGAAATCGCACAGGCGGGCATCCCCGTGGGTAAAACCGCGACCATCCGTAAAAAATAATCCCACGCGCCGCAAGGTGGATCGCGACCGGCATCGGCAGCGCCGACTCAACGGCACCTTCAAGGACGAGTGGCTGAAAGAGGGAGACTGAGGCGTGTGCGAAAAAAAAAAAGGGATTCGAGATTCGGGATTCGAGACAGCTCTGTTGCTTTTGCCCGCGAAAAGCTGTGCGCGACCCGTCGCATCCTGCGAGGCGACATCGGTTCACGCTGCTCGGGGGTAATCGAGCTGGCGGCTTCCGAGCCGCTAATAGTAATGGCGGCGTGTGGCTGATGCGGCACCTTAGAAGCCCATCGATGACGATGATTTTCTCTTCAACATTGAAAAGGAAGAAAATGTCGCCGTATCACTCTCGCTTATGGTCTTCGCCTAAAGAAACTCGCGTCGCGTGCGAGTGAATGTTACTGAAACGGTTCTAAAGACTCGCATGGACGAGTCTTTTCTGAGCGTGAAATTACTTCTAGGGAACGGGTTATCGAAACAGCCCTGCTGAACCTCTCAACCCAACCCAACCGATGCTCGCCCAGGAAGGGATTTTGGCCCGTGTACAGTACACATGTTGCTCAACCGCTGCGCTCGAATTTGCCCTGCACGCGCCAGAAACTCTGCATGCGTGTATTTGGGGCCAGCCAGTTGCACCCCCTTTACAAGCACCTCGAGCAAGTTGCAGTGATTTGAACCAATACGAACCACAGAAAACGAAGCTTGACCGAAGAGACCGAAGTCAAAAAGTCAACGGCGAGTTACAAAACTTTTTATAAGCCCTTTTTGCTAAGTGCAAATCGACGAAAACTTAGCGAAATGCAAGAATCACTTAAGAGCCCCCTTCACAAGGCAACCTTGGGTTAGTCAAACGAGCATCATCTGTACTTTCGAGATCCAACTTCCAAACCCCCCATACCATCCCATACCCGCTCCTCTCATACCTACATCCAGAACCGTTCTGATTCTTTCAGAAACGTTCAGAACCGTTGTGATCCCGAACCGACCAACCTCAAGCTTCCCCAACTCAAGCAATTCCTGCTGAAGCAGCGAACAAATTCCAGGTTCAGATTCACAAACACCAGGTGATTGAGCCACTTTCTGTGCTCTATATTCGTTTCTTAGTATCCCATTGTTATTGCCTACTCCCTAAGTGACAAATCAACGTAGCCGCAGCAATGGAGTCGGTGGCACACATTCACGATCTCCCTGATCATGTCCTTGTTAGGATCCTCTGGCCTTCCCAGCCACCTAAATCTCACATTTCCGAGAGCGATAAGATTTGGAAGACCTTATGGCCTCATCCAGACTATCTCCGTGCGAATATGACTACGTAAGAGATCCGTGACCAGAGAATGACCACGCTGCCGACTCCTCCAAGCTCGGCAGACGCCGCTTATAATCTCCTCGTCGTGTCGATCTGCCGTCGCTGGCGACGTCTCGCTTAAAGTCATGTCTCATCGCTCTGCGTAAAGCGAGACCGCGTCGTTTCTCGCGAGGATGTGCTCAACGCGGTCGCGTGCTTCCCGAAGCTGACGTGTCTGCATCTGAGCGATGACAGCGTGGACACTCTCGACGACCTCTTCCTCGCCTGGCTCGCCGCTTCGTGCCGGCATCTCACAGCATTCCACGTGGGGAAGTCGATTGCACAGGATACGGTCCCAAATTGGAGGGAGGCTGGTGAGCGTCCGTTAATCGAAGCAGGCCTGGATCGTTTCTTCCGTCTCTGCACTGGGTTGGAAGAGTTGTCGCTATGTTGTTTCCGCGAGGCTGACAAGCTACCATCCTCTTTGTTCAAGTTACCACGCCTGCGCGTCCTTCTCCTCAACAATGCAGCCGTTCTACAGCATCCAGATCTGACGAGATTGTCGTCACTCACGACTCTCTCTATGGAAGACCAGTGCGTAGATTATCAACTGCTCTCCAGCCTCGTCCACCTTACGCGCCTCACGAATCTCTCCTTGCCGAACGTTCGCATAGCTTATGGAGGCCGGCAGGCGTTCACGTTCTCGCTGCTGCCTTCTCTTGAGTCGCTTAGTCTTGGTTTCAAATATGCTCCGTTCGACGTGTTATTTTCTTCAGCATCGCCGAGTTTGCGCTTGAAACGGCTGCACCTTGGCAACTGCTCCGAGCAGGAGCGGCTTCTGGACAACATTGGAAGCGTGCTGTGTCAAACATTATATATGTTGGGTTTGTTAGGCTACAGTGGGTTAGCCTATATGGGGTACACAATTCTAGGGTTTGCCATTTGTACTGATTTCTCTGTTAGTTCAATCATTCCAGTCTCGTAATTTTGACATGGTTTCAGAGCAGGTCCTTCCCTAGGACCGTTCTTAAGGGCCCACCTACCTACCTACCTACATACCTATCAAGCGCCCCTAGTGCGCCTCCTATTGCGCCCCTAGTGCGCCTCCTAGTGCGCCCCTAGTGCGCCATCTGTTTTTTTTACCGCGCGCGATCTGCTAGCCGCCCGCGCGCGGCCTATTTCGTGCGCGCGACCAGCCAGCAGCCCGCGCGCGGCCATTTTTTCGCGCGCGGTTAGCTAGCCGCCGGCGCGCGCGGTTCTTTTTCTTCGCGCGCGGCCCGTCGCGCTGCCCGCGCGCCTTGTGTGCTGCGCTCGACCCCCCCGCGCCTTCGTCGCCGCGGTCGGGCCTGCAGCAACAGCCGCGGCAGAGACTGCAGTCGCGGCCGTCGCAACTGCTGCAGCAGCCGCCGCCGCCTCTCCTGCCGCGGCCGCCGCTGCATCTACAGCAGCTGCAGCCGCCGCATCTACTGCAGCAGCCGCCGCTGCAGCTACAGCAGCAGCAGCCGCCGCATCTTCTGCAGCAGCCGCCGCTGCATCTACAGCAGCAGCAGCCGCCGCATCTTCTGCAGCAGCCGCCGCTGCATCTACAGCAGCAGCAGCCGCCGCATCTTCTGCAGCAGCCGCCGCTGCATCTACAGCAGCAGCAGCTGCCGCATCATCTACAACAGCGGCCGCCGCCGCATCTACGGCAGCAGCAGCCGCCGCAATCTACAGCAGCGGCCGCCGCAGCTACAGCAGCATCAGCCGCCGCTGCCTCTGCAGCAGCAGCCGCCGCCGACCCAGCAGCAGCAGCCGCCGCCGATCCTGCAGCAGCCGCAACCGTCGAATCTACTCCATCGGCCGCCGCCGGCCCTGCAGTCCCTACTCTAGCCGAACCTGCAGCAACTGCCGCCGCTGTCGCGACTGCCCCGGCCCTGCCTTGCCCTGCTGCTACTGTCACTACCACGTTTATTACTTACTTTTCCTCCTCCTGCTACCATGGCTACTGCTCCTGTTCTAGCCTTCGACGCTGAGGGCCGCCCAGTGAAATTTGACACCTGGCTCGATGATCTGCACCTTTTCCTACAGCTCACTGCCAAGGAAGACATTTCACTGTACGACCACGCCCTAGGCCATGCTACTGCCCCTGACTCCTCTGCTGCTAGCACACTGCGCTCCCAGTGGCAGACCCGCGACGCACACGCTCGCTTTGCTATCCGCAACTCCCTGCCGCTAGATGAGCGCGAGCACTTCGGCCAGTGCAAGACTGCTAAGGAACTGTACACAGCCGTAGTTGCTCGCTACTCCTCGCCTGCGTCTGCCACCCTAGGCCGCCTCTCCCTGCCCTACCTGTTCCCCGACCTGGCCTCCTTTCACACTGTCGCTGATCTCATCACCCACCTCAAGACTAGTGAGGCCCGTTTTCGCGCTGCTATGCCTGCCGAGTTCCTTGCTAGCAACCCCCCCCCGCTCTGGCTCACCCTCTACCACATTGTCACCCGCCTCCCTGACTCTCTGCGCACAGTCAGGGACTCCTTTCTAGCTCGCTCCCCTACTGAGCTCACCATTGCCCTCCTCGAGAAGGACCTACTTGCAGCTGAGGCGAGCATCGTCGCCGTAGGTGCCTCTCGTGGCGAGCCCCGCACCCCCTTCTTCGAGGGGTGTTCCCCTTCCCCCCTTCTCCCCTCTGTCGCCACTGCTGCTGCTGTCGACCTCCTTGGTGCTGAGAAGGTCGGGGCTGCGTCTGCTTCGAGCGGGCGCCGCAAGAGCAGGGGGGGCAAGGGTGGGGGTGGAGGCGGGGGAGGCGGGGGTGGAGACAGTGGAGGTGGCGGTGGGTCTGGAGAGGCTAGTGGCGGCAGTGGGGGTGGTGACAGCGGCGGCGGGGGTGGTGGCAGAGGCGGAGGTGGCAGCGGCGGCGGTGGCGGTCGTGGCCGTGGCAGGGGTGGAGGTGGCCGAGGCGGTGGCGGTGGCGGTGGCGGTGGTGGCCGTGGAGACGCTGGAGGTGGCCAGAGTCAGCAGCACGCCCCGACCCTCCAGGCCGCCCGTGAGTGGTACGCGCAGCGTGGGTACACTTGCACGTACGTCATCCGCACTGGTGACCGCACTGGCCAGCCATGTGGGAGGCCGCACCCCACGCAGCGCTGCTTCCAGCGCCTGACTGACGCGTGGCGCATCCAGTTTCCTGGGTCTACTGAGCTCCCCCGCTGGCCTGAGCTGGAAAAGAAGGGTGTTGATATCTGGGCTTTAGACTTTGATGCTATTCTCACTGCTATGTATGCGATGTCTATTAGTGGAGAGGGTGCCCAGTACTTGCGTGTTCCGCCCGACCCGGGCATTCAGGCCAGCCCAGCTGCTGCTCTAGGTGCTAGTGTGTCTGCTCCCACAGGTCCTGCTGCAGCAGCTGCCCTAGGTGCTAGTGCGTCTGTGCCCCCTGGTACTGAGTCGACTGCAGCACTGCACACCTTCACACTGGACTCAGGTGCTTCTCGCTCTTTCTTTCGTGACCGCACTGTCCTTGAGCCACTAGCTCGGCCGGTTGCTGTCTCTCTTGCTGACCCCTCTGGGGGTCCGGTCATTGCGACCTCCTCCACTACACTTCCGTGTCCAGCGGTTCCGTCCGGCACGCTCTCAGGTCTCTACCTCCCCTCGTTCTCTACGAACTTGGTGGCAGGTTGTGCGCTGCAGGACGGGGGTGTTCACCAGTTCACCCCTGCCTACGAGCGTGTGACACACTGCACGTGTGCTCGGACGGGCCGCCACCTGGCTACTTTCACTCGAGAGCCGGGGTCGGACCTGTACACACTGACCACTGAGTCCCCTCAGGTAGCTGCGTCTGCGTCTGCGTCAGGTCAGCTGTCCGCCCCCTGCTCGTGTCGCTCTCTGGCGCATGAGACTGTCCTCTGGCACCACCGCCTTGGTCACCCGTCTGTGCAGCGCCTTCGGGCCATGCACAAACGGGACCTTGTTGCTGGTCTTCCCAGGGTGCTCCCTCCCCTTCCCGACTCCCCTGCTCCTGACTGCATTCCCTGTGTCGAGGGGCGGCAGCGCGCCGCTCCTCACTCCTCCTCCTTTCCCCCGACGACTGCTCCCTTGCAGACGCTCCACATGGACGTGTGGGGCCCAGCCCGCGTCCGTGGTCAGGGTCAGGAGAGGTACTTCCTGATAGTTGTTGACGACTACTCGCGCTACACCACGGTCTTCCCCTTGCGCGCCAAGGGTGACGTCCCTGGTGTTTTGATCCCCTGGATCAGCCGAGCCCGTCTCCAGCTAGGCAAGCGCGTTCAGTCGGACTTTCCTGTCCTGCGCTTGCACTCTGACAGAGGTGGTGAGTTCGCCTCCGACCTCTTGGCAGCCTACTGTGCTGAGCACGGCATTGAGCAGTCGTTCACGCTTCCGGCCTCTCCGCAGCAGAATGGGGTCGCTGAGCGCCGCATTGGCCTAGTCATGGAGGTCGCTCGTACCTCCCTGACCCATGCGGCTGCTCCCCACTTTCTGTGGCCGTTTGCGGTCCGATACGCTGCGCATCAGCTCAACCTCTGGCCCCGTGTCTCCTTACCGGAGACTTCCCCGACTCTGCGGTGGACGGGAGAGGTTGGCGATGCGTCGGGTCTGGGGATCTCGAGCTTTTGTCCGCGACACGTCCGCGGACAAGCTCTCGCGTCGCGCCGTTCCCTGTGTCTTTCTTGGCTTTGTGCCTGACGCGCCTGGATGGCAGTTTTACCACGTCACCTCGCGCCGGGTTCTGGCCTCTCAGGACGTCACTTTTGACGAGTCCGTCCCCTTCTACCGCCTCTTCCCCTACCGCACTGCCCCGCTCCCCCCCCCGCCTCTCTTCCTCGCTCCAGGTGCTGAGGTACCAGACCCCCTCCCCCCTCAGGGTGCCGCTCCCTCAGGTGTGTCCCAGGTAGACCCGGGTGAGCCTGTCGAGGTAGCTGTTGACTCGCGTCCTGCGTCTGGGGGTGCTGAGCCTGGGGGTGCTGAGTCTGGGGGTGCTGAGTCTGGGGGTGCGGAGCCTGGGGGTGCTGAGCCTGGAGGTGCGGAGCCTGGGGGTGCTGAGCCTGGAGGTGCGGAGTCTGGGGGTGCTGAGTCTGGGGGTGCTGAGTCTTCGGGTGCTGAGCCTGAGCGTACTACACCTGGAGGAGCCCTCTCCTCCCAGCAGCTGCAGGAGAGGTACCTCGAGTACTGCCGCCTCCGGAGAGGTGCTTCTGGAGCTCGTCCCAGTACTTCCCCTCCTACCCAGGAGCTCCCCCCCATTCAGGTGATCCGAGAGTGGTACACACGGCGCTGCAGTCTTCGGAGTGGTGCTCCTGGTGCTGCGGACCCGAGCGGTGGCGCTGTTGCTGGTGCTGAGGACCCGGACGCTGGAGCTGCTGCTGGTGCTGAGGACCCGACCGGCGGCGCTACTGCTGGTGCTGAGGACCCGACCGGTGGCGCTGCTGCTGGTACTGAGGACTCGGGTGTTGGAGCTACTGCTGGTGCTGAGGACCCGACCGGTGGCGCTGCTGCTGGTGCTGAGGACCCGGGTGTTGGAGCTGCTGCTGGTGCTGAGGACTCGGGCGTTGGGGCTGCCGCTGGTGTCCCTGCTGGTTCTGGAGACGCTGCGCGGCCGCGACCGTACTTCGTACCGCTCCTTCAGCAGGTTCTTGGGCAGGCTCCTCCTCCTTGTCCTCCTCCCTCCGTAGGGTGTCCTCCGCCTGTCCAGCCGCAGTCACAGTTACCGCCTGCCTCGCCTCTCCCTGCTCCCTCTCCTTACACTGGTCCCACAGGAGGTCTTACAGAGCGTCGTGAGCCTGAGTCTCGTCCTGCGTCGCCTGTTCGTCCTGCTCGCACTGGTAGTCGTGTCCGTCGTGAGCGTCCTCCTCCTGTCCCAGGCACTCACTACATGACTCTGCGTCCCTCTACTGCTCCTCAGCGTGTCCCTCTACCGTCTCCTCCTGTGTCCTCTTTGCCTGACGTTCCGGACCCTGAGTCTGACCGGTATCGTGCTGAGCACCCTACTGTCACGCGTCTCCTCGCTACTGTTGTCACTGACCCTACCTTTGAGTCCTCGGCTGCGTCTGCTCTGGTCGCTGAGTTGGTTGACTTTGCTGCTGCCTTTCGTCTAGACTACGCTGCTAGCCTTGTTGCTGAGTGTTGCTGAGCCTGAGTCTGTCTGTCCTCCGTCCGTCGGGGGTGAGTGTGCTCTTGGCACGGACGTCCTTGAGGACAGACAGGAGGAGTTCCAGTGCTTTGCTGCTGCTTTGCCCCATCTCGTGTCCATGCTTGTTGCCCCTGAGGGAGACCCGGATGCACCAGACATCCCGACCCCGCGCTCTTACGCTGAGGCGATGGCGGGTCCCTACTCCTCTCAGTGGCAGACAGCCATGGACGCAGAGATGGCTTCCTGGAAGTCCACAGGCACCTACGTCGACCAGGTTCCCCCTCCTGGGGCGAACATCGTCAGTGGCATGTGGATTTTCAGGGTGAAGCGGCCACCGGGTTCTCCGCCTGTCTTCAAGGCGCGTTACGTGGCTCGAGGCTTCAGTCAGCGAGAGGGAGTTGACTTCTTCCAGACCTTCTCCCCCACCCCGAAGATGACCACTCTTCGGGTGCTGCTGCACATAGCCGCTCACCGCGACTACGAGCTTCACTCACTTGACTTCAGCACTGCTTTCTTGCAGGGCAGCCTGCACGAGGAGATCTGGTTGCGCCGCCCTCCTGGCTTCACTGGGTCGGTTCCTCCTGGCACCCAGTGGAGGCTTCAGCGGCCGGTCTACGGTCTCCGCCAGGCGCCACGTGAGTGGCACGACACACTGAGGACGACGCTTGCGGCTCTTGGGTTCGCTCCCTCTACTGCTGACCCGTCGCTGTTTCTACGCACCGACACCTCGCTGCCGCCGTTCTACATCCTCGTGTACGTTGACGACTTGGTCTTTGCCACTGCTGACACAGCGGCACTCGCCCACGTGAAGTTGGAGCTGCAGAGGAGACACACGTGCACAGACCTGGGTGAGCTGACAAGCTATCTTGGCTTGCGGATCACCCGGGACAGAGCACGGCGCACCATCACCTTGACTCAGTCACACATGGTGCAGCAGGTTCTCCAGCGCTTCCGCTTCACGTACTCCTCGCCTCAGTCCACTCCTCTGCCTACCGGTCACTCGCTCTCAGCTCTGCCTTCGGATGAGTCCGTAGAGCCGAGTGGCCCGTATCCAGAGCTTGTGGGCTGCCTCATGTACCTGATGACCTGCACTCGACCTGACCTTGCATACCCCCTTAGCATCTTAGCACGCTATGTCGCTCCTGGCCGTCACAGGAAGGAGCACATGGATGCTGCTAAGAGGGTGTTGCGCTACTTGTGCAGTACGTCGGGCATGGGGCTTGTGCTTGGAGGGCGAGACCGGGTTGTTCTCACAGGGCACTCAGACGCTTCTTGGGCAGACGACCAGGCTACTCAGCGGTCGTCACAGGGTTACACCTTCAGCCTTGGCTCTGGCTCAGTTTCTTGGCGTTCTACTCGTTCGTCTTCTGTTCTCAGCTCCAGTTGTGAGGCTGAGATCTACGCCACAGCCATGGCTGCTCAGGAGCTGCGCTGGCTGACCTACCTGCTGACCGACCTCGGAGAGCGGCCTCGTTCTCCTCCAGTTCTGTACGTCGACAACAAGGCTGCCATTGCCTTGTGTGAGGAGCACAGACTGGAGCACAGAACGAAGCACATTGCTCTGCGGTACTTCCTTGCTCGAGAGCTGCAGCAGCGCGGTCAGCTTCGTCTGCGTTACGTGGCCACTGAGGCCAACACTGCTGATGTGTTCACCAAGGCACTCCAGCCTTGTGACCATCAGCGCTTCTGTACTCTGTTAGGCCTTGTGCCTACTGGGCCTCACTTGCTCACTTCTTGACTTTGCCTGTACTGTGATCACTATATATTTATATACCTGCATGTTTACTCTTGCTAGGTTGTGATCATTGTACCTCTTGCTCTATTATAAACCTGCATGTGAACTGGTCTTGTGACCGCTTGCTTGTGCTCGGAATTTGTGTGGAATCCTCGAGATCCACCCTGAGCTTGTTTGCCTTGCTTTGCCTTGACTGGTCTTGTGACCCCTAGGTCTCCCCCACTTTGCCTATGGGGGTGTGTCAAACATTATATATGTTGGGTTTGTTAGGCTACAGTGGGTTAGCCTATATGGGGTACACAATTCTAGGGTTTGCCATTTGTACTGATTTCTCTGTTAGTTCAATCATTCCAGTCTCGTAATTTTGACATGCTGCCGTGTCTTGAAGAGCTCACCTTCAGTTTCTGTGAACGTCTTTCGGATTTGACCAAGGACTTCGCTGCTCTAACCAGCCTCACGAGCTTGATAATCTGCCGCTCCTCCATCTACTACCTACCCGATAATTTTGGCAATCTTCCAGCGTTGAAGGCATTGGTGCTGCATTCGCTGCCGCTGTACGGTCTTTCTGCCTCCTTCTGCCAGCTGTCCTCGCTGGAGACATTCTTCCTGGTTGAATGCAAGCGATTAAACTGCTTACCAGAGGGTTTCGGCTGCCTCATCACTCAAGTACCTGAGCTTGGTGGATTGTCCGCAGCTGAAGCTTCCAAAAGACATTGGGGAGCTGTCTAACCTTCACACTCTCTACTTGAAGGGTAACAACGCCAAGCAGCCGCTCCCTCCTTCATTCACGCAGCTGGCTTCCCTGGTCAGGCTGGAGCTTGACAATTGCCTCATAGCTCATCTTCCAAAAGGCCTGGATCAGCTGAGAAACCTGCAGCAGCTGTACGTTCTGAGCTGTCCCAACCTCAACGCGCTTCCGAAGTTTGTCATTGACTTGAGTAGCCTTCACATTTTAAGTATTCAGAGGTGCAGCGGGCTCAGTACAGTACCGAGGAGTTTGGACAGGCTTACCAGGTTGAAGCAGTTGCAGGTGAGTGATTGTGAGCAGCTGAAAGTAGCTCCGAAAGTTCTGCCACTTGCTCTCGAGGTGCTAAGTCTGGGAAACGAGGAGAAGCCTACAGCTCTGCCAGATATGTCAAGGCTTACAAATCTCAGAAGGCTGAGCTTGCATACTGTTGAAGCAGGATGGTGCCTGGCCATCAAAGGCGGCCTCTCTGGATTAGAGGACTTGAGGCTCACAATGGCTGCCGGTGCAGAGGAGCTGTTTATTTCATTTGCGGCTCCTTCTCGCCTCCGTTCGCTCGACATTTGGGGTGCTCGGGGACTGAAGAGGCTTCCAGATTTGTCACCTTTAAAGGATCTACGGCAGCTGCACATATGGATGGCTGAAGTACTAACAGAGCTGCCAGCGGCCATCACAAGCCTGCAGCAGCTGACATCCATTGATATCTATGCCCCCAAATTGACTTCCGTTCCCGAGGGCATCGGGGCCTTATCCAGGTTGCGCGAGCTAAGCCTGACCAACTGTTTCTCCTTCGCGCATCTCCCTGCTTCTCTCACCAAGCTCTCCTGCCTTCACTACATGAAGCTGAACAACGTCTTCATCTCCTCCCTTCCTGCAAACTTTGGTAAGCTCACCCAACTCAAGGATCTCTGTATGTTCGGCTGCATGCACCTGGAAGCCCTGCCTGAGGATTTGACAGAGCTCAAGCTGCTCATTCGTCTAGATACCGGAGGGTGTTTGAAGCTGCATGGTCCCATGCAGTTGGAAATGGAAGATGATTGGTAGCTCATTGATCAAAAGTACTTATGGCTGGTTTTAATACTTCATGTCAGCTTACATTTCTCATGCTACCGTAGGTGTGTGTGTTCCATCCACTGGTACTACCGGTATGAGCTGACCATTGTGCTCTCATGCATACATGAAAATGCTATGCCTACATATGCAAATCATAGTTTCAGCAACCAGTCAAAATGAAGCCAGTCACCATGCCATCAGAATTCCACATCCAGCCATGCACTCATTAGATGCGATAAGGCATTCAGCAGCACCCAGAGTCATACGGTACGAGCACAAATCGTCACAGTTGAGCGACGGGAGCTCTTGGCTGTCACTCATCAGTCCTTCCGGAGGGCGGAGAGCCTTTAGATCCCCGCTAATGAAGGGAGCTCTTCCGAACAGGCAGCAATCACTTTTAGAGAAACCGCCAGGCGCGCACAAGGAGCTGGGGATCAGAGTGGTGTAATCTTGGTCAGCACCTGGTAAGGTGAAAAGGGAGTGGGCACCAGCTCCTATGTGCCATGAGAGTGACGAGCACAAATCGTCATAAGAGTGACGGGAGATCCTCGCCGGAGAAGCCGTCAAGGGCGCACGCACAGGCAGCTGGAAATCAGAGTGGTAATCTTGGTCGCAATGCTGCTTATAGTGGTAAAAAAGATGGTTATGAGCTGGTGACCTGCACCTGGGAAGGTGAAAAGGGCGTGCAGAGAGGAAGATGTGATGGCATTCACGGCAGAAAAGGTAGAGAAAAGGTTTTGAAGAGCCTCAACACTAATCAGAGTTGGCCTTGCACACACCTGCTAGGGTAAAAAGGGCGTGCAGGGAGGAAGAGGTCATGGCATGCAAGGCAGGGAAGGTAGGGAAGGTGGGGAAAGCAGGGACGGGGGGGAAAGCATGAAAGGTGGGGAAAACAGGGAAGGTGGGGAAAACAGGGAAGGTGGGGAAAACAGGGACAGTGGGGAAAACATGGAAGGTGGGAAAACAGGGAAAGTGGGGAAAACAGGAAAGATGGGGAAAACAGGGAAGGTGGGGAAAACAGGGAAAGTGGGGAAAACTGGAAAGATGGGGAAAACAGGGAAGATGGGGAAAACAGGGAATGTGGGGAAAACAGGGAAGGTAGGGAAATCAGGGATGGGGGGGCGAACAGGGAAGGTGGGGAAAGCAGGGAAGGTGGGGAAAGCAGGGAAGGTAGGGAAAACAGGGAAGGTAGGGAAAACAGGGAAGGTAGGGAAAACATGGACAGTGGGGAAAACATGGAAGGTGGGAAAACAGGGAAAGTGGGGAAAACAGGGAAGATAGGGAAAGCAGGGACGGTGGGAAAAACAGGAAAGGTGGGGAAAACAGGGAAGGTGGGGAAAACAGGGAAGGTAGGGAAATCAGGGACGGTGGGGAAAACAGGGACGGTGGGAAAAACAGGGAAGGTGGAGAAATCAGGGAAGGTGGGGAAAACGGTGAAGGTTGGGAAAACAGGGAAGGTGGGGAAAACAGAGAAGGTGGGGAAAACAGGGAGGATGTGTGCCCCACCCACCTGCACCATGTGTGCCCCACCGCACCCACATGCACCATGTGTGCCCCACCGCACCCACATGCACCATGTGTGCCCCACCGCACCCACATGCACCATGTGTGCCCCCCACCCACCTGCACCATGTGTGCCCCACCCACCTGCACCATGTGTGCCCCACCCACCTGCACCATGTGTGCCCCACCCACCTGCACCATGTGTGCCCCACCCACCTGCACCATGTGTGCCCCACCCACCTGCACCATGTGTGCCCCACCGCACCCACCTGCACCGGGGCCAGAATGGCCTCAGTAATCTGCAAGCTAGTCGAGGATAGCCAGCCGAGTCAGCTCCACCAGGTTTGCAGGAAGGGAGAGGATAGAGGTACCCTCTTCGAGTACCAGCTGGTGCAGCTGGGTTAGAAACTCTGGGAGGTGATGCAAGGCCCTGCAGCCAATCAGCTCAAGTTTGCGCAGCTGAACCAAGCGGCCCATGCCGTCAGGTAGCATCGTCAGTCGAGGTGCGTTGATCTTTAGTGACGTCAGCTTGGTTAGATCCCATATGCTTCCTGGCAGCTGCTGCGGTGACCAGGAACGAAGCTCCAGCTGCCGCAGCTCCGGCAACGCTGCTGCCAGGTTTTCCGGGAGACTGCGAATCCCAGGCGCCTCTATCACCAAGCTGCGCAGGCGAGGGAGAAACAATAAGGGAACTGGGAGCTCCTGATTGCTTCCTTTCAAACTCATCTCCAGCTGCTCCAGCTGCTCCAGCTGCTCCGGCTGCTGCAGCTGCTCCGGCTGCTCGAGTTGCACCTGCTTTTCCAGCAGCTCCATCAGCTCATTGAACACGCTGCGCGGGTGAGGGAGAGAAGTCAAAACCTCCCGGCCTTTTCCTTCTAAACGCATCTCCACCTCCTCCGCCTCCTCCGCCTCTTCCGCCTCCTCTGCCTCCTCCGCCTCCTCCTCCTCCGCCGCCTCCTCCTCCTCCTCCCTCCTCCTCCTCCTCCTCCTCCTCCTCCTCCTCCTCCTCCTCCTCCTCCTCCTCCTCCTCCTCCTCCTCCTCCGCCTCCTCCTCCTCCCCCTCTTCCGTCGCCTCCGCCCGCTCCGCCTGTTGCGCCTGCTTCAGCAACTTCAGCTTCTGCTCCTGCTTCAACTCCTCCAGCTCCGCTTTTAGTTGCTCATTCTTCTGCTTCAGTTCCTGCATCACCTGCTGCGACTTCTTCAGTTCCTGCATCAGCTGCTCCTCCTGCTTCAAAGTCTGCACGCGCTTCTCCACCACCTCATTGAACGAGCTGCGCAGTTGAGAGAGAGAAGTTAACAAATCCCCACCTTTTCCTTCAATCACCTGCTCCAACTGCTCCAGCCGCTCCAACTGCTCCAGCCGCTCCATCTGTTTCAGGAACGAAAACCTCTCGGCCGCTGCACGCCCAATACCACGTTGACGCAGTTCAGCTTCAGCACCCTCAGCTGCGACAACCGGGAGATGTCCGCCACATGGGAAGCAACTTCCAGGAAGGGCCCCAAGCAGAGGGTCTCAAGAGAGGGGGGAAGACCAGCAAGGGGTTCAATCAGTCGCCTACACCCCGTCAGCTCCAGCCTCTTGAGCCCCACGAGCGTATCCAGGCGAAAAGGAATGTCTGCGAGTCCATGGCAGTATCGAACAACCAAGGTGTGAAGCCTGGTAAGCCATGTCAATGAGCTAGGAAGCGTGGTGATATAAAGGCTACTGATCTTCAGCTCCCGCAGGCTGCTCAGCTCTCCCAGGGCTTCCGGCAGAAACCTGATCGCCCAGCAGTCATGCAGCTCAAGGCGCGTCAGGGAGGACAGGTCAGTGAAGGAAGGCGGAAGGGGCTGCTGCCCGCAGCGCTGCACCTTGAGAAACTCGAGACTTGCAAGGGCCCCGACGCCCTGTGGCAAGGAGAAGCCATCCGAATTGAAGACGCTGAGAACCTTGAGGCCTGTGAGGCGGCAAAACCCTGTTGGCAGCTGCGAAATCGCACCGCAATCCTCTATGAAGAGTGATTCTAGAGAGGAGAGATGATAGAAGGAAGGAGGGAGCTCGGTGAGCCACAAATCCTCCAGAACCAGCAGTTTGAGAGCAGGCAGGTGACCGAAGCTGGTGGGTAAGGTAGTGAATCGTCTCTCACAATGACAAATGATTAAGGTTTCCAAAAAGATAAGAGAAGGGAAGCTTTCGGGCAGGTGAGAGAAATTATTGCAGTTGCGAATATGGAGCTTACGAAGGCTTGGCAGCAAGTCTCCTATGCCGTGGGGAAGGGTCTCCAGCTCACGGCAGTTGGCGATGAGCAGCTCCTTGAGCGCGGTGAAGGGTGAGGGTGGGAAGAAAATGATGTCCCACCGAGGACATGAATTCAGAGAAGTGAGCGATTCTAGGCAAGACGGCAGCGTCACGCTTGCAGCACCTGCCGGCGGATGGTTCTGGTGCGGGGCTAGGGTGGAGAGGTGGGTGAGTCGAGGGAGATGAAGGAGGTTGGAAAGGTGCTGAAGATTCCAGGGGAATGTGATGTAGAGGGTGGAAAGGGCAGTGAGGTTTGAGAGACTGCGATTGCCCACGGCTGAAGCGTCGGTCAGAAGAAGGGTGTCCAACTATTTCAGTCGAAAAAACGAATCCGGTAGCTGTGTCCCTTGTCGAAGGCAGAAGAGCGTAACTTGCTCCAACTCAGGGAGTTTTTGAAAGAACCGATCCAATCCCTCCGTGGTTATTGAAGCCTCCTTGCGATAATGTTTTCCATGTTCCCGTGCAAGGCTCCTTCCCACGTGAAGACGAGTCAGCTTGGGGCATGATGACGCCAGGTGAGCGAGGAAAGCATCGTTGAGCGCCTCGACGCTGTTGTCGCTGAGATGCAGGTGGGTGAGATTCGGGTAGCACGCGACTGCGGCTGAGAGATCTTTGCAGGATACCACGAGGCCTTCTTTAACGAGTAGCGTGGTCACGCGAAGCTTCGCTAGGCAGCACCAACGACCGCAGTCGGACGAGATGAAGAGATTCTGAGCCAGATCTGAGTCTGGAGGAGGAGCTGCTCCTGGCGTCTTGTCTATCTGATCTGATTCCTTCGCATAGTCTTTGCATGATGCGATAGGTCGCTTGTAGGAGCGTCTGATGATCCTAAAAAGCAGGTCGTCGGGCAGATTATTAATACTAGTTTGAGTCTCCATCAAAATAAGGGTGACAAAATCAACAATTTTGATCGCCACGGCAGTGTGAAGCTCCGAATAAAGGAATGCACGCAATTTAGAATTTCACTTTCTAGGTTTCACGGGTTCGCATTCCAGCGGGTGAGCAGAGGGATGCCACAGAGTTGGTGCGATACAGGATAGTAGTAGGTACTAACGGAGCTTATGGAGTGTGGCCAGATTTCTCGGGAGTGGCCAAATGCGAGCAGATGGGGGAGGAACCCTATGGGAATGGAAGGGGATAAGGATGGGAGACGGCGGTGCACAGGAGAACCCAACCAAACCAGGAAATTTCAGTCCGGCCCCACTCGAAACGGTGACTGAGTAGTTTCCATCCTCCTCGCCAAGGCTTCGTTAATTTTTGGTAACCAGTACATCTGCTGGCGATTCGTTTTTTAGTGACGATTTTTTGTTTCTTGTAACGCTCTGGGGGGACGTCGTCGTTGCTGCTGCAGAGAAACGCCGGTCGAACAAGCATTTGGAGTAGGGGGTTCAATTCCGGTGCGCTTGGTTTTTGTGTGAAACAAAATCGGGTAATACGATCTCATATTTTCCATTTTTCTCAGGACGCGGTAAAAGTAAGGATCGATCGCCTCAGGTTCGTTTTCGGACGCGGTTGCAATAAGTTACGTAGTGTTTGTGTGCTGTTTGTATGTGAAAAGCGGGGTTACAGTGCGGTGGCGGATCGATATTTTCCCCGAACGGCCACTTTCCGCGTCCTCAAAATGGCCAAGCGCTGTTCCACTTTTCAACATTGTCGAAGAGACACATCTCATCATCTGGGCTTTTGTAGTAGCGCGGAAGCCGGCGGGCTATTCTGTCGTGTAACGATGCAGTAGGAGAGTCGCTCCCAAGTTTTGGATCGCGCTTTTTCTCACATGCCTCTGTTTCCTAAGTCTTCGATGGTGCGTCGAGTCAGCGCTGCTGATATTCACTGTCGACCTTGCTGCGGTTGGGATCAAGCCCGGTAAACAAATATTTTTTTTCTTAATAGTATTTTTTTTCCCTTTTTTTTTTTCGGGCCTGTGTTTCGCTGATCAACAGAACGTCATCGGTCGGAGGCCTTCTCTTGACGGCCGCTGTTGCCTGTTCAGGCGAATCTGTCAGAGGTGGGCACGTGAGGTGTTCCAGACCAGAATTCCTCAAATCTGAGTTGAACACTGCCAAAATCGGCTCCCCATCCCTGTCCACATTTTCACCTGAACCTGTCCACTACCTTCTCCTTTCCCCCCATCCCTCCCCCCTCCCGTTGAATCTTCGGGGAACAGCCAGTTTTGCCATGACTCGGATGCAGCAGGAACGACAGAACGCCGACCATGGCAGTAAAGGTAGTGCCGCATGTCCGCACTGCATCACTTGCATTCCAACATCTCCTCCGCTTAAGCCCTGTGCGCTGCTCGTGCCTCGTGCTTTTCTGGTGCTCTGCTATGCTTCGTACTTCTGCTCTTGGCCTGATTGCACGTGCGCTGCTCCTACGCTTGGTCCCCGTGCGCTTCACCAAAAGCATCGGTGCTTCGATGATGCCTCTGCAGTTCACCTTGGTGGGGTTTTGGAGTGAGGTAGATGTGCTAGGTGATTGGATTGCACTGGATTTAATCAGATTCCGTGTGGGGCCATGCTGTGGTTGGCTGGATGGTTGGGAGAGGTTGGAATGAGCGCTTTGCCAGTGTCTGCAGTTCATATGTCCGCGCTACAAGCCGAACAACATGACGCCGATTTTGGACAGCTCTGATCCGTCCGCGTGCCCGCACAGCATATTGAGAGTGTGCGACCTCCGGGAATTTGGCTGGTGCATTGCTCTTTCACACCCTTCCCCACTCACTCACACTCCTTTCTCACACACACTCCCTACTCACACTCCCTACTCACACTGCTCGCTCACACTCCTTACTCGTTCACACTCCTCACTCAAACCACGCACCTGTCTCACCCACCGCGAGAGCCATGTGAGCAGGGCGCACGGGTACAAGAGATTGATGCACAAGGACGCTTGTAGTCTGATCTGAGCCGCTCGAGACCAGCTTCCTTGATGCCCTGGGCGCGCGCACCCAAGGAGGACCCGCAGCGAGAGCGAGGGGATGGCATCATTTCATCCAGGCCATGGTGAGGGGGAGAGCGAAGGGAAGGGAAGTGGGCGGGGGGGGAGGGGGAGGGGAACGGAGAGGGAGAAGTTGAGGGGAAAGGAGCAAGAGGGGGATGGCATGCAGGCTTTGGTGAGGGATGTCAACCAAGCCGTGATTTGCTGTTTCAGCTGATTCATTGTTCCACATCCCTGGTGAGAATGTAGGAAATAGACTAATCTAGTGGAAAAGCAGAAAATCAAGGTATCCAATACAAATGTCCGCTCACCTGCAGTACCACCTGAACGAAGTGCTGCCAGGTCAGCACATATACGAGTTTCTATTGGACGAGAGGCACAACCGGGAAAACCTGCTGTTCCACGTGCGCCGCGAGATCTGCACTTCCTCCCCAGCCTTTTCCTCTGTGCGCAATGCATGACCTCGACAGGCCAACATCTGGCGCCCGTGGTAAAGGTGGGGGGAGAGGGTTGGCAGGGGGAAGGGGGAGAAGGGGGGGCTACGGAGGTGAGTGTGTGCGACATTTGGACCTTGACAGGCTGCACAGGTGGCACCCATGGTGCGAGAGGGGGGAAGGAGGGAGAGAGGAGAGGGGTGATAAGGGAAAGAGGGCCGGGGGAGGGTGGAGGAGAAGAGCAGGCAGAGGTGGGTCTGAGGGGGGAGTGAGCACAGGGAAGGTGCTTGACAGGCCGCACAGGGAAGGTGCTTGACAGGCCGCACAGCTGGAGTGGGTTAGCTGCTTGGTGAGGGAGTGGCGAAGCGAAGGGGACACAGTGGAACATGCCACTTGTCATTAAAAGCAGTTTCTTTTTTCCCCCTTGGATTCCCAGATATTGTGCACGCTTTTGCAGCAACCCTTTCGTTTGCACTGGCAGTCCACGCCTGTGGCTTGAGTGGTTTGTTCGGTTCCGTGCCTGATGTGCAGGTGCGGGGACTTTATAGGCTAGGAGATGCATCAAAATTGGTGGTTGTGCTGTGACAAGGACGAGAGACACTAGATGGAGTGGTGGAGGGGGGTATGAAGTGAAAGGGGGGTGAAGGAGGTGACAAGGACTTCTGGCCTACAGGTTCGCGCCCTCTCAACACTATCACCGTCTCCCACATCCCTCTCATAAGCCACTGCTGCTTTTCCTCCTTTCCCCTCCCCTCCCCCTTCCCCCCAGCTCCATAAAATGCTTCCCCTCCCCCTCCCCCAGCTCCCCCTTCACACACACTTCTGGCCCATGGGATCGGCCCCCCACAGTAAAGGCGCACTGTTCACCAGGGCACCATCTCCTCCTCCCCTCCCTTTGAGGCGCCTCAAAAGTCGTCTCAGTTCACGCGATTTTTTTAGGCGCCTCAAAAGTCGCCGCGGGCTGGACCCCCTACAGTAAGGGCGCACTGTTCACCAGGGCACCATCCCCTCCTCCCCTCCCCATACCCTCTCCCTCCCCAACCCTCTTTTACCACCCGTCCCAGCTCCGCGCCCGTGTCACTCACGCCAACGTATGCCGCATTGATTCCCGAACCTGCACTGCTAATCCCCGCACTCTCCACTTCCCACCTCCTCAACCCTTCCCACTCCCCCCATTGATTCCCACCAGCTCAGCTCCGCACCTGCTTCTCCCACGCCAACGTCTGCCCCATGGATTCTCACCCTCACACTGGCGACGCACTGCTCTCACGCAGGCGCTGCCTCTTCCTCTCCCCTTCCACCTCCCCCAAGCCTTCCCTCCCATGTCTTCCCACCACTTCCTCACCGCACCTGCTTCTCGACTTTTGAGTCGACTCAAAAGTCCCTCCCACGTCTTCCCACCACCTCCTCACCGCACCTGCGTCTCCCACACCCCCTTCTGCCCCACGAACTCGCATCCCTGCAACATGGGATGGGAGCACTGTCCGCGGGGAACCTGCGGGCTGCTGAGGCTACGCACTGTTGCGCGCTGTCCCCAAGTCCTGGATTGGTGCCTCGATTGGCATGAGGGGGAACCTGTGTGGCGTGCTCTCCTCTCCTCGCAGGGCTGCAACACACCTTCCCTTCAACACCCATTACGCCCTTTTTCTCCCCCCTCACCCCTCATACCACCAGCTCCGCCCCGCACCAGCTTCTCCTACACCGAACTTTGGCCCACAGACTTCGGCGCCACTACGGCACTGTCTCCCACGTCCTTCTCATCAGCCATTGTGGTTACCATTTCCCCCCTCTCCCCTTTTCCCCCCTCTCCCCTTTTCTCCCCCCCCCCCCCGCTCCCAGCTCTGCACCTGCTGCTCCTGCACCAAGTTCCTGCTCCACCGACTCCCACTTCCACTTCAACTGTTTCATGCCCGCATTCCTTTCACGCCTTGTTAACTCTTGCAAAACTCTCTTTAATCCCTCTGAGCCTTCCCTCTATCCTGCAGAAGCCAGCAGCTACCATTACCAGCTCTCTATCCCATGAAGAAACATGCATGCTCTTCTGTGTACATGAATATGCATTCAGTTGCGAGAATCTGTTGTGCATAAAAAAGAGCGCACACTACCAAAGAGCATTCATGCTCATGTTACTTAGGTATTACTGGTCATTGGATCAAGCTACAGTGCTCAATCTTACACAAAACTGTTGGGCTGAGAAAAAGCCCTTAGGACAATTGTAATAGCGGAAGCGTTAATGAAGAGTTGTGAACCACCTTGTGTCAGAATGTGATGGTTGTCTAGCCTGCAGTGGGGTACTCTATAGCGAGTACAGCCCTTCTAGGGTTTGCATATATGTATCCCTATGCTTGTTAGTCAAAACCCTTCTTGCCTGTTTCTCGTTTTGGCCTAGCATTTTGACATGCTATCAGAGCGGGTCGACCCTCCTGGGTCGATCCTGTGGGTGGTCCCACCAGAAGCTTCCGCTGTTGTTTCCTGCTGTTTCCTGCCTGCCGCGCGCTCCGGGCGCGCAGCGATTTTTTCTTCCCGCCGCGCGCCCGGGGCGCGCGGCGGTTTTCTGCCCCGTCACTCGGCGCGTCGCCCCCGGGAGGCGCTGCGACGGGCGACGGGGACCCGCGCGTCGCCCCCCGTCGCCCGTCGTGGCCTGCGCGCGGCCCGTACAGCCGGCGCGCGGCCCGTACGGGCTGCGCCAGGCCCGCGCGCGGCCCGTACGGGAAGCGCCAGGCCCGCGCGCGGCTCGGGCCGCCTGCGCGCGGTTCGGGCGGCTATGCCAGGCCCGTGGGCGGCCCGTTCCTCGCTGCCCCTGCCCTCCCCACTGTCCCCCGTGCTTCTACTGGCGCCCCACCCCTCCTACAGCCCGTTCTCCTGAATTAGGGTTTGGGGGTGAGGGGTATGGGGGTGAAGCCACTGAGTGCCGTTCCCCTCCTCCTCCTCCTTCTCCGTCTCCCACTGCTGCAGCTGCCGCTGAGGGGGGTGGGTGTGTGGGAGCCGAGGGAGTGGCGCTAGGGGGTGTAGTGTGAGCGGTGCTAGGGGAACAGCAGGGGGTGTGTAAAAAGGGGGTGGGACAGCTGGGGGAAGTTGAGAGGAGGCCGTCGACTTGTCGTCCGCAGCGCCTGAAGTCCAGGGAGCCACGACCCCCTGTGGCCTGAGTAGTCCGGGGCTCTGCGCCCGGTAGCTACAGTGTGTGCACTCCTGGGAGCACAGCGAGCCAGCTGCGACCCCCTGTCGCCGTGTAGTCCGGGTTTAGCCTGGTAGCGTCAGTGCGGCGTACTCCTGCTGCCTGTGTGTCTGCAGCTTCAGCCGTCGCCTCTCATCTTCTTGCTCCCACAGTTTCTCCTCCTCCTCACTTGCCCTCTGTGATAGCCTCTAGCTTTGCTTATAATTGTGAACTATTGCTCTGTCTGCTTGTTATGTTGATTGTACCCCACTTTGACTATGGGGGTGTGTCAGAATGTGATGGTTGTCTAGCCTGCAGTGGGGTACTCTATAGCGAGTACAGCCCTTCTAGGGTTTGCATATATGTATCCCTATGCTTGTTAGTCAAAACCCTTCTTGCCTGTTTCTCGTTTTGGCCTAGCATTTTGACACCTTGCGCTGGTATGTGAGGGCAAAGTAAGTTGATTAAAGCAAAGAGATACAAGCATTTATATATGAGTACAAGGAATATGAAAGGATACAGTTATAACTACTTTACTGTTGCTGTTGCGGTTCGATACAGTGACGACTCGGGCAACTGCTCTGTAGCGAGTCAGTTGTGTGTCCTTGCTGTCGTGCTGTACTTGTCAGGTCAAAGGTCGCTGACCTTTGACTTTCGCGTAACCTCCAGCAACCTCTTTCAACCTCCGAGGGTTGACTCGTGTGTGTGCCTCGACATGGTTCGCTTCGCTTCTGGTGCGATGTTTCGACACGACAGAGGCGCTTAGGATTTACTGTTTCCAACAAAAACATCCATGATTACTACCGGTAACTAATTGTCTTTAAGAATGTTCTGGCAGTAATCAAGCAGGATGGTTCATGTATCCATCCACAGTTGCTGCCACTTTACTAACAACTACAGTCTCCCAATGATCCCAATCACACGTCAGAACCACCGATACGAAATCCGTGCTCCAGAGATACGAAGCCTCCCATGACGGTCGCACAGCTTGTCACACCCGCTGGAAATCAGGTGGTCCAGCAGCTTCAGCTCGCCCACGTCTTCAGGCAGAGCCTCCAGCTGCTTGCACCCCTCCAGGTCCAGCACCTGCAGCCGGCTAAGCCGGGAAAAGTTGGCGGGAAGGCATGTGATGGCGGCCTTGCGCACTCGCAGCTCTCGCAGGCAGGCCAGCTGCGTGAGGGACGCAGGGAGGTGCGTGAGCGCTGGGGAGTTGGATAGAATCAGCTTGCCTAGTCTGGAAAGCGCCCCGATTGAATCGGGAAGGGAAGGCAGCTGGGGAGCTCTGATCTCCAGGTAGGTGAGCTTTTGGAGAGCTCCGACGGTTGCTGGGATTTCCGTCAACTCCGGCATGAGTATTGCCAGCTGACGCAGCTCCTGCAAAGTGGAGCTGGAGAATTCTGGAAGGCGCACAACTCCAGTGCTGGTGAGTGTGAGGGTGCGCAGGCGTGGCAGGTCTGCCAATGGGAACGGGAACTCGCCCTCACATGCCAACATGAGACACAAGTGCTCCAGTGAGGAGAGGCTGCTTCGGGGCAGTGCAGAGGGGAAGATCACATTGTTGAAGGTCACAGCGTTGAGGCTGGAGAGAGCATACGTGCCCGGCAGATGTGTGCCCTGCTGGTAACTCCCCAGCCTGAGCGTTTCCAGCAACCCCGGCAGGCACTCCGGAGCCCTTCTCAGCAGCGCACAGCCGGTCAGCTTCAGCTGCTTCAGCCCCGTCAGATTGACGAGGCTCGTGGGGACGGAGAACAGGCTGCTGCACTCGTCCACCACGAGGGCTTCCAGCCTCAGCAGCGCTGCCACGGGCTCTGGAAGCTTCTGGATCCGCGGGCAGGAGAGAAGGTAGAGATCCCGCAGGCGTGTCAATTCCCCCACAGCCTCTGGCAGCTCGGCCAGATCGCACTCGTGGAGCTCCAGGCGTGCGAGGGATGCCAGCTACGTGAAGGAGGGCGGCAGCAGGCGGGGCGCCGTGCAGGATTTGAGGAGGAGCGTGTGCAGGTTGGTGAGCTGGCCCTCGTCGCCTGGCAGCACCACGGACGGGCACTCCGCCACGCACAGCCTCTTGAGCGCTGTGAGGCCGCCCAGCCCGTCAGGCAGCTCAACTAGGGTTGCGCAGTCGGCGACCAGGAGGGACTCGAGGGAGTGCAGGCAGGTGAAGGAGGCAGGGAAGTGGATGTTCAGCTTGTGCAGCACGAGCGTTGTGAGAGAAGGCATGTGGCCGAAGCGGTCCGGCAGGCTGCAGAATGCGCACTCGGCGAGGTTCAAGGAGCGCAGGGCTGTGAGCGAGGTGAGCTGATCGGGCTGCTCCAGCAAGGTGCCGCACATGGTGATGCTCAGCTCGCGGAGGCACGGCAGGCGCTCGCCCATGTCTTCTGGGAGAGCGTGAAGGTCGCAGCACTGGTACAGTGACAGCCGCTCGAGCAGGCTGCACGGGGACTCGGCAGGGAACATCCGATCGAACGGTGGACAGGGGCTGAACCCTAGATCCAGCGACGTAAGCGACGGTAGGCGTGCGAAGGAGAAGGGGGGAGAGCGCGAGCTGGCTTGGGAGGGAGATATTTCTTCCGTAATGGAGAGAGACGCGAGGCGCGGCAGGAGCGCGAGGTTCTCGAGGTCGTCAAAGTTCCACACCGACGTGTTGATGGCGAGTGCCGTGAGAGACATGAACGTCTCGACGTGTGCTGTTAATATTGACGACAGATCGGCGACCGCGAGAGATCGCAGATGCGCGAGCTGGAAGAGCGAAGCTGGTAACCCGAAATTGGAATGCAGGCAGCCTAGCGAAAGGTGCTCCAGCTGCGTGCAGCCGCGGAAGAACGCGTCGAAGCCGGCCGGCGTGACCAAGGCCTTCCCCTCAGGGTCGTACTCCCCAGGTGAGTCGTACTCACTCCCCTGCGGCACGATGTAACTCCCCAAGTGGAACGCCGTCAGCTTCGGACAGCACGCGGCGAGGTGGGCGAGGAAGGCGTCGTCGATGGGCTGCGCGCTGCCGTCGCTGAGGTGCAGGTGCGTGAGGTGCGGGAAGCACGCGACCGCTGCGGCGAGATCGTCGCGGGAAACGGCGCGGTCCTTCTTGACGAGCAGCGTGGACACGTGGCGCTGCGCCAGGCGACGCCAGCGGCGGCAGATCGACGCGAGGAGGAGATTGTACGCGGCATCGGCGAATGCTGGAGTAAGAGGAGGAGCTGGAAACATGGTCTCGCTCTGTTGGTAACATGCCTCGTCTGGATCTTCGCAGATGAACCTCGGGGGAGGCCGCACGGTGGCCCACACAACTTCATCAAAGGGCTCGTGAGAAATGATTCGCTTTGAAGCCCAGAAGATGGCAACAAGTAGCTCGTCAGGAAGGCTATTAATGTTCGAAAACGCCATAATACTACTGCAGATAAGCCAGGGAAAAGGGTGGGAAAGCAAGTGCGCTTGCTTCGATGATGCTAGGGATAAAAACTTCTCGAAATGTAATAAATGGTGGCTGCTATCGTGCTGATGCAATGCTGATCTCTTGCTTGATGCCTCTCTTCTCTGCTCTTTGCTCAGTTCTGCCGTTGCTCTCCGACTTGTTCGGGTCTGCTGTTGCAAACAGATACAACAATCCCGCCATTTCCTTTGTCGCTCTCGTCAGTTTTGTGATAGGGTTGATGGATTCGACTGCTGCATTCCCAATGGATTCGAAAACTGGAGGGTAGTCAAGTATCTGTTTCAGATTACGAGGGGTTTCGTCGGTTCATTTTCCCGTTAGTGACTCACTAAGCACGGGAGCGGCGTCCGAGCCTAGATTGCGATTTCCAGTCGCAGTGTGGCGGAAAGAAAAATGCATTTTGTACAACTCATAGGAAATACCGAACCGACAGACCGAAGAAGTATTGGAGGTGCAAGCTTCGCTATACGGGACTGCAGTTCAGCAGCTTGATCCGTTTGGAATGCATGAACTGCTTCAGCAAGAATTTACCGATCTATGAAGTAATTACCTAGAATTATTTTCAAGCTAGACAACTACACACTCACACTTCCAAATGGCTCTTGTCTCGTTCATTGAATTTTCATAGACTTTGGAGGATCAGCATTTGCAAGGGTCGTTCAGTATACCCTGATATAACTTACAGGATAGTTGTATGAGAAATCTCGGACATAGGAAAACACACAATTCTGCTATGGTGTACATGAGCTTTTCGTACAGAGTTCTTAATCTCTATGAAATAGAAAAAACACACACAATTCTGCATCTGATCATGCATCCATTAGTACCTGGCCTCTTGATATCAGGGTGAATCACCCTTCTGACCCTTACTATAAGGGTGGGTTTCCGTTTGCACCCTTTTTTTCAAGAGTGGATTTTGTTTAGACCCTTACAAGAAAAGGTGTTTGATTTTATGACCCTGATATTTCAGAGTGCGATGGTGTAACAACACTTACAATACCTAGCAACTTCTTACAGGGTATAAGCAGATTCCTTCGGAAAAGACATCGCAATCGCAAAATTCGTGCGCACCTGTAGCTATCGTTCGACAAATTCAAGTGTCGAACCTGCGTGCTTCACTTTGTCAGCGCAGTACAACCGACTGCACAACCACAAGGCTAAACTAGTAGACATAAACATAATAGGTTGTGTACGACCCTTATAAAAAAGAGTGTTTGTTTTTGCATACCCTTACAGAAAGAGTAAAAGGAGAAGATTAGCCTGATGCAAAAGGGCACCTCAAATCCTATCCAGAGGCCTGATTAGTACGTAGAAGAGCATGTAAAGCATATAAGCTTCCTTCTGGGATTGAGAAGCTAAAACAGCAGCCTCTGGTACCTGCAAATCTAAAAGAGAGAAGTTTCGTTCAAGAAGAGGCATCTAGGTGAGTGTGCATGGAGGGGTTGTCAAAGCTCAAGTGCAGGAAAGAATAGCGTGGAATGATGGGAGTGGTGCAGGCAACATTCCCAGAGCAACTCACGGTTCTGATCACAGCGCCATCATCGACCTACGTCCAACCAAGCGGTGACAGGCTGTCATCCGCCACGTCAGCAATGCAATGACCATGCTCCACAGAGGTCCCTGTGTGTTGCACCATGGCCCGCAGAGCAAATAGGGAGCTGCCACGTGGCTGTGGTAATGTGGAGAAAGGATAAGGGGGTGGGAACAATGGCGTAAGTGTCAAATGTTGTAGCCTATAGTGAGGTTTGTCTTAGGGGGTACAAAACTTAGGGTTAGCTATATGTACCCCAACCAACATCAATGCATCATCCATTCTTCATTCTGACATGGTATCAGTTAGGTTAGGATCCTGTGGGATCCCGTTCCGCCGTTCTCCGTTCGTACCACCCGAGCCTGATCCTAGCTCTCGTTCGTCTCCTTCTCGTTGTTACCGAGCCTAGCGCCGAGCCACGCTCTCGTTCGTATCGTTCCAGCTGTTACCGAGCCTAGCATCGAGCCACGCTCTCGTTCGTAGCGTAGCCCGCCCACCCCCCCCCCCCCCCCGTCGCGTTGCCTTCCCCCCCCCTCGAGTCGCGCCCGTCCCTTTCCCCCTGTCGCGTCGCGCTCCCCCCGTCGCGTCGCATCCGCGCCTTCCCCCCGTCGTGTCGCCTTCCCCCTGTCCCGTCGCGCCCCCCCCTTTCCCCCCGTCGTGTCGCCTTCCCCCTGTCCCGTCGCACCCGCCCCTTTCCCCCCGTCACGTCGCCTTCCCCCTGTCCCGTCGCACCCGCCCCTTTCCCCCCGTCACGTCGCCCTCCCCCTGTCCCGTCGCTCCTGCCCTCTCCCCCCGTCGCGTCGCCCGTCCCGCAGCGCCCGCCACTGTCGCTCGCGACCGCGCTCGTCGCCGCCGCGCCTGCCGCCGTCGCCCGCCCCCTGCGCGCCTCGCTGCGGCCCCGCCGTCGTCGCCCGCCGCTGCGCGCGTCGCCGCTGCGCCCCCTGCCGTCGCCCGCTGCGCGCGCTGCTGGCCCCTGCTGCCGTACGCGCTGCCATCGCCCGCCGCTGCGCCCGTTCTCGTTCTCCGCTGCTTAGTCCCCTGTTACCTCCCGCTGTCACGCCCGCTGTGGCGTCCGCTCCTCCCCTGTCCCAGAGTACCGCCGAACCCTAATTTGCCTCTCACCTACTGCTGTCCCCTCCCTCTCCGTTCGCGTTCGTTTTCGCTATGGCGACTCAGCGTGTCCTTCGTTTCGACGCTGACGGTAGACCTCTTGATTTTTCCGTCTGGCTTCTTCGTGCTCGCCGTCTGTTAGAGAGTCAGGTCCAGGCAGGCGAGTCCCTCTGGGCGCACGCTACTGGTGCCCTACCTGCGCCCCCCGACCCTACGCCTTTAGGACCTGCCCCTGACGACGCCGCTAGAGCCCGCTTTGCCACTCAGCGAGCTGACCAGACGGCTTGGACGTCACGTGACGCTGCGGCCTGCATCGCGCTCAGCAGCCTCCTCCCTGAGTCTGAGGAGGTTCACTTCACTCAGGTTCGCACCGCTGCTGCGTACCTCACTGCGATTAAGGCCCGCTACTCTACTCCCGCTGCTGTCTCTCTTGGCCGCCTGTTCCTCCCGTTCCTGTTTCCTGACCTGGCGTCTTTTGAGCGCTCTGCTGACTTGATCGCTCACCTCCGCTCGCTCGACGCTAGTTACCGCGCTGCTTGCACTGAGGCACAGCTTGCACTGCTTCCTCCCCCTATGGCGATTACTATCTATTTCATCGCCACTAGCCTCCCTGACCGCCTTGCCTCCGTTCGCGACGCGCTTCTGCTGAAGCACCCTAGTGAGCTCACCGTCGAGGTCCTTGAGTCTGCACTCAAGGACGTCGAGAGCAACCTTCGCTCGGTAGCCGCTGCCTCTGGTGCTGTGCCCCCCCCACTCTTCCACGGGTGCACAGTCCCGCAGTTACCCACCTTTACTGCCTCACTTGCCACTGCCGCTACTGACGCGACTGCAGCTGCTGTTACGACTGCGTCGCGGTCCCGCGGTAGGGGTGGCAAGAAAGGCGGTTCTGGTGGTGGTAGTGGAGGTGGAGGCGGAGGTAGTGGAGGTGGCGTTGCGCCTGGCGGCGGTGGAGGTTCAGGGCCTGGAGAGGCGCCTCGTGCAGTGACTGGTGACTCCACTGCGCCTGCTGGTGGTGGCGACGCCCGAGTTCGTCAGTCGCCTCCTGTACTTCCTGCCCCGGTTGGTGGAGCAGCGGCGTGGTACCAGGCTCAGCGTCAGCAGCAGCTTCTGCAGCACCAGCAGCCCCTCTCCTCCCAGCAGCCTCAGCAGCAGCAGCGGCAGCAGCTGGCTCCAGGGTCGGGGCTGCGTCAGACCCAGCGCGGTGCTGCTTACACTCCCTGCACCTACCAGGTTCTGACAGGCACTCGTCGTGGCCACCCTTGTGGCCGGTTTCACCCCCCTGGTCAGTGCTTTGCTCAGCTCACTGACACGGTTCGTTTGGTCTACGGGGTTGGTGCTCCTGCCCCTGACTGGCTGCCTCTTGTTCAGCGCTACGGCTCCGCTCTGTGGGGCATGTCTGCTGAGCAGTTAGTTGATCTGATTGGTACTCCCCATGCTATGTATGCTGTTGTTGACTCTAGTGTTTCTGACTCTGCTTACTCTGGTGTTGTTAGCTTAGGTGCTAGCCTTGCTCAGTTGCCTGTTGCTAGTGTAGGTTCTTGTGTAGACTCTAGTCCAGCGGCTACCTCAGAGGACGGTTCGCTGTCGTTCACGCTGGACTCTGGAGCCTCTCACTGCTTCTTTCGTGACAGCACGACACTTACGCCTCTTCCTGCGCCTGTTTCTGTGGCGCTGGCTGATCCCACTTCGGGACCAGTCACCGCGCGTCACACTACCACCTTGCCGTGTCCGGCTGCTCCTTCTGGGTCTCTCACTGGGTTTCACGTCCCCTCGTTCTCCCGGAACTTGGTGGGCGTGCGACCCCTCGTGAGTCAGCACGTGGGTGTGTGGTTTGAGCCTTCTGGAGAGACTGCGGTGTGTGTTGACGACTCTTCACACTGGCCCGCGCGCTCAGCAGCGACTGCAGCAGCAGCAGCAGCCGCAGCAGCAGCAGCAGCAGCAGCAGCAGCCGCAGCCGCAGCCACAGCCGCCCCTCCTGCCCCCGGCCCCTGTTTTGCCCCCCGTTCGAGTCCTCGCGTCTCACCAGGTTGCTCCGTCCCCCCAGGTAGCTGTGTCTTGTCAGGTTCCTCCGTCTAGTCCGGTCGCTGCGTCGTGCTCCTGTCGGTCGCTTGCCCACCCCACCGTTTTGTGGCACCACCGGCTGGGGCACCCTTCTCCTCCTCGTCTTCGCGCTATGTCTCGTCAGCGTCTTGTCTTAGGTCTCCCGCGTGTCTTGCCGTCGCTGCCGCCGTCCCTTGCACCACCGTGCGGTCCTTGCGTCGAGGGTAGGCTGCGCGCCACCCCTCACTCCTCCTCCCTTCGTCCGGCCACCGAGCCTTTTGAGACGCTGCACTTGGACGTCTGGGGCCCCTCTCCTCGCCCTGGCCCTGAGCGTGAGCGTTTCTTTTTGGTGGTCGTTGACGACTACTCCCGCTACACCACAGTGTTCCCCCTGGCGAGGAAGTCTGAGGTGACTTCTACGCTGATCAGGTGGTTGCTTACCACCCAGGACACTCGTGGTCGTCGTGTCAGCTGTCTCCACTCCGACCGCGGGGGCGAGTTTCGCTCCGGCATTCTCGCTGGATTCTGTCGCGAACAGGGCATTCGTCAGTCCTGGACGCTTCCGGAGTCCCCACAGCAGAATGGGGTTGCTGAGCGTCGCATAGGCCTGGTCATGGAGATTGCCCGCACCTCCTTGACTCACGCCCGTGCCCCCCATTTCCTGTGGCCATACGCGGTCAGGTACGCCGCGCACCAGCTGAACCTCTGGCCATGCGTCTCTCGGCCGGAGGCTTCACCGACCAGTCTTTGGACAGGGTCCCCTGGTGTCGCGTCGAGGTTTCGTGTCTGGGGGTGCTTGGCTCTTGTCCGCGACACCTCCGCGGACAAGCTCTCGCCTCGCGCCGTTCCTTGTGTCTTCCTTGGTTTCCCTGAGGACTCCTCTGACTTCACCTTTTACCACCCTCCCTCTCACCGGTTCTTTGACTCCCGTGACGTCCGTTTCGAGGAGTCCACCCCCTACTACGTCAGGTACCCCAGTCGAGGTCTCCCGGTCCCTCCCCCCCCTCTCTTCCTGACCGCCGCTCCCCCGCCTGCTCCCCCGGTACAGCCTCCCCCCCCTGGTCCAGCCCCGTCTGGTGTGTCTCAGGCTAGCCCTCCCCCTTCGGTAGCCCCCCCTGTACAGCCTCCCTCCCCACAGTCTTCCTCGCCGCCTCCTGCAGGTGCTCCCTCTCGAGAGGTTGGTCCTGCGACTGTCCCTGTACAGGTCTCTGGTTCTGGGGGTGCTGGAGTTGGAGCTGAGCCGCGGGTTGCAGAGGACTCTTGTCTTCCGGGGGCTGGTACTGGTCGTGCGGAGTCTGGGGGTGCTGGTGCGGAGTCTGGGGGTGCTGCGTCTGGGGGTGAGGGTGTCCCTTCGGTTTCTGGAGAGCCTGGGTCTGGAGCTGGTGTTGGTGCTGCCTCTGGGGGTGGTGTGCTTGGTGCTTCGGAGGTCGACTCTGGGGCTGCCGCTGCCCCGGACACTACTCCTTCCCCCCACCCCTACCCGACCAGGTTCCAGGCTCGTGTTCGCCGTGCTCGTGAGGAGCAGCTGGAGTTGGAGAGAGAGGAGAGAGAGTTGCAGCGGCTCGAGGAGCAGGAGCGACAGCAGCAGGAGCAGCAGCAGGAGCAGCAGCAGGGGCAGCAGCCGCTGGAGCAGCAGCAGCCGCAGCAGCAGCAGCAGCAGCTGCTGCCGTCTCCTCCTCCTGTCTCGGGTCTTCGGACCCTTGGTCTCCCGTCTCCCTCTCCTTCCTCCTCCCCCTCTCCTCCCGTCTCTGGTCCTCCGCTTCCTCCTCCTGACCCCTCTCCCGCTGTTTTCCCTCGTTCTCAGTCTTCGTTGTCTCCTCCTCCTTCTCAGACTTGGGCCTCTCGTCGCTCCCCTCGTGCTCGTCCCTCGTCTCCTGTTCCCTTCACTGACCTTCGTACAGCCTTCCTTTGTTCTCGTCCACCTCGTCCGTCTCCGTCTGTGCTTCCGTCTCCTCCTGAGTCGGCCCTCACTGTGTCGCTTCCTTCTCCTGTCACTGACTACTACCGCACGTACCGTCCTGTTCTCTCTCGTGTTCTCGCCTCTCTTGTTACCCACCCTCGTGCCTCTGTGTCCTCTGTGTCCGCTCTTACTGCCGCAGTCACTGAGTTTGCCTCTACCCGCCGCCTTGACTTCGCCACCGCTCTTGTGGCTGCTCCTCCTTCCAGTCCTCTGGCCGTCGGGGGTGTGTCTGCCCTTGGCAGTGACGCCCTAGAGGACAGGCAGTTTGAGCTAGAGTTCCTGGCCGCCGCTTCCCCTCATCTCTGTGCCATGCTCCTCGCCCCTGAGGGTGACCCCGACGCCCTTGACATTCCGACTCCTCGCACTTACGCTGAGGCAGTGTCAGGGCCTTGGGCCTCTCAGTGGAGAGCTGCCATGGACGCAGAGATGGCCTCCTACAGATCCACAGGCACCTATGTCGATGAGGTTCCCCCTCCGGGGGCGAACGTAGTTGACGGCATGTGGATCTACAGGGTGAAGCGGCCACCGGGATCTCCTCCGGTCTTCAAGGCACGCTACGTGGCTAGAGGTTTCAGTCAGCGCGAGGGAGTTGACTTCTTTCAGACCTTCGCGCCCACCCCGAAGATGACCACTCTTCGGGTGTTACTACACGTAGCAGCACAGAGAGACTACGAGTTACACTCTCTCGACTTCTCTACTGCTTTCCTTCAGGGCAGTCTTCACGAGGAGGTCTGGTTGCGTCGTCCCTCTGCCTTCACTGGCTCTTTCCCTCCTGGGACCCAGTGGAGGCTGAGGCGACCGGTTTACGGTCTTCGTCAGGCTCCTCGTGAGTGGCACGACACCCTGCGTTCTACCCTGTCTGACCTTGGGTTCCAGCCGTCTTCTGCTGACCCGTCGCTGTTCGTTCGTCGTGGCCCCACACCTTTCTTTGTTCTGGTCTACGTTGACGACCTTGTTTTCGCCACCCCTGACAGGGTTGCTTTGGCACACGTGAAGTCCGAACTGCAGAAGAGACACACCTGCACTGATCTTGGTGAGCTGCGCCACTACCTTGGCCTGCAGATCACCAGGGACAGAGCTGCTCGCACCATTACACTTTCACAGTCGCACATGGTGCAGCAGGTCCTTCAGCGGTTCGGGCTTCAGCACTCCACAGTACAGCGCACACCTCTTGCTGTTGACCACAGACTCACTGGACCCTTTCCTGACGAGCCGTTCGAGCCTAGTGGTCCCTACGCAGAGCTTGTGGGTTGCCTCATGTACCTGATGACTTGTACTCGCCCGGACCTCGCCTTCCCTCTCAGCGTTCTTGCGCGCTTTGTTGCGCCAGGGAGACACCGTCCTGTTCACTGGACAGCAGCTGTGAGGGTGGCGAAGTACCTAGCGACGACATCAGGCGTGGGGCTAGTTCTTGGAGGACAGCAGTCTGTCGTACTTACTGGTCACTGTGACTCCTCTTACGCTGACGACGCTGAGACTCACAGGTCTACTCAGGGGTACTGTTTCAGCCTGGTCCTGGAGCTGTTTCCTGGCGGTCCACGCGCTCCTCTTCGGTCTCGACCTCTACAGCTGAGGCTGAGATCTACGCTGGTGCCATGGCGGCACAGGAGCTGCGTTGGTTGACCTTCTTGCTCACCGACCTTGGTGAGCGGCCGAGCTCTGCACCGACCTTGTTCACTGACAACAAGGCGTCTATTCTCCTTTGTCGAGAGCCACGACTGGAGAGCAGAGTGAAGCACATTCACGTCAGGTACTTTCTTCTGCGAGAGTTGCAGAGGCGTGGACAGGCTCGCTTTGAGTTTGTGGAGTCAGAGGCCAACACTGCAGACATCTTCACCAAGGCGCTTCCGCCTTGTGACCACCAGAGGTGCTGTGTGCAGTTAGGCCTTGTTGACACTGGTTCTCGTGTTGCTTAGACTTGAGTGTACTGTTTACTTTGCTTTCTATATATCTCTGTTACTTCTTGGACTGGCCTTGTGGCCACTGTTGTTTGTGCTCAGACTGTGTGGTGACGTTGTGATCCACCCTGAGCTTTGTTTCTTGGACTGGTCTTGTGACCGTACTCGTTTGGTTCTGCTAGACACCCCTCACTTAGGCTATGGGGGTGTGTCAAATGTTGTAGCCTATAGTGAGGTTTGTCTTAGGGGGTACAAAACTTAGGGTTAGCTATATGTACCCCAACCAACATCAATGCATCATCCATTCTTCATTCTGACAGTATGGACTTAAAGGTGGAAGGGGAAGTGGGACTGTGGCATGCTGCCGCCATGCTGCCGTGCTGCTGTGTGAAAGAATCAAGACGGATATCAAACATTAGCTGCCATAGCATGGTGGACGATGGGTAGAGGGGACAAGGAGTGGGTTCATGATACACGGATAATGTTTTCAAACCCTTATATCATCCCTCTGATTATAAAGCAGAAACGGATTGGCGTGTGGGTGTGGGAAGGTCCATGGGCTTGGGCGTGGGCGTGGGTGGGGGCATGCGCGTGGGTCGGCGTGTGGGCGTGGGCGGGAGAGGCGATCGCAGCGGCGATGGTGGCGGCTTCAGAGGCAAGGCAGTGCGGCAGCGAGCAGAGCAACTTGTGGGCGTGCTGATGGGGGCTGGTGGCATGCATCCCAATCAGAGCACCATGGGCGGGATGGGCGAGATGGGCGCAGGGAAACGCTAAGTGGATGCAAGAATGTCCTGGAGATGCCCATGGTGCAGAACGGTGCCAGTGGGTGCATGTCCTACCTTGCATTCTCTTTGTGCTGAACTCGAAGGGAAGGAGGGTGAGGAGGATATGGAATAGGGAAAGGAAAGTCGAGTGGAAGGAAAACAGAGAGAGGGGGAACACAGAAGGGAAAATATATACCTGATAAGAATCAGATATGTAAGGTAAGAATCAGATGCACTTGACTCGATTCTGGCATACCTGATAAAAGCAGACGAAGCATGATACAAGTCAGTCAGCCCTACATGGAAGACGTTTTCCAGCAGGCTCGAGAGGAGCCATGTCCAGAGTCGACGACCATTAGTACCACCGCCCTCCCGCCCTCTTGCTGCCTCCACAGATGCATGGACCAGCAGTAGGGCTACCACGACCACAGGCAGCAGCAGCAGCAGCAGCAGTGCCAGCAGTGGTAGATTGAGGTGCGTGGCACGTGGGGAAGAAGGAGGGGATGGGGAGTGAGAGACGGAGGAACGTTTTCTTACCCCTCGCTCTCCCACCACATTCCACCCACTCCCTCACTACCCCCAAAGTGGACAAGAGATTGCTGCCCACCAACACCCACTCTCGTCCCCGGTCCTCACCTCCTCCAGGTTCCACCCTCTCTTTTCTCTCTCCACCGGTCCCTGCCCTTTCTGTCCTCTCCACTCCCCTCCCTCCCTCCTGTCACATCCCTCCTTCCCCACCTCTTCCAACCTACCCACTATCGCCCTGCATTCAACCAGGGTAGGGGCCGGGCCGGGGTGTGGTTGGGAAAATGGGCGTGGGCGAGGGTGGTCGTGGGGTGGGCGCTGGCGTGTGGGTGGGTGGGGGCATGGGCATGGGCGTGGGCGTGAGAGGCGACGGCAGCAGCGATGGTGGCGGCTTCAGTGGAGCAGCGAGCAGAGGGAGTAGTATGCGTCTTGATGGGGGCAGGTGGCATGCATCCAAGTCAGAGCACCATGGGCGAGATGGGGGAGACGGGCGACATGGGCAGAGAAAGGTCAAGCCAGGGACCAGGGGCCCAATCTATTCAGAAAGCCCATGTTGGGACGAGTAGGGCATGAGAAAATGGAAACGAGGGACGGCCAGGGGGGTCAGCACTGACAAGGCAGGGTTCTGAAAAGAGAAATAAGGTCATGCGGATGTGAGAAAGCAAAGGAACGGTCATTGCCGAAAAAGCTGGCCAAGACCGATGGTCAAAGCGGATAGCATGGCACTGAGTGGGACTTTCTCAAGGCATCACAAGTCGCTGCACTCTGGTCTTGCAATCAAGTCGCATTTTCATACACTCTCCCATAGCTCGCCTCCTGGAGTCGTCCCATGCCCCTCTCCACAACACTCTCCAGTTACCCCGCCAGCATCTACGGCCTTCACAAGACTCGCATCTCTCATAGTTGAGGCAAACAGACCTTGCAGACACATGTGCTCGGCCCTACCTTCTCGCCTTACTCTCACTGATGGGAGAACATCTCGCCACTGCACTCTTAACATCACGGGCAACTACGACGTCAGTCACTCACTGTCCAGCAGCACTCCGTACCCCCCGTATTTCCCACTCTTCATGGCAGGCCCAGTGTTTGAAGAAGTGTTTTGAGACGTCTCAAAACACTTCTTCAAAGACGTCTCAAAACACTTCTTCAAAGACGTCTCAAAACACTTCTTCAAAGACGTCTCAAAACACTTCTTCAAAGACGTCTCAAAACACTTCTTCAAAGACGTCTCAAAACACTTCTTCAAAGACGTCTCAAAACACTTCTTCAAAGACGTCTCAAAACACTTCTTCAAAGACGTCTCAAAACACTTCTTCAAAGACGTCTCAAAACACTTCTTCAAAGACGTCTCAAAACACTTCTTCAAAGACGTCTCAAAACACTTCTTCAAAGACGTCTCAAAACACTTCTTCAAACACCTGTCCAGCACTCCGTACCCCCCGTATTTCCCACTCTACATCGCAGGCCCAGGAGCTGCCACGCCAGCCATTGAATCTAAATAGTGATAGGGAGGCTGCAGGCAGAGGGAGGAGGAACGGCAAGAGGGGAGGGGAGGGGCAGATGGAGGAGGTGGGAGTGGAGGGTGGGAGGGAGGCGAGGGCTTGCAGTGTGGCGCTGACGCAACACATGTTGAGAGTATCGAATGAGCTGTTGAGGAGACTGATGGTGGGCAGGCAGGGACAGCGGGGAGAGGAGTGAAAGGAGATGGTGGAAAGGAGGAGGGCGGGATGAACGGAGGGGGAAAGGAGCCAAGGAAAAAGGTCTGAGGAAAGGAGGACAGTGAGGAGCAGGAATGAGAAGCAATAGTGGACGGGGGAAATGCGGGGGAAGGAAAGGTTGCGCTGGGGGACAGTGAAGTGAACGACGAAGGGAGATGAGAGGCTGGGGTTGGAGGGGACAAAGGGGAAGATGGAGAGAAGGAGGTTGAAGAGAGAAGAGAAGAGCCGAACGTGCAGGAGTATAGAAGTCGAAGTGAAGAGGGGGTAAGACTATGGGGGGGTATGGAAGATGGAGAAGCGAGAGAAAGAGGAGAGGAGCAGGAAGACGACGGGCACACCCTACTCTTGATCGTGGCGTGGTGGTGTTATGCGAGGGCAGCCCAAGAGGCGCCGTGGGCGAGAAGATGCAGCGAAGCTACGTGCTGCCACCTGCACCAGCACGAGCAGCAGCAGCAGTGCCACTTGCTTCCTTCCTGCCCCCTCTCGCCCCCTCCTTCCGCCAAGCATCTCGCCTCTGCCAAGCATGCGTCCCCCCCCGTCCCCATCGTGCGGCACCTTCCGACCTCGGCTGGTGACTGCTGATCGCTTGGCTTGGCTCCTGGCCGCCGTGCATCTGCACGTAGACAGGCGGAAGAGTAACGCGGAGGGGAAAAGGAAACGAGAGAGGGAAAAGGGGATTGGAAAGAGGGGGGGGGGGAGGGGGGGGAGGGGGGGGAGGGAGTGGGGGATTGGTTGGGGGAAGCAGTTGCGCAAGCGCTGACGTTGTGCGAGCCGTTGTGACATGATGCAAGAGCGGAAGAGGAAGCAGGGAAGGCGAATCGCGAGGAAAAGTGCGTGGAGGACAGATCAAGAGCGAGAGGATGCGGAGGGGAAAAGGGAAAGGAAAGAATGGGGGCAAGAGATCCCTGTTGACACGACCACATCAGATCGACTCACCATCGCCTATCGAGGCACAGCTGGCGTGATATCACTCGCCTCGACTTGGCCCTTCGTCGGAGCTTTCGCAAAGCTACCGAGAATCTCCCTCTTTTGTTCGTCCCTCTCCCGCTCCCTCCCCACCTTCTCCTGCCGCCGCCTACGCTCCTCCACTCGCTCCTGAGCATGCTGCTGCTGCTGCTCCGGTGCCAAGCCCGCGAGGGCCACGGCCCTGCGCCGTGCTGCTCGTTGATGCGGACAGAGGAGGCGACACACTCGCATGTAACATTGTATCGCTTTCGCGAATGCGAAGCGTCGCATGGCAGCAGAGAACATCACGTCGCAGGCGATCGCCGCAAGCGGCGCAGCGGTAGATCACGAGACATGCCCTTCGCCGTTTCGAGCGTGAACACTTGTCAAGAACGCGTCAAACGGAATGCCACTACTGCTAGATAAGCGTGGCTTGCTTGTGCCTCGCCGTGGTCGCCGTGATCGCCGAGCCCATCGGTGAACAACTTGCGCCAGCCTGCGGTCGGTCGCTTCAGCCTTGAGGCCGTGTCCCCCTTTGTCTGCCCTTTTCAGCACACTACTCTCGAATCGTTCCATCCTTCCTCGTTCTTTCGCGTTCCTCTCGTCTCTCTCCCGCTCCTTCCGTTTCCTCGAAGCCGTCGCATCCGCTCCTTCACTCGCTTCTGCGCCTGCTGCTGCTCCCTTTGCGCCGAGCCCGCGAGCGCCTTCGCCCTGCCGCGTCGTGCTCATGGCGGTGGTGATAAGCGTGCACGAATTTGCGGTATTTGCAAATGCAATCGCGCTCCAACCTCGGCTAATAGGACTACGTTAAAATGCCAGCCGACTCTCAGCACTACTGAGATCCTCACAGCTTCAGAACTAGGTCAGCGTGAAAGTAGTGCGCTCTAGCGCAGACAGAAAATGGCAATGTAACCACCACTCTCGCTTTTCTTCTTACGCTGAAAGAAACTTGACTACTTGTGCGGAGCTACGGCTACCTCGCTGGGGCCAGCGCAACTGCCTCTCATGCCCTAATAGCCGGTAACAATTCCCAAGATAGGTGCTCTCTCTGCTTGAGAGAGATGTTGCCAAGAGAGCAGCCCGTCGTCATTCTGGCGTTCAGTTAGCTGTGGTGTGGTTGGATTAGTGAAAAAGAGCACCTCGATTGGCATGAATTTTGGTAACGTGACTCCCCCACTTTGATGGAGGCGAACTTGTTGCTCGTGACAGGATACAGAAATACATAGGCGATATGACCTCCCGTGTTTCGTTTAGTTTTTCGTTCAGGATAAAAACCTTCATGTGACGATTCTTCGCGAGCACTTCGCACCTGAGCACGTTGATAAGCGAAAACCTAGGTTCCGAATTCTGGATTCGAAGCTTTCGCTCTTCCAACCTCAGCCAAAGAAATGTTTCATTTCCCGCAACAGCGGATTGGTTGGGGTGGGCTTACGAAGATTGCCATTCCAGGTTTGGCGGAAGGCTGGAGCACGGGACGAGGAGATTGGTTGAGGCAACAAGCGAATTTGAGGGTGGAGCCTCGCGAAACCTGCGGGTAACAGCTCTCGAGCTTCATCCCCTCAGAAACGAACCGGTGGAATTAATAGGCAGGTTGCACTTAGAAGAGCTGGGCTTGCGTGAGTCCCTTCAATTGACCTGGACCTGCATCCAGCACGAGAAGCTATGCTGCAGGCACGCCACGCTTAGTGCTTCATACTGTATTGGCTGGGAACTAATTTCGGGAATGTCGAAATAGCTGCTTCTCACATTAGAGAGGTGGCTAAGCGAACATAGCAGTCAGTCGCATTTGTGCTGCTCCAGGTGTTGCATAGTCGAAGCACTGTCCTTATGAAGTTCCCGGCAATCGAGGCTGTGAGGCTGCAGCTTGGGAGGAATAAGTGATAAATCGATCCTTAGTATTCGTACACGGAGCTTTCACCTCAGCTGCCATTTTTTCCTCTTCACGGCTGACATGGAGTCGCGTAAAACCCACATCCATCATCTCTCTGACGACGTCTTAATCAGCATCTTCTGGCCTTCCGTACAGTCAAAATCGTACGCATCCGAGAGCGATCATCTTTGGAATTCTCTTCCGTTCAAGCCTAAGTACATCTACAACGCTTTCCCAGAGGACTCACTATACCGAACAGAATCTCCCGTGCCGACCCCTCCAGCCTCCGCAGATGCCGCTCATAGCCTCCTTATTGCATGTATCTGTCGTCGCTGGCGGCGTCTCGCACAGAGGCATGTCTCATCGCTGCTAGTAAAGGGATACCGCAGCGTTTCTCGTCAGGATGCTCTCAACGCCGTCGCTTGCTTTCCCAATCTGACCCATCTGCATCTGTCGGATCGAAGTATTGCGGTTTTGGACAACACCTTTCTAGCCGACCTCGTCTCTTTGTGCCCTAAATTGAGAGCGCTGCACGTGGGGGAAGTTTAGTGCTGCACGGAAGGCCGCCTACCTGATAGACAAATCGGACTTGGATCATCTCTCCTGTCACTGTCCTCAACTGGAGCAGCTGTCGCTGGAGTGGCTCGAGGAATATGTCGATCCACCAGCTTCCCTCTTTCAGCTGCCGTTGCGCACGCTAATGTTGGCCAACAATGCTTTCGTCATAGATGCACCAGGACTCAGCTCCCTTTCGTCTCTCACTTCTCTCACC
Source organism: Closterium sp. Yama58-4 (assembly GCA_947470075.1). Taxonomy (NCBI): domain Eukaryota; kingdom Viridiplantae; phylum Streptophyta; class Zygnematophyceae; order Desmidiales; family Closteriaceae; genus Closterium; species Closterium sp. Yama58-4. The sequence continues at coordinate 531,016 of CANIUD010000120.1, read as the reverse complement.
ATTGAAAACAGAGTCCTTCGCTACGACCAGCTTTCCAGTCTCCGGCACCTCACCAACCTCGTCCACATCTGCTTGCCTGGCAATATGTCCGCCGATTCAGAAGACCTTCTGGACTTCTCCCTCGCACAGCTACCTTGTCTTGAGTCGCTGAGATTTGGGCTGTGGTTTACACAGTTCGACGTCGTCTTCCCTCTCGAATTTCCACACAGGTTCCTGAAACGCCTGCAGCTTCACCATTGCTACCACCAGGAGCGGCTTCCAGACAGCCTAGGAGATGTGCTGCCAAGCCTTGTAGAGCTCAGCATCAGTGACTGCGAAACCTTCAGCGATCTTACCGATGAGTTCACCTCGCTCACATGCCTGGAGAGCTTGACCATATGCTCATGCAGTGTCTACATCCTGCCTGATAATTTTGGGAATCTGCCAGCTTTGAAAACGTTGGTGCTGAACAGGCTGCCTCTTCTCGGTCTTCCTGCCTCCGTCACCAAACTCGGATCTCTGGAGACGCTATTTCTGCTCGGGTGCGAGGCGGTGTATGATCTACCTCCAGGGTTTGGTTGCCTCACAGCAATCCAGACGCTGTCTCTTGTGTGCGCCTGGCACCTGGACTTACCAGAAGACATTGGCGGCCTCGTTAATCTTCATTCTTTCCGTCTCAAACAGAATTGCAGAGGGCAACTTCCGTCCTCATTCACGCAGCTGGCTTCGCTGACCAGGCTCGAATTGGATGAGTGCAGGGTTGGTGAGCTTCCAGAGGGAGTGGGGAAGCTGACAAGGCTGCAAGAGCTGTACATTTTGGACTGCCCTGACATTACGGAGCTTCCAGATTCTGTGACCAGCCTAATCAGCCTTCGGGTGCTCATGATTATAAAATGTTCCAGTCTCTCTTCGGTTCCCAGGAGGCTGGACAGCTTTACCAGGCTGAGGCAGTTGGAGCTGAGAGAGTGTTTGCTGCTGAACGAGGCCCCTGAGGCTCTGCCACTCAGTCTCCAGGCTCTGACCTATGACAACAATCAGCAGGTGGTGTCGCTGCCAAACATTTCAAGGCTTACAGAGCTCAGGAAATTGCACTTAGGTGTTGTTGGTGCAAGATGTCTACTGGCCATCAGTTACCATCTCTTTGCTCTGGAGCACCTAGAGTTGGCGCTGGGAGATGTTGCTGAGGAGTTTCTGTTTGCATTGACAAGGCTTTCTCGCCTTCGCACCCTGACACTCAAGGAGGTCCGCAGCTTGAAGAAGCTGGTGGAATGTGGTGGTGAGCCATTGCTGGAGCTACGGCAGCTGAACATCTACTCCACACGTGATGAACGCACAAATCTGCCTGCGGCCATCACCACTCTCCACCACCTCACATCCATTCAGATTCACGCGCCAAAGTTTTTTTTTCTTCCAGATTCCATTGGAGCATTGCCAAGACTGCGCAAGCTGGACTTATCCGACTGCTCATCCCTCAGGCATCTCCCTGTTTCCATCTTGCAGCTCTCCTGCATTAACGATTTGAAGCTCAGCAACACCCCCATCCGCTTACTTCCTCCTGGCCTCGCGCAGCTGAGCAGACTAAGGTGGCTTGATCTCCGTAACTGCAAGCAACTGGAGGCTCTGCCTGGTGACAAAGCGGATTTCAGAATGCTTGATTGTTTTCTTAAAAATGGCTGTGACAAGCTCCAGTGCTAATTACAATTGTCACTGTGCGAGGGCCCCTTTGTTGTAGAGGGTCCAGACTACCGTAGTACTTTCAGTACCTGCATCATTTCAGTTCAAGTTTGTACATCATACACACACACACGAAACTATGGAAGTATGGGCACTGTACTTGGCACTACAACAAGAGAGGGACGCCACACTAGACGTGTGTCAGTGTGGGGTGAAATTACCATAACTCCATGAAAAGATGAGAGACATTAAAATTAAGAAGTGCAAACAACTATTTCACCAGAAAATCATGATATGGCCATGAAGCTTGCAGCTGCTAACCTCACTCTCTCCAGCTTCAGCAGGATGGGGCATCTGTGTGTGGGCGTCTCACAGCCACTCGGTTCCAAGTACCGTATTCCCCCTGATAGAAGACCCCCCCAAAATAAAACACCCCCGGGTACCTAATACGGGGGGGGGGGAACTTTATTAAACCTCGATTTTGTTATACCCCCCCTTTGGGGGGTGATCAATATAAGACCCTCCCCTTCCCCTAAGGGAGGTTTCCCATGTACTTATCGTTTGTTTCATTTGAAACTGAGGCATTCTATAGTGCGAATTCGGCTTGGGGGGGGGGGGATTCCCGTGTCAGGGGGTTGATTTGCTGCGTCAGGGGGCCAGTTTGTTGCGTCAGGTGGCGAAATTGCTGTGTCAGTGGGCGAAATTGCTGCGTCAGAGGGGCGACTTATACGGTGCCGGGCGAATTCGTTTTGACTGGTCAAGCGATCGCCAAAAGCAAAACCACAACTTTACTTGTAACTTTCGTGTTGAAAACACTAAAAAAAAATAATGCCATATGAAAAGACCCGGGTGTTATAAAAAAAAAATCCTTTGTAAAGACCCCCCCCCCCCCCCCCCCCCCCCCCCCCCCCCCCCCCCCCCCCCCCCCCCCCCCCCATTTTTTTTAGGGATTTAGCATAAGACCCTAGGGTCTTATATCCGGGGGAATACGGTAGATCAACCTGGTGAGCATGCCCAAGTGGTTGGGCACTGAATCGAGCCTGCTGCAGCCTTTGAATACTGCAGCGCACAAGACAGTGGGGGGGATTGGAGCAGATGAAGAAGACAGAGAGGCATGGGAATGGGCAGTAAGTATAGTGATGCATGAACAGGCGTATATTTGGGACGCATAGGCAGGAAGGTGCAGCACACCACCTTCACACACACTGACCAATGGTGCTCCTCCAACTGCTCCCTTCAGAACCCTTTCACTTCTCCATCCTTCCACGTACCTGCCATTCTGCTGCTCTTGAAGGCTTTTCGAAGGCGATTCTGCCGGAATGCTTTGTCTGGGGCCATGGGGAGGTGGGATCAGAGAATAGGGGACGGGAGGTGGGATCAGAGAATAGGGGACGGGAGGTGGGATCAGAATAGGGGACGGGAGGTGGGATCAGAGAAGCGGGGAAGGCAGGTGGGGAGAGGGAAGGAGGGGGGGAACCCACTTCACCAAGTTCCACTACGGCTGCGAGACCGAGAGCCATGAGGAGCACGTGGTGCGGCGACTCCCCGACACTAAAGAGGTCGACCCTCCCCAATGCCTCGCCCCTCTAGGTCGAGAGGGATGCCAGAGGGGGTGGCAGTGGTGGCGATGCAGGCGAGGAGGAAGAGCAGCAGGAGTGGCCAGCAGGAGTGGCCAGCGGGAGTGGCCAGCGGGAGTGGCCAGCGGGAGTGGCCGGTGAGAGCAGTGAGGGCGAGACGGCGAGAGACGTACGATACTCGTTGCACTATGCGCAGCTGATGGTTGAATGAGGGGAAGGGAGAAGGGGGAAGGGGGGAAGGGGGGAATGGGGGAGAGTGGGTGAGGAGGAGAGGAAGCAGCATGAGGGAGCAGCGGGAGGGTCTGGTGAGGTTGGTGGGGGAGAGATGGCAGGGATGGGCGCCACTGGGAGCACTATGCACACCTGGGGAGGTGGTGACAGGGAGGGTAAGGGAGCGGGAAATGGAAAGACAAGGCGGTGAGTTCAGAACAGTGGCAAGTGGTGGCGTGGCGGCTCTGGTTGGACTATGCATACTGAATGGATGACAGGGGAAGAGAGGATATAGGGCAGGAAATGAGTGACGGCCGATCAGAGTGTGCGTGCAGAGGCGGCAGGAAATGAATGAATGCTACTGGCTGGACCATGCACGTGTGATTGTTGGTTGAGGGGAATGGGAACACAGGGATGGTGATGAGTGGTCAATGTGTGAGATGGCAAGTGATGGTTTCTTGCTTACGGCTGGACTATGAACGGATGGAGAAACGGCATGAGGAGGAAAAGGGAAGGGGCTGGGGAAGGGGAAGGGGATGTGGAAGGGGATGGGTAAAGGGAAAGGGTAAGAGGATGGGTAAGGGGATGGGGAAGGGGATGGGTAAGTGATGGTTAACGCGGGACAATTATAGAAAGTGACGGTTGCACTTTGCACAACTGGAAGAGGGAACCACCGGGGAATCAGCCCAAGATGGTGAGAGGGAAATGCGAGTACGGTTGTCAAGAAGAGATAAGTGGTGAGTGGTGGGAAGGGAGAGGAAGAAGGAAGTGATGCTGTAAAGTGCCGGTTCCCGTTAGTCCCGCATTGCCACCCTGGTCAACTTCACGGAAGAGCAGTCATAGGGCAAACAGCAGTCATAGGGCAAACAGCAGTCATAGGGCAAACAGCAGTCATAGGGCAAACAGCAGTCATAGGGCAAACAGCAGTCATAGGGCAAACAGCAGTCATAGGGCAAACAGCAGTCATAGGGCAAACAGCAGTCATAGGGCAAACAGCAGTCATAGGGCAAACAGCAGTCATAGGGCAAACAGCAGTCATAGGGCAAACAGCAGTCATAGGGCAAACAGCAGTCATAGGGCAAACAGCAGTCATAGGGCAAACAGCAGTCATAGGGCAAACAGCATGCATGGAGTACCGGGCACCTTGAAAAACACCTTCTCCCAAGGAATGCATCCGGGTGTCATTCAGACTCTCACAAATCAGCCGCTAGCCTTTCACGACCAGGAAAATCTGAGACACATCTGAATCACCTGAGAGTCACTTGGGGGGTGACTGAGAGTGAACTGAGAGCACGTCCAGCCGCAGCAGCCTGGCCAGATCCACCTCAGCTGCTAGTGACTGACACTGATAAGCCCAGTACCACCCACCACCTTCTTCACCCCACAATTCAGGGCCCAGTGTTATAGTTCTTTTTGGAATTATACATTTCATTGCGTTCTTGCCCTTCCACTTCCAAACCCCCCCCACCCTCTCTCCCCCCACCTCAGCGCCTCCCCCCCCTTTCTTTGCCCTGCCCGGGCTTTTATTTTCACCTGTCCGGCCCAGCATCTGCTGGATGCTCTTCCCGAGCGGCCGGCATGTGGACGTCATGTCCTGCATAGCATTGCCTAAGAGCATTCAGCAGCAGGCCAGTCTTGTGGATCGACACCCGAGACTGACCTGAGCTGAGAGAAACCTGGAAGTGGTCTGCAAGTGCTGGGGGAGTGGGGGGAAGGAAAGAGGTTAGTGAGCGTTAAAGGGGAGGTGAGCAGCAGCCTTGGGAATGAGTGCACTCTGCAGCCTGTGAAGAGTGCGTCAAGATGCAACGCAACCTGCAGGGACGCACAGCACAGGCAAGGAGTGCAGAATGCGCAGCGCAGGTTCCCCATGACGCAGTGTGGGCGGCACTGAGAGGATGGAGTTGGTGACAAAGGTGAGACTGTGGGCGCCACTGTGGGAGTCGAAAAGAGTGCGCAGCCTCACCAGCCCGCAGTTGAGAATTCTCAAAAGCGAAAAGAGTGCGCAGCCTCACCAGCCCGCAGTTGAGAATTCTCGAAAGCGAAAAGAGTGCGCAGCCTCACCAGCCCGCAGTTGAGAATTCTCGAAAGCGAAAAGAGTGCGCAGCCTCACCAGCCTGCAGTTGAGAATTCTCGAAAGCGAAAAGAGTGCGCAGCCTCACCAGCCCGCAGTTGAGAATTCTCGAAAGCGAAAAGAGTGCGCAGCCTCACCAGCCCGCAGTTGAGAATTCTCGAAAGCGAAAAGAGTGCGCAGCCTCACCAGCCCGCAGTTGAGAATTCTCAAAAGCGAAAAGAGTGCGCAGCCTCACCAGCCCGCAGTTGAGAATTCTCGAAAGCGAAAAGAGTGCGCAGCCTCACCAGCCCGCAGTTGAGAATTCTCGAAAGCGAAAAGAGTGCGCAGCCTCACCAGCCCGCAGTTGAGAATTCTCGAAAGCGAAAAGAGTGCGCAGCCTCACCAGCCCGCAGTTGAGAATTCTCGAAAGCGAAAAGAGTGCGCAGCCTCACCAGCCCGCAGTTGAGAATTCTCGAAAGCGAAAAGAGTGCGCAGCCTCACCAGCCCGCAGTTGAGAATTCTCGAAAGCGAAAAGAGTGCGCAGCCTCACCAGCCCGCAGTTGAGAATTCTCGAAAGCGAAAAGAGTGCGCAGCCTCACCAGCCCGCAGTTGAGAATTCTCGAAAGCGAAAAGAGTGCGCAGCCTCACCAGCCCGCAGTTGAGAATTCTCGAAAGCGAAAAGAGTGCGCAGCCTCACCAGCCCGCAGTTGAGAATTCTCGAAAGCGAAAAGAGTGCGCAGCCTCACCAGCCCGCAGTTGAGAATTCTCGAAAGCGAAAAGAGTGCGCAGCCTCACCAGCCCGCAGTTGAGAATTCTCGAAAGCGAAAAGAGTGCGCAGCCTCACCAGCCCGCAGTTGAGAATTCTCAAAAGCGAAAAGAGTGCGCAGCCTCACCAGCCCGCAGTTGAGAATTCTCGAAAGCGAAAAGAGTGCGCAGCCTCACCAGCCCGCAGTTGAGAATTCTCACAAGCGAAAAGAGTGCGCAGCCTCACCAGCCCGCAGATGAGAATTCTCAAAAGCGAAAAGAGTGCGCAGCCTCACCAGCCCGCAGATGAGAATTCTCAAAAGCGAAAAGAGTGCGCAGCCTCACCAGCCCGCAGTTGAGAATTCTCAAAAGCGAAAAGAGTGCGCAGCCTCACCAGCCCGCAGATGAGAATTCTCAAAAGCGAAAAGAGTGCGCAGCCTCACCAGCCCGCAGTTGAGAATTCTCAAAAGCGAAAAGAGTGCGCAGCCTCACCAGCCCGCAGTTGAGAATTCTCAAAAGCGAAAAGAGTGCGCAGCTTCACCAGCCCGCAGATGAGAATTCTCAAAAGCGAAAAGAGTGCGCAGCTTCACCAGCCCGCAGTTGAGAATTCTCAAAAGCGAAAAGAGTGCGCAGCCTCACCAGCCCGCAGTTGAGAATTCTCAAAAGCGAAAAGAGTGCGCAGCCTCACCAGCCCGCAGTTGAGAATTCTCGAAAGCGAAAAGAGTGCGCAGCCTCACCAGCCCGCAGTTGAGAATTCTCACAAGCGAAAAGAGTGCGCAGCCTCACCAGCCCGCAGTTGAGAATTCTCGAAAGCGAAAAGAGTGCGCAGCCTCACCAGCCCGCAGTTGAGAATTCTCAAAGGCGAAAAGAGTGCGCAGCCTCACCAGCCCGCAGTTGAGAATTCTCAAAAGCGAAAAGAGTGCGCAGCCTCACCAGCCCGCAGTTGAGAATTCTCAAAAGCGAAAAGAGTGCGCAGCCTCACCAGCCCGCAGTTGAGAATTCTCAAAAGCGAAAAGAGTGCGCAGCCTCACCAGCCCGCAGTTGAGAATTCTCAAAAGCGAAAAGAGTGCGCAGCCTCACCAGCCCGCAGTTGAGAATTCTCAAAAGCGAAAAGAGTGCGCAGCCTCACCAGCCCGCAGTTGAGAATTCTCAAAAGCGAAAAGAGTGCGCAGCCTCACCAGCCCGCAGTTGAGAATTCTCAAAAGCGAAAAGAGTGCGCAGCCTCATCAGCCCGCAGTTGAGAATTCTCAAAAGCGAAAAGAGTGCGCAGCCTCACCAGCCCGCAGATGAGAATTCTCAAAAGCGAAAAGAGTGCGCAGCCTCACCAGCCCGCAGATGAGAATTCTCAAAAGCGAAAAGAGTGCGCAGCCTCACCAGCCCGCAGTTGAGAATTCTCAAAAGCAAAAAGAGTGCGCAGCCTCACCAGCCCGCAGTTGAGAATTCTCAAAAGCGAAAAGAGTGCGCAGCCTCACCAACCCGCAGATGAGAATTCTCAAAAGCGAAAAGAGTGCGCAGCCTCACCAGCCCGCAGATGAGAATTCTCAAAAGCGAAAAGAGTGCGCAGCCTCACCAGCCCGCAGATGAGAATTCTCAAAAGCGAAAAGAGTGCGCAGCCTCACCAGCCCGCAGTTGAGAATTCTCAAAAGCGAAAAGAGTGCGCAGCCTCACCAGCCCGCAGTTGAGAATTCTCAAAAGCGAAAAGAGTGCGCAGCCTCACCAGCCCGCAGATGAGAATTCTCAAAAGCGAAAAGAGTGCGCAGCCTCACCAGCCCGCAGATGAGAATTCTCAAAAGCGAAAAGAGTGCGCAGCCTCACCAGCCCGCAGTTGAGAATTCTCAAAAGCGAAAAGAGTGCGCAGCCTCACCAGCCCGCAGTTGAGAATTCTCAAAAGCGAAAAGAGTGCGCAGCCTCACCAGCCCGCAGATGAGAATTCTCAAAAGCGAAAAGAGTGCGCAGCCTCACCAGCCCGCAGATGAGAATTCTCACAAGCGAAAAGAGTGCGCAGCCTCACCAGCCCGCAGTTGAGAATTCTCACAAGCGAAAAGAGTGCGCAGCCTCACCAGCCCGCAGATGAGAATTCTCACAAGCGAAAAGAGTGCGCAGCCTCACCAGCCCGCAGTTGAGAATTCTCAAAAGCAAAAAGAGTGCGCAGCCTCACCAGCCCGCAGTTGAGAATTCTCAGAAGCGAAAAGAGTGCGCAGCCTCACCAGCCCGCAGTTGAGAATTCTCAAAAGCGAAAAGAGTGCGCAGCCTCACCAGCCCGCAGATGAGAATTCTCAGAAGCGAAAAGAGTGCGCAGCCTCACCAGGCCGCAGTTGAGAATTCTCGAAAGCGAAAAGAGTGCGCAGCCTCACCAGCCCGCAGTTGAGAATTCTCAAAAGCGAAAAGAGTGCGCAGCCTCACCAGCCCGCAGATGAGAATTCTCAAAAGCGAAAAGAGTGCGCAGCCTCACCAGCCAGCAGTTGAGAATTCTCAAAAGCGAAAAGAGTGCGCAGCCTCACCAGCCCGCAGATGAGAATTCTCAAAAGCGAAAAGAGTGCGCAGCCTCACCAGCCCGCAGTTGAGAATTCTCAAAAGCGAAAAGAGTGCGCAGCCTCACCAGCCCGCAGTTGAGAATTCTCAAAAGCGAAAAGAGTGCGCAGCCTCACCAGCCCGCAGTTGAGAATTGTCAAAAGCGAAAAGAGTGCGCAGCCTCACCAGCCCGCAGATGAGGATTCTCAAAAGCGAAAAGAGTGCGCAGCCTCACCAGCCCGCAGTTGAGAATTCTCAAAAGCGAAAAGAGTGCGCAGCCTCACCAGCCCGCAGATGAGAATTCTCAAAAGCGAAAAGAGTGCGCAGCCTCACCAGCCCGCAGTTGAGAATTCTCACAAGCGAAAAGAGTGCGCAGCCTCACCAGCCCTCAGATGAGAATTCTCAAAAGCGAAAAGAGTGCGCAGCCTCACCAGCCCGCAGTTGAGAATTCTCAAAAGCGAAAAGAGTGCGCAGCCTCACCAGCCCGCAGATGAGAATTCTCAAAAGCGAAAAGAGTGCGCAGCCTCACCAGCCCGCAGTTGAGAATTCTCAAAAGCGAAAAGAGTGCGCAGCCTCACCAGCCCGCAGTTGAGAATTCTCAAAAGCGAAAAGAGTGCGCAGCCCGCAGTTGAGAATTCTCAAAAGCGAAAAGAGTGCGCAGCCTCACCAGCCCGCAGATGAGAATTCCCAAAAGCGAAAAGAGTGCGCAGCCTCACCAGCCCGCAGTTGAGAATTCTCAAAAGCGAAAAGAGTGCGCAGCCTCACCAGCCCGCAGATGAGAAATCTCACAAGCGAAAAGAGTGCGCAGCCTCACCAGCCCGCAGTTGAGAATTCTCAAAAGCGAAAAGAGTGCGCAGCCTCACCAGCCCGCAGTTGAGAAATCTCAAAAGCGAAAAGAGTGCGCAGCCTCACCAGCCCGCAGATGAGAAATCTCACAAGCGAAAAGAGTGCGCAGCCTCACCAGCCCGCAGTTGAGAAATCTCAAAAGCGAAAAGGGTGCGCAGCCTCACCAGTCCGGAGTTGAGAAATCTCACAAGCGAAAAGAGTGCGCAGCCTCACCAGCCCGCAGTTGAGAATTCTCAAAAGCGAAAAGAGTGCGCAGCCTCACCAGCCCGCAGATGAGAATTCTCAAAAGCAAAAAGAGTGCGCAGCCTCACCAGCCCGCAGTTGAGAATTCTCAAAAGCGAAAAGAGTGCGCAGCCTCACCAGCCCGCAGTTGAGAATTCTCAAAAGCGAAAAGAGTGCGCAGCCTCACCAGCCCGCAGTTGAGAATTCTCAAAAGCGAAAAGAGTGCGCAGCCTCACCAGCCCGCAGTTGAGAATTCTCGAAAGCGAAAAGAGTGCGCAGCCTCACCAGCCCGCAAATGAGAATTCTCACAAGCGAAAAGAGTGCGCAGCCTCACCAGCCCGCAGTTGAGAAATCTAAAAAGCGAAAAGAGTGCGCAGCCTGACCAGCCCGCAGATGAGAATTCTCACAAGCAAAAAGAGTGCGCAGCCTCACCAGCCCGCAGATGAGAATTCTCAAAATCGAAAAGAGTGTGCAGCCTCACCAGCCCGCAGTTGAGAATTCTCAAAAGCGAAAAGAGTGCGCAGCCTCACCAGCCCGCAGTTGAAAATTCTCAAAAGCGAAAAGAGTGCGCAGCCTCACCAGCCCGCAGTTGAGAATTCTCACAAGCGAAAAGAGTGCGCAGCCTCACCAGCCCGCAGTTGAGAAATCTCAAAAGCGAAAAGGGTGCGCAGCCTCACCAGTCCGCAGTTGAGAAATCTCAAAAGCGAAAAGAGTGCGCAGCCTCACCAGCCCGCAGTTGAGAATTCTCAAAAGCGAAAAGAGTGCGCAGCCTCACCAGCCCGCAGATGAGAATTCTCAAAAGCAAAAAGAGTGCGCAGCCTCACCAGCCCGCAGTTGAGAATTCTCAAAAGCGAAAAGAGTGCGCAGCCTCACCAGCCCGCAGTTGAGAATTCTCAAAAGCGAAAAGAGTGCGCAGCCTCACCAGCCCGCAGTTGAGAATTCTCAAAAGCGAAAAGAGTGCGCAGCCTCACCAGCCCGCAGTTGAGAATTCTCGAAAGCGAAAAGAGTGCGCAGCCTCACCAGCCCGCAAATGAGAATTCTCACAAGCGAAAAGAGTGCGCAGCCTCACCAGCCCGCAGTTGAGAAATCTAAAAAGCGAAAAGAGTGCGCAGCCTGACCAGCCCGCAGATGAGAATTCTCACAAGCAAAAAGAGTGCGCAGCCTCACCAGCCCGCAGATGAGAATTCTCAAAATCGAAAAGAGTGTGCAGCCTCACCAGCCCGCAGTTGAGAATTCTCAAAAGCGAAAAGAGTGCGCAGCCTCACCAGCCCGCAGTTGAAAATTCTCAAAAGCGAAAAGAGTGCGCAGCCTCACCAGCCCGCAGTTGAGAATTCTCAAAAGCGAAAAGAGTGCGCAGCCTCACCAGCCCGCAGTTGAGAATTCTCAAAAGCGAAAAGAGTGCGCAGCCTCACCAGCCCGCAGTTGAGAATTCTCAAAAGCGAAAAGAGTGCGCAGCCTCACCAGCCCGCAGATGAGAATTCACAAAAGCGAAAAGAGTGCGCAGCCTCACCAGCCCGCAGATGAGAATTCTCACAAGCGAAAAGAGTGCGCAGCCTCACCAGCCCGCAGTTGAGAATTCTCAAAAGCGAAAAGAGTGTGCAGCCTCACCAGCCCGCAGATGAGAATTCTCAAAAGCGAAAAGAGTGCGCAGCCTCACCAGCCCGCAGTTGAGAATTCTCACAAGCGAAAAGAGTGCGCAGCCTCACCAGCCCGCAGTTGAGAATTCTCAAAAGCGAAAAGAGTGCGCAGCCTCACCAGCCCGCAGTTGAGAATTCTCAAAAGCGAAAAGAGTGCGCAGCCTCACCAGCCCGCAGTTGAGAATTCTCAAAAGCGAAAGGAGTGCGCAGCCTCACCAGCCCCCAGATGAGAATTCTCAAAAGCGAAAAGAGTGCGCAGCCTCACCAGCCCGCAGTTGAGAATTCTCAAAAGCGAAAAGAGTGCGCAGCCTCACCAGCCCGCAGCTTCCCTGTGAACAGTGCGTCCATGCTGCAAGGGTGGCGGATTTATGGGCCAGAAGGTGCAGGTGAAGCAGGTGCGGTGCAGAGCTGATGGGGAGGTGGGGGAAGGATGAAGGGAGGTGGGAAGGGAAGAGGACGAGCAAGTGCTTGGGTGAGCGCAGTGCACTGCGCCGCCCGTGTAGTGGCAGGAATTTGTGGGCCAGTGTAGGCCAGGAGAACGTGGGGCTGACACCTTGTGGGGCAGGCGTGGCTGAGGAGAAGCAGGTGCTGCGGAGCTGGTTGGTGGGGTTGGCCGGGGAAGATGGGGCGTGGGTGGGGGAGAGGGTATGGGCACGGGAGGGGATGCTGCTGCCTGGTTGAACCGTGCGACCGCGCTGCAGTGGGGTAGACGTGGGTGTCGAGAAGCGGGTGCGGTGCAGTGCAGGTCTAGGCGGGAGGGGGAGGAGACTGCAAGGAGGAAATGAGGCAATGGCTTATGAGAGGGATGTGGGAGGGAGTCAGTTCTGTACATAGGGTCCCGAACCTGTGGGCCGGAAGCCGGAATAGGAGAAGCAGGTGCAGAGTTGGGGGGGAAGGGTGAAAAAGGAAGGTGCGTTGATGAGATGGATACAGGGAGGACGGATGTGGGAGACAGTGTTGTTGGTGCGTGAGTCTGTGAGTCGGTGTAAGAGAAGCAGGTGCGGAGCTGAGGATAGAAGGGGGAGAAGGGGGAGAAGGGGGAAAGAAGGGCCAAGGGGAATGGGAAAAAGGGGAAGCGGAAGGGGTAGTGGGATACACAAATGCAAAGGGGAAAGTGGAACCACGAATTGCAAGGGGGGGCAGCAATGGTAATTGGAGGGGTGATGGGGAAATGAATCTCACCTTGGCACAGCTCCCTCCACTCACCCTCCCAACCATCTAGCTATGCCGCCACTCCTCACTGACTCCTCACCGACTCTTCACCGACTCTCAAGACCCCCACCTGGGCGACAGCCAGTTACGCAACTCTCCGCTTCCCACCATCGCCAGCAAGTGATTTGAGTGGCTCGGGTGATTCAGGATATTTCTACGCGCATCTCCCTCGCCCTGAGGCGACTCTCACCTTGGTGATAGGATAGCCAGCTTCTCAACCACCCCCCCGGGACCTTGCCACGGCGCCACCCATCCATCCATCCATCCATAACCGTGGCACCTCGATGACGAGATTGCCCTCGCCCACCAGCGCACACACCAGCGCACACACCAACACAATCCTGCTCGCGAATCTGCACACCGGGGGGGGGGGGGGGATGGAGAAGGGAGAGAAACAGGTCAGTAACCCATTGAGGTGTGTCATGCATGCATGCATGCATGCAGGCAGGCAAGGCTGTCGAGGGTGCTTCACAGGAGAGCACAGTCCGTGGCGTAGGGAGGGAAAGGGAAGGGCGAGGGGGGGGGGGGGAAGGGAGGTCGAGGGGAGGGCGAGTGGAGGGCGAGGGGAGGGCGAGTTGAGGGCGAGGGGAGGGCGAAGGAAGGGAGGAAGGGGGGGAAGGGGGAGCGGCGGACCTGGCCCTTCCAGGAGCGCATGGCGTGGAAGAATGAGCGCACTGCAAAGGAATAGATGAGAATTATCTCAGGCGCGCTGCTTATGAGCAGCAGCAGCAGGAAGTAGATACCGTCATCTTATGAGTGACATACTCCCCTGCCTGGCCAGCCACACAGGCATGCGCATGCGCACCCTGCATGAACACGCATCCCGCGCGCACACGTGCACATGCACAGCCGGCAGCACACACGCAACACAGGTTGATGCTTTTTGGCGCCTCTGAATGGCGTTTGCCAGGACACGCGGCGGGCGGGCAGCACAATCCGATCCGAGTGGGCGAAGGCGGGCAGCACATGGCACTCAAAACGACAGGTGGAGGGAAGAAGAAGGGAGAGGAGGAGGGGAGGTAGGGGAAGGGGGGGAAGCGGAGGAGGGGGTGGGAGGGGCACCGTTGCAGAGGGGACAGATCTTGGAGGTGAGGTCGGGCTTGAAGTGCATGGCAAAATAAATGGGAGGATGGAAGGTGGGCAGCACATGACACGCAAAACGACAGGGGGGAAGGAAGAAGGGATACGAGCAGGGAAGCGGCGAGGAGGAGAGGAGGGCTTGGGGGGAAAGGGGTGGGGGGAGGCACCGTTGCACGAGGGCACGTCGTTCTCGCCTCTGCCGTCGTTCTCGCCTCTGCCGTCGTTCTCGCCTCTGCCGTCGTTCTCGCCTCTGCCGTCGTTCTCGCCTCTGCCGTCGTTCTCGCCTCTGCCGTCGTTCTCGCCTCTGCCGTCGTTCTCGCCTCTGCCGTCGTTCTCGCCTCTGCCGTCGTTCTCGCCTCTGCCGTCGTTCTCGCCTCTGCCGTCGTTCTCGCCTCTGCCGTCGTTCTCGCCTCTGCCGTCGTTCTCGCCTCTGCCAGCCCCATCAGAAGCCCCCCTTCACCACGTTCGCTCTCTCCCTCCCCGCCATTTCGCCGCCGCCACTGCCGCCGCCGCCAACGCCGCTTGTATCAGAATCCCAGCCACTAACCACTGGGATAAAAGGGCTTGTTTGTGTAGCGGGTGAGTGCGCCCATAACCCCCCAGGCCGCCATGCCTGTAACCCTTCCCTAGGATCAATCGGGGATCACCAGTGGACCTCTGACACCCCCCCGCACTGGGATGCCCGAGGTGCACACACCGGGATTCGAACCCGAGACCTTCGCTCTGATACCATGTCAGAATCCCAGCCACTAACCACTGGGATAAAAGGGCTTGTTTGTGTAGCGGGTGAGTGCGCCCATAACCCCCCAGGCCGCCATGCCTGTAACCCTTCCCTAGGATCAATCGGGGATCACCAGTGGGCCTCTGACAGCTTGTGCTGCTTATCCCCACTCGTCTCGCCGCCAGCCGCGACGCCGCTTTTGTCATTCTTCTCCCTCTACTTCTCTTTATTTATATCCACGTCCTTCTCCTGTTGTGCTTCCACTCCACCGCTTCGCTGATCTCACCAACATTGCGCGGCTGACCGGATTTCGCGGGACATGTGGCTTCATTATCAGTCGCCGAGCAAGTAGCAAAACACGCAAAATCACTTTCTTTACTCGCACGATCCGCCAAGTACTAGGGTTCCGTCTTTCCAGTCGTTCCCCTACTGCTGATGCCGCCTTTCGAACCCTCGATTCGTTTATGCTCGAAAATTGGCCGTTTTCGATGAGAACTCTCGTCCATCATTCGCAATACCGTTCGCATGTGCTTGAAAGGTAAGAATGCTGCCAGTTTAGCCATTCGCGCTCGTGATCAGCTGGGAATTTACGGATACGCATACAGGGGAAATTGGATATATGAGCGGTAAACAAAGTTTTTGCAGGCGGCTCATTGGGTCACAAGTCAGGTTTGACTCATCAAAAAGGTCATGATGGGAGTCATGCAGTGAGAAACTCAGATTGTTATCGGTAGGGCTGGTGGTGGTGATGGGGCAGCTCTGCCCATGCCTTTTCATCCCAACCATGCCTCATCCCACCCATGCCATTTCATCCCACCCATGCCTTTTTATCCCACCCATGCCATTTCTTCCCACCAATGCCATTTCATCCCACCCATGCCTTTCATCCCACCCATGCCATTTCATCCCACCCATGCCTTCACATCCCACCCATGCCATTTCTTTCCACCCATCCTATTTCATCCCACCCATGCCATTTCATCCCACCCATGCCTTTTCATCCCACCCATGCCTTTTCATCCCACCCATGCCTTTTCATCCCACCCAGGCAGGCCTCCACGTTGTCAGGCCAACTCCTGTGCTTCTCCCTGTGCTTTGGCTACTTTAAAGCTGAAGAGTGTGTAGAATGGCTGCAACGTGCTTGTGCAATGCTTGTTTGCAAGCCTGTATGCTTGATATACATTTGTGTTGTGAAGTGTGTTTGGTGAAGTGGTTTCTTTCTTATGGCGAATTTCTTGGTCTGACTCGGGCCTTCAGATTCGTTTTGGGCCACCCTTAGCAATCAGGGTTCTAGGTATAGGCAACCTCGATGCGTAGGGTAAAGTTTTTATTTCCCTGACAAATGCAGGGTAAAAAAAAAATGTAAATCTGTTTGGCCAGGGTTTTTTTTTTTAACACTGGAGTGAATAACGCCAATCTTGTCACACATAACGCCAATCTTGTTCCCACGGTTTGGACGACAAGTGAGTTTGGATACGCGACTCGCAATTTTGCAAATTTCGAGAAATTGGTCAACATGCGGCTTGGGTTTGGACACAAACAACGCCATCAACTTCGGTCGTGCACGGAAGCATCCACGACCGTGTGCGAACAGATCTGACGGCCCACGACGCCTACCACAATGGGCCAGGACCCAGCTCACGGGAGTCAGAGTTCGTACCAGAGAAGTTGGCTCCAGTTCAATGTCAGAAGCGAGAATTTATTGGTTGCGACCTGAGCTGCGCCAAATTCGGTCAAACGGTCGTTAGGGCTCACATGGCCTCGGTGTCCAGAGTGCCAACTCTTGGGAGACACTCTTGGCGAAGCAATGGACTATCGCTCAGCAGGATCCACTCGAGCATGACTCGGCCTCTGCCAAGTGGCGAGATCTCGTCGAGCGATGGATGGGAGCTCTTTGCTGTTGCGAAGGGCGAGGATGATGATGAAGGCCCAGAAGAGGCAGAGCACAGTGCCGGAGAAGCTACCTAATGCTGAGACCGAGAAAGAGGTGGTGCGATGTGAGTAGTAAACTTGGCCTTGCACCAACAGACGGATGGGAAGGCACGGCAGCAGGCAGTGCAGGAAAGAGCAGGAAAGAAGGGCAGGGTAGACAAGGAAGATGAAAGCTGAGTAAAGGCAGAGCACACAGCCTGGAAAGGCGCCCAGTTCACGGGAGCCAGTCCGGTGATGAGAGACCCTGCTCACTGCTCAAAAGGCGATCATCGTGGCCTTGTGACTGCCAAATAGGGCCTCTTGGCATTAAAGGGAAAAGCTGATGACAGTGGTGATGTTGCCCTGTGGCTGCAGAATAGGGGCTGCTGGAACAACGTGGAGAGTAGGGTAGGGGCGGGTGGGGAGCTTGTGTATGCTGCTTCAGTTGGGCAACTTCTGACAAGAAATGGTGTCAAGGGATTTTGGGATGCGAGGGATGGGCGTTGCCCTATGCGCTGCCACCCCGGAGCACCCCAGCATGATGCGCTGGCACATGTGGAACAAAGAACGGGAGTGAGGGAGTGGGGCGGGGATAAAGGGGAGCGGAAGCAACGAACATACGCATCCAAGGGAGGGTGGAGAGAGCTGCAGTGCACAGCACACCATAGCATGCCAAGATGCACTGGAAGAGGTGGAAAGGTGTGGGGTTTGGATGGTGGAATGGGGGGTAGGGAAGGTGGAAGAAACAACAAGGAAAGCAATGACAGGCGGAAAGCGAGGTACGGCGGGGGGAGGTGCAAGCTGCAGTGCACACCATAGCGCCCCGCACTGATGCGCTCGAGATATGGGTTCTTGGGTGGGGGAATGGAGTGGAGATACATGGTTTTCGCGTGGGGGGAATGGAGGGTAGGGAAGGAGGAAGAAACGATGAGGGACACAATGAGGGAGGAAAAGCGATGAGGGGGGAGGTTCATACTGTAGCGCCCTGCCATGATGGGCAGAGGAGCTGGAAAGGTGTGGGTTGGTGGGAGGGTGAGGTGATGCAGGGGAGGGAGGGCAGAATGAGTATGGGCAAGGCCGGGAGAAGGGAGGTGCACGCTGTAACGCCCAGCCATGTTATGGTGAAAGAGTCGGGGAGGATTCAGGAATAGGGTTGGGAGTAGGTGGAGAGAGCAAGGTACATGAACATGCATATGTATGGGTCTCCTGGTTCTTGGTTCAAAAGTTGAGGCCGTTCAAAAGGGAGGAACATGAAGATGCACGAATTTGAGTCTCCTGTCTCCTACCTAGCTCCTGGTTTGTAGCTTGTGCCTCATGCAACCACAGGAGTGGGCACATGCAGGGGCAGGGCAGGCAGTGACCTGCCAAAGCCATTTAACATCAACCATAGCAGTGAGGGCCGAAGCCAATGCACGGGGGGACTGCTATCAAGAGGTTGATGGCATCGGCTTTGTTGGGCGTCCACTGGGATGGTCCAGTTTGTGGCAAAAGCAAAACCACAGTGTGCCAGCCGGGAATCGAACCCGGGTCTGCACCGTGCTGATGGCAGGGTGCTATTCTACCTCTAGACCACTGGCACTAAGCAGATATTCTACAGATGGTGGTAATGATTTAAGGAAATGGATCGACGGAGGCACACAATGGGGTAATGGGATAATGGGGTGATGGGATGATGGGGTAGTAGTGTGATGGGATGATGCGATCGAGGTAATAGTGTGATGGGGTGATGGCTGCACTATGCACACCTGCGGAAGTGGGGGATGGCAATGAGGATGGGGATGGCAATGAGGATGGGGGCGAAGCAGGTGCGGAGGGGGAAGGAGAGAGGGGGAAAAGGGTAAACAGCAGAGTGGGCTATGAGAGGGATGTGGGAGACGGTGCTGTAGGGGGCGGGAGTCGGTGGGGCAGAAAACTGTGTTGGAGAATCAGGTGCGGAGCTGTGAGGGGGAGGGGGGGAGGGGTGGAGGGGGAAGGGGAGAGGGCAATGGATGGTGAAGGGAAGGAGTGCTGCAGCCCTGGCAAGAAGTGCACTTGAGCAGCCCGCTGGTTACCCATGAACAGTGCGATCATGTTGCAGGGGCGCACAGGCAGGGAACACACAGTGTGCAGGTTCCCCGTCACGCCAATTTAGGCGCCACTCTAGCACTTGGGCTTGGGAACAATCTAGCAATGCACTGCCTCAGCTGCCCGCAGCAGGTTCACTGTGGGCGCAAATCGATGGGTCAAGAAATCGGGGCAGGAGAAGCAGGTGTGGTGCGGTGCTGGTGGTAAGACGGAAAAAGCGTTGGGTGAGGTGGGAAGGGGAGAGGAAGGGACAGTGCGTGGGTGAGTGAGAGCAATGCGTCCACACCGAAGGGGCAGAGAATTTGTAGGCAAGGCGTCAGACTGGGAGAAGCAGGTGCGGAGCTGGGGAGGTTGGTTGGCAGGGGAAGCGGGGACATGGAGAGGAGGGTATGGTGAGAGGAGGGGACAGCGCCGGGGGAGGTCAGTGCAGAGCCACTGTGGGGCAGGGACCCGTGGGGCAGTCGTTGGCGTAGGAGAAACAGGCAAGGAGCTGGAAGGGTTGGGGAAGGGGGGAACGCGGGGGGGGGAAGGGGGGAACGCGGGGGTGGGAGGGGTGGGGGGTTGGGAAGGGAGAGAGTATGGGAAGGGAGGGGATACTTTCAAGGTGAACAGTGCACTCGTGCTGTGGGGCCGAGTCCGTCCAATGGGGCAAACCAGACGTGGGTGGCTCGTCTCTGGGCCGTGCAAATCTGTGGGCCAGATGATGTGGGTGTAGGAGATGTAGGTGCGGTGCGGAGATGGGGGGCACAGGAGGGGAGGGAAAGGAGGAAAAGAGGCAGTGGGTTATGAGAGGGATGTGGGAGACAGTGCCGTATGTGCGCGAACCTGAGGGCCAGAAATCAGTATAGGGGAGGCAGGTGCGGGGCTAGAGGGGTGGAAGGAAGGAGGGGGCACTGGATGCGGCGAGGAGCGATGTGGGAGAGAGTGTCGTAGTGGCGTGAGTGTGTGAGACTGTGGTGGAGAAGCAGCGGAGTGGGGAGGGAAGGGGAAGAAGGGGGGACATAAGTCAAGCGGAAGGGTGACAATGTGCTGTGGGATACACAAATGAGCAGCTGAATGGATGCGATGCGGAAGTGGGGGAGTGGGGGGTTGCGAATGGGGTTTGGGTGGGAAGAAGGGATTGGAAAGGGAGAGGGAAGTAGTTGGATTCTTCCCACTGGCCGTTGAGACGTAAAGCTGTCCTTGCCCAGAAGTCGTTCACTTAAACTTCTCATGAAGATGGCCGCACGCAACGCAAGCACTTCAATGCCTAGCCCACGTCCCATCAAGCGGCTAAGACGCTGTAGTGCACCAATTCCGCCAACGAAGGTCAGTGGCGTTGCAGCGAGGGCAGTCGGGGCTATTTGACTTAGCCCACCAGTGTGTAACTTAGGGGCGCAGGTGGAGAACCCACCAGTGGTGGGTGCTCCAGGCGAGGCTTTGTCCCTTGGGGACTGCCTCGCCATCTTAGAGCCCGGTCTTCATCTCCCGTACAGGGAGTTCAGCAGGGCGTCGTTTTCACTGTCCTAGTTTAGGAGCTTGCTTGCCTGTTTTTGAATCAATCTGCATGCCTGTATTTTGACATCTATAGCAATGAAAGGACCGTTGGAAATAGTTGGAGGGGGAATGGGGGAAGGAAACTCACCTGGCCCGCCCATCACCTCCCTCCACTCACTCTCACAACCATTCCATACCCACTCGCAGCAACTCCTCACCGATTCTCATCAAGTCTCACTGAAACCCCCCCATACCCACCCCGCACCGACTGCATCCAACTGGCTCCAACATCGCCCACGAGGCACGTTTTGAGACGTCTCAAAGCACCTTGAGGGGCCTCAAAAGCAACCCACCACCCTCTCTCATCAACTCTCACTGACACACACCCAGTTATTCGACTGGATTGCCTACGACACAGCTCCACCGCCGACTCTCACCTGGGAAATCTCAGCTTGTGTCAGCTGCCCCCTGGTCCCTTGCACCCATCGTGATATCCCACACATCCTCTGGTCTACGCCCTGCCCCAGCAGCATCCTGTCTCATCCCCCCCTTCAACCCCCATTCACTCCCCTTTACCCCCTATTCACTGTCTCCTTTACCCCTTATTCACTCCCCTTCACCCCCTACTCACTCCCTTTCAACCCCCTATTCACTCGCCTTCACCCCCCATTCACTCCTCTTCATCCCCCATTCGCTCCCCTTCACCCCCCATTCACTCCCCTTTAACTCCCTTCACTGCTTCCTCGAGTGACCCTCACAAACGCGCCTTACCCACAGAGATTCCTCACTGCCTCTCTCTCACACACATATCCACCCTCACCAGCTCTCACCTTAGCACAACCCAGCTCTTCCACGCTACCCCCTCCCATCGTGAGTCACGTCGAACGCATCCCCAATGGCGCGCTTGCCTTGCACTCACCGCATTCGTCATGCAAGTCCGTCCGAAGCCACACGAGCAGCAGGCGTGCTGAAGTGAAACTTGAGAACAGCCGTGTGAAGGATGAGATGGGCATCGTCATTCCCCATGTGAGCTGTCGGCCTCAGCTACCCGGACCCTGTGGGGTGGGGGGGAGGAGGAGCAGAGAAGCGGGAATTGAGGACAAGATGAGGGGGGGGGGAGGAGAGAGGGCGGGGTAGGGAAGAGCAAAGTGGGAGAGAGAAGGTGGGGCAAAGTGAGGGCAGGCGCGGGCAGGGAGCCAGAAGCAGCGTTGGTACTTGTTGCAACAAAAGAGTCATGCGGACTGGATGTGCAGCGAGACAGTGGAGAAGGTGTGAGCAAGCAACACGAGAATCGCACTCATCACGTCTCAACAGGCTGTGCCACGTGGCACCATGCGATAACTGCATGTCCTGTATCTGTCCGATCTGCCCCGCCCCATCATTCCTCAACCTTTGGCCTCATGCAATATTCAGAGTCCCATCCCATCAAACCAATCTGCCATGTCAGTTGGTAAATAGCTCTCATGTAACCACCAGCTACTATAGGTCGTGCTGTCGTAAGCCAATGCGGGGAATACCTGGTGTAACACAGGATGGGTGCCACGATGTGCCCGAGCGGGCAACAGGAAGGCTAGAAAAGGCCTGCGAGCGGTAACGTTCGGTTCGAAAGAGAAAAGCAGGCGGATTCCGTTCGGTGGGAGTGGATACCCAAATCGGCGGGGTTGATTCTAGCTGCAGCATCAGCTCTGACTTAAAGCACCCTTCGAGGACGAGAGGCCGGAGAGTCCGGAGCCGGAGGACCTAAACCGAGGCGTGCTCGGGACATTCGGGGTCGGGACTAGGGAGCAATTCGACGCTGGCGCTGTCAGCAAGACACTGTGAGCTTGTCAAATCGCCGCAAAAGAAGGGGCACGCAGTGGATACCGGTTCATGACAGCTCCTTCCGTGCCGATAGTGGCAGAAAGTAAGAGTTGCGCTGGCTACACAGATGGATGAATTACGAACAACATCGTCTTCTGGAAACAACGGAACAAATGACGATTGACGATACCATTCCCTCCTTACAATTGTCGCAGCATCAATAATGCGGACGTCTCTTTCCTTGCGAACCGTAAACGCAGCAGGCAACCGTCGTTACCTGCTGTCTATTTTCGTCAGGCTCGCCAAGTTCGCAGAGGGGGTTCTGGGAGCAGAAGCCTGGCGAAAAGCTTGCACGAATTTCGTCGATATGTTTCCGTCTGCGCACTTCATCAGATTTGCCTTTCCCCACCACCCCGCTCATTCTACTGCCTGGAATAACAGAGATCCCGTAAGCAGACGGCCTGCCACACAAAGCGGACTAGTTCACGTTCACCTGCAGCGCTGCGCATAGGTCCTGTGAATAGGGTTTTCGTTAGATATCATGCCTCGCGCATACATCAACGATTTGTCCGACGACCTGCTCATTAAGATCTTCTGGCGCGCCAGAGAACAATTCATTTCCCGCCAACCCACAGACATTGTTCATTCGTCGCGTTCCATATTCCCTAGGCCGAGGTACTCCTCCGAAAACCCCTATGGCGAAGAGCTCAGCACCTCGAACGGCTACTTGCTACCGTTGTCGCTGCAGCGGAACGATAATAGTAGTACTAGCACGACCATTGCGAGTAATCCGTTGACAGCTCCTGCTGCGCTCACAGACGCGGCCTATAATCTCCTCATCGCCTCCGTCTGCTCGCGCTGGCGTCGCCTGGCTCGCCAGCAGATCTACACGCTTCTCGTGAAGAAGAACCGCGTCGTTTCGCTCGCAGATCTCACCGCGGCCGTCGCGTGCTTCCCTCACCTCTCCCACGTGCATCTGAGCGACAACAGCGTCGAGACCATCGACGACGCGTTCCTCGCTCACCTCGCTGCCACATGCCCGAAACTCGTGTCGCTGCACGTGGGAAAGGGGATTACTAAGAAGGTGAAATGGGGGAGCGGGGACGGGGACTACCATCCGGTGACCGCAGCTGGGTTGGATCATTTCCTGCGTCGCTGCACGCAGCTGGAGCACCTCTCGCTCTACTGCCTGCATCCGTACCAGTACCTCCCGCCTTCCCTCTCCAACCTCGCACACCTCCACACCCTCGCTCTCACCCACGCCTCACCTCTTGAGACTCCGGGATTCACGAGACTTACGTCCCTCACCGCTCTTGCCGTCGACATTCCCGAGTACGAAGATATGAATGTCGCGAGCTTCGCTCATCTCCCTGACTTCACCACCCTCTCTGTGTCTAACAAGTTGTGGCTCCGACAAGGAGGCGTCGGCGCTCACCCCTTCTCGCTCGCTCACCTGCCGTCGCTGAAAGCGCTCGAGTTCGAACCCTGCAGCCCACCATTCGACTTGCTGTTCCCGCCAGAGTCTTCCTACAGCCATCTGGAGCAACTCCTTCTCAAAGGCTGTGACGGGCTGGAGCGCCTCCCTGACGACATCGGAGAGCGGTTACCATGCCTTCGAGACCTCAGCATCTGCGACTGCAAGAAGCTCTCCTAGCTGCCCGAGAAATTCACCGCCCTCAGCTGCCTGGAGAAACTCGTTATTTCCTCTTGCAGCATCGTTAGACTGCCCGAGAATTTCGGAATGCTGCCCGCCTTGAAGAAATTGTCGCTGCTGGACCTGCAGATTGCGCGCCTCCCAGAGTCCTTCCACCAGCTCGCCTCCCTGGAGGCTTTCCATCTGTCCCACTGCACGGCCCACTTCAGATTCCCTGCAGCATTCGGCGATCTCACAGCCCTCAGATCCCTCTACATCCTCATTGCACCGAACCTGATTCTCCCAGACGACATTGGCGAGCTCACCAACCTTCACACGCTCCATTTCAGCAGGAATCACCTGCAGGAGCTGCTTCCATCCTCCTTCATGCAGCTGACTTCCCTCACCAGGCTGGAGCTGGTCGACTGTGCGATAGTCCAGCTGCCAGGGGACATGGGGAGGTTGGGTAACCTGAGGGAGTTGATCATCCAGCTCTTCACGAGCATCACGGAGATCCCGCACTCCCTCACTGACCTCGTCAACCTCGAGGTTCTCAAAGTGCTCGGCTGCCGCAACGTCTCCTCCTTTCCCACCTCCTTGAGCAGCCTGGCACGGCCGAAAGAGTTGGCTCTGGCCAAGCTCCCTCAGCTGCCACAGCTCTTGCCATCCCTGCCCCGTTCCCTTGAAATCCTCTCCCTGGGGACCTACCAGCGGCTCACCCCTTTTCTGGCGATCCCTGCTCTGCCGAATCTGAGAAGGTTGAGTCTGATAAGCGTTGCCTTCATGCGCGGGATGGTGGCTGGCATGGCGCTGCCTGCAGTGGAGCACGTGGAGCTGTCGTTGGTGGGAGAGGCAGAGGATCTCCCGCTGCCGCTTGACCTTGTCCCCAACCTTCGCAGCGTCAGAATCGCAAGTGCTGGGCGCCTCAAGAGCTTTCCAAAGAAGCCTGTTCCGTTCAAGATAATCTTCCAGCTAATGAATCGGCTGGAGATACAGCAGGCTGTAAAGTTAAAGGAGCTCACAGAGAGTGTCACCGCGCTGCACCGCCTCACATCCATTGAGATCCACGCACCTGAACTTGCCTCTCTGCCGGATGGCATTGGCTCCTTGTCTCGACTGCGCCGGCTGAATCTGGCCGGCTGTTCACCCCTTGCATCCCTCCCTGCTTCTCTCACCCAGCTCTCCTGCCTTCACGACCTGAACCTTGCCTGCACCTCTGTGCGCTCCCTGCCTTGCAACTTTGGGCAGCTGAGTCGGCTCAAGTACCTTGACCTGCATGCGTGTAGAAAGCTGGTTGCTTTGCCCGAGGATATCACCCAGCTTGAGATGCTTCACAGCTTGAATATTTCAGGGTGTGATGATGACATTGACACTGACTGTCTTTGTGGGATGCATGGACTACGTATTATTAGGACCTGTGATAACTAATGATGCCTCGGTGCTACTACCATAAGGTTGTTGGATGTATCCAAGGTGCTAGTATAAGTGACTCCTCCTTTGAGCAGCAAGCATGTCTGTGCCCTTCACGGGCTTCTTTTGCACACATACGGAAAGAGGTCATGAGGGCCATTGTTGAAGCCACCTTAGTCCTTGAAGATCAAGAGCCCATGACGCGATTCTTGATGGGGTGCCATTAGAGATCTTGTCAAGTAGAGTTATGGTACTTACTGAGCTAGCCTCTTCATGGCTATCTTACCGGTACAATGGTTCTCTGCAGGCAGCCCAATGCTATACACAAATATGTCAGAAACTGAATTGTGTGTTCATTGATGTGGGTTGGGGTACATATAGCAAACCCTAATATTTGTACCCCCTAAGACAAGCCTCACTACAGGCTACAACATTTGACACACCCCCATAGCCTAAGTGAGGGGTGTCTAGCAAAGACAAAAGAGTACGGTCACAAGACCAGTCACAAACAAACAAACCTATCTCAGGGTGGATCACAACGTCACCACACATTCTGAGCGCAAGCAAAGGGCTACAAGGCTAGTTAAAGTGTTCACAGGTGTATAAGTAATGAGTACAATACAACAAGCAACAACTATGCACGATGAGAACCAGAGTCAACGAGACCTAACTGCACACAACACCTGTGGTGGTCACAAGGCGGAAGCGCCTTGGTGAAGATGTCGGCAGTGTTGGCCTCGGACTCCACAAAGTCCAAGCGAGCCTGTCCACGCCTCTGCAACTCTCGCAGAAGAAAGTACCTGATGTTGATGTGCTTCATTCTGCTCTCCAGGAATCGCCGCCTTGTTGTCAGTGAACAAGGTCGGTGCAGAGCTCGGCCGCTCACCAAGGTCTGTGAGCAAGAAGGTCAACCAACGCAGCTCCTGTGCAGCCATGGCTCCAGCGTAGATCTCAGCCTCAGCGGTAGAGGTCGAGACCGAGGAGGAGCGCGTGGACCTCCACGAAACAGCTCCAGAGCCCAGGCTGAAACAGTAACCCTGAGTAGACATGCGGGTCTCGGCGTCGTCAGCGTAAGAAGAGTCATAGTGACCAGTAAGGACGACCGGCTGTGTCCCTCCAAGTACCAGCCCCATGCCTGATGTCGTCGCGAGGTACTTCGCCACCCTCACAGCAGCGGTCCAGTAAACAGGACGGTGTCTCCCTGGCGCAACAAAGCGAGCAAGGATGCTGAGAGGGTAGGCAAGGTACGGGCGAGTACAGGTCATCAGGTACATGAGGCAGCCCACAAGCTCTGCGTAGGGACCACTAGACTCAAACGGCTCGTCAGGAAAGGGACCAGTGAGTCTGTGGTCAACAGCAAGAGGTGTGCGCTGTACTGTGGAGTGCTGAAGCTCGAACCGCTGAAGGACCTGCTGCACCATGTGTGACTGTGAGAGTGTAATGGTGCGAGCAGCTCTGTCTCTGGTGATCTGCAGGCCAAGGTAGTGGCGCAACTCACCAAGGTCAGTGCACGTTTGTCTCTTCTACCGTTCACGCTTCACGTCAGCCAAAGCAACCCTGTCAGCAGTGGCAAAAACCAGGTCGTTGACGTAGACCAGTACAAAGAACGGTGTGGAGCCACGACGAACGAACAACGACGGGTCGGCAGAAGACGGCTGGAAACCGAGGTCAGACAGGGTAGAACGAAGGGTGTCGTGCCACTCACGAGGAGCCTGACGGAGACCGTAGACCGGTCGCCTCAGCCTCCACTGGGTCCCAGGAGGGAAAGTGCCAGTGAAGGCAGAGGGACGACGCAACCAGACCTCCTCGTGTAGGCTACCCTGAAGGAAGGCAGTGGAGAAGTCGAGAGAGTGTAGCTCGTAGTCTCTCTGTGCTGCTACGTGCAGTAACACCCGAAGAGTGGTCATCTTCGGGGTAGGCGCGAAGGTCTGAAAGAAGTCAACTTCCTCGTGCTGATTGAAACCTCTAGCCACAGAGCGTGCCTTGAAGACTGGAGGAGATCCCGGTGGCCGCTTCTCCCTAAAGATCCACATGCCATCGACTACGTTCGCCCCAAGGGGGGGAACCTCGTCGACGTAGGTGCCTGTGGATCTGTAGGAGGCCATCTCTGAGTCCATGGCAGCTCTCCACTGAGAGGCCCAAGGCCCTGATACTGCCTCAGCATATGTGCAAGGAGTCGGTATGTCAAGGAACTCTAGCTCAAACTGCCAGGAACTCTAGCTCAAACTGCCTGTCCTCTAGGGCGTCACAGCCAAGGGCAGACTCACCCCCGACGGCCAGAGGACTGGTAGGAGGAGCAGCCACAAGAGTGGTGGCGTAGTCAAGGCGGCGAGTAGAGGCAAACTCAGTGACCCTAAACCCTAAGTGCGGACACAGTAGACAGAGAGGCACGAGGGTCCGTAACAAGAGAGGCGAGAACACGAGAGAGAACAGGACGGTACGTGTGGTAGTAGTCAGTGACAGGAGTAGAGAGGGAAGCAGTGAGGGCCGACTCAGGAGGAGAAGGAAGCACAGACGGAGACGAACGAGACAGAATAGGACGGAACATGGCAGTACAAAGGTCAGTGAGAGGGACAGGGGACGAGGGACGAGCACGAGGAGAGCGACGAGAGGGCCAAGCGTGTGAAGGAGGAGGAGACAACTTAGGCGGAAAACGAAAGAAAACAGCCGGAGAGGAGTCAGGAGGAGGGAACGTGGGACCGTAGATAGGGGGAGAGGGGGAGGAGGAAGGAGAGCGAGAGGGGAGACCGAGGGTCCGAAGACCAGAGACAGGAGGAGGAGGTGGCGGCTGCTGCTGCTCCTGCTGCGGCTGCGACCCCTGCTCCTCCAGCTGCGGCTGCTGCTGCTGCTGCTCCTCAAGCCGCTGCAACTTATTCTCATCTCTCTCCAACTCCAGCTGCTCCTCACGGGCACGGCGAACACGAGCCTGGTGCCGGGTCAAGTAGGGGTGGGGGGGAGGAGTAGTGTCCGAGGCCGTGGCAGCCCCGGGATAGCCCTCAAGAGCACCGGGCGCACCACCCCCAGAGTCAGTACCACCAACAGCAACACGGTCAGGCTCACTAGGATCCGGAGGGGGCGAACCTGCACCCCCAAACGGAGCACCCCCAGGGACAGCTCGACTAACACCAGCTCCCCGAAGACTAGAGTCTCCTGCAGTCACGGGCTCAGCTCCAACTCCAGCACCCCCAGAACCAGGACCCGGCACAGGTACGCTCTCTGCTCCAACTCCAACTCCTCCAGAGCTAGCACCTGCAGGGTCCGCTCTACGAACACCGGCTCCCGCAGGGTCTGCAGCAGGCTGCGAGGAGGACTGCGGGGAAGGAGGCTGCACCTGAGGGGCTACCGAGGGGGGAGGGGTAGCGTGGGACACACCTGGCGGGGTTGGACCAGGGGGGGGGGGGGAGGCTGAACTGGGGGAGCAGGAGGAGGAGCGGAAGCGAGGAAGAGAGGGGGAGGAGGAACCGGGAGACCTCGACAGGGGTACTTGTCGTAGTAGGGGACGGACTCGTCGAAACGGACGTCACGGGAGTCAAAGAACCGGTGAAGGGGAGGGTGGTAAAAGGTGAAGTCGCAGGAATCCTCTGGGAAACC
This sequence comes from Closterium sp. Yama58-4, assembly GCA_947470075.1. Classification (NCBI taxonomy): domain Eukaryota; kingdom Viridiplantae; phylum Streptophyta; class Zygnematophyceae; order Desmidiales; family Closteriaceae; genus Closterium; species Closterium sp. Yama58-4. The sequence continues at coordinate 502,668 of CANIUD010000120.1, read as the reverse complement.
AAGGAAGACACAGGGAACGGCGCGAGGCGAGATCTTGTATGCGGAGGTGTCGCGAACAAGAGCCAAGCAACCCCAGACACGAAACCGCGACGCAACACCAGGGGACCCAGTCCAAAGACTGGTCGCTAAAACCTCTGGCCGAGAGACACGTGGCCAGAGGTTCAGCTGGTGAGCGGCGTGCCTAACCGCATAGGGCCACTGAAAATGGGAGGCACGGACGTGAGTCATGGAGGTGCGGGCCATGACCAAGCCTATGCGGCGCTCAACAACCCCATTCTGCTGTGGGGACTCTGGAAGCGTCCAGGACTGACGGATGCCCTGATCGTGACAGAATCCGGCGAGAACGCCAGAGCGAAACTCACCCCCGCAGTCGGAGTGAAGACAGCTGACACGACGACCACGAGTGTCCGCAGTGGTAAGCAACCACCTGTCGGGGGGCAGGGACAAGGGCCGGGGGCAAGAGCTGCTGGTGCTGCTGCTGCTGCTGCTGCTGCTGCTGCTGCGGCTGCTGCCGCTGCGGCTGCTGCCGCCGCTACTGCGGCTCCTGCTGTTGCTGCCGCCCACCGGGGCCAGTGTGAAGTGTGTAGAGACCGAAGCCCGACTCAGCAGTAAAGGTGGCAAGAGGCGCGTAAGAGTCGCCGTCAACACAAACCGTCGTCTTGCAAGAGGGCTCAATCCACACACCCACGTATTGACTCACGAGAGGCCTCACGCCCACCAAGTTCCTCGAGAACGAGGGGACGTGGAAGCCGGTCAGAGACCCGGAGGGAACAACTAGGCACGGAAGAGTAGTAGTGTAGCGAGCAGTGACTGGTCCCGAAGTAGTCAGCTAGAGACCGGCGCAGGAAGCGGTGTGAGCGTCGTGTGGTCGCGGAAGAAACAGTGCGAAGCTCCAGAGTCCAGAGTGAAAGACAGCGAAGCGTCATCCGAAGTAGCTCCTAGACTAGTGTCTACACAAGAACCTACACTAGCAACAGGCAACTCAGCAAGACTAGCACCTAAGCTAACAACACTCGAGTAAACAAAGTCATAAGCACTAGATTGAACTACAGCATACATAGCATGAGGAGTTCCTAACAGATCAGTCAAGCAACTGAGAAGCAGACATGCCCCACAGATCGGGGCCGTACGACTGAACAAGAGGAAGCCAGTCAGGGGCAGGGCCGTCAACGCCGTAGGCCAAGCAAACGGTGTCAGTAAGCCGAGCAAAGCACTGACCCGGTGGGTGGGTGCAGCCGCAGGGCTTGCCCCGGGGAGCACTTGCCAGAACGTGATAGGTGCACGGAGGGTGAACGACACTGCGCTGGAGCTGACGCTGTCCTGACCCCTGCCCCAAAACCTGCTGCTGCCGCTGCTGCTGCGGGGGCTGCTGCGAGGGGAGGGGCTGCTGCTGCTGTTGCCGCTGAGTCAGGTACCACGCCACTGCTCCACTCCCGGCGGCTGGCAGAACAGTAGGTGGCTGACGAACCCGGGCGTCACCTCCACCAGCTACAGAAGGGGAGTCACTAACCACTACACGAGACGCTCCTCCAGCCGCTGCACTCCCGCTGCCACCGCTAGCCACGACACCCCCGTCGCCTCCGCCGCCCCCGCCTACACCCTGACCGCTCCTCTTGCCACCCCTAACCCAGGATCGCGAAGAAGTCGTAACAGCAGCTGCGGTCACGTCAGTAGCGGCAGTGGCGAGGGAGGCAGTAAAGGTGGGCAGCTGAGGGACAGTGCACCCGTGAAACAGTGGAGGGGGCACAGCACCAGAGGCGGAGGCTACCGAGCGGAGGTTGCTCTCGACGTCCTTGAGAGCAGACTCAAGGACGCCGATAGTGAGCTCGCTAGGGTGCTTCAGAAAAAGCGCGACACGAACCGAAGCAAGGCGGTCAAGGAGGCTAGTGGCGATGAAATAGATAGTGATTGCCTTGGGGGGAGGCAGCAGTGCAAGCTGGTCGTCAGTGCAAGCAGTGCGAAAGCTAGCGTCAAGTGAGCGCAGGTGAGCAATCAGGTCAGCAGAGCGCTCAAACGAGGCGAGGTCAGAGAACAGGAACGGGAGGAACAGGCGGCCAAGAGAGACGGTGGAAGGAGTAGCATAGCGGGCCTTAATCGCAGATAGGAACACACGAGCTGTGCGAACCTGTGCGAAATGGGTCTCCTCAGACTCAGAAAGGAGGCTGCTGAGGGCGATGCAGGCCGCAGCGTCGCGCGATCGCCAGACAGTCAGGTCAGCACGCTGATGTGCAACACGCTCTCAGTCCTCAGGGGTAGCGTCAAGTCCTAGGGTAGCAGGAGCGGGGGGCGCGGGGAGGTCACCGGATACGTGCGCCCACAGAGACTCATTTGCCTGCCTGAACCTGACTCTCTAGGAGACGCTGCACACGTTGGAGCCAGACAGAGAACTCGAGGGGCCTACCCTCGACGTCAAAGCGAAGGACCCTAGGTGTTGCCATAGCGAAAGCAGAAACTACAGGGCCGGCAGGGCGCAGTGGCAGGCGAGGACAGGGCGACAAGCACGGCAAGGAGACAAGCGGTGGGGCGATAGGCGCGCGGGCGAGCGCAGGGCAGGCGCGCGAGCAAAAGTAGGCACGCGGCGGACGCTAGAGGGACGCGAAGGGCCGGCGCGGCGAGCTCTAAGGGCAGGCTCGGTGGGCGGCACGGGCAGACACGGCGGGCAGGTAGGGCAGGGCCGCGGCAGGCTCTAAGGGCAGGCGCGACAGGTGGCACAGGCAGGCGCGGCAGGTGTCACGGGGAGAGACGGCGGGCAGCGAGTGCAGGCCCGCGGCAGGCGCAAAACGCAGGCACAGCGGGCGCAAGGGGTGGGCCCGCGGCGGGCATAGCTAACAGGCGCGGCAGGGGCGAACGGGCGGGCCCGTGACGGGCCGAACGGGTAGGCGCGGCGGCGCGAAGGCAGGGCCCGTGGCGGGCGTAACGAGCGGGCGCGGCAGCGGGCGTAACGGGCAGGCGCGGCGGCGCGAAGAGAGGGCCCGCGGCGGGCCTAACGGGCAGGCGCAGCGGGTGCTAAGGGCAGACGCGCGACGAGCGTTGAGGGCAGACGCGGCGGGCGCGAAGGGCAGGCGCGCGGCGGGTGCTTAGGGCAGGCGCGGCGGGCGCTTAGGGCAGGCGCGCGACGGGACGGGGGACGGGACGGGACAGGCGCGAGAACGGGCAGAACACGCTGCGGCAAGCGCTATTGCAGGCGCGCGGGTGACGGACGGACGAAAGGGGCGCTACTGCAGCGCTACGAGACAAGACAGGACGGGTGAGGCGCGTGAGGCTCGGGCAAGAGGAACGGGATCCTACAGGATCCTAACCTAGGTGATACCATGTCAGAAACTGAGTTTTGTGTTCATTGATGTGGGTTGGGGTACATATAGCAAACCCTAATATTTGTACCCCCTAAGACAAGCCTCACAACAGGCTACAACATTTGACAAAACACCCCATCGTACATATGATTTTCCCTTGTTGTACATTAATTCTCCAAGACAGTATATTGCATGATTTCCATGTACACAGATTCTCCATGGTATACATGAACTCCCCATGTACAGGAACTTTCATGCTGTATACAAATTTCCCATGCTATTCGTACATCTCATCGGCCCTGCCTTCGTTACCACCAGCACCACCACCTCCATCCATCTCCATCACCAACAATCTCAGTCTCATCTCAATAAGGAGCCTCCTTGCTCAACCATCTCTCTGTGCCTAGCACGAGCGAATTGGCTGCCATCCGGGAGAGTTCTGTTTCGCCTCAATTCGCATCCTGCAGTGCCGCTACCACAGAGCGAAGATTCAAGTCGAGGTGCCAGACCATGGATGAATTGTGTCGGTGCAACACAAGCACTTCAAAGGGAGTTAAGTCGTTGGTGAGTGCAAATCTCAAAACGTCTGCACGAGGAATTGCATGCGGAGGAAAGGCACGTGGCACGATGAAATGACATGCTAAATGCTTCATCATGGCATGACAGATTGTGTGTTGACCACATCACAAGGTGTATGGTGAATGGCTTATGACAAGATGACATGCATGCTGAATAGCATGTCCCATGGCATGATACTGTGCATGCTGTTTGGCTCATTCGAAAATAAATATTTCTTAAAAATGATGAATGCCTCAGAGAAAGGTGGCTGAATGCCCAACAGCATACAGCATGATGATCGCTGGCTAGATGTGTCATAGCTTCATGAACTGAATGGTGCGTATGTTGCCTTGCGGCATGGTGGATAGCAAACTGACTACTCATGGCACGATGAGATGCATGCTGGATGCCATATTGCATGCTTGATTGCATAACTCATGGCATAATGACTTGCACCGTCAATGTCTCGTGGCATGCTGTAGGTCTCATGGTAGGACGACCTGCAAGCTGGATGTGATGTGCCATAATGAATGTGGCATGCATTATGTGGGGTGCTGAACATTTGTTTGCATGATGAATGTCATTAGATGCTGAAGGTCCTTTCATAGCATGATATATAGCAGTCTAAATGCCTGATGACATGATGGTTTGCATTGTGAATGCCACATAGACAGACAGACCTATGCAATTTGAAGGTACCACAGGATGATCAATGCATGCTGAATGTCTCAGTACATGAAAACTTGGTGAATGTCCAACACTGTGACATGACAACTTGGATGAGTCTTGGCATTCAATCGCGTGCTCATTTTCTCAATGCATAATGAGCTGGTTGCTGAATATTCCACAGCATTCCATGATAAATCAAAGGTTGAGTGTCTCATTGCATCATGAGTTGCATCCCACTAAATGACGAGCTATAATAAATTGCTGATTGTCTCATGGCATCTTGAGTTGCTTGCCAACTGCCTCACAGCTTGACGTATTGCAGGATGAATGCCTCATCATGACATCAAAATTCCGTTTTTACTGACTCATAACATGATGAATTGCGTGCTGAAACATCTGATGACATGCTGATTTGCATGGTGAATTTCACATAATATCTGGGACTTGTATACATGTCGCATGGCATGAGGATAAGCATTCTGAATATTAAGCATGATTACTAGCATGCAGAATCCCCCATGACGTCATAAATGGCAGGCTAAAGTTCTCAAGGCACAACATATTGCGTGATGAACGCCCCGTGGCATGATGATTGTCATTTATGATGTCTCGTGCTGAATGTCTCATGGCTTTATGGTTTGGGTGATGAATATCCAAAATAGTGAAAAAAAAAAAAAAATGCACACTGAATCTCTCAAGGCATCATAAATTGCATGCCAAATGTCTAGGAGCATGTTGTATTGCATTGGGGTGGCTCATGATTACATGATGAAAGCATTCTGAATGTCTCATAGCATGATGATTTGCATGCCGCATGTGCAATGGCATGATGAATTGCATGGTGGATGTCACATTGAATGATAAGCATGCTGAATTTCCAATGCATGACAAGCCGAAAACCTGAAAGCATGATGATTGACACACTGGATCTTTCATGGCACCATGAAATGCTTGATGAGTGTTCCAAAGCTCTTTGCCAAGGTAGTCCAACCTTACCTTACTACTGTTGAGCGCTGAGCAGTCGGGGAGGTGAACTGGAGTCAAGCCGGGATTTGGTAGCGGCACCCATTCTGCCTTCCCCAACACAGGGGGGTAGGAGAGGAGTGGGGGGTGGAGGGGGAGGGTATGAAAGGATAGCGGTTACTCATGCTGGAAATCCATGTGTCAGATTTCATACTGGATCTGAGGATGAACATCTCAGCATGGATGCCTCCAAACGCAAATACAAGGGTGTATGCATCAGTATGCACATAGCATAATGCTTGGCTCAGAATGAATGACTCAGAAATGTAATGCCACAATGCATATTTCAACATGCATGTCTCAGCCTCAAAATTCCTGAATCCATCCATCTTATGTGTACTAACTATATGTTTACACTCCCTCATGACCTCTTGTGATTCCTTCACAAACGAAACATTTTTCTAAATCATATGTTGCAGCTTTTTTATAAACCATGATCGGCAAATACATCCTGTAGTGCCACGCGTTTTTACCGTATCTTTGCAATCAAGCTGAATGGCAGGAAATCTGGCAGATATGAAGCGATGGCAGTTTTGAAGCAGTCAGCCCACAGAGGTATGTGATCTAGGTGGGAATTGCACGCTGTATACCACAGCATGAGAAATTGCATCCCCAGGGTTTCATGCGGCATCGTGCATTATATGCTGAATGTCTCATGCTACATTTGTTGCATGCTGTGTAATGTACCATGCCCTTACGCCACTATACATAGCATGGCCGAGAGCAGTGACTTGAGAGATAATGGCAGAAAAAAAACCAGCTTTTGGAACTACCAAGCTTCCTGACAAACTTCATTACAAAAACCAAGAGAACTCCTCTTCTGGATCCGTGCATTCAAAACTTATCTCCAGCCCATACATCCTGTAGATGTCACGAGCCTGTACCAAGTCTCCTCTACTATCTTTCACGTGATGGCAATCTTGCACACCCAAGTAGCGCAGCATCCTCGCTCTGTCAAGTCCTCCGGTAGAGCTTCCAAATCCCCACAACTGTTCAGATTGAGACGCCTCAGCCTGGTCAGTCTACCAAATCCCGAAGGGAGGGAAAGAATGCCGGTGTATGAAACATCCAGGTCCTGGAGGCATGTGAGCTGGGTGAGGGAAGCAGGCAGCTGCTGCAGGGCCTTGCAACCGCGCATTTCCAGCTTCCGCAGCCGAGTCAGTGCTTCGATGGCAGCAGGGAGAGAGGTTAGAAGACTGGACGTTACAATCTCCAGCGACGTCAAACACCGCAGCTCACACACAGTTGCGGGAAGCTCTCTCAAGCATGAATTCTTGACTTGCAACCTCCGCAGCTGTGGCAAAGACGATCCAATGCTTTCAGGGAGCCTTGCCAGCCTCCCAGTATAAGCAGCGGGATACCTCCCGACTCCCCCAATCAGCAAGGTGTGGAGGTGCGGCAGGACAGGAAAGGGTGAGGGGAGATCCTCAGCATCTCCCACCAGCTCCAGATTCAGCTGCCTCAGTCGAGATGCACCCATGGCCGCTGCCAGGCTGCCTCCAGCATCCACCTTACTGAGCGTGAGAATCCTCAGGTGTGGCAGGTCGGGCATGTCGACGCGAGGAGAGAGCTGCTGGTAACTCAGCATGGCTAAGATCTCCAGGGAGGGAGGGAGTGATGCAGGGGGGTCAGCCAGCCGCGTGCAATGAATCAGTTCCAGCCGCTTCAGTCTTGTGCAACCGTCCAGCCTTGGGACTGAAGAGAGCTGGTCGCAGTCATCAACCACTAGGATCTCCAATCCAGTGAGGCGTGAGAAGGAGTCTGGAAGCTGCCTGTTAGAGCAGGAGCAGAAGCGCAGGTGCTGCAGGTTACTCAGCATCCCTATGTCCTCAGGAAGTTCTGCAATCATGGATCGATCAATCTCAAGATGTGTTACGGCAGAGAGCTGCGTGAAGGAAGATGGGAGGCGCCGCTGCTCCTCACAACTCGTTTCCAGAAGAAGGGTTTTCAGGTTCCTGAGCCTTCCGATGTCATGTGGAAACATCAGGAGCGGCGACGGTCCAAGATACAACGTCTCAAGAGCAGTGAGATGGGAGAATTCCGCTGGCAGCTCACGGAGATCTTGGCAGCTGATGAGAGAGAGGTACTCCAGGGATGTGAGCTCGCAGAGGGAGTCAGGGAGGTATGTGAGATACAACGAGTTCAGCTCCAACCGTTTGAGAGCCGGCAGCTCTCCAAGGTTTTGTGGAAGGCTGGAAAGTTGAGAGCAAAAAGCGATGTGCAAGCTCTCCAACTGTCTGAGGGAAGTCAGTTCCTTTGGCAGCTTAGTGAAGTTGTTGCAGCAGAAAAGGTTCAGCTCGCGCAGACCCGGCATCAGATCTGCAATGTCAGTGCAGAGAACCTCACGAGAGTGGACCCAGCCGATTTCTAACCGTTGCAGATTGGTGCCTGGTGAGCCTGAAGGAAACAACTTGTAAAAAGATTCGCCGCAACTGACTTGCAAAGACGTCAGACAGGGTAGCTGTAGAGATGGGGAATAACGAGAGACATTGGAAATGGTGTCATTAGTTATGGAAAGACTGGAAAGGTTTCGGAGATGACGGAGACCTAAGAATTGCCGAGTACTGAGGTCTTGTGAGGCTATGACGAGAGTGGAGAGAGAACGAAAACTGGCAAAACCTGGAGCTTTTAAAACAGAGGAGTCTGTTAGTACCAGGGTTTGCATGCGAGTTAGTTGGAGGAATGGAGGAGGCAGATTGACATCTCGGTGAAGGCAGAAGAGTGAAAGCTGCTCGATTCCTGTGCACCGCCTGAAAAACTGATCCAAACCAGTTCAGTTATTGGGTGCTGATCTTCAGTTATTGGATCTCCATCTTCGGGCACAGCAGCAGTTTCACCGTCGAATAGGTTGATCCTGCTTCCCACGTGCAGCGCCTTGAGCTTAGGGCAAGAGGAGGCGAGGTGAGCGAGGAGGGAGTCGTCTATGCTCTCCACGCTGCCGTCGTTCAAGTGGAGGTGGGTCAGATTCGGGAAACAACTGATGGCGTTGGCGAGATCTTGACGGGAAACAACGCGATCCTCTCGGACAGAAAGGCTGCTGACGTGGCGCCGAGCGAGACGACGCCAGTCACGGCAGACGGAAGCGATGAGTAGATTCCACGCGGTACCTGAGTAAGCAGGAGGTGCTTGTATGGGAGAGATGAACTTCTCAGACCGATACGCACCGACGAAATCGGGCCATTGACTCAAGCACGTATACTCGTCGCTATCAGATTCGCCTACAATCGGCTGGCTGGTATGCCATAAGATCTTCACAAGGAGGTGAGTCGGAAGAGAGTTTATATGTGTGGACTCCATACTGCGAGATCGAGCAGTTAGTACTAATCTGGACGCCGACTGATAATGGGAACGGTTTTGGTAGAAGGGCTCGGAATTCAAGAAGAGAAGCAGATACATAAGTACTTTCTGAAACTAATTATAGGCTCGATAGGTAAGGTCATATTGTGTTCTTCCTGACTAAGACGACCCCCAGCTAGGAGCTACCGTTGCTGCGATCACGTGAAGTCGACCACTCACCTGGAGCAGCGCAACGCCGGGTCGCTGCCGCAGAAGGCGTGCGACGCGGCAGCCAGGAAGATGTTCACTCAGCTAGCTCTGTACAGTACTTTCAGCAGCAGCTACTTCGAATCTACACGTGGCTTTATTACATCGCAGCGCGCAGTTCAGCTTTACATGCAGCTCAACGGAATTCGAGACACTCACAAGGCCGGCTCTTCAGTTCTGAGCTCAACCTCTTCAGCGAGAGCAGTCTCCTCCAGCCCTTAGCTGGCCAGATGGGATGGGCTGGGATGGGATCAAGCTGAGGCATTTCGATGAGGGGAGGAGGCTCTCTAGGGTTTGGTTGGGTTGCCTGACCAAATTTTATTTTCCGCACGAGGCCTTCCGCCAGCCTCGGCAATCTTCAGCTGCCATGTGTGCCAGTGAGCTTTCACCCTCTTGTTCGTCCCCCAAAGCCAAAGCTCGTTTGGCTAGGCCGAACCCAACTGTGGGAAATAGCGAGGATTTCGATTGTGGAACAGGTGTGGCTGAAGAATTCATAGTGTATACATTGAATCTAATGTGAGGCATTCTGAAAGGTGCAATTTTTTGCTCTGTTAATAATTGTTTAATAGTTTACACATGCTACCGTACGAGTGAAGTTGTTGAGCGAATGTCAGCCAATAGCATTTCGAGATTCATCGATTATATTTGGGTCAAAAATAAACGTGCACATACTGTATGATGCATGATTGACACACCACGCGTTGCACTACTTGTACTGTACTTAATATCTCACCATGCATTGAGCCAGGGACATATACGCCCACATATGTCTCCAGTTGTAGCCATGAACAGCAAGTTATGTTTGGTACCAAACCAACTATAAGCGCACTACTTTACATTTTGTTTGGTACAAAGGTATTGTTAATTACTTAAGGTGGCTTGCACAGGCGCATGCCCTTGTACAAGCGGCTGTTTGTACACACATAACCCGTGTTGTACTGGGCCAGTAATCGTGACGAGCTCTTGAAATACAGAGCAATGATGCGCGCACATGTGTCTCCTGTCACAACTGTGTACATCAAGTTCGTCACACATCGAGAAGCTCCCAGTAGCATACTTGATTTCCCTCCGCGCACACACACCTGCACACAGAGCAAGTGGAATGGGGCAAAAAAGTACGGGTGAGTGGGGGATGGGGGAAGCTGGTGTGTGGAAAAGGAAGAGTTGGGGTGAATGAGGGGGGTGGGAGAGTGGGGAGCTCTTTGCATGTGCCACCTCCATTGAGCGCTCAGAGGCGGATGTGCAGCCCTCATTACGGCATCACAGCTGTCGCCCTCTGCCCACACTGTCGCCCTCTGCTCACAGCTGTCGCCCTCTGCCCTCAATCCTTACCTGTTGTCCTAGCAGCATCTGCTCGCCCACGTTACAGTTGATCCCTGGGTTCAAAGTGTAGAACTCCTGTGCGCTCAGAGGCGGTCGTGCAGCCCTCATTATTGTGTCGCAGCTGTCACCCTCCGCTACAGTCACAAACTCCTGGCACGCTGGCATGTCTGGTGCGCCATGCGCCACACACACCTGCACGCACAAGAAACACAGTCGAACAAAGAGACTAAGAAAGTTCGCGTTCATACTGACTGCAGATATCCTAAACAAGCCTTGAGAACCCATGCTCTCACACATGCCTTGAGAACCCATGCTCTCACACATGCCTTGAGAACCCATGCTCTCACACATGCCTTGAGAACCCATGCTCTCACACGTCTTGAGAACCCATGCTCTCACACATGCCTTGAGAACCCATGCTCTCACACATGCCTTGAGAACCCATGCTCTCACACATGCCATGAGTCTGCAATTCCCACCAACTGAGCAGCCTGCATCCGTCCACACGGCAGGTCGTCATTCGACTTGAGGGGAAATGCAACAGGCATGCCTTGAGAAACCATACTCCCACACATGCCTTGAGAAACCATACTCCCACACATGCCTTGAGAAACCATACTCCCACACATGCCTTGAGAAACCATACTCCCACACATGCCTTGAGAAACCATACTCCCACACATGCCTTGAGAAACCATACTCCCACACATGCCTTGAGAAACCATACTCCCACACATGCCTTGAGAAACCATACTCCCACACATGCCTTGAGAAACCATACTCTCACACATGCCTTGAGAAACCATACTCCCACACATGCCTTGAGAAACCATACTCCCACACATGCCTTGAGCAGCCATACTCCCACACATGCCTTGAGCAGCCATACTCCCACACATGCCTTGAGAAACCATACTCCCACACATGCCTTGAGAAACCATACTCCCACATATGCCTTGTGCACCCATGCCCCACCTGTTGCCCGGCCTTTAGCCGTCCACATGGCAGGTCGTCATTCAGCTTGAGGAATTGCGAGCGAGTCATGCTGAATGCTGCTGCGATGCTGTCACACGTGTCATCCTGCCATTGGTCACACGTACAGAGACAATGGTGCAAGAAATCTGTCACCAGCAGGAGTTCATCGGAGGGGCTGGTTGCGCCTGGCTGGCATGAAGGCATGAAAAGCGATATGGGGATTCTACAAGGGAACGGAGTTGAGGGATAAACAACCAACAGTTATAGATGAAGCAGATGAAGAATCCCTACTAGCACGTCACGAGCATTCCGGAATCGAAAAAAGCGAATTACGGGATCAAGTGTGGCGGACAGCTCTTTGTGGGCTTACAGCGGTGACAGTATAGGGTGTGGCACACAGGGTGCCATCGCTGACATAAATGTCGTCTCCAATGGCAAGGCTGGAGCAGTTGAGCTTCTGGGGGTGGGGAAAGAAGGGGGAAAACAAGAATGGCGACTGAGGCAGGGGCAGTATAGGGAGTTCTGCACAGGGTGCCATCGCTGACATAAATGTCGCCCCCAATGGCAAGGCCGGAGCAGTTGAGCTTCTGGCCAGTCCGTTCACACGGGGGGTTGGGGGATGGGGTGGGGGGAAGAAAGGGACAACCAAGAAAAGGACAAGTGAGATGGGCAGTATGGAGAGCAACACACAAAATGCCATCGCTGACATAAATGTCGCCCCCAATGGCAAGGCTGGAGCAGTTAAGCTTCTGGGCGAAGGGGGCAATCTGCTCACACAGGGAGGGGAGGCGCACGTGAGGGAAGGACGGCTGAAACAGGTTAAAAGCAAACAAAGAAGGGGTACCAGAGACGCAGGGGCAAAGAGGCGGGGGCAAAGAGGCGGGGGCAAAGAGGCGGGGGCAAAGAGGCAATGATGCATGGCACATTGATGATGCATGGCACATTGATGATGCATGGCACATTGATGATGCATGGCACATTGATGATGCATGGCAGCATATTGCATGCATTTTCAATTCAGCTTACCGGGTTGAGCAGAGTGAAGTTGGCCTCTGACATGCCGAATGTCGACCGCACAATGTCACACGTCAGCCCTGGCACCACGTGGACCTCTAAGGGAGTGACACCTGGCAGGAGCGGGAGAAGGAAGGGGATGGGGAAGGGGTGGGGAGGCACGGTTTTGTCATAGTTCAAATGCACAGTGAGAGGCGTGGGCAGAGAGGCGGGGAGAGGATGAGGGACGCCTTGCGAGAGGATGGGTGTTTCAGCCACACAGGTACATGCTGTCCTGTCCTGTGGCATATGTGGTAGCATTTTGCCTGGTGAGAAGAAAAAACGAGCAGCACCCACCTGGCATGCAGTCAGGGGATTCATCGGGTCGCTCATCCGCCACGAACCCCGGCGGACACAGGCAGTTGTAGCCGCCCGCATGCAAGGGAAGGATGACTAGCCTTGAGCCATCTCCATAGCACCGTTTTGCACGGTGAGAAGGAGAACGAGCAGTGCCTACCTGGCTTACAGCACCCACCCGGCACGCAGACAGGGGTCTCATCATGTCTCTCATCCGCCACGAACCCGGCGGACACAGACAGTTGTAGCCTCTCTCCCTGTCATCCAGGCCGACTTTTGAGTCGACTCAAAAGTCACCTCGCTTTCCATGGCTAGTGTGGTGAAAAGAAGAAAGGAGCAGTACCCACCCGGCACGCAGACAGGGGTTTCATCGGGTCGCTCGTCCGCCACAAATCCCGGCGGACACAGGCAGTTGTAGCCGCCCGCCCCGTCATCCAGACACGTGCCAACCTGGCACGGGTTGGCTGCTGACATGGCGCACACGTGGACTGGCAGGAGGGAGGGGTGGGCGGGGGGGAAAGGAGGGGAGGAGGGGAAGCAGAACATGGGGTGGACGGGGAAATCATGAGGCAGGAAGGGTACATGAGGCAGGAAGGGTATATGAGGCAGGAAGGTTATTTGAGGCAGGGAACTCAGTGCTGACATATTGATTGAATGCATATGTGGTGTTGCATGGTGGTGGGAAACGGGGAGTCCAGGGGGGAGGATTGTGGGTTGTGCTCACCCGGAATGCATGTCTCAGACCCATCGATATTCTTTGCAGTGGTAAACCCAGGCGCACACACGCATTTGCGTGACCTCACCTACCATTCTGGGTCCATTCAAATCTGAGTCGACTGAAAGCTCACCCGGAATGCATGTCTCAGACCCATCGATATTCTTTGCAGTGGTAAACCCAGGCGCACATGCACACTTGCTCTTCCCACCACGGTTGCTGCACTTGCCGCTGCCACACGGGTTGATGGGCTGACAGGGGAGCGAACCAGCTACCACTGGGTATAGGGCAGGCGTGGTGTTGATGCCACAGATGCCGTTGCCTGTGTGGTGTGGGGGTGAGGGGGATAAGGACAGAAGTAGGGATGATGGTATGTGTGGGTTCATGTGGGTTGACAAGGGTGCGAACCAGCCACTACTGGGTACAACGCAGGAGTGGTGTTGATGCCACAGGTGCCACTGCGTGTGTGCAGGTTGGGTGGGAGGGATGGAGAGGCGAATTTTGAGGTGCCCCAGAACTTTTGGCAACCACAGGGTTTGATGGGCTGACATAAGTGCGAAGCAACTGCTACCGGATATACGACAGGAGTGCTATTGATGGACAGGAGTGCTATTGATGGACAGGAGTGCTATTGCTGCCACAGATGCCATTGCCTGTATAAAGGTTGGGAGGGATGGGGGGTTGGGGAGAAGAAGAGATGGATAGGGAAGGGGGAGATGGATAGTTAGTGACCCATGGGTTGATGGGCTGACAGGGGTGCGAACCTGCTACCACTGGGTACAACGCAGGGGTGCTATTGATGCCACAGATGCCATCACCTGTGTGTGGGTTGGGGAGGATGGAGATATGGATTTCAACACAAAGGTTGGTGGGCTGCTTGGGGTGGGAACCTGCCAACACTGGGTATAAGGCAGGCGTGCTGGTGATGCCATTGCCTGTGTGCGGGGTTCGCATGCGAATGGAGAGACGGATAGGGATTATGGAGAGACGGATAGGGATTACGGAGAGACGGATAGGGATTATGGAGAGACGGATAGGGATTATGGAGAGACGGATAGGGATTATGGAGAGACGGATAGGGATTATGGTATGGGAAACTAAAAGTGAGTGGTGCTTTGCTTTGCGGGGTCATTTGGGTTGATTGGGTAATGGAGCTGCTCAGGCGGCTGGATGTCAAGCAGGCAGTTGAAAAACAAAAACAAAATGGAAACACAAACAAAAACAAAGAGAAACAAAAAACATAATAGTACCACGTGCTTGTTTAATTTTCTGTGACGTGCTTAATGTTATGCCTTGCAATAGCCACAACTCTGACATCTTCGGATCGGACAGTGAGGGTATCAGTTAGGATACTCTGTTTTGTTCTACTCTACGCGAGAAATAACTAGAAGAAGCAGAAGAGAAATGCACCTGCTTCGACGGCCATTTGCATAGAGTCGCCCTCGACCCAAGTGGATCCTCAGGTGTTCAAAGAAGTTGGGTATACTTTTCTTCCTTTCGTCGATGAGAAATTGTTCTCTCACCTGCCACTTGTTCTCACAGTTTTCTCTCTCCTGCCACTTGTTCTCACAGTTTTCTCTCACCTGCCACTTGTTCTCACAGTTTTCTCTCACCTGCCACTTGTTCTCACAGTTTTCTCTCACCTGCCACTTGTTCTCACAGTTTTCTCTCACCTGCCACTTGTTCTCACAGTTTTCTCTCACCTGCCACTTGTTCTCACAGTTTTCTCTCACCTGCCACTTGTTCTCACAGTTTTCTCTCACCTGCCACTTGTTCTCACAGTTTTCTCTCACCTGCCACTTGTTCTCACAGTTTTCTCTCACCTGCCACTTGTTCTCACAGTTTTCTCTCACCTGCCACTTGTTCTCACAGTTTTCTCTCACCTGCCACTTGTTCTCACAGTTTTCTCTCACCTGCCACTTGTTCTCACAGTTTTCTCTCACCTGCCACTTGTTCTCACAGTTTTCTCTCACCTGCCACTTGTTCTCACAGTTTTCTCTCACCTGCCACTTGTTCTCACAGTTTTCTCTCACCTGCCACTTGTTCTCACAGTTTTCTCTCACCTGCCACTTGTTCTCACAGTTTTCTCTCACCTGCCACTTGTTCTCACAGTTTTCTCTCACCTGCCACTTGTTCTCACAGTTTTCTCTCACCTGCCACTTGTTCTCACAGTTTTCTCTCACCTGCCACTTGTTCTCACAGTTTTCTCTCACCTGCCACTTGTTCTCACAGTTTTCTCTCACCTGCCACTTGTTCTCACAGTTTTCTCTCACCTGCCACTTGTTCTCACAGTTTTCTCTCACCTGCCACTTGTTCTCACAGTTTTCTCTCACCTGCCACTTGTTCTCACAGTTTTCTCTCACCTGCCACTTGTTCTCACCTGTTTTCTCTCACCTGCCACTTGTTCTCACAGTTTTCCCTCACCTGCCACTTGTTCTCACAGTTTTCTCTCACCTGCCACTTGTTCTCACAGTTTTCTCTCACCTGCCACTTGTTCTCACAGTTTTCTCTCACCTGCCACTTGTTCTCACAGTTTTCTCTCACCTGCCACTTGTTCTCACAGTTTTCTCTCACCTGCCACTTGTTCTCACAGTTTTCTCTCACCTGCCACTTGTTCTCACAGTTTTCTCTCACCTGCCACTTGTTCTCACAGTTTTCTCTCACCTGCCACTTGTTCTCTCACCTGACCAAGAAACAAGAGAACCAGATGAGAAATTCACCTGCTTCGATGGCCATCTGCATGAAGCCGCCGTCGTCGCCCCAGGTGGATCCCCATGTGTTTTGGAGAATGAAGTAGGGCGTCACTCCCACCGTGCTGTAACCCACCAGCAGCACTATGTGATTCACCACTCCATTCACGAAGCAATCTGGATCCGCATAAACGAAGCCCTGAAGGGTGTGGGGTTGAAGGGTGTAGAGTTGAAGGGTTTTGAGTTGAAGGTGCTCTGCAGGAGGATGCAGGGCGTCACTCCAGCCATGCTGTATCCTGCCAGCAGCATGTGATGTGATTCATGTCTCCATTGGCGAAGCAATCTGGATCCACGTAAACAAAGCCCTGAAGGGTGTGGTGTTGAAGGGGAACGAGAGAAAAGAAAGGGCTGATCAACACAATGAGTTTTTGAGTCGACTCAAATCAATCTAGATCGGCGTAGACAAATCCCTGAAGAATTTAGAGTTCAAGGAGAGCAAGCAAAACAGAATGTCCAGTCAACAAGATAAATCCCTTTTTGAGAATTCTCAAAAGATGAATCCCTGGAAACAGCTTACTTTTCTTGGGGAAATTTTCGTTTCAGTTCCATGGGCCTTTCTCTTCCCACGGCACTGAATTATCTCCTCAATCGATACATTCACCTCCCCTGTCTGGCAGAGTGACCTTCCTTGCTCCTCCCCGTGCATTGATTGTTCGTTCTAGCAGCAAGATAATTCATTGGCAGCCTCGCCCTTGCAATATGATACCCCTCTCCTTCACACCTTGACAGTTTCTACACACCTCTCTTCCACTCAAGTACTAAATCACTGCCTGATAAATTGCACCATTAATGGCTTGCCCCCGCTCTGTTACATTGAGTACAAGTTACCCCCTAGTTATTAAGTAGACTTGAGGTTCTATACAGCTCACCCCCTAGTTATTAAGTAGACTTGAGGTTCTATACAGCTCACCCCCTAGTTATTAAGTAGACTTGAGGTTCTATACATCTCACCCCCTAATTATTAAGTAGACTTGAGGTTCTAAACAGCTCACCCCCTAGTTATTAAGTAGACTTGAGGTTCTATATCTTAGGATCGTAAACACTTTAGTCAGCAATAGTCTACTTGCTATTGCTTACCATGTACTCCACGATCTCCCGATTCCAATGATATGCGCAGCTCTGCTTGAAGTTGTCAACACACTTCAGCAATTTTCAGAAACTGATTGGTTTCAATGTTGTATATGTTGTTTTCCAGAATGAGTACAAGCAGTTTATAGTCAAGCAATGCACAAAATGCGGTTCGTAACGTAACTTGTTTCCCAAGCAATCTCGCGCGCCTCGTTCACCCCGAGTCGCACACGAAACCGAACCGAATTCGCCGACCACTCCTCAAGTCCGAATCTGAAAATTTCTCGAACGCGCCTCAGTCTCGAACCACATTTTCCTCTCGTCAATCTCATTCTCGATGCTTCTCCCTCTCTCTGCATCCTTCTAGCACATTTCTTCTTGATTCTTCTCCCGCTTCTCACGCCGTAGCCTCCAATATCCACCGTAGGCCGATTTCCACCGTTTCACCTAGAATCATCCACGCGCTACTATTTCGCCGTCATTCCGCATTTCGCTGTAGGTTCCGTGGTTGGGCGAACCAACCCTAACACCCCCTAGTTATTAAGTAAACTTGAGGTTCTATACAGCTCACCACCTAATTTTGCCTAGTATTTAGAGTTGTTGTACAACTCACCCCCTGGTAGTTGATAAAGGAGAGCTGATCCGCCTCCACGTTGGCAATGATTGGCTGCGCCTGTAGTGCCAGCACCATTCCCAGCCAACCAGGAATTGACACCTGTCGCGTCACAGCAGCAGCACGCAAAGAGGCACCGTGTTAGCACAGGTAGGTGAGGTGATGTGAGGAGGAACACAAAACAACAGCTGGGTGGAGTGCAGTGACAAGGGAATCAAGCTGATTAAGCTCACCTGTTCGAACATGGAGATGGAGAAGCGGCCAGAGAGGGGGTGGATGCCGGGCGGTTGAGGAGGGAAGACAGGGGTGGGAGGAGGGGAGGAGGACGGGGGAACCGGGGTGGTAGGAGGCAGATTGGGTGGCTGGGTGGGCCTTCTGAGTCGGCGGAAGAGTTGGGAGAAGAGGGAGGAGAGGGATGGGGAGGGGTGTGTGCGCTTGTCATCGTCCTCATCGTTTGTAACTGAAGGTGAAGATGCTGCCGTTCTGCCTGCTGCCGTTCTGCCTGCTGCCGTCTTTCCTGCTGCCGTTTTTCCTGCTGCCGTGGATGGTGACGTGGGCACTGCACGCTCAGCTGAAGCCCGAACCATGGCTTGCCGCCCTCTGCCAGCAGCAGGCCTGGCAGCAGCAACATGAGCTGCAACAGAAGCAGCAGCAGGCCTGGCAGCAGCAACATGAGCTGCAACAGCAGCAGCAGCGGGCCGGGGAGGTGACATTTCTCCCCTAGTTCGTGATCTGGCAGGCCTGGCAGGAGGTCCGGCTGCAGGCTTCGAAACTGAACTTGCAACCTTGACGGCGTGCGCTGTAGCCTTCTGACGCTGCTGCTTCAATGGTCTGGAAGCAGGTCCGGGTAGAGCCTTGGTGGGAGGTTTGGTGGTAGGCCTGATAACTGCACGTTGTGGTTTGGACTGACGCGAGTTGCGTTTGGCAGCAGCTGCAACTTTAACGGCTTGTGCTGCAGCCTTCTTTCTCTGCTGCTTCGAACTTGTTGGGAGAAGCTGAGGGTGGAAGGCACAGGCGGGAGAACGGGGTTAGAGAGGGAGGGCAGAGAGAGGGAAGAGAGAGGGCAGAAGCATGTTGCTTCGGGTTCATGCAGGTGTTAAAACACAAACACTAGTGCTGTCAGTGTCGTTTTTAAGTGGGAGGGCAGAGAGAGAGGTGAATCCAGGCAGGCTTCAAAACGCAAGTATTTGAGCTGGAGGCAGATTTCAGCATTTGATGTCCAGGGTCCATTCAGGGTGTGTCCAGGATCACTGCTTTCAACGTGCAAACACACACACATACACACACACACACACACACACACACACACACACCCCCACACACACACACACACGCTCATTGCTCTCCTCACCTTGCAGTCACTGGCGTTCACCACCCCCGTGTACGGCACTGCTTTCAGAGCACACCAAGGATCACTGCTTGCACCGTGCACACACAAACACTACACACACATACTCACTGAGCTGCCCACCTTGCAGTCACTCGCGTTCACCACCCCCGTGTATGGCGCCGCTCTCTCAGGTGATACCCCTCCAATCGCCGCCACGAACTGGAACGCGTCCGCCGGGATGCCACCTGTGCACTGCCACGTGCCCTGACAGCTCAGCACCTGCTGACTGGACAGGTTCGGATGGTTGGCACCGTATGCTATCGCATATGTCGCCTCTATTGCTGCTACTGGCACCAGAGCCCAGCAAGCAGCTGATTTGGGGGAGGGAGGTTCGGGAAGGAATGGAGAGGCGGAAGGAGAAGGATAAGGGCAAAAGTTAGAGTGGCTGGCACCATATGCTATGGCATAGGCTGCCTCTAATGCTGCCACTGGCACCATATGCTATGGCATAGGCTGCCTCTAATGCTGCCACTGGCACCATATGCTATGGCATAGGCTGCCTCTAATGCTGCCACTGGCACCATATGCTATGGCATAGGCTGCCTCTAATGCTGCCATTGGCACCATATGCTATGGCATAGGCTGCCTCTAATGCTGCCACTGGCACCATATGCTATGGCATAGGCTGCCTCTAATGCTGCCACTGGCACCATATGCTGTGGCATAGGCTGCCTCTAATGCTGCCACTGGCACCATATGCTATGGCATAGGCTGCCTCTAATGCTGCCACTGGCACCATATGCTATGGCATAGGCTGCCTCTAATGCTGCCACTGGCACCATACATACATTAGTAATGCAGGCTCAGAACTTGAGCCTGCATTCATACATTAGTAATGAGCTAAAAGCTCTTTAAGCACATCCGAAATGAGCAAGGTAATCCCTAGAGGATTGGCGTA